>CM055117.1:555559559-556759559 GCA_029206835.1 Rana muscosa
GACCTGTTAAGTGACACACTGTGACAGAGCCAGCCAGAGCCCTGATAGAGTGCCTGCTGCCTGTGAGTTATGATACCATCCATGATGCCAGAGAGACAGACAAAGTGCAATGTAATCTATTCACAGACACCCCCAAAGCACTCCTGTGCCTGCTGCCTGTGAGTTATCATAATGCTGATGATGTTAACCAGTTGCTGATCCCCTGATAGCAGATTTACTACTACAGGACGGCCATGCTGCGCAGGATCACGTATATACGTGATCCTGCATTTCTGGGTATGGGAGCCAATCAGCGGCTCGGGCGGACTCGATGTCCACCGGTACCCGCTGATCCTTATGTTCAAAGACAGAACTGTGGTCTGCCTATGTAAACAAGGCAGATTGCCGTTCTGTCAGTATGGAAGACATTGATCCTGTGTTCCTGCAAAGCCTTAGTAAAAGCACCTCCCCACAGTGAAAAAACACTTGTTAGGCACACATTTAAACCTTTGATTGCCCTATATGTTATCCCCTTCCCAGCCAGTGTCATTAGTACAGTGACAGTGCATATTTTTAGCACTGATCATTGTATTAGTGTCACTGGTTCTCACAAAGTGTCATCAGTGTCCGATTTGTCCACCGCAATATCACAGTCCCGCTATGAGTCGCTGATCGCCGCCATTACTGGTAAAAAAAAAAAAATTGCCTGGATTTCTTTTAAAAAATCTGGTCACCTTACTTTAAAAGCTTCAACAAGGCTTGCTGAAAGCTCTACAAATGCTTTGTCAAAGCTTGGTGCTTTTAAACAAAGCACTGCACTTAAAGAAGCCGAAGCCCATATGAAACTGGCCATGCAGTGGGGCTGTCTCCCCACTGGAAGAGTTAAATGCTTGTATAGTTCTAGGGGACGGGAAAAGCAGGTTTACTTACATAATGATGCTCCACTCTCCCGCCACACGAGCTTACCTTTGCTACAGCAGTGGACTTTTACTTGGCATCCTCATGTTTAATACAAAGCTATGGACCCTGCATTGGTCTTGTTTATGTCAAAGGGCATTCAACTGCTGGAGCATAGGGGAGAGGAGCCTGTGGGAGCAGAGGATCAGGTAAGTGAAACTCCCTTTCCCTGTCTCCTAGAACTAACGAGCATTTAACTCTTGCAGTAAAGGGGCAGCTCCACTGTAATGCCGCGTACACACAATCACTTTTCTCGTCGGGATTACATTTAATTTTTTCTCTTGGACGAGAAAAACGGCCGTGTGTAGGCTTTCCAGCATTTTTCCCGACGAGAAGAACGACAAGAATCACGACGAGAAAAATTAGAACATGCTCTAATTTTTCTCGTCGCAAATTGCGCCATTTTTTTCCTCTGCAGTTTTCCCATAGGGAAACACTGCTAGGGAGCCTACACACGGCCGGTTTTCTCGACCAAGAGAAAACATGTCGTGAAAAACGGCCGTGTGTAGGGGACCAAGCCGGTCCTCGTTTTTCCCGTCGGGTTTCACGGCGGTGTTTTCACCGCTGTGAAACTCGATCGTGTGTACACGGCATTAGGGAGGATTCAGCTTGAAGGGCTAAACTATAACTAAAGGCAAAACTTTATTTTTTTAGTTTTGGATAGCGTGGACAAGGATTACAACACTTGTTAGGTTTTTATTGCTGTTTATGCCCCCATTAGAGAGATTCACCCTCTCCATTTGTCATGTTTACCATTATCATGAAAGTAAATGTAAAAGAAAATCCCAAATTTCTCAATCTCAAGAAAAATAAGGGGAAATCTTCCAATGAAGACACTAGTTCTGGGGGCTCCCAAGGGATTCCCTTAATTTTCAGGGATTTCCTCTCACTTCCTGTTTTGGCAAAGAGAAAAGAAGTGAACGTAAATCTCCCCAATGGAATACAGATGGAAAAAAACTGACAGGGGTCATATCCAAAATGAAAAAGAAAAGTATAGTTCTTTAAATGTTAGAGGAAAAGGATTAACAGTTAAGGGCTCAAACATAGGGGACAGTTAAGTGATACGCTAGGTTCACACCTATGTGTTTGCTGCGGCTCGCGTTTGCGTGGACACAGCAGCCTATTAATTTGAATGGGCTGCTGTACCTGTGGGAAACACAGAAAAAAAGGTTGATGCACCTTTTTAAAAATCACATTGGTGCTTTTGCACCATGTGATTTCCTGCAACCAAAAACACAGTTTTCAGATGCATAGATGTGCCATTGAAAATAGATGGAAGCTCCATGTGTATACAAAAGAGCAGGACGTTTTGGCTACGAGCGGTTGCAGGTGAAGGAATAGGTTTGATTTACACGCAACAGCGTGAACCTAGCCTTAGGAGTTGCTCTAGTGTTAGGGACACTTAACATATTGACTGATAAGGGAGCAGCAATTACACTTACAGTATTTTCAGTGCATAAAGCTCAGCACCAAGAAATATCGGTGCAGTTGAAAGAAATACCTAATATACCTGTAGCACCTTCTTGGATAGGTGCTAGGTTAGATAGATTTAGTTACTGTTCTCGGTTGAGCTGCATGTGATTGTTTTGGTCTGTTCCGTGTTTCTCTGACTGCAAGGTTGACAGCTTCCCCCTATCTGCATGGAAAGGTTCTGGAAGATAGTGGGAGAGTCAAATCAGCAGCTGAATATTTATGCAGCCCTGGCCAATCCCTGGGGTGAGGTGCCCAGATGGTGGCTGGGAGAGTGTATAAATACTCTGAGACCTGGAGCAGAGAGGTTCTTGTCCTAGAGGAAAAGATCCCAGCCTGGAGGGCTGCTGCCTTCTTGGGCAGATGTGTCATGTGTCTGCTGTTCATTGAGGTCCCATTAGGCTAGCTGGGGGGTCAATTTTGCTAGAAGAGCTGACTGGGGATCGGGTCTAGTATCATTGTAAAAGGTTTCTGGAAGATATTGGAAGGAGGGGTCCAACTATCCAAGGACATTAATCAGTACCTACTGGAGTGAGAGATCCCTGAGAATGTGTGTTGCTGCTATTTCTTGGGTGTTAAAGTCAGCACTGCTCAAAGGGGACATTGTATTTGGTGTATCGGTACAGCTCAGTTCACTAAGTGCTTGTGTAAGGACTTGTGTAAGGAAGATTGGTGTCCTCAAGTTGCTACTAAAGTTACTGGAGTATCCCACAGTTTCTCTACTCCTATCCAAGTTTAAGTTCCACAATAAAGCATTCAAAAAGCATACCCCTAGACTGTTCATTGAGTCAAAGGAGTGACTGTGTGCCTGGCTGCAGGTGCAACTATGGGAAAAGACTCTAGGGACCTTAAACTGCGGGCTCCTGTGGGAGTGAGCGCAAAATACCATTTCAGGATGCAGACAAACAAGACATCTAGTACTACATAACCCAAAACAGTATGGAGGATTTTAATATACCCGTATTTATCGGCGTATAACACGCACAGGCGTATAACATGCACCCTAACTTTAAGAAGGAAGTTTCAGGAAAAAAACTTTCCACGGCCCCCTGCGTATAACACGCAGGCACAGTTTACCCTCTATTTTCAGGGTAAAAAAGTGAGTGTTATACGCCATTAAATACAGTAATTCAAATTATCAAGTATTCCTGTCATCTAATACACAATGATAGGGAAAACATTGGAAAAAGATAGAATTTCTGCAGTCTAGAGATAGTTAAGAATAATAACATACCGCTTTATTGCTCCGGTGGTGGTAACTAAATATGGGAAACCTGTGTCCCTGCCTGAAAGCTGCAGCCTTCCTCAGAAAATCATCAGAACAGGATACAGGCACAATAACCTTTTCTGGGTAACTAGAACAAAGTCTAAAACCGGCATTTACATGACTCAATCTCCAAGCGTCTGTCTGGGAAGAAATACAAAAAAACATATTGTAAGTAGCATACCTTTACCATTTCAGCATGCAGAAAAAAATGTAGACAGTTTGTCACCTCAGCTTTTAGCTTTTGGTAAAATTTTTCCATGGTGTCCCTTGGCCATCCTTTACCCAACTTGCATCCAGCAGGTCTAAAAAAAAATGGGTAGGTGAGGGTAACAGAATCCAAGGAGGAGAGAGCCTGTGGATGTATATGAAGGTATAGTCATTACATGTTGGCTGGAGATAACCTGTAAAGGATACTCATCATGAACATGAAGATACCATTGCAAAAAATCTGAGAAAAACGCTTGGACAGCCGCACTCCAAAAAAGGTTATTTTATTTAAAACAAAAGCACAAATAACATGCCACAGCAAAAAAACAGCAAGTATGAGCTGACGTTTCGCACTGCGATTCAGTGCTTAATCATAGCCATACCATTGCTGTTATTGTAGTTCTCTTGCTTCGAAACTGTGAATCACTAACCAGGGACATTTTTAACATCGTCCAGGGCTATTTCTTAATTTTTTATTTGCTAGAAAATAACTTGGAACCTCCAAACAATTATATATTGTTGAAAGCAAAGACCCTGTAAAAAAAAAAATGGCGGCAGTTGCAATTTTTTATTTTGAACAATATTTTCACAGCTATTTATCAAAAACATATTTTCAGGAAACAACACGCTAAAATACACTAAAATAGGAGGTTTTTCACTACCGTAAAAGTGATCAGCTGTAGAGCTGCCCAGATCGCTATTAGTAAACAGACGATTTTCATCTAATAAAGATGACACCAAGCTCATGGTCGCAGCCAGTCCAGGACATTTTAAAATGTTAACATAACAACAAGATAATTAGCATTTGCAGAAGGCGACCGTAGCTGTATTAGTGCACTTGGAACAAACACAATTAAAAACTGTCCGTGATACGTTTTTTTTGCACTAAAATTCTAATTTCCAAGTCCAAGCAGCGCTAATAGCCAATGGTTGTCTTAACATTTTGCTTTGTGTATTATTATTATTGCTTGGGACTAATGCCACGTACACACGACCATTTTTCTCGTCGGGAAAAATTACATTTTTTCTCTTTGATGAGAAAAACGACCGTGTGTGGGCTTTTGGTCATTTTTCCCGATGAGAAAAAGAGCATTAATCACGACGAGAAAAATTAGAACATGCTCTAATTTTTCTCGTCGTGATTCACAGCATTTTTTTCCGTGGCAGTTTTCCCATAGGGAAACACTGCCGGGGAGCCTACACACGGTCGTTTTTCTCGACCAAGAGAAAAAATGACGAGAAAAACGGCCGTGTGTAGGGGAACAAGCCGTTCCTTGTTTTTCCTGTCGATTTTCTCGACGGTGTTTTCACCGTCGAGAAAATCGATCGTGTGTACGCGGCATTAGATCCCTTTCACACTGAGGCGGTTTTCAGGTGGAAAACTGCCTCCCATTCATTAGAATGAGTGCTTTTACACTGGGGCGATGCACTTGTGGGACGCTAGAAAAAGTCCTGCAAGAAGCATCTTTGGGGCATGTTTGGAGCGCTATAAATAGTGCTTCAAAAACACCCCTGTCCATTGAAATTAATTTGGCAGCACTTCCAAAGTGCTGCAAAATGGGTCTTTTATTGTTTTTTTTTTAAGGTCACTATGCCACGTGACCTTAAAAAAAAAAGCACCCCGCTGGCGCCTGAAAAGCGCCGCTACAGCACTGCAAAAACGACCAGCGCGTGTGAAATGGCCTTAGAACAGGGGGTACACCCCAAAAGCTTATCCTGAAAATTTGAATGTTAGTGCAAAAAAGAAAAAAAACAATGTCATGGACAGTACTCAAATGTTTTTTGTTTCATTTACATAAGGAAGTCAGCAATGGCAGTCCTCCTAATCCTCTCATTACAGAGCACTCATCAGATTAACTTTGTTACATCACAATAACAGACAAAGAACTTGCAATCATTTGTATGGAAAATATATCCGAAAATATATCTATTAGGGATGAGCTTCGAGTTCGATTCGAACTCATGTTCGACTCGAACATTGCCTGTTCGCCCGTTCGCCGAACAGCAAACAACTTGGGGGTGTTCGCAGCAAATTCGAAAAGCTGTAAAAGTCTATGGGAGAAATCTAAAGTGCTAATTTTAAAGGCTTATATGCAAGTTATTGTCATAAAAAGTGTTTGGGGACCCGGGTCCTGCCCCAGGGTACATGTATCAATGCAAAAAAAAGTTTTAAAAACGGACGTTTTTTCGGGAGCAGTGATTTTAATAATGCTTAAAGTGAAACAATAAAAGTTAAATATTCCTTTAAATTTCATACCTGGGGGGTGTGTATAGCATGCCTGTAAAGCAGCGCGTGTTTCCCGTGTTTAGAATTGTCCCTGCACAAAATGTCATTTCTGAAGGAAAAAAAGTCATTTAAAACCACTCGCGGCTATAATGAATCCCCGGGTCCCCGTCAATACAGAGAAAAGTCATTGAAAAAAACGGCAGGGGTCCCCCCAGTACATTACCAGGCCCTTTGGGTCTGGTATGATTATTAAGGGGAACCCCTGCCATTTTTTTTTATGATTTTTATCTGTATTGCCGACCCGACAATTCCTTAATAGATGCAGTAGTTTTAAATTACTTTTTTTCCTTAAAAAATGACATTTTGCGCAGGGAACCAAAATTTAAAAAAAAATGGTGGGGGTCCCCCCCAAATACCATATCAGGCCCTTCAGGTCTGGTATGGATATTAAGGGGAACCCCGCACCAAAATGTAAAAAAAAAATGGCGTGGGGTCCCCCCCAAAAATCCATACCAGACCCTTAAGGTCTAGTATGGATTTTAAGGGGAACCCCGCACCAAAAAAAAAAATGGTGTGGGGTCCCCCCAAAAATCCATACCAGACCCTTATCTGAACACACAACCTGGTAGGCCGCAGGAAAAGAGGGGGGAACGAGAGAGCGCCCCCCCTTGTGAACCGTACCAGGCCACATGCCCTCAACATGGGGAGGATGTCCCCATGTTGATGGGGACAAGGGCCTCATCCCCACAACCCTTGCCCGGTGGTTGTGGGGGTCTGTGGGCGGGGGGCTTATCCGAATCTGGAAGACCCCTTTAACAAAGGGGACCCCCAGATTCTGCCCCCCCTATGTGAATTGGTAACGGGTACATTGTACCCCTACCATTTCACAAAGAAAGTGTAAAAAATTGTAAAAAAAACACACAGACACAGTTGGGAAAGTCCTTTATTAAAAAAAACCAAAAAAAAAACCCATTCCAGCGATGTAATCCAGTCTGTCCAGTGTTGGTCTCTATGTCCCGCGGTGATCCGATGTCCAGCGCTGCAGTCTCCTCCAGTCTCCACTCCACACGAAACCCCCATGACGTACGAGGGGGCGGGGTCACCCATCACATCATAGGGTAAGCCCCAGCTTTCCCCGCTTGCCGGGGAATAGCCAATGACGTAGGCGGGACCCCGCCTACATCATTGGCTATTCCCCGGCAAGTGGGGAAAGCCGGGGCTTACCCTATGATCTGACGGGTGACCCTGCCCACTCGTACGTCAGACCCCGCCTACATCATTGGCTATTCCCAGGCAAGCGGGGAAAGCCGGGGCTTACCCTATGATCTGACGGGTGACCCTGCCCCCTCGCATGTTAGGGGGCGGGGTCACCCGCACGTCACTGGGAAAGCCTGGGTTTCCCCGCTTGCCGGGGAATAGCCAATGATGTAGGCGGGGTCTGACGTACGAGGGGGCGGGTCACCCGTCAGATCATAGGGTAAGCCCCGGCTTTCCCCACTTGCCAGGGAATAGCCAATGACGTAGGCGGAGTCCCGCCTACGTCATTGGCTATTCCCCGGCAAGCGGGGAAAGCTGGCGCTTACCCCTCGTACGTCATGGGAGTTTCGTGTGGAGTGGAGACTGGAAGAGACTGCAGAGCTGGACATCGGATCACTGCGGGACATAGAGAACAATGCTGAACAGACTGGATTACATCACTGGAATGGGTTTTTAATTTTTTTATTTTACATTTTTAATAAAGGACTTTCCCAACTGTGTCTGTGTGTTTTTTTACAATTTTTTACACTTTCTTTGTGAAATGCTAGGGGTACAATGTACCGTTACTAATTCACATAGGGGAGGCCAGAATCTGGGGGTCCCGTTTGTTAAAGGGGTCTTCCAGATTCCGATAAGCCCCCCACCCGCAGACCCCCACAACCACCGGGCAAGGGTTGTGGTGATGAGGCCCTTATCCCTATCAACATGGAGACATCCTCCCCATGTTGAGGGCATGTGGCCTGGTATGGTTCAGGAGGGGGGGGCCCGCTCTCTCGTCCCCCCTCTTTTCCTGCGGCCTGCCAGGTTGCGTGCTCTGATAAGGGTCTGGTATGGATTTTTGGGGGGGACCCCACAACATTTTTTTTTTTATTTTGGTTTCCTGCGCAAAATGTCAATTTTGAAGGAAAAACAAGTCATTTAAAACTACTGCATCTATTAATGAAATGTCGGGTCAGCAATACAGATAAAAATCATAAAAAAAAAACATCAGAGGTTCCCCTTAATATTCATACCAGACCCAAAGGGCCTGGTAATGTACTGGGGGGGGGACCCCTGCCGTTTTTTTCAATGACTTTTCTCTGTATTGACGGGGATCCGGGGATTCATTATAACCGCGACTGGTTTTAAATTACTTTTTTTCCTTCAGAAATTACATTTTGTGCAGGGACAATTCTAAGCACGGGAAACAGGCGCTGCTTTACAGGCATACTATACACACCCCCCAGGTACGAAATTTAAAGGAATATTTCACTTTTATTGTTTCACTTTAAGCATTATTAAAATCACTGCTCCCGAAAAAACGTCAGTTTTTAAAACTTATTTTTGCATTGATACATGCCCCCTGGGGCAGGACCCGGGTCCCCAAACACTTTTTATGACAATAACTTGCATATTAGCCTTTAAAATTAGCACTTTTGATTTTTCATGTTCGTGTCCCATAGACTTTAATGGTGTTCGCGTGATCGAACAAATTTCTTGCCTGTTCGCATGTTCTGGTGCGAACCGAACCAGGGGGTGTTCGGCTCATCCCTAATATCTATTACTAGGTCCTCTTTAAAGTAAAACTAAAGGTAAAACTTTTTCTTTCTAGCTTTGGATAGACCTGTCAGGGATTTTATTTTTCCTGACAGACTCCATGGCAGACTACGTGTGGGTTAACCCCGCCTCCTCTCCACAGCTATAGGACCCCTTACCCATAAATTTGAGCTCACCTCCACAGACAGGTGTTCCTTTTTTGTCCTCCTCACATGGACCCTTCATTATGCAATTCAGGTGCAGTCCAGGATGTCTGTCGGATCAGGTACGAGTTGTGCGGTGCACCCAGGGCCCAGCTATGAGCGGGTGAGTGGTTTTGGGCTGATGGATACCCCTATGGTGGAAGGGATGTGGCCCCAGCGTACCATGACGGACGGTGGATCTCAGCTGGCAAGGTCTGAAGACTTTTTCTATTTCCATGGCAGATAGTTTTTGTTTGTTTGTTTGTTTGTATGTCTTTCTCTGCTGTTTTTTCTCTGTCATACAGCGCCGCTAAGCTTAGTATATGTGTGGAACGCTTTTGCGTTCCAGGATGCCATTCCCTTCCTGATCCCGGCCTGTTGATCGTCTGTGCATGCGCAGAGCCACGGTGAAACCGAGGCTTGGTTTTTGCGCATGCGCAGTATGGCGCAGGGGTCAGGGGCCGCGCAGGCGCAGTAGGTTCGGTCCCTCCGATGCATGCGCACAGCGGGACCGGCCATGACGTCATTCCGGCGGGTGATTTAAACCGCTGAGGAGCCCTATACAGGTGGGATAACCTGTGGGCATATAGCAGCAGCCTCCCGGAGTCTCAATACTACCAGGACGGGGTAAGCACTTCTTGGCAATGTAATGCATGTAATGCTTGTAATGCTTAGTGTCTCTTAAAGGGACAGTTTAAAAAAAAAAAAACCTTTTTTTTTTTTCTGCGCTGTTCTTGCATTGATTTGCTTATCCTTAGTCTAGGTAGTGGAGTTACGCATCATTGTGTGTCTTCCTCATCATGGACTCATCTGCACCGCCGTGTGGCCAGCCCTCCCGCACAAGGTCTGTGCGGAGTGGGTAGGGGGTTGGTGTCTTTGGTGTCATTTTTTTCTGGTGGTTGCTAACGGTTACAACCTGCCCACCTTCCTCCCCCTCCCTTTGTCTGTATTATCTCTTACTGCACCATCATCATCATCACCATCATCATCACCATCACCAATCATCCTCCAGGTCCAGACGTGACACTCCGTCTGGGACCCACTATCATAGGGGACGCTCACATTCCCCCTCTAAATATAGGAGATGTTCCCATTCCTCCTCAAGTCACCGTTACCACCACCGCGATGATCGCTCTGATCACAGAGCCTGTTGGGGATGTAAAACTAGAATCCCAGAGGGCAAATCGCTGTGTGACCCATGCTATGCCCGAGCGGTCGGTGAGAAAGAGACCGAAAAATCAAAATCTTGAGTCTCTTATTAAACGTGTGGTACAGCAGTCTATGATGGAAATAGATGCCCCCCCACACGAGGAGCCAGTCCACCACCTTGTCTGGCTCCTTGGCTGACGAGGCCCAGGAGGATTCCGGCCAATTCCAGCCCCATGATTCCTCCCATTATTCCTCGCAAGACGAGATGGAGGGAGATGATTCTGTGATTCCTCCCATGATTCCTCGCAAGACGAGATGGAGGGAGATGATTCTGTGATTCCTCCCATGATTCCTCGCAAGACGAGATGGAGGGAGATGATTCTGTAGTGGGATTCGACTACGCTTTAGTCTCTCCACTGATCAAGGTAGTGATGGAAACCTTAAAAGTTGGAAGATACCACTGCCCCCCCCCCCCCCCAGAGAAACAAAGGAACTGTTTAAGAAACTGGGGAAAGAATGTTCCAATTTCACACCGAGCTGGAAGGGGTGTTTAAGGAAGAATGGAGCAAGGGGGATAAGAAGGTTTGGAAAATGCTCCCCTCGTGGATGCAGCAGTAATGCGCCTAGCGAAGCATGTCACCCTCCTGCTAGATGACACTGTATCTTTTAAAGATGGTCTGGATTGAAAGATTGACCAAGACATTAAGAGAATATATAACTTGAACGGTATGGCTTGCAAACCAGCCCTAGCCCTTGCAGTCACCTCCAAAGCAATGGAGGCCTGGGTGGAAAATGTTGACTCCGTTCTGAAAGGTGTCTCGGAGGAATTGGCACAAAGTTCAGCAGTGCAAGAACTTAAACTGGCTATCGCCTTTTTGGGAGAAGCTTCAATTGATCTCATCCGCTTGATGGCTAGATCCTTGCTATCTTCGGTCACAGCCAAACGAGCACTATGGTTGCGCCCCTGGCTTGTTGATCCTGCCTCAAAGCAGGCATGGTGCAAAATTCCTTCTGAAGGATCTTCCTGGTTTGGAAACAAACTGTATAATGCCATTTCAAAGGCTACAGGCGGAAAGTCAGGATTCCTCCCTCAGGACAAACGTCCGTTTAACCAAAGAAAACCTCAGCAGAGACGCAGTACAGAGCGTTCAAGAGAGGCATGCTCCTATAGGCCCGGACGGGATTTTAGGAGAAGCTGGAACTGGAATAGGCAGATATCTTTCCAAAAAATCTGGCAAGAAACAGACGCCTGGTGGGCGCGAGCCAACCAAGTCCTTTTGAGATTGGGCCTGCCCAAGCGGTCGGGTAGGGGCTCGCCTACGTCTCTGCCGGCACGTCTGGGTGACCTTGATCTCAGATTATTGGACCATCAAAACGGTCTCAACAGGTCACGCATGGTCCTTCACCAAAGTCCCTCCATGCAGACCAATGCAATCTTCACTGCCTCAATCAGAAGAAAAACAACAAGTTCTTCTTTCATATGTGAATGCCCTGAAAGATCAAGGAGCAGTGGTGCCCGTCCCAAAGGACGAGGAATTCCAGGGGGTATACTTCCCCCTCTTCCTAGTACAAAAGAAGAACGGCTCTTGGCGTCCAGTTATAGATCTCACTTTCCTGAACAGGTACATAAAGCACGAGAAATTCAAGATGGAATCACTCTCATCCATCCAAAAAGTCGTTCAACCACGTTTGAGTCGTATTGAGTCGTTGATCTCAATAGATGTTAAGGACGCGTATTTTCATGTTCCCATGGCAGAAGAATTCCACAAATACCTTTGATTTCAGGTCGAACGAGAGCACTTACAATTTATTTGTCTTCCATTCGGACTAACGACCTCTCCAAGGGTCTTTTCCAAGGTACTGTTGGTAATTGTGTATCTTATCAGAATACAGGGTGTGCGTCTGTATCATTACCTGAACGTTCTGCTACTACTGTCCCAAGACAAGCAGCAGCTGCTGATCCACAAAGATCAAGTGATCTCTACATTGATAGAGTTCGGATGGCTCTTAAACCGACAGAAAAGTCAGTCAGAACCGACCCAACGCCTAACCTACCTAGGAGCTCAATTCGACACAGTAGAGAATACCATCTCTCTTCCGGAAGAAAAAATCCCGGTCATTCGGGTAAGAATATCTTTAGCCCTAGACTACTCTAACCTATGGGCGTCACAGTGCCTGAAGATAATCGGCACGATGGTGGCCACGTTCCCCATGGTCAAATGGGCAATGTGGAGGCTTCTGATTGAAAAGGCCGGATTCCTTCAGCAATGGAAGACAGACGATCGCAATCAGCTGATCAGGACTACTCAGTCAATGAGGAACAGTCTTCTCTGGTGGCTTCAACACAAAAACTTGTTAACATGCCACTCCCTTGCTCCCATCCAATGGATGATTGTTTCATCCGATGCCAGCAATGCGGGCTGGGGAGCACATTGTGGGGCAGAACTGGCTCAGGGCAAATGGGATGCCCATCTCCACATTCCAGGGTCAAACGTTCTGGAATTGCGTGCGGCATGGTGCGCCCTTCAAGCCTTCTCCCACCTTCTGAAAGGGAAGTCGGTCCTACTCAAAATGGACAATACCACCGCCGTGGCATATGTGAAGAGACAAGGGGGCACTCGGAGCCCCACCCTTCTCCAAGAGGTCGAACCTATCATGACCTGGGCTCAGAGGAATCTACAAACTTAACAGCAGTCTTCATTCCAGGGGAACAGAACATTCAAGCGGACTTTCTGTCACGCAGCAACCTAGACAACAACGAATGGTCACTGCATACACAGACATTCAAGTGGATCCTATCGTTGGGAATCGATCCAGAAGTGGATCTGTTTGCATCCCCCTGCAATCACAAAGTAGACAGATACTACACTCGAGGTCGGTGCAGTCAAGCCTTCGGAGTAGATGCATTAACAAGCCAATGGAAATTCAACAAGGCATATGCCTTCCCTCCACCTCCGATCATGCAAAAATTCCTGCAGCGGCTCCAGTTGGAGAAAGGCAAAGTGATAACAATAGCACCATACTGGCCGAACAGGCCATGGTTTCCTCTCCTGAATCTGATGAGCTTCAGGGACCCGCTAGAGTCTCTTGGGTGTGCTTTAGGGGTAATCTCTACCCTTATGAGCTCCAGAAAGCCTAACATGAACAAAACCTACAACAGAATCTGGACCAGGTTTGTCAGCTTCATGACTTCTGCTGGAAAATCTTTCAGAAATCCTGGAGTTCAAGATGTTTTGAGTTTTCTACAATCAGGCTTGGATCTTCCTTTGTACTCTGAGGGAACTGACAAGTTTCAGCCTTATCGGCATTTTCAGGAACATCATGGGCAACTCATCCCCTGGTTCAACAATCCTTTCAGGGGGCTTCGAGAATCAGGCCTCAGAGGAAACCTAGATTCCCCAAATGGGATCTTCTGCTCGTCCTTGACGCTCTTTCAGCACTCAACAACAAGGATCTTTCTATTAAGGACTTATCAATCAAACTGGCCTTTCTATTGGCCATTACTTCAGCCAAAGGGTTTCAGAAATAAGCTTCCTGGGTTGTCAAGAACCCTTTTTGACTTTCTTCCCGGACCGAGTGGTCCTTATTCCCATGCTTGGGTCTAAACCAAAAGTCAAGTCAGTTTTTCACGAGAATCAGGAAATAGTCCTTCCTACTTTCAATTCTCCAGAATCAGCAGATGTTCATCCCTTGGATGTAGGTGAGACTCTGAAAGAATATTTGCGAGTCACTTCATCTTTTAGAAGCTTGAACTACCTGTTCTTGTTACACACTGGTAGCAACAAAGGAAAGAGAGCTTCCTCCAGAACAATAGCAGCCTGGATCGTCCAATCTATTCAACAGGCCTACAGGGCAAAGGGCTTAGCTCCTCCAGAGGCGGTGACGTCTCATTCCACCAGAGGCATGGCAGCCTCATGGGCAGCAGCTCGACACGTGGCTCCTGAAGTGATATGCAGGGCAGCCTCGTGGTCTTCTATTCATACATTTATGTCTCATTATTGTATTGAGCCTGCTTCCCTTTCCTCTGTTAATTTTGGTCGAAAAATCCTGTCAGTTGACGGGAAAGATTAAAATATTTTTTTTGAGCAAGCATACCCTCCCGTGTGTATTGGCTAGTTATTTCCCACACGTAGTCTGCCATGGAGTCTGTCAGGAAAACGGAAAATTTATTACCAAATACTTACCGTAATTTTCCTTTCCTGATAGACTCCATGGCAGACGGAGTTCCCACCCATGAATTAAAAATATGAGAGTTGAAATTTGAGTCGGCTAGTTACGGAACACCTGTCTGTGGAGGTGAGCTCAAATTTATGGGTAAGGGGTCCTATAGCTGTGGAGAGGAGGCGGGGTTAACCCACACGTAGTCTGCCATGGAGTCTATCAGGAAAGGAAAATTACGGTAAGTATTTGGTAATAAATTTTCCGTTTTGCTGTCTGTGTTCCTGTTAGGTGTTTGTCGTGATATATGTCATCCATAACATTAGGGTGATCCACTCTCTCTACTTGTCCTGGGGACCGCTATTACTGGAAGTGAAAGTAAAAGTAAAAGCCAAAATTTTGAGTGGCCACCTGAAGAGGAATAGAATGGAAAATTTCCAGTGAAGACACTAGTTCTGGTGACCTTACTGACTACCAAGATTTCCTCCCAACTCTTGACAGGGGTTATAGCGAGGGGTGTTGCTAGGTGGGAAAAAGACCAGGGGCTTCAGCCCGGAGGTAAATTTGATAACTCCTCCCACATTTTTAAGTAAGTCCAGCCCAAGCTCCACCCAATGCCCCACTCACGCCTGCCCAATGCGTGCTGGGCTGCGGTCTGTTCCAGTGCTGTCCAGCGGGCCTTAGTGACAGCACACTGAGTCTGGGCTGAGGGCTCACTTGAGCTGGCTGTGGAGTGTGTGGTGCTGCGGCCTGTTGCTGTGCTGTCCCATGGGCGGCAGACCGCAGCACAGCAGATGTGGAGGGGAGTGGTGGCCTTTAGAAGGGGAATAAAAACCAGCCCTGGAAATAATTTCATACCAGCCCCATAGCATTATTATATCAGCCCAACAGCATAACGTCATTATTTTCATGTTCATAAAAGGGAAAACCATGCATTTTAAAGCACATTTTGAAGAGTGTATTATATATAGATAGGACAGATTTTAAAACACATAGGGCTTTACATATATATATATATATATATATATATATATATATATATATATATATATATATATGTAGCGGGTGTCAAATTTAGAGGGACGTATCTGGGCTATAGATGGCCCAGATACATTGATTTTTGGGATTTATGGACACTTTGGAGTGTGGGAGGTATGAATGGTGTCATGTTCCCTGTGGTCCCTAGGTGGCGCTGTCATGGGGGGGGGCAGAAAGAATACACTAAGGTAAGGGGGGGTGGTTACTGACAAAAGGGGGAAACCTTTATATCAGTGCCCCCTTGTATTATTGTATTCCCTCCCCCCTTACATCAGTGGCCTCCCTCAGACTGGCCTGGCGGCACTGTCACTGACCTCCTCTCAGGTGCAACATGCAGGACTCAGTCAGACAACTCCAGGTTGGTGGCTCTGGTTTTATCCTATAGTCTTCTCTCCACAGTCCACACACATCTGACTTCACCTATGTCCCCCATCCCGGCGGCACTCCCTTACTTGACTCCTCTCCAGACTCCCCCTCAGAGACTGCAGACATGATACAAGAGATGGTCAGAGACTGCAGACATGATTCAAGAGATGGTCAGAGGCTGCAGACATGATACAAGAGATGGTCAGAGACTGCAGACACGACACAAGAGATGGTCAGAGACTGCAGACACGATACAAGAGATCAATGCAGCCTTACCAGTGCCCATTAATGCAGCCTTATCAGTGCCCATCAAATGAAGCCTACCAGTGCCCACCAAATCCAGCCTTATAGTGCCCACCACTGCGGCCTACCAGTGCCCACCAATGCAGCCTACCGTTGCCAATCAATGCAGCCTACCAGTGCCCACCAATGCAGCCTACCAGTGCCCACCAATGCAGCCTACCAGTGCCCATCAATGCAGCCTACCAGTGCCCACCAATGCAGCTTACCTGTGCCCGTGCCCATCAATGCAGCCTACTAGTGCCCATCAATGCAGCCCCCCCTCCCGGTGCCACTGGTTATAGACTTCCTTTACTTTATCCCAAATGAAAAAAAATACCTTTAATTTTACTTTACAAAACAGTTGTGGCTTTCTTAGTGCATCTTTAAAAAGAAAGAGTTAAGAGGAACACTACTATATTTCAGTGATGGTTTATTAAATTAGTATATTGTATCCACTGTTAGAATTGTTATATTAAAATATTATAATGTAATTAATATAATAATGCATTCATTGTAAAATGTATCAATGTCTTTTAAGTGCCCCAATGTTACTGACCTTGACAGAGCGGGCAACATTCAGTGTCTCCTCCATGCCAGGTATCTCCAGCTGGATGACCCTCAAGTCTTTACACCTAAGAGTGACAATTCCTGAACTGGTGCTGCTTTCCCCTTCTTGGCCATTCTCCTTGTTCTTTAACACTGCTATGTTGTGCACACTACAAAATGTAATAATAATAGAATCTAAAATACAGAATTAAAGAAAACAGTAGAAGAGAACATAGGTTTTCTTACTATTGTAAAGCAAATTACATGAATTCAAGAAATGTACTTTATGTGCTGATAAAGTACCTATACTGTACTTTCTACAGTCTTCTAGAGAACAAGTAAGACATCCATACTTCCCCCTATGGAATTAACAATGCCCCTACCACATGCACACACATTACGGACATTTGAACAGAACCCTATCAACTTGCCTTTTGCGGACTCTGATGCTGCAGATAGTTAAAGTGGGAAAAACAAAAAAACTTTAGGTGAGCGATGTGGTTATTTTTCCATTGAACATCTTGATGACTGCATTAAATAAGAATCAGTGGCGTAGCGTGGGTTGTCAGCGCCAGGGGCAAGGCAAGAAATTTGCGCCCCCCCCCCTAACCTGCGGACTTTCCACTACACTACACACTGACCACTGACCACTACACACTGACCACTACACTACACACTGACCACTGACCACTACACTACACACTGACCACTGACCACTACACACTGACCACTACACTACACACTGACCACTGACCACTACACTACACACTGACCACTGACCACTACACTACACACTGACCACTACACTGCACACTGACCACTACACTGCACACTGACCACTGACCACTACACACTGACCACTACACTACACACTGACCACTGACCACTACACTACACACTGACCACTGACCACTACACTACACACTGACCACTACACTGCACACTGACCACTACACTGCACACTGACCACTACACTGACCACTACACTGCACACTGACCACTACACTGCACACTGACCACTGACCACTACACACTGACCACTACACTACACACTGACCACTGACCACTACACTACACACTGACCACTGACCACTACACTACACACTGACCACTACACTGCACACTGACCACTACACTGCACACTGACCACTACACTGACCACTACACTGCACACTGACCACTACACTGCACACTGACCACTACCCACTACACTGCACACTGACCACTGACCACTACACACTGACCACTGACCACTACACACTGACCACTGACCACTACACTGCACACTGACCACTACACTGCACACTGACCACTACACTGCACACTGACCACTACACTGACCACTACACTACACACTGACCACTACACTGCACACTGACCACTACACTGCACACTGACCACTACACTGACCACTACACTGCACACTGACCACTACACTGCACACTGACCACTACCCACTACACTGCACACTGACCACTGACCACTACACACTGACCACTGACCACTACACACTGACCACTGACCACTACACTGCACACTGACCACTACACTGCACACTGACCACTACACTGCACACTGACCACTACACTGACCACTACACTACACACTGACCACTACACTGCACACTGACCACTACACTGCACACTGACCACTACACTGACCACTACACTACACACTGACCACTACACTACACACTGACCACTACACTGCACACTGACCACTACACTGCACACTGACCACTACACTGCACACTGACCACTACACTGACCACTACACTGCACACTGACCACTACCCACTACACTGACCACTGACCACTACACACTGACCACTGACCACTACACACTGACCACTGACCACTACACACTGACCACTAACCACTACACACTGACCACTGACCACTACACTGCACACTGACCACTACACTGCACACTGAACACTACACTGCACACTGACCACTACACTGCCCCACCTGACACCAACACTGACTATTACACTGACTGACACGTACACTGACCCCCGACACCCACCTGACACATACACTGACCCACCGACCTTACACTTACACTGAAATATGTAAAATGAGGTACAGCGCTAAAAGAATAAATAAATGAATGTCAATAGGTGTAATGTGAAAAATTGGTGAAGAGGAAAACTAATGCAGAGTCTCCAATTTCTTAAATTCATATGATTCTAAGTGATTTTCAATTAAATGAAATTAAGACATACAAATTAGTGAAGGAGGAAAAATATTGCAGAATCCTAATCCATAAAATTTATATATCTGGGCAAGATACTAATAACATAAACAAATGAGATGAAAAAAATAACAAGTGAAAAAAACTGTGAGAAAGGAAAACTATTGCAGAATCTCAATCTCATAAAGTTCATGTAGGTCTATGCAAAATTAAAATAAAGGAATTATGAGTGGTGAAAAATTCAGCGGGTGAAAAAAAGAAAACGAATGCAGAGTCCCAAAAACAATGAAGTTCATAAGAGTCTATGCAATGCTTGGCTTCCAAAAGAGTGAAAAATAGCAGATAAGTGACACAAATCTTCACACCAGCCGCCGGGCAGATAGCTCGACACCCAATTAAGAAGTAGCCTGCTTACCAGAAGACCTTGACAGACACACAGTCTCACCAAGTATAGGGAATTTAACGGTCTCCCCAAGACTCAAGTGGTATCCGTGAACAGCAAAGTGTAATTGAGGTGTTACTCGCGGACATGGAAGGTAAAAAATATTCTCATTGTGCAGTATGTTAACTCAAATAAATTTAATATAAGAATCCACCGTCTGGAAAGGAAAAACGTGATGACGGGTGGAGCCCTGGTGACATCATCACGTTTTTCCTTTCCAGACAGTGGATTGACGATAGGGAGTAGAGAGAAGTTAATGGAGACGCCGCAGCTCCTTACATGACCGCATATGTGATTGCTGTTACACTGATATACCAACATCACGCTTGTAAGTGCGATAATTCTTATATTAAATTTATTACAGTGAACATACTGCACCATTCGAATATTTTTTACCTTCCATGTCCGCGAGTAACCCCTCAATTACATGCCAAAACCCCCCCGCCCCCCCTCAGGAATTGGATTAATAATTTACTGAGCTTCATGATGTATCCCTCAGAGCTTTCAGCATGTAAGGGGTTAAATGATGAATCCTGCTATATAATGCATTCAACATGCCAAATACCTAGCAGGATAAGGATTCATCATTTAACCCCTTACATGATGCTGAAAGCCCTGAAGCATACATGAAGCTCAGTAAATCCTGAGGGGGGGGGGGCTTGGAGGGGGCTTTTGACATGTAACTGTCTCTGTCTGTACTAGGCCCGCCGCCCACAGGCATGTGGCAATGCATTAACATGTGGTGTGGCATGGCGGTGGCGTGACTCTCCTCTCCCTGACTAACTGCTGCTGACCGGCGGTTGCTCTGCCTCCCTCACAGGCTCACTCGTGACTCACTCACCTCCTGTTGTCCATCGATCAGGTTAGGGTATGCCACACTGACACTGCCGACTCGAGTTCCACTTCTCGCCGGTCCCAGATGAAGGCTCTGCGCATTTCCAGATCCGGTTAGGGAGGAAGAGTGGAGAGAAGACGGCGGCGGCTTACAGAAGCGCGGGCGCCGGGCGGGCCTTCGCGCATGCGCCGCCCGCGTTCAAGGATTGGCCAGCCCCGCCGGAGCACATGACCACAGTCGCCCAATCACCTGGCGCAACATGGCGGCCGGTGACAATAAATCAAATTTAACACGGACGATAAGTGACACACAAACGGTGCGGGAATTCGCCCCCCCCAATATTGCGCCCGGTGCGACGGCCCCCCCTGCCCCCCCACGCTACGCCTCTGATAAGAGTTAAAGTATAACAAAAGGAAATTGTTATTTTTTTAGTTTGGGGTAGAGTGAAGAGGGATTAGAACACCTGTCAGTTCTTATTGCTATCTGTGTCCCCGGTAGGGAAATTCACCCTCTCTATTTGTCCTGTTTACCTTTGTAGCGATACCTCCAACTAAGAAGGCCGCAGATTTAGTTTGGGCCCTGATGACAGCTCCGCCAACCCCCGGCAATATGCTCTACCCTCTGCTGGCACAGCTAGTACTAAAAGTAAACTATCTATCTTATACCTTATGAATAAGTGAGCATTGAGACAATACTAAAGAAAAAAAAGGGTATAAGGTTTTACTTAAGCTCTTAGTAAGAAAGATAATAACATTGATCACAGTTTACATTCAATCATTGGTAATGCAGAGCCCTGCAATGCTAACACACTAAAGAACTGACATGCAACAAGTGTGCCACACGGGCGACCGTTAGCTAAATGCCCTATGGCGCAATAACCCAAAACACATTAGTAACCCCACCAGGCCTGGTTTTTGAGGTCTATAACTTAGTCCTTTTTCTTCACCGGCAGGTCTTTAACGGTGGTGCACATTAACAAAATACAACTTTGTAATCCAGTGAGGTAGGTAGAGATGGGCAGGAACTTGGCTATCCCGACTACAAGTTCAGCTATGGTATGGCTCTTCTTCACTAAGGGTATCAGGAACAACTAGAGGGGGCCACGGCAGTCTATTGGCCTATATGCATTAACAGTATCTCGTTCTGGGCATATGCCCTCTCACCCGCCGGACTACGGATCCAGTCCGGGAAACTTCCACCCGCTGTGTCACACGCACTCGGTCTCTCCAGCGATCGGGTCCCCGGTCCAACAAGGCTGTAGCTGAGCGAAGTCAGATGCCACCCAGGCTCGCAGAGGGGTGGAAGGCTCTTTGGTGCTGAGCAAGGCCTCAGGCTTCAGGCCTTGCACTCCGACACATCCGCACAGGAGGATCAGGCTGTGAAGTCTCGTGTCCCAAAGAGGCCGAGCCCAGCTTCGCCTCCTCCTTTTATAACCCCTCCCATGAGTCTCTGCGGTGGGAACATATGAAGAATGTGGTTCTGGGTGATGTAGTCTCTCTCTCTCCTCTGCTCTCACTCCAGCAATGTCTTTTCTCTACTTCCTCCTGACTCACCTCTCCCCTAGAACTTCTTGTCTCTCTGCATTAAAGGGGAACACCCCGCTACGCACTCCCCCCACTTTGAATCTTTGGTCCCCAAAGACATTTTTTTTTAGGTCTGCAAAACATTCTAGATTCAATGCGGTTGCATAGGGTTGACAGAGGAGCCTCCCACCAATCATCATAAGATGGGGAGCTGTCCTGTCTACAGGTCGCTTCAGTGGGGGCGACCTGTCTAGCTGTGCCAGAGAGTGAGCTGGGGTTGCCCTCCACCAAATGGACCGTGGAGGGATCCGGATTCTCAGCATTCCTCCTAGCAGTAACTACAGAGTCTTCTGAGCTGTTCCCCATTTGTGGGTAGGTCAGCTTCTTAGGAGGCCGGATGACTCTTCGAGCCCTTTGCTCTCTTGGGATTTCTGGCTCTGGCGCCACAGGCTCCTCTTCCTCTGAACAACCATCATGGGCATCTTCCCAGTATTCTGCTGAAGGACTAGAAGGGATGAACTTTGTGGCTTCTGGGTTCAGTGTTTCATCTGTGGTGTCTTCAGTGGTTGGAAGATCTATGGTAGAAGTTCCTGGAGTTGGGGAAGGCCACAGCCAATCAAGTTCTCCCTCCTCACTTCCACTAAGTTGAGAGGCCTCTCCATCTTCAGCTCGGGAGGTCTGCGACCGAGTGTTCGGCCTAGGAGTATCCAGGATAGAGGCCGGTTCAGGGGAGTCTCCCACGGGAGGTATTCTAACTGCCTCAGCAAGTGGGAGAAGGTGGTTTCGATGCCACGTCTTCAGTGGGCCTACCTTTCCTTCTGGCTTCAACGTATAGACAGGTAGGCCTGGCAACTTCCTGCAGATGACATAGGGTTCAGATCTCCATCTGTCTGCAAGTTTGTTCTTTCCAGGGACCCCCAGATTGCGTAACAGTACTCGATCCCCGGGCTGTAGGTCTTGTACCCGAACCTTCAAGTCGAAGTTTCTTTTATTTCGAGCTCCCCTTTGATCTGAGGCCGCTTGAGCATGTTCATGGGCTACTTTCAGGCTGTGTCTGAGCCTGTCCACATATCCTTTGTGGGATGTGGCTGAGGAATGGTCCAGAGAGGTGCCAAAGGCCAAGTCCACCGGTAGTCTAGCTTCTCTCCCAAACATGAGTCGATATGGGGAGTAGCCTGTAGCATCACTGATGGTGCAGTTGTAAGCATGTACTATGGCTGCTATGTGTTGGCTCCAATGTTGCTTTTTCTCGCTTTCCAGAGTCCCCAACATGTTGAGCAAGGTTCGGTTAAACCTTTCCGGCTGAGCATCTCCCTGTGGATGGTAAGGTGTAGTTCGAGTCTTCTTGATTCCCAAAGAATCCAGGAGCTTCCGGATCAGCTTACTCTCAAAGTCCCTCCCTTGATCTGAATGGAGTCGCTGTGGCAGCCCATAATGGACAAAGTACTTCTCCATAAGTACCTTGGCTACGGTGGAGGCCTTCTGGTCTTTGGTGGGGAAAGCCTGGGCATACCTGGTGAAATGGTCGGTTATCACCAGAACATTTCCTAGTCCACTCAGGTCGGGTTCGAGGCAGAGAAAATCAATGCATACCAGATCCATTGGGCCTTGACTCTGTAGATGGCCCATTGGGGCAGCTTGATGGGGTAAAGTCTTCCTCTGGATGCACCGTGCACATGAGTGGCAGTACTCTTCTATCTCTGCCCTCATGCAGGGCCAATAGAACCGACTTCTGACAAGTTGAAAGGTCCTTTCAGCCCCTAGGTGGCCATGGTTGTCATGCAGGGCAATCAGAACAGTCTCTCGATATTTCTCTGGGAGGAACAGTTGCCACTTATCTTCTGAGTCATCAGAGGGGCCCCTTCGGTAGACCACTCTCTGATGTAACTGCAACCTGTCCCACTCTTTCCTCAGCAGGCGAGCTTCTTTTGAAGGTTGACGCATGAGTCTGTTTGGATCCTGATTCTCCAGGGCCTCCAGGACCAATCTCCCCATGGGGTCTTCCAATTGGTCACACCTCAACTCCTTCTTGGACAGTCTTGACAGGTTGTCCTCTCCCAGTTGAGCTACTCCACAGTAGTGTTTGGGGACTCCCACCATGGTAACTCCTATTTCCTCTGCTCTGGAACCTCCTCGAGCTTGGAATTCAGCTCCTTGACAAAGGGCCCGCACCCCGTCCGGTGCCACTTGGGTCCAATCTTCTACGTCACTGGTGAGAGAATGAGATCTCCTGGACAGAGCGTCTGCATCTCGATTCCCAGTCCCTGGCCTATACTTTAGGCTGAAGTTGAATCCAGAAAGTGCGGCCAGCCACCTGTGTCCAGTGGCATCCAGCTTGGCCGTGGTGAAAAGGTAGGTAAGGGGGTTGTTGTCGGTCTTCACAGTGAACTCCGCCCCATACAGGTAGTCTTTGAGCTTGTCTACTACCGCCCACTTAAGGGCCAGGAACTCCAGCTTGTGAGTGGGGTAGTTCTTCTCAGGGGGGGTCAGGCTCCGGCTCACATAGGCAACAGGCCGTTGTTGCCCTTCGTGTTCTTGATAAAGTACTCCTCCCAGACCGTCATGACTAGCATCTACATGTAGTTCATAGGGCTTGGTTGGGTCTGCATAGGCCAAGACTGGGGCAGTGGTTAGGCTCTCCTTTAATGCCTGGAAGGCCTCTTCACACTTCTGGTTCCACTGATCTCTGACTGACTCTCCCGGCTTCCTGGGCCCTGAGTCGTCCTCTTCCCCCTCGGTCTTGAGTAGTTCATTCAATGGCCTGGCAATTCGGGCGAATCCTTCCACAAACCTCCTGTAATAGGAGCAGAACCTCAAGAAGGATCTGAGTTCTGTTACTGTGGTGGGTCGTGGCCAGGAGGTAACTGCCTCCAATTTCTCAGGGTCTGTGGCAACCCCTTCTTTAGACACTATGTGCCCCAGATAGTTCACAGAAGACTGATAGAACCGACACTTCTCAGGCGAAAGCTTGAGTCCTTCCTCACTGAGTCTTCTCAACACTTTTTCCAGCCTCCTTTCGTGTTCTTCCAAGGTTCTCCCAAAGACAATGACATCGTCCAGGTATACAAGGACTTCAATAAGGTTCATGTCTCCTACAGTCTTCTCCATGAGACGTTGGAAAGTCGCTGGGGCTCCAGACAGACCTTGGGGCATCCGGTTGAATTCAAAGAACCCTACTGGGGTTATGAAGGCTGTCTTCTCCCTGTCTTCTGGGTGCATAGGAATCTGATAGTACCCGCTCTTGAGATCCATAACGCTGAACCATTTAGCTCCAGACAAGCTCTGTAGGGCATCCTCTATCCTCGGAGTGGTGTATTGGTCAGGTATGGTTCTCCTGTTGAGAGTCCTGTAGTCGATACAGAGCCTCAATGATCCATTCTTCTTTCTGACCACCATGATGGGAGAGGCATAGGGGCTTCTGGACTCCCGTATCACACCAGTCCTCTTGAGTTCTGCAAGTTGTTCCCTTAGATCCTCCAGATCTGCTAGGGGGACCCGCCTGACCCTCTCTCGGAAGGGCTTGTCTTCCTGGAGGCGGATCCGATGGGTGGCACTCCTTGCACACCCCACATCGAACTCATCCTTAGAGAACATCTTCTCCCATCTATTCAACTGGGCCTTGGCTCTCTCCTTCCAAGCTCCTGGCAGATTCGGGTTTTCCATGGACAGCTTCTCCCAAGCATCTCCTCCTTCACCTGTCCTCTTCACTTCTGACAGGGTAACAGGGGCCGCAGGGCTCACCTGGCCTAGCAGCATTCTGGCTGGGATTTCCATGGGGTCTCTGGTGGTGTTCCTAACACTCACTGGAACTCTACAATGGGCCTTCTTCAGGACCTTCAGCGGAATCACTTCCAGTATCACTTCCAGACCTGAGGACTCACCCCTTGGGTCTGACTCCAGCACGACAAAGGGACCAGGCTGCTCCCAAGTAAGCTTCACAGTGGCTCTGAGACAGGTTACTTCGCTGGGCTGCAACACTACCCCTTCTCTTCCAAGTCTCCACGCCTTCCCTATCCCCTCTCCAGGGGTCTCCTGCTCTTGGACCAGCCGTTGGTAGGCCGTCTTCAGCATGGGATGGATCTTGGTGGCTGTTTTCCCCTCTTCTTTTACTAGAGGGGTCAGGAGTCTTCGGACCAGGTCCGTGTTCGTCCCTATTATAAGGGAATTCTTGTTGGCTCCAGGCGGCCTAGGGCACACGACTGCCAGGGTGTCAAACACTTTGGCCTTCCCAGCCACGGATGGGTCAAAGGTCATCTTGATGGGAAGATAGCCGTCGTAAGGGAAACTCTGGGTTCTGTGGTAGTGTGATACCCCACGAGTGTATAAATACAGGATTCTCAACCAGGCAGGTTGAGGGGCTCCAGGGTATTTGCTTGTTTGGGAGGAAACTGGCTTTTCAGTTTCCTCATGATTTACTAAAATCCACTTTGGGACCCGGAGCTTGGGGATTTCTTAGAGATCCGGGTGGGATGATATCCCCAGTCCTGGATCCGGGTTTTGAGACTCAACTGCACACTGATTGTTCAGGTGTGTGTTAGGCCTGATAGTAGAATCAGGACCAGCATTCTGGGCCCCACCCTCCCGACGAGTGCAGGTGTGCACTGTGGAAGCCATAGAGTGCAAGTGTGCACTGGAGAAGTCAGAGAGTGCTTGTGTGCACAGTGGAAGCCAGAGACCCAGGTCTGAGGGTCAGAGCAGCAAGGGGCTGCTATCCAAATGGATGGTGTTGCAGATGGAATAGTCTATAGGAGACAGACAAGAGCCTGAAGTGGAAGGCCTGAGCAGCACTGCTGTATGTATAAGCCAGGAGGCTGAATGTCATTTTGTTGTTGAAAAGGAGTACTGAAACCCCTGCGAGGGAAACCTTTCATTTTGTTTTGGACTTCTTTTAATAAAAATGGCCAAACAAAGCCCTTAAAAAGAAGAACCAGCGAGTGGCGGTGTCCTTCAAGTTCTACATTTGATGCTAGTCCTTTACTAGTGGTGGAGAATTTTGGCACAATCTGAGATCCCTACAATCAAGTAAGTTCATCTGTTATATGAACTGTGTTTTTGGTGCATGAGACTGCATAATCTGTGTGTGTGCAGGTGAGGAGAACCTGCAAGCAAAAGGTAACTAGCCTTGAAGAGACAGTGCTCCAATTTGTTGCAGGTGGTGTACCTGTGAACAAAAAGTAAAAAAAAAATTCTCTGCAGTGAACTGCTGCTAGCTGTGTGTGGCAGCCAGGCAAACTGCATTGCGCAGAAGTTTATTTGATGGACTGTTGCATGCAGGTTGTGTACCTGTGAAAGGAGAAACAAACAGATTTTTTTTTTCCTTTTCTCCGCCAAGAACTGTTACAAGTTGCTGTGTGCATGACCGCAAGGATGGGGCGATCAAAACGCCTAAAAGAGAGCTGCCGAATGTCCATGCCTGGGAGAGGGGTGTTGTTGTCCCTGGCAACACTGCTGCAGTTAAACCAGCAGCTGTTGTGAAAAGTGTGAAAGTGACACAGCTTGAGACAGGGTCCAGCAGATGCAGGGTGGGAAACCCTGACAAGACATGGAACCAAGTGCGCTGTTTGCGGTGCAGTGAGTGGGGGCATGCAGTCTCCAAGTGCCTTTTGTCCCTGGCTCCAGTGCAAAGCTACCTAGCAAAACAAAGGTCTGAGAAGCCTGTGTTATATGCCAGAAGAGAGGCTGATCAAAGGCCAGGACAGAGAGTGGTTGCCCATAGCAACACAGAGGAGGCCAGTCGGGCTGTCTGTGGACCAAGGGGTGTGCCTCCCATGGGTCGTGACAAGTGGCTTCCGGAGGAGCCAATACAGCATGTTGGAGAGAGCCAGCAAAGCTCTGCTGGGAGACTGCGATCTCCCATGGCAACGAGAGTGGAAGTTATGCCTGGAAGGAATCATCAGGAGAGAAACGCACTCGGGAAAAGTCATCCAGTACCATGCCTGGAATGTGGCCAGCTGGGGTACGAAATATTGTCTTGCCCTATATTCTGGGGTGCACCTAGAGGTAATGTTGCTAAACAGAACTCTTTACCTGTGGGCCAAGATCCCTTTGCAAATATGTTTGCAGTCACCCCTGGCAACAAGGAGGAGTTTTCTGTGGTGTCTGCACCGGGTGCTAAACAGTGGGAGATGCCTGCTGTGATTTCATCCCATGGCCACCAGGGGGAGTTGGCCAGTAAATGTGTGGCTGAGGACTGGTTCTTAAGACAACGTACTCAAATGAAGATGGAGACCCCAACTACTGTGGTGGGTAAGACTATCTTTAATGAAATGATGCCTGGAACTGCTGATTTCAGGTATAAAAGAACTGGCTACGAGACTGTCCATGATGATGTGAGAGTGACCCCAGTTAGTGGGGCCACAGAATGTGCGCTTGAGAATGACTTTTTCATACCCAGTGGGAATGCAGGGGTTAAAGTCCAAACAGAACCTGTGTTGATGACTAAAAATGCTATAAGTATTACTGTTAATGAAAAGTTTGCTGCTGTTGGGAAACCCCCAGGTTCTTCCAGAGCAAAAGCTGTTGTCACAAATGGGTCATTGCCTGTAGCAATTGGTGATAAGACAGCACAGTTGTCCCCAGAAATCTCCAGGGAACTTCATGTATTGGAGTCGGAGGTTGCCATGGACAACTGCAATGTCACTCTGGTGGGACAGAGTGGAACTGTACCGTGTAATGGTAATGTGTTAGTGCAAGCTGCTAGTACTAAAAATGTGCCGCTAAATGGTGGGTTAACACAACCTGTGAAAAATGCAAAGGTGTGTGAGGCTTATGAAGCGCCGCCCGAGCAAGATGGTGGTTGTGGTGTATTGCAACCTGCGGTGCTAAAACATGTGTTACCAAAGTCTGCCATGATTCGTAATTTGGGTGATGAATCTGAAACTAAACCCATCTGTTCTAATGTGTCTCCTTGGGCGGATGGATCAGGGCTGAGGAACGCCAGTGAATGGAGCACAGCTACAACGGATTGGGATAGTTGGGGTAAAAATCTAATGTCCCTGATAGATGAGGCTTTCATGCACAAAAATAAGGTGGACAAAGTTTCTGCTGTGCCAGCAGGAGGGACGGCAGAACAGCTTATACCTGAGGGCGCGGTGGCTGCTGCAGGGGTTAACCCTCGTGAGAAATATGGACCATATAAGGGCGAGCACACAGCAGACACTTTGTCCGTAACCTACAAAAATGATGCTGACATGGCGTGTCAAAGTGACGTTGTCACTGGTAATGTGAGGCAGTTCATTGGTGCTGAACCTGAGAAGTTGGGTATGAGTCAAGCACCTGGCAGCGCTCTGGTAGAGCACCAGGCTGTGGTTGTCTCCAGCTGGGAGAAAGTTCAGTTAAACCTTGCAACCTCTCACGTCTCAGCAAGTGAGTCTGTCTGCATCCCCAGTGTCAGGAAAGTCCCCAGGAAGGACTTGGGTCTGGAGCCAGGGGTATGGTTTCTAACAAAAGTATTAAAGGAGATGCTTAAACTTTGGGCTGTACAGCCAGTCTATACTGGGGTGTCTCCACCACAGTCAGACAGTCTGGTACTGCGGAGTACCATTAGGTGGACCCCTGAGTGGCAGGTGGTACAGCACAAAGGAAGACAAGACAGAAATGGTTTATTTATGACTGTATTACTAGTGTTAAAAATCGCCTCTAGGTATGCTGATGGGTTACTTCCTGTACAAGAGGTATATGGGAGAAGGTTTGGTGAAAAAAAAGTGTCTGAGGTTTCACCACCTAACAGCCAGGTGGAGGGCATTTCTGCTGCTATGGTCCAAGGTAGTACTGGTCAGTTGTCGGTGAAGGGTGTGTATGCTGTACCAGTGGAAGAATCGCATGAGATGGAAGGGCCAAGTGTGGACCAGAAAGCAGCAGAAATCCTGACCGGGGCTCAACCGAAGGTGGTTAAAAAGACTGGGGTCCCCAGTCCGATGTTTGGTTTAGGTGGCAAACCTAATAAGGTCCCCGAGACAGGGAAACGGATAAGAAGTGCAGTAAAAATGGTATGTGGATCAGACAAGAGCTTGTCTGTTCAGGTGGATAAAAATAAAGATGGCATCAGAACAGGTCAAGTGGTAGGACAGCTGCCTGCAGAGTGGGTGAACCCAGGGGAGGTGACGTCCTGTGAGGTTCCCGTGGGTAATGGCGGCCCTCCATTATGTGTGCCCTCTGCAGACGCTGCCCTAGCAAATGCTGAAAAAAAAGGCATTGGTGATCTGTGCAACGTTGAGAGGTGTAATGTTGGTTTGAATATGTCTGTCAATGATGAACCAAATAGTTTGTTAAAGGTACATGACAGTGTGGTGTCCAAAGGTATTGGGAAACCTGGGAACCTGAAGCGTGGAGGCAGAAGGGTTGGTAGAAAGACCAGAGGTGCCCTGTTAAAATTTCAGGAGAGGCAGTGCTTATGGAACCCCAAAAGAAGAGGGAGAAGGTTGAGTATAGGGAAATATAGGACCTTGTTAAGATCCAGGGTTGGACGTACCTGGAAGCGCACCCGGAAAAAAGGTTGGGCCTACGTGGCTGACAGCCAGCACAGAGGTGTCCCAACCATAATGATGGGTGCTGGTGTTCCTCCCTCCGGATCGAAACAAAGGGGGAGGGTATGTGGTAGTGTGATACCCCACGAGTGTATAAATACAGGATTCTCAACCAGGCAGGTTGAGGGGCTCCAGGGTATTTGCTTGTTTGGGAGGAAACTGGCTTTTCAGTTTCCTCATGATTTACTAAAATCCACTTTGGGACCCGGAGCTTGGGGATTTCTTAGAGATCCGGGTGGGATGATATCCCCAGTCCTGGATCCGGGTTTTGAGACTCAACTGCACACTGATTGTTCAGGTGTGTGTGGGCCTGATAGTAGAATCAGGACCAGCATTCTGGGCCCCACCCTCCCGACGAGTGCAGGTGTGCACTGTGGAAGCCATAGAGTGCAAGTGTGCACTGGAGAAGTCAGAGAGTGCTTGTGTGCACAGTGGAAGCCAGAGACCCAGGTCTGAGGGTCAGAGCAGCAAGGGGCTGCTATCCAAATGGATGGTGTTGCAGATGGAATAGTCTATAGGAGACAGACAAGAGCCTGAAGTGGAAGGCCTGAGCAGCACTGCTGTATGTATAAGCCAGGAGGCTGAATGTCATTTTGTTGTTGAAAAGGAGTACTGAAACCCCTGCGAGGGAAACCTTTCATTTTGTTTTGGACTTCTTTTAATAAAAATGGCCAAACAAAGCCCTTAAAAAGAAGAACCAGCGAGTGGCGGTGTCCTTCAAGTTCTACATTTGATGCTAGTCCTTTACAGTTCCAATTCCCCATATTTCCAGCTCTTCTATCTTCTGGATAGGCAGATGACTCAAGTGCCTATCGTAGAAGTCCCGGTATAGTAGGGTCACTTGTGCCCCGGTATCCAAGAGGGCCCTGGTGTAGACTCCCTCCACTTGAATGGGCACTATAGGAGATGGGCCCACCAGCTTCTCCGGATATGGCCCGGCAGGGGTCGCCTTCTTCAGACCTTTTCCTTTTGGACTCTCTCTTGTCCTATTCCCTTTGGACTTGAACCTTTCTTGAGCCTGGTATGCATTGACTTCCCTCCTCTTTATGGGTGTAGGAACCCGCTGAGGGATACTGTTATTTTTCTTAGGTGTGCACCCCCTCTGGGGAGTGCTGTGTCTCTTCTGAGGGGTCTTGCCCCCTTTCTCTGCGGTGTATCTCTGTTGGAGAATGTTGTGTTTCCTCTGAGGTGTTCTATTTTCTCTCTTCTTCTGTTTTTCATTCAGTTTGGAGCTCACTGAAAATGATGGGCACCCGGTTGACTCCTTCACCGGGGCCCTCTGAAGTTTTCCGCCGGCTGGCGGTTATTTATCTTTTTCTTCCTGGGACTGGAACATATGTTTGCAAAATGACCAATCCCTCCGCAGTTGTAACAAATCACCTCTTCTTCACGATCCTGTAGAGAAGCGGGCGCTGAGGTATTCGGGAACAACACCTTTCTTGGACTTTTCTTTTCTGGTTTCCTTTGATCTTTCTCCATCAAAGAGGTCAGTATCTCCAACACTTGGGACATCTGCGATTTCAGGGTGTCCATTTCTGCATCTCTTTCGGGGGTCATGGACGGGCTGACCATCACCACCAGAGGTTTGGTTGGCTCGACTGGCTGTTCCCTCTTTTTCTCCTCCCACATGGCCTCTTCCTCTCTGACCATTCGAATGAGGTCGGGGTATTCCAGGTTCTTCCCGTCCTGTCGGGTGCGCAGCGCCAATGCAATAGGATCCAGGGGCTGAGCTCCCCTCAATACCTGCTGAGCCCGGGCCTCGTCTACCTTCCCTGGGTCGATCCCCTTCTTCAGAATAATTCTATGCAGGATCTTATCTAGACGTCCCATATATTCTGACAGTTTCTCTCCTGTTTTCTGGTAGCAGTGCTCCAGCTGATAGGTGAGCTCGGTAACTTTTTAGTAGTCCTGTGCAGTACAGTCTTTCCTGCTCATCTTCAGGTTGCGTATGGCATCCAGAGCAGGCCCCTTCAAACTTTCAGCAATTCGCTGTTTCTTGCTGCGTTCTGGAACTTCCCATTCCTCTAAGGCCTGAGTGATGCCATCTAGCCACTCCTCAAATCCTTCTTCCCCTGAGGGCACAGGTTTTCTCCCTGAGAATATCCGGAGCTTTCTGTACCACGACATTGGGTAATCTGTGGGATTCTTCTTGCACTAGGCCACAATCTCTCCCAGTACAGCACATAGTTCTGTGCTGAGGGTGGCCGGTGATGATCTGGGACTCTCTGTATCCTCCTGCTCTTGTGCCTTAGGGGATGGTGGGGGAGGTATCTGTGGAGATGATGACTTTCTTATTTGGAACCGATCTCCCTTATGTGGCAGCGCATGTGTCAGATGGTAGGTCTGCCCATCCATAGCTTGTATGCTCTGGCTTTTAAAATGCTCTGGAATTTCGTCTTTCCACTCTATTAATGCGTATGTACACGAAGCATGTGGTCTCACATCCATCACCCATGATTTCTGGCATGGTGATAGGGATGTCATTAACTGCTTTATCGCATCTCTTTGCCAGATCCCCGGGAGTTCAATAACTGCCGCCGTGGCCGGATCTGCGCCAGCCATTGTGTACCACTGTCCTACTTCTAGCGGGTCCATGCCGGTCTTTTGGCGTGTTCGCTTGCTGTATCAGGATCCCGGACGAGAACCCCCACGTGTAGCGATACCTCCAACTAAGAAGGCCGCAGATTTAGTTTGGGCCCTGATGACAGCTCCGCCAACCCCCGGCAATATGCTCTACCCTCTGCTGGCACAGCTAGTACTAAAAGTAAACTATCTATCTTATACCTTATGAATAAGTGAGCATTGAGACAATACTAAAGAAAAAAAAGGGTATAAGGTTTTACTTAAGCTCTTAGTAAGAAAGATAATAACATTGATCACAGTTTACATTCAATCATTGGTAATGCAGAGCCCTGCAATGCTAACACACTAAAGAACTGACATGCAACAAGTGCGCCACACGGGCGACCGTTAGCTAAATGCCCTATGGCGCAATAACCCAAAACACATTAGTAACCCCACCAGGCCTGGTTTTTGAGGTCTATAACTTAGTCCTTTTTCTTCACCGGCAGGTCTTTAACGGTGGTGCACATTAACAAAATACAACTTTGTAATCCAGTGAGGTAGGTAGAGATGGGCAGGAACTTGGCTATCCCGACTACAAGTTCAGCTATGGTATGGTTCTTCTTCACTAAGGGTATCAGGAACAACTAGAGGGGGCCACGGCAGTCTATTGGCCTATATGCATTAACAGTATCTCGTTCTGGGCATATGCCCTCTCACCCGCCGGACTACGGATCCAGTCCGGGAAACTTCCACCCGCTGTGTCACACGCACTCGGTCTCTCCAGCGATCGGGTCCCCGATCCAACAAGGCTGTAGCTGAGCGAAGTCAGATGCCACCCAGGCTCGCAGAGGGGTGGAAGGCTCTTTGGTGCTGAGCAAGGCCTCAGGCTTCAGGCTTCAGGCCTTGCACTCCGACACATCCGCACAGGAGGATCAGGCTGTGAAGTCTCGTGTCCCAAAGAGGCCGAGCCCAGCTTCGCCTCCTCCTTTTATAACCCCTCCCATGAGTCTCTGCGGTGGGAACATATGAAGAATGTGGTTCTGGGTGATGTAGTCTCTCTCTCTCCTCTGCTCTCACTCCAGCAATGTCTTTTCTCTACTTCCTCCTGACTCACCTCTCCCCTAGAACTTCTTGTCTCTCTGCATTAAAGGGGAACACCCCGCTACACCTTTATCATTGAAAGTAAAAGAAAATCTTATATTTTGGGTTGTCTCCAGAAAAATAATAGAGGGGAAGTATTCCAATGGGGACACACTAGTTCTTCCATTCCCTTAATTTGCAGAAATTTCCTTTCACTTCCTGTTTTGCTATGAAACAGGAAGTGAAGGTAAATATCCCCAATGTGACACAGATGGCAAAAAGAAACCTTATGGGGGTTACGCTACTCTATCCAAAATAAAAAAATAAAAAGTTTTGCCCATAGTTCTACTTTCCTGGTGCCTCCATGGCAGCATACCTGTGACAAGCTCCGCCTTGGCTCCTCCCTCAGGACTAGTGAATATTATAAAAGAGTTGATTAGCACAGCCCCAGCATTCTCCTTTTTTTCCTCATACCTCATGGCAGTAAATTCTGGTCGAACGTCCTTACCTTCTGCATTCGGCAGCTTCCGTCCGGGTTCAAGCCTCTGCCGGACGCGGTCCCTTCTCTTGGGCAGCTAAACGCGCTTATAAGGTTGGGAGTCCCTTCTGTAGGATCTTTTGGGACAAGCAGTTTGTCTCTTAACTAAGAGCTCTACCTGCAGCACATCTTCCAGGCATTAGCTCACACATGGCAACAGAAGCAGCAGCTATTTCTGCATTTCTTTTTTTTTTCTTCCCTTTTTTCCTTCCTTTTTAGCTTTTTCTTTCTGGCTGTTGTCTTAGTGTTTCCCATTTCCTTTATGCCCCCTGTCTCCCCCTCGCCCTCTATCACCTCCTTGTCCCCCTTAGGGATCGCGCACGCTCACCCCCAGCCTTTTTATTTACTTACGGCGTCTTTTGCCGCGTTCTGCGCATGCGCAGACGCCCGGGTCCTAGAGCCGCCGGTTCGCGCATGCGCGGTAAGCGCGGAAGCCTCGGCGGCCATCTTAGGTTAGGGAAAAATTTTGTTTTCTTGCCCTTAACCCTAAATTACAGGGCAGAGGCGTTTTCCTCTATCCACCTGGTCCCATTTATCTCCCTGGCTGCCTGAGATCTACTTAACAGAAAGCTCCAGGGAAGAATACCTGTCGTTTCAGGCAAGTAAAAATATATATGTGTGTATATATATATATATATATATATATGTATAATAATAAAAATAAAAAAAAGGGGGGGAAAATTGTTTTTAAAATTAATTATAGTATATGCAGGTGTGCAAGTAAAACTAAAAAAAAAAAAACTAAAAAAAATGTAAATAATAAAAAAAAAAAAAAAAAAAAAAGGGGAAAAATTGTTTTAAAAATAAATAAATATATATATATATATATATATATATATATTTTATATGCATGTGTGCGAGAAGCCCCCCCCCCAAAAAAAAATAAATAAATGTTATTTTATATAATTTATATTTAAAAAAAAAAAAAAACACGGAGATTTTGTTTCTCCTAGCCAGATTAGGACATGGTCGTTAACCCTTCCCTGTTCCTTTCTTAGCTGCTACCTTTGCTAAGCCACTCAGCATGAGCCATTCGCCGCCCATACAAAGATCCTACTCTACTTCTGAGGTAAGGACCTACGTCCAGGTAAGCTTACACATCTTAAAAAAAAAGAGTGCACCAAAGCTGGTACTTTTATGTATTTCAGCCCTATACGCCAGAAGACGTCTAAAAAGACCTCAAGGCGAAATGAGGACTATGATGATTCTAGTCCCAGTAGAGAAAGGTTGTCTAGGCATCGGGATCATAGAAGTGGCAGGAAGTCATCGCTGAGGCGCTTTTCAGGCGCTTTCACGCAAAAAAAAAAAAAAGCGCCTGAAAACGTATTTCCATTAAAATCAATGAATGCTTTCACACTGGAGCAGTACACTGAAAAAAACGCCCATCTCCATTGAAATGAATTGAAAGCGCTTCAAAAGCACCTCAAAAGCGCTCAGTGTTTTACTGGCAGTTTTTCAAGCGCCTCAGTGTGAAAGTGGCCTAACGCTCCTGAAGCCGAGATCTTCAGGATGTCAGTCCTGTGGAGACACCTCACTTCCAGACAAAGTGATCGGTCGAAATTGCCCAGCGGACAGAAAGTCCGAAAGCCTGCAAGTGGCGGACCTACTTAAGAAAGCAGTAAAGAATTCCCTCACGGAATTGATAGCCACAATGCCGCCGCAACATCTGGCATCTCCTACTCAGGAGCAAACGGCTGAGGCATCCATTCCCAGGCCGTCCTCAAGTGAAATCTCACGCCGCACGCTTGCTTCTTCCTCTAAACATCAGGAAGAGAATGCCATCTCAGGGGGTCTCTCTGATGACCTAGATACCTTTGGTTTTGCTTTCGCCATGGTCCAGCCTTTTGTGCAGGCGGTAAAACAAGCGATCGGCTGGGAAGAGACTGACACAGAAGTCTAAGTCGTACTTCCCCTTTTTTCCAACGCCAGATTACCCTCTTTCCCTCTCATGAAGGAGATCAGGGATGTGATTGAGGAAGAGTGGAAAAAGAGGGAGAAAAGATTCTCCATTAATCGACTGGGAAAATTGTACCCTCTCTCAGAGGCTGATTCCGCAATGCTGGAGGGCCCTCCAGTGGTTGATGCAGCTGTGGTAAGGTTGGCAAAGAACGTCACATTGCCCATGGAAGACTCGACTTTGTTTAAGGATCCACCAGACAGAAGGATGGATCTTGATCTCCCAAAAGATGGCGGGCAACGCTTGTAAACCTGTTATAGCCCTGACGTCAGTGTCCAACGCCCTACGCGTCTGGACAGATGATATAGAGTTTGCAATCTAACAGGATATCCCAGGGGAGGACATCATCAGGGCCTTAGTGGAGCTAAAGCTCTCAGTAGATATTATTGGTGAAGCCACGATCGATTCAATTCGATACTCCGCAAGGTCAATGCTCCACACAGTTATGGCCAAACGGGCCTTGTGGCTGGAACCTTGGTCAGCAGATATTGCCTCAAAGCAGAATTGGTGCAAGATACCCTTTGACGGAAAAGCCTTGTTTGGGGAGAAATTGGACAAGGCCATCTCTCGCGTCATGTTACCCCAAGACAGGCGATCCAGGCGCTCCAGGACATTTACAGGCAAAATTGGAGAAGCACGCAGTCTACCTTCCTCAAGACCCGTAGACAGAGACTCGTGCCTATCCCTCAGGATTCTGTTAAATCCTTTTGACGCCAGGCCATCCCAAGCGATCCCTGTGGGGGCCAGACTCAAACACTTCTTGAAGATCTGGGAACAAAGTGCAAGGATTCGTGAGTAGTCTCCAGAGTTAAATACGGTCACTTCTGGTCGTTTCTAGACAAACCCTTCAAAGACTTCTTCTCTCCAACAAGGGTGTCAAGGTTCCCCCAAAAAAACGGAAGCGCTACAGCGATTTCTTCTCTCCTTGCAGGAACAGCAAGCAGTGGTTCCAGTGTCTTCATCAGAAAGATTTTCGGTTTTTACTCCACCCTGTTTCTAGTCCCCAAGAGAAACAGAGGTAGGAGACCCGTGTTAGACCTGAAGAGGCTAAATCGCTATATCTTCCTAAAAAATTTAAAAAGGAGTCGCTATGAGCGATTATACGTGTAATCCAACCAGGGGATCGGATGTTATCAATAGACTTGCAGGATGTTTACCTGCATATACCGACACTCCCTCCTTTCCAGAAATATCCGAGGTTTGCAGTGGTGCCTGTACATTTTAAATTTTGGAGTCTCCCATTCGGCCTCTGCACGTCACCAAGAGTCTTTACGAAGACCCAATTGCCATTATAGCCCCTCCAATAGAATTAAGGCCTTGAGTATACCATTACTTGGATGACCTTCATCCCCGGACGAAGGTTCCAGCCCAGTTAGTGGAACAGAACGGTACAGTATCCCTCCCACCTCAAAAGGTGACATCGACTGTTCGACAGATGAAGAAAGTCAGTGTGAGATCCTACCTGTCATACTCAAACTGTCAGAGTCTGATAGGCTGGATGTCGTCATGCATCCCTAGGGTCCCTTGGGCTCATTGGCATTTGAGACATTTCCAGCATAAGTTCTTGAGGCTGTGGAACAGACGGTATCTATCCCAACCCATACACCTGACGACCCTGATGCTCAGGAGTCTACATTGGTGGATGAAGAAACACACGCCTATGAAATCACGTCCATTAGGACATGTCAACTGGATCACAATTATTACCGATGCCAGTGAAGCAGGTGGGGATCACACTGCAACCAGATCTCAGGGCAAGGAAGATGGTCCTTCCATACAACAGGCCTGGTATCAAATATCCTGGAGGTCCGGGCAGCCTACCTTTTGCATTGCTAGCCCTAGAATTCAAGATTACAGGCAAACCAGTTCTTCTCCGAATGGACAACAGGGCTGCGGTGTCTTATATACACCGACAAGGAGGGACGCGCAACAGGTCCCTGCTGAAGGAAGTGAAACCATATTCTTTTGGGCAAAAAGGAATCTAAAAGACATAAGGGCAGTCTATCTGCCCGGTCTTCTCAACTCAAGGGCCAACCGCCTATCTCGCAGGTTCGTAGATTTCAACGAATAGTCTCTGCACCCGAAAGTTTTTGACTGGTTAGTGGACCAGTGGGGTCCCCTCGGGCTGGGCCTATTTGCAACAGCATTAAATACCAAGTTTTCAAGGTTCATCTCGAGACTTCCTCATCCCCAGGCGGAGGCAGTAGATGCTCTCTCAGCCCCTGGACATGAAATCTGGCCTATGCCTTCTCTCCATGGCCTCTCATTCCAAAAAAACTCATGTTGAGGCTCATGGTAGAAACCACAACGGTGATAGCGGTCCTACCGTACTGGCCAAGACGTCCCTGGTTCCCCACAGCAATGTACCTGAATACACAGCCTTCAGTCAAGGTTCCAATAATACCTTTTTCTCCTGTCACAGGGATGTCACACCCATCCAGATTCCCGCAGGTTAAATCTTCACATCTGGCAGCTGAAAGGGAAAGATTCCAATCCCTAGGGTGTCCCAACAAAGTTATCGAAACCCTGCTCAGCGCAAGAAAGCCATCTACAAACAGTATATACGATAAGGTGTGGAACAAATTCAGGGCCTTCATGATTGGCAGAAACTGCGATCCAGATTTCCCATCATCCTCTCAAATTCTAAAAATTCTTGCAGGCAGGCTTAGACCTAGGTCCTGCTTAAGTACACTAAAGGTGCAGGTAGCGGCAATTTCAGCGGCAACCAGTAAAAGATGGGCTGAGGATTCATTAATAATCCAATTTTTCAAAGCTGTCAAAAAAGATCCGACCACCAACTAAACAATCTTTTCCCACTTGAGACCTTGCCATCATCCTAGAGTCTTTAACCAATACATCTCTTTGGAATCTAACCATGAAGCTATCCTTCTTCATAGCCATAACTTCTGACAGGCGGGTTTCAGAGCTCCAAGCTTTAGGAGCGGATCTTCATCATATTATATTCTTTCCTGACAAAGTAGAACTCGGAACGGTGCAAGGATTTAGCCCCAAGGTCACATCATCCTCAAACATGTCGGAGCCCTGGGCACTTCCAACATTTTCAGAACAAGACTCGGGTTCTCTTAACGAGCTGGACATTGCCTCCACTTTGAGATGCTATCTGCAGGCTACAGCATCCTTCAGGGACACTATCAGGTTGTTCATAAACAAAGGCAAGGAGGCGTCAGCAAGAACGATTCCCTCATGGTTCGTTAAACTCATCCACAAGGTGTACAGGGCAAAAGGACTGGGATCCCTTCGATAGTCAGGGCGCACTCCACCAAAACGGTTTCTACCTCTTGGGTGGCAAGAGTGAATGTGTCAATTGAAACTATTTGCAGGGCAGCGACTTTGGTCGTTCCAACATACGTTTCTGAAACATTACCGAGTAGACCCAGGAGCTCTCTCATCGGTGGAGTTTGGCAGACAGGCGGTCAAATCGGCCTTTGCTTCTTCCTCTAAATGATGATAATAATCTCTTTAAAATAAACCTCTGAGCATCATCCCACCCATATCAGCTAGTTATTTGTCACAGGTATGCTACCATGGAGGCACCAGGAAAACGGAAAATTGTATCATACTTACCAGTAATTTTCCTTTCCTGGTGCCTATCCATGGCAGCATACAATCCCACCCTCGGTATTCTATATTACGGAGAATGCTGGGGCTGTGCTAATCAACTCTTTTATAATATTCACTAGTCCTGAGGGAGGAGCCAAGGCGGAGCTTGTCACAGGTATGCTGCCATGGATAGGCACCAGGAAAGGAAAATTACTGGTAAGTATGATACAATTTTCCGTTTTAATGGTATCTCTAAGCAAGACCATTCTTTGTTTTGAATAGAGTGGGAAAGTGTTGGACCATCTCTCGATTTTTTTTTTTTTTTTTTTTTTTTACACTTGCTGTTCCCATTGGGTAGATGCATTCCTCAATTTGTAATGGTAACTATAATCACTAAAAAAAGGAAGGCAATCCAACATTTTAGAGTTGTTCCAAAAGCAAGGGGTGGAGTGCAATCTCCCAATAGGGACAACGTACCAGGGACAGCAGTCTGAGAGGAATTTCTCTCATTTTGAGAGATTTCCCCTAACTTCCTGTTGCATTCCTGGAAGAGGATGTGACGGGAAATTTCCCCAATACTACACAGACAGGAAAAAATAGACTGTCAGGGATTTTGACCTCTTTGCTGCTCAGTCCATTATGAAAAAAAAGTTTGGCTATGCAACCACCTTAATAGGAAACCTGGCATAAAAAACATATAGGCTGATTTTGAAAAATGCCAATAGCCTGGCTTACATCTGATGCATTTGCTTGAAAAAATGTAAGTAGCTGGTCTGCAACAAATAAAGAGGAAAAGAGTTCTGACTTTCTGAAGAGTTTCGTTTTGTGCATGCTTATTCCAGTTCTTTGATTGACAGTAGAAGCTCTATGCAGCCAGACAATTTGCATTTTTTTTTGGGGGGGGGGGGGGGGCAGCAGTACTTAAAAACTTTACGTAATCTGAATTACTTGGTACACACATGCTACAACTAAAACTTGAAATGGCAATAAATTGTAACATAAACTATTGGGAGGCTCATGTTACACAGAGGTGGCATTTACAACAGGCCAGTATACACAACTAAATTTAACACCTGTGTTTTAATAAATAGGTTAAAAGAGCAATTTCAGAGTTTGGATTGTAGGACTGTGGATGAGTTTTTTCTCAAACCCTCATGCCCTAGACCAGTGTTCTACAAACTGTGGCCCAAGGGCAGGGCCGTTTGAAGGAATTTGGGGGCCCCAAGCAAAATGGACATGGAGGCCCCCCCAACCCCCCCCCCCCCCCCCCCCGCGCACTCACGCAAAGCCTACAGGAACCACAGCATAGCAATACAGTTTAAGCTCACCCACACTTTATATAAATAAAAAAGGTTTACAGTGCAAATACTGCTGTTGCAAAAAAACCAACATACTTAAAACACATACACACTCACATTAACATTAAGATGCTGCTTAGGACTGTTTATGGACAGTGGGATGGACAGGGGGACCGTGGGATGGACAGGGGGACTCCGCACTGTAATGTCCACATCATCTCCCCCTGTAATGTCCACATCTCCCCCACTGTAATATCCAGATCTCCCCCCTGTACTGTCCACATCTCCCCCTGTAATGTCCACTGTTAAAATAATAAAAGTATTCAAAAATAATTATGGAGCGATAAAGTCTCTAATAGTTCCACAAATAAAATAGTAAATACGTTTTCTTGAAAAGTAGTAAAGAATCTGTCAGTCTTTCTATGGCTCCACAAGCATGTACTTGTACATGATTTCTGTTCTGTCCAGTAATCCAGGCCAGGATTAGGATCCCTGAATATTCGTGCGCTTTTCTCCTGTAAACAACTTCCTGGTCACAGCAGCCTGCTTCTCCATCCCAATCCCCACTATTGGAGAAAAGGCCAGTATCAGGGTTTTTTTTTTTTTTTATTAAAATAAAAAAATAAAAAAAACCCTGATACTGGACATTTCTCCAATAGTGGGGATTGGGATGGAGAAGCAGGCTGCTGTGACCAGGAAGTTGTTTGCAGCCGCGCACTAATATTCAGGGATCCTGATCCTGGCCTGGCTGAATTACTGGACAGAAGAACAGAATAATCATGTACAACAGTACAAGTACATGCTTGTGGAGCCAAAGAAAGACAGATTCTTTACTACTTTTCAAGAAAACGTATTTACTTTTTTATTTGTGGAACTATTAGAGACTTTATCACTCCATTAAAAAGTCATTCACTGACTTACCTTTTCCAGAGGCACTGTCTGGCGGGCAAAAGTTGATCCGACCGCAATGGGAGTTGTATCACGCCTGCGCTGCCCTCCTGAGTGACTGTGACTGACACTGACTCCTCCCCCCAGGAGCAGGAAGCATCAGCACGTAGCCGCCGTTGTGGACTACAACTCCCATAAGCAATAGCGGCGGCCTGTCACCGCTGGGTGTACCAAGATGGCCGCCGCTCCGGAGCTAGGCCTAAGCCGCGGCCTTTCCTAAGGCTGCAATCCGCGGATCGGCTCCGGGCGAAAATCGAGGACAGTGACAGGCAGCAGGCTGGGGCCCTAGGCCAGCTCGGGGCCCCAAGCAATTGCTTGTTTTGCCTGTCCTGTTCCGACGGCCCTGCCCAAGGGCCAGATGCGGCCTTTTGCTTGCCTTATCCGGCCCTTGGGGAACTATTTCTCCCGCTGGTGCCAATAATGGGGCACCATTCCTCCCAATGACACCAACAATGGGGCACTACTCCTCCAACTGATGCCAACAATGAGGTGCTTTTCCTCCCACTAATGCCAACAATGGGGGATGCTAGTTCTCCCACTGATGCCAACAAAGGGGCGCTATTCCTCCCACTAATACCAACAATGGGGAGCTATTCCTCCCACTGATACCAACAATGGGGCGCTATTCCTCCCACTGATACCAACAATGGGGCGCTATTCCTCCCACTGATACCAACAATGGGGCGCTATTGCTCCAATTGATACCAACAATGGGGCGCTATTGCTCCCACTAATACCAACAACGGGGAGCTATTTCTCCCACTGATACCAACAATGGGATGCTATTCCTCCCACCGATACTAACAATGGGGCGCTATTCCCCTCATTAAAACCGATGATGGGGTATTACTTACTCCCATTGACTGAATGACATTTTTATTACCACCAGCCACAGTCCAGTCCCCCTAAAGCCTGAAGGACAGTAAACTGGCCCTCTGTTTAGAAAGTTTGGAGACCCCTGCTCTAGAAGCTAAGACACCTTTGTTTAAAACATAACTAAAGTAGATCTAAAGCACAAACTTTTTTAATTTTGGATAGAGTAGGGGAGGGGAAAAAACCCAGCCAGGTTATATATATATATATATATATATATATATATATATATATATATATATATATATATATATAATTTTACCATCTGTGTCCAATTGGGGAGATCTTCCCTTAGTTCCTATTCAGTAAACACAGCGGAAAGTCAGAGGAAATCTCTCTGAAGTGAAAGAAATGTTGGGGGGTTATATACTAAAACCGCGGAGAGTTCAAAATCTGATGCAACTCTGCACAGAAACCAATCAGCTTCCAGGTTTTATTGCCAAAACCTAATTGAAAAAGCTGAAGTTAGCAGCTGATTGGCTCCCATGCACAGCTGCACCAGATTCTGAGTGCTCCAGTTTTAGTAAATCTACCCAACTATCGTATACAGTTGTTGTAAATGAAAGTAAGTTGATCATAAATACCACTATAAAAAAGGAAACAATATTAAGTTTAAGCTGTAATCTGTCCTACCTCATCATGAACCCAAATCAGCTCTACAGTAATTGTTATATTTACATAAAAAAATTAATTGTTTGTTACGTTCACAAATGACACCTATTTCAATGAAAAGGATGACATTTTGTAATAGGAATCACTACAGAGACCGAGCTTTGCATATTATGTTGAACATAATAGTTCCAGTACAGTAAAAAATAGACACATATACAGTATATAAATATATAGATATCTATATCTATATATCTATATCTATATATCTATATATCTATATCTATATCATATATATATAAACAGTGTGTGTGTGTGTATATATATATATATATATATATATATATATATAATACACACTGACATATTTAAATAAAATGCACAAATGTATAAATATAGGAACCACCACAGAGACTGAGCTTTACATATTATGTGGAACATAATTGTTCCAGTATAGTAAAAAAAATAATATATATATATATATATATACAGTATATAAATATATACATATAATACACACTTTAAAACGGAGGTTCCGCGGTCCATACATGTGTTTTCTTTTTGTGCATTCAATGTGACTAATGATGACTAATGTACTCACATCTCCAGCGCTACATAACATCCCCCGTCCGTTTTTTTAAGAAATAAACACTTATAAAATGTTTCCTTGATTTTCCATTTTGCTTGTGGGCATCTTGAAGCCCACAAGCATAGATTTCCGGGTAGCGGTGAATGCGCGTCTCCCGGCATTTACCGCTGTATCTCGCTCAAGTGCAGTGTTGACAGCGAGCAGCGCCGTCAACACTTCCTGGTTGCCATCACAACGGGCGTCAACATTAAGTAACGCCCCGTTGTGATGACATTACGCCAACATCCCAGGACACTTAGGGCCGCCGGGCAAACCAAAGGACCCGCCCACTCCCGCGGGAGGAAAAGCAGGAAGTACAACAGAATTCCGAAGATGTACTTCTTTTACAGCATCCAAAACTTAAAAAGGTTAGTGACACAGTATTGTACATAGCACTAGGATTACAGGAATAAAAAGTGTAATTTTAGGGTGAACCTCCGCTTTAAATAAAATGCACAAATGTATATTTCTAATTTTCCTTACTTATGTAATGTACAATCTCTTATGTTCTATATGTACCTTTTCTCTACAGAATCCACAGCACAGTGCAGAAGCCAGAGTTCACATTTCTCCAGTCTTGCGCCCTCCAGAGGATGGGCAGAGAGTAGCAGGTGATGGCTGGTCACACACAAAGTCCCAGTGACTGGAGGTTGTGGAGGGCAGTACATTCGTACACTTTCCACTTGGGAACACTGAATAAGATGTGAAAGCTCCATTCCATGTAGTGGTGATGGAAAAAAAGACCCCTGCTAACTGTAGTTCAAAAGCTGTACACTTTGAGATAAAGACAGCTTAGTGTAAATGTGAGAATCCAAAAACAGAAAAATCAGAGAAGGAATTCTTGTTCATACTGACCTGTTTAATGTGAATCTCTTCAGAAAATCAAAAGACGGCTCGGGAATAGTTAATAGTGAAGTAAATCATTGGAATATCCTTTAGCAGATAAGGGACATTTTATTTGAAGCAAAGCATAGAGTTGTCATATAAACTCTTGCATATAAGAAGGTGGAGGAATGTCACTTGTTGCAAGAAGGAAGCTGTGGTTCTTGTGACATAGATGGTAAAGGAAACAGCCTCCAAATTAACCCTTGCACAATCATGTTTTTACTAGATGGACAGAGTAATATTGAGATTAGATTTCATGTTAGCTCTGCCTTCTGCTGCCTATGAACGTACACAGGTAATCCTGCTGGCCAGTGATGCCAAAAGCCTACTCCACTCTTGTTGAGAAAAAAAGCATTCCCTTCTGGGTGATCGATGTACATTGCAAGGATTATAACAACCTTTGTTGCAGATTCCTACCTTTTTGTTTTTCTGAAGTAATCCATGTGTGTTTGTCTGTGTCTATGTTCTGAGTGGGTCTAATGGGAGTGGTTTCATAATTAACTGTCAGGTGTGCAGCTGCAGAACACTAATGAGAAAGTCTGCTGGGCTTGCATCCCTTTAAACGTGTTCCTATTGAAAGTATCTCTCCAAAAATGACATTTTTGTTGCAGGGGATGCCTGAAATCTGACTTGTATCTAAAGCCCCATACACACGGTCGGCCTTCCATGGGACTTTTCCCTGGATTTTTGTCCGAACGGAGTTGGCTGGGCACACCCATAGCATACACACCACAGGACTTTTCTGCAAACTTTCCCAAAACTTTTTGCAACATCACGTGGTTTTTCTGCTCTTTTCTGCTCTTTACTGCCACCCTTTGGTCAACTTCTGCTATTGTTGGTTGATTTTAACATTAGTTGTTTTGTCCATCGGACAAAAGTCCTATGGTTTTCTGTACACACGGTCGGACTTTGCTCCATCGGACTTTTGTTGGTCAAAAGTTTGTCCGTTTGCAGACCCAACTTTTGTCCGATGAAAACAAAACAAAAAAAAAAAAGTTTGTCCGATGGAGCGTACACACGGTCGGATTGTTGGTTCAACTTGCTCAAAATGAAGTTTGTTGGCGAAAAGTCCTACCGTGTGTATGGGGCTTTAGGCAGACTTCTGGGAAAATTGGTGTGCCAATAACACAAGCAGGAAATTATGGTTCTGGGGAGTGGTCAGTACACACTCTGTTTACAGAACAACTCTAAGTAGCCATATTGCAATGCATTCTCAGAAATGTACAGTGGCTGCAGATTGAAAAGGAAAAGTTATTTTTAACAACATTCAATTACAATATGATTATTGTCGCAATTATATGTGCTATATTATTTTTTCTTTATTTGCTATTTTTTTCCCCACGAAAGTGGAGTTGCCCTTTAATAATAAAAATAAAATATTATTTTTTTTTTAAAGCCCAACTCCAGTTAAAACTTGTTTTTACTTTTTATAGCTTGTGCAAGGGAAAAAACTTCTGTCTTTTTTTTTTTTTTAATTCTTTATTTTCTCACACAGCATTCAATGGGGTGTTTCAGTTTGATATAATAATAGGGTGACCAGACATCCCCGGTTTCTGGGGACAGTCCCCGGATTGAAGACACTGTCCCCGGACCAAGTCTGTCCCCGATTTTGTCCCCGGATTGGATTTGAACAAGGGCTGGGACCATTTTTAAAGACAGTCAGTGCAGAATTATTCTGAATTACACACCCCTGCTCCGCCGCTCCTACTAGCTTAGGGGGGGGGGGGGGGGGTGTATTTTTTTCCATTATCTGTGCCCCTTTCTGATGATCATGTACTGGTCGGAGCGGAGGGAATATTTCTTCAGTTTCGGGTGCATGCCCATTCAGCTCTGCTTGCATGGTCATAGTCAGAATGGTCCATGTTGTTCAGGGGATGCATCCAGGTATAACTAGATCTGAGATTCAAGCATTGGTACCTGTTTTGTTATAGAACTATGTTACAGGATGGTGAGATCCATCATAGAATCTTTATTGGATGGCACAAGACAGAGACCTAATGTAGTCCTGGTAAGGATAGAGTAATGCATTTGGTGGTTTATCAATGAAGGGGTGATAAAAAACAGAAGAGATTGTGGTTGAAGGAGAGTGGAAAGATGCAAGGGGGAGGTAAAAGGGGAAAAAGGAGGAAGATAAGTGTAGTTGCTGGAATGACTTGAGTGGTGGTTCAGTTGTATTGTCACAATATGGAAATAATATGGGTCAACTCATGGTATATTGATGGGTCTAGTATGGTCAGTCCTGGAAGTTAGCTCCATGTATAGGCTGCGTTGCCCAGAAGGGGATCTTTCATCATCTGTCAGAAGAATGTTGTTTTTTTTTTTTTATTGTAGGGAATACATATATTGTATCCAAGATGCCCACGTAGTTTTAAAGCTGTCTTCCTTATTATAAAGAGTAGCAATGAGGTCTTCCATATGTATGATTTAATTTACCTTGTTAAGCCATAGGGGTAGATTTGGAGGTGATGTTTGATTCCATTTGGCAGGGATGTAGGATCTTGCAGCACTGAGTAGGTATACAGAGAGGGATGGTTTGTATTAACTAATGGGGTGATTGTTCCAAAGTATGAGATACGTGGCTCCTGGGTCTACTTAAGTCACTGTACGTGTGATATCTCTGTCCTGGAAGGGTCTACAACATTTTCTACAAGACCATAAAATGTGCAGTACTTCTGTTAGGTTGTTATTGTTGTTTATGAGTCTCTTGTGTTTTTTTAACTCATCTATTCTCTTTTTATCCCTGTCAAACCAGAAGAAGAATTTAGGGGACAACAATCACAGGTAGAAGTCACAAACAGCAATGACAAACTAATAGATAATATCTACTTGTCCCAGTGTGCTAAAAATAATGTTTTCTTTGCCATTTCTGTGCCCATCACTTCCTGTCAACTTGACCCCTATCACAGGGCCAGAAGAGAAATCCTGCCAAAGAGAACGTATAGAAATAAAGCCTGTCAAATCTTTTAACTCTTCTCCACTCTATTCCAATGTGTTGGACTTTAAAGAAATCTATCCATGAAGATTTTTTTTGCTGCCACTATTTGATGACTTGGTCATCTTTCTAGGTGGGAAGATGGCAGGCGGGAGCTCATTCAGAGTGCTTGTTTGAGTGCTTAGAGTCTTCTTTTGTTTCCAAATCAGCTGAGTTTCCAATCTTGTGTTTTGGTCCAATTTTACTAATTGCCAGATGGAAAGGAAAAAAAAAAAGTGACATGATATTTCTATGTGGGAAGATTATTAGCAGTGCGACAAGCAGTCGCTGCCAATGTCTTTTTCTTTTTCTTCTTTTAAAAAAAATAATATTTTTTTAGATTTTTGTGGATGTCATGTTATAAGAAAATGCAAACCTGCACCTCACCCTGCCATGTTTGAATGATAGCTCCATTCATCCATTAAAGAGTAGGGCTTCTCAATAATGCAAAAAAGCCACTTTCCTGACTGACTCCATGGCAGCCTACGTGTGGGTTAACCCCGCCTCCTCTCCAATGCTATAGGACCCCATACCCATAAAAGTAAGCTCACCTCTCAGCACTGTGTTCCTTTTTTGTCCTCCTCCAATGGACCTGAAGCATGCACGTCCATGCAGATTTCCGGATGGATGGATCGATGGATGGTTGGCACACGTTTAGCGGTGCAGCTTGGAACCCAGCCATGGGCGGGTGGAGAGCTTACAGCAACCATGAAGGATTGAATGGAAGTTGCTGCGGTGTGCCCTGAATTCCCCCGGCTGGCAGGTCTGCTACTTATTTTTTCCATGCTCCATGGCAGTCGCATCTTTCTTATATTTGTTGTTTGTTTGTTAAAACATGCCCTTGCTCTCCCCAATGGCGGCTGGAACGCTCTGCGTTCCAGCTTACAGCGGTGACCCAATTCTCGGGCGCCACCGCCATTCGCGCATGCGCAGTGCCCGCTCCCAGAGCGAGGCTTGGTTCGCGCATGCGCGGTCCAGCGGGTCGCTAGGCGGCCGCACAGGCGCAGATGGGAGATCCTCCAACATGCAGGTGAGCTGGATTGACAGCGGTGATATCACGGGCGGGGAATTTAAAAGCTAGGCTCGCCTGTGTCATTTTGGGATCTCCCCTGACAGGCGAGCAGAGGCTACTTGTATCTCCCTGCTGAGGCTCTTGTCTCTCAATCAGGTCAGTGCACTATTTAAAAGACTTAAAGGCAGTGCGGATTTGTTTTTTGTCTGTTCCAATCATAGTCTTTGGTTATACATATAAGTGTATATGTACATAATGTGTCTTTTCAACATATATCGCTTATCGATATATAGTGCACTTTCCTTAAAGGGCAAGTTACCAATGAATTTTTTTGTATAAATACTGTAGGTTTTTTGGTCGGCCTGTCTCTATTGTGACTCCTTAGTCCAGAAGTTATGGACAATTCACCGCTTACATGTGGCCAGCCCTCAGGGGAGGGCGCGGGGTTCAGTCGCAAGTATTGTTGCTTGACGGCTTATCTCTTTTCCTCAATCCCCCTTTTTTCCTTTTTTAGCCCTTCCGCAGATCTTCATCTCGACTCAGACCTTGCCATGCCGCAGCATTCATCAAAATCAAAACACAGACGTGATTCCCCGTCTGCATCTCACCACCAGTGGAGAAGTTCCCATTCCTCCTCCAGACATCGCTTCCACCGCCAGGACAGTTATTCTGATCGGAGAGCCTGCTGGGGATGCGGCTCACGAGTCCCAGAGGGCAAATCATTATGCAGCCATTGCTATGCCCATGCGGTTGGGGAAAAAGAGACAGAAGACCAACGGACCGAGTCTCTAGTAAAACAGGTGGTGCAACGTTCTCTTAAGGAGATGGATGCTTCCCACGCACAAAGCCAGTCTAGCACTATTCGATCTGGCTCCCCGGCTGATGTGGTCCGTGAAGTTCCAGGTCCTTCCCAGCCCTACGCATCCTCGCCTCTTCCTTCGGAAGGAGAATTAGAGAGTGATGAAGAGAGTGTGGAATTTGATTTCTCTCAAGTTACACCGCTCATTAAAGCGGTCAAAGAGGCCCTTATGTGGAAAGACCCTTCTACTCCCCTAGCTAAACAGAAAAAGTTTTTCAAGCGCCTGGGGAAAGAGCGCCCAAGCTTTCCGCTTTTAGCCGAACTAAAGGGCATCTTTGATGAAGAGTGGAGCAAAGTGGACAGGAAGTCCTCGATGACAAATAAGGCCTCCAGAATGTATCCATTCAAGGCAGAAGAGGTGAAATACCTGGAGAATATTCCTTTTGTGGACGCAGCGGTAATGCGTCTGGCTAAACATGTCACGCTCCCTCTTGAAGACACAGTCTCCTTTAAGGACAGTCTTGACAGAAGAATGGATCAGGGCCTTAAAATTATTTACGGTCTTGCTGGGACAGCTTGTAAACCCGCTCTAGCCTTGGCAGCCGTATCTAAGGCTATGGAGGTATGGACTGAGAATGTAGATTCATTTCTCAAAGGTGTTTCAGAAGATCTGGCAAATAACTCAGCAACAGCAGAGCTAAAACTAGCAGTGGCCTTCTTGGGTGAAGCATCAGTTGATCTGATCCGTCTACTGTCCAGGATTATGCTATCCTCAGTTACAGCTAAACGTGCCCTATGGCTACGCCCTTGGCAGGCTGACCCGTCTTCTAAGCAAACATGGTGCAAGATTCCCTTCGAAGGATCATCCCTGTTTGGTAATAAACTAGATGACGCCATAGCAAAGGCCACAGGCGGAAAATCTGGCTTTCTTCCACAGGACAGGCGTCCACAGAATCGAAGAAGGCCCCAGTTCAGAAGACGCAGTCTGGAGCGCTTAAGAGAAGCACGCTCCTATAGACCTGGCCGGGACTTCAGAAGAAACTGGAGCAGAGGCCAAGCGTCCTTCCGCAAGCCAGCAAACAACCAAGCGTCCAGTGGTCGCGATCAGGCTAAATCCTTTTGAGATTTTGCCCGCCCAGGCGGGTCGGGTAGGGGCACGCCTGCTCCTCTTCCGGGTGGCCTCAATCTCAGACTTCTGGGTCGTCAGGACAGTGTCGTCAGGTCACGCATGGTCCTTCTCCAGCATTCCTCCCCCCAGATTTATCTCAACCCTACTTCCAAGTATGGAAGAATATACAAAGAATTTCTGCGCTACTAAACAGAACACACAAGCAGCTGCACAACCAATGGACAAAGGTGAAAAACAGAACAAAAAACAAAAAACAAAAACCAAAAGTATGGAAGAGCAAAAACAGGCCTTACTGTCCTACGTAGACCTGCTGAAAACCCAGGGAGCAGTAGTACGTGTCCCAGAGGAAGAACAATTCCAAGGAGTATACTCCCCCCTTTTCCTAGTCCAAAAGAAAAGCGGTGCCTGGCGCCCGGTAATAGATCTGACGTACCTGAACAAGTTCATAAGGCACGGAAAATTCAAAATGGAAACTCTGTCAACAATCCAGCAAGCCATTCAACCAGGCGACTGGATGATTTCGATAGACCTGAAAGATGCCTATTTCCATGTACCAGTGGCAAAGGACTTTTTAAAGTACCTCCGGTTCCATATCGGGCAAGAACATCTTCAATTCATCTGCCTACCGTTCGGTTTGACAACTTCTCCTCGAGTTTTCACCAAGGTCCTCTTGGCCGTAGTGGCCCTCATCAGGCTAAAAGGTGTGCGTCTTTACCATTATTTAGACGATCTCCTAGTTCTGTCTCAAAACAGAGAACAGCTCCTGATGCACAGAGAACAAGTGATCTCAACCCTTTCCAGCTTTGGATGGCTTCTAAACTTGGAAAAAAGCCACCTGGATCCAGCCCAAAACTTAATTTACTTAGGGGCTCTGTTCAACACAGTGGAGAACACCATCTCCCTCCCGGCAGAGAAGATTCTGGTGATTCGTAAGAGGATTTCTCGTGCTCTGGATGCTCCTCATCTGAAAGCATCACAATGCCTAAGAATTATCGGTACAATGGTCTCCACGTCCCCCATGGTCAAATGGGCTCTATGGAGGTTACGCCCTTTTCAGTCAGGGTTCCTCCGTTAGTGGAAGTCAGGGGACAAGTCAACTCATCCACATATCCGCAAAAATGAGAAACAGCCTCTTCTGGTGGCTCCAACTCAAGAATTTGCAAAATTGTCACTCCATTGCCCCCATCTCCTGGGTTACAGTCACGACCGACGCCAGCGGCTCAGGCTGGGGGGCTCTCTGTGGTCAGGACCTAGCTCAGGGCAGATGGGATGCTCGTCTTCACAACCCAGGCTCAGACGTCCTGGAGCTCAGGGCGGCCTGGTGCACCCTCCAATCTTTCTCCCAGTTCCTGAAAGGAGAGTCGGTATTGTTAAGGATGGACAACACAACAGCAGTGTCGTATGTGAAGAGGCAAGGGGGGACTCGGAGTTCTACTCTCCTTCTAGAGGTCGAGCCTATAATAACATGGGCTCAGAAAAACCTGGCCAATATTTCTGCAGTTTTCATTCCGGGAGTCCAGAACTCCCGGGCAGACTTCCTCTCTCGAACTCGTCTAGACAACAACGAGTGGTCCCTCCATGTACAGTCCTTCAACTGGATTCTGTCTCTGGGTGTCAATCCCGAAGTGGACCTATTCGCTTCCCCCTACAATCACAAAACTGTGAAGTTCTATTCTCGGGGCCGTTGCAGCCAGGCAGTCGGAACGGATGCCCTGATGGACAGATGGAGGTTCAGGCGGGCATACGCTTTTCCCCCGATCCCGATAATCCTCAAGTTCCTGAGGAGACTTCAAGCGGAATCAGCCGAAATAACAGTAGTGGCTCCTTACTGGCCAAACAGGCCTTGGTTTCCCCTCCTGATCCAACTGAGCTACCGGGACCCGGTACCTCTTCCTCTCAGGCCGGACCTTCTCTCTCAAGGGTCACTCCTACACCCTTGTCCGGCACTGATGAGACTGACGGTCTGGTTCTTGAGAGGGAGAGGCTGGAATCCCTCGGTTGCACCGCTAGAGTGATGTCTACACTATTGAGCTCAATAAGAGCAAGTACCAACAAGGTTTATAGAAAAATTTGGGCCAAATTTGTCGAATACTCCGCTGCCTCTGGGAGGTCCTTCAAAAATCCAGGAGTTCAGGATGTTCTTAGTTTTCTGCAAACCGGACTAGACTTACCCTTATCTATTAGCTCTCTAAGAGTACAAGTTTCGGCCTTGTCGGCCTTCTCTGGAGTCTCATGGGCAGTCCATCCCTTAGTCAGACAATTCTTTCGGGGGGCATCAAGAATTAAGCCCCAAAGGAAACCAAGATTTGCCAAGTGGGATCTTCCACTCGTTCTAGACTCTCTGACGGGACTCAGTACGTCGGGGCCCTCCCTGTCCTCCATTAAGGACTTTTCAGCAAAAGTAGCCTTCTTAGTAGCCATCACCTCGGCTAAGAGGGTCTCTGAGATCAGGTCTCTAGGTCATGAAGAACCTTTTCTAACATTTTTCCCGGATCGAGTAGTCCTTATACCCATGTTGGGTTCAAATCCAAAAGTGTCTTCGGTATTTCACGAAAATCGAGAAATTGTTCTACCTACATTTAAGACTCCAGATTCCAGTGAAACTCATCCCCTGGATATGGGTGAAATCCTAAAGGAGTGTCTACAAATTACCTCTTCCTTCAGACGATCTGATCATCTGTTTGTTCTACATTCTGGAAACAACAGAGGGAAGAAAGCATCTACCAGAACAATTGCATCATGGATTGTCCAAACAATCCAGCAAGCATACAGGGCTAAGGGCTTGGCTCCTCCACAGGCGGTGACGGCACACTCCACCAGAGGGATGGCAGCTTCCTGGGCGGCAGCCCAACATGTGGCTCCAGATGTCATTTGTAAAGCGGCCTCGTGGGTCTCTATCAATACATTTATGGCCCATTACTGTATTGAACCGGCATCATTGTCTGTTAATTTTGGGTTAAGAATCCTGTCGGTTGCCAGGACAAATTAAAGCTTTTTGTTCAGCATACCCACCCGTGTGGTCTGGCTAGTTATTTCCCACACGTAGGCTGCCATGGAGTCAGTCAGGAAAACTGAAAATTTATTACCAAATACTTACCGTAATTTTCCTTTCCTGATGGACTCCATGGCAGACGGAGTTCCCACCCCGAAAGAAAATATTAATGAAAGAAAGTAAGTGTCCAAGAGTCGGCTAGTTACGGAACACAGTGCTGAGAGGTGAGCTTACTTTTATGGGTATGGGGTCCTATAGCATTGGAGAGGAGGCGGGGTTAACCCACACGTAGGCTGCCATGGAGTCCATCAGGAAAGGAAAATTACGGTAAGTATTTGGTAATAAATTTTCAGTTTTCAGTGTAGACTGAGCTCAGAGCAATGATCAGGAAATTCAAAAGGCAACTATCGTCTTGTCTACATCAACTCTTATGCCTCGTACACACGACCAGTTTTCCCGTCAAGAAAACTGCCATGACAGCTTTTGGCCGGGAAAACCAGGCGTGTGTATGCTCCATCACAGTTTTCCAGACGAGAAAACTGCAGGAAAAAAAAGAGAACTTGTTCTCCTTTTCCCCGTCGTGAAAACCGGTCGTGTGTATGCTTTTCTGAGGGGAAAAAAAACATGCATGCTCAGAATCAAGTATGAGACGGGACCGCTCGTTCTGGTAAAATTAGCGTTTGTAATGGAGATAGCACATTCGTCACACTGTAACGGACTGAAAAGTACGAGGCTGAAAAGCGCAAATCGTCTCTCACCAAACTTATACTAACACGAGGATTAGCAAAAGCTGATAGTCCCGTCGTATGTGTTGTACGTCACCGTGCTTTGGCCTGAACGTGTGTATGCCTAAATATTAGGCTACATTTTAAGGTTCGGGTTAAGGTCAGGGTAAAGTTAAGTTGAAAGGATTACGTTTCGAGGTTAGTTTATTGCCTAAATGTTGTTGTTTTTTTTTTTATCCAACAAAAGATTTTTTTATTGATTTAAAGGTGGTATACAGCCATTAACAGCAATACAATAACCAACATGTCCATACACATGACCAACTGAAACATGTTACAATAAATTCAGCATTACCACAATGTCACCTTTTCTACTACACTTCAACCCATATGCGGATTCACTACCCCACATTCAGTCCCAACAACCTGTCCATGACCAGGTCCACCGGTGTATCCAGCCACGGGGCCCAAAGATTTTCGTATTTCCGTGTACTTCCCCTGTGTTGGTAGATAAGTTTCTCAATGCGTAGCCTATCCCCTATCTTACAAATCCATTCCCTCAAAGTCAGGGTTTTTTCTGATTTCCAGTAGACCAGAATCAGCTTTCTGGCTTGAAATAGCACTCTATGAACTGCCATTGCCTAAATGTTTATCTGAGGTGTTAGGCTTGGTTTTAGTGTTTGGGTGAGGGGAAGGTTATATTTTAGAGTCAGTCTAAGAGGTAAATTAAGTTTAGGACTTAAGTCATGTGGGAAGGCCTGTTTTTAACTATCTTTTTAAAACTGAAAAGCCCAAACAGGTGTAGCACTACCTTCGTAGGAGTTGCAAATGTCAGGGTTCTCCACTGCTGCACAGCCAGCCTCACAGCATTTCCTTCTTGCATCCAGACACAGAAAACAGTCATTGAGCTTTGTTTTTGCTGTTTTATTAGGGGGTAATAACTTGGTTGGGGATAGGAATTATGGGATGCCCAACTTGACAGTATCAAAAAGAACCAGTGACAACTTCCTCCCTATTTAAAGCTCCACTTGATCCTCCTTCACAGTTTGATATGAGTATCTGTACAGCTCCGCTGAACTTACTCTGCAGAACTCCAACTGATTTATTATTTTTGGAAACTAACAGTCTCTTGTTAGCTCACCAAAAGCCCCTTACAGGCTAGGAACTCTCAGTCCCTTAGAAAATTAGCACATGTGGGGTGAGCTGCATCCTGGAACACCCCCAACTCCCCAGTAGACACTGGTCCCTACCACTGCAGGAAATTCTAGCCCATCTGGCTGCCTCTTCACCAGCCCATCTGGCTTGCTTCTTCTCACCAGTCTACCCAACTGACACACTGGAGATCTCTCAGGGCAAGGCTTGAAGAAGACTTAGCACACTGCTGTCTTCAAGAGAGACCTGCTGCATGTGGCAGTCTCTCCCCTTGTCTGTCCCTGCACTGTGCTGTAGTACTCACACTGTCATTCTTTTCTCCTGCTGCCTTTCAAGAAAGCCTCCTTCCAACTTCTTTTGTGGTAGGATCCTTCCAGGCCAGGCATCTGAGCCCCAGCCCGTGGTACAACCCCTTCCCAGCAGGGGTTCCTCGAGGGCCACGGACAGTCTCCCTCAGCACTGCATCTCCATCTTCCATCTGACTCCCCTCCCAGAATGACTCATATCTATTACAGGGCCCACTTAGTCCCCTGCCAGGTCCAACTCCTGGGGGCCCCTAAATATGAAGAACAGCCCCATCTAACCTCCACCCACTAGCATCTAGAATGTTCTCCAACTTTCTAGATCCAGGGGGAGGCACCAGAGAGCCTAATTTCTAATAACCCTGACCCACTTACAGACTTACAGGCTAAGCTTGAGTTAGAGAATAGTTTACCTACTCTCACTCTAGTAGCACATGTTAGAGGGTGCTACACAGGGAACTACCAGTGCTGGGTTCAGAGGGCTTAAAGCCAATGTATTGATTGGCCTTCTAAGGAGTACAATGCTTTCAACAATACAGGGATTACAGATACCTGCAGTGTAACTGTACTTTAAAGTTAAAGTGGATGTAAACCAGATTCATAAAATTTGAGCTGGGCACATATCTGTAGTGTTTTCTTTTCTCTCTAAAAAAGCACTAAGTCCTGTAGCTTTCTCCTGCTCAGTAGCTCTGTTATCAGCCTGATAACTTCTGACAAGTTTTCAGAGACAGCAGCCTGAAGTGTGTGCCAGGGGAGGTTGCTATAAATAGATTAGCAGACAGCTTGCCTTCTCAGAGCAGTGCTCTGAACATTCCATCCTTCCTTTGCCAATGTGGAGTGGGGGTGTGTGCCTTTCCTACAATCAGCTGTCTTGGCTGTATGTCAATAATCCACTCCCAGTGCTGACAGGAAGAGAAAATCTGTAACACCAATAGCATTTTCTAAAGGATATATACAGCTGAAGACAGCAGATATACATGTAAAACATATGTAGGGAGATTTGTTTCATCTCTGTGTATCAGCTGAGGCTGTTCACTTCACTGGTTATATGTGAGGGTTTACATCCATTTTAATTTAAAACGATACGTCTATAAGGTGACAACACTGCAATAATTTCACTGTAGAATGAACATAGGTGTTACCCTGCCAAAGTTGAAACTTATCATATCTACTAGTAGGATCAAAACGGAGTTAAACTTTGTCACAGGAAGGACTCAGATAAACATCAACTGCTTTGTTAATACTATTGAAAGACAGCGTCATATACAGTATGTTGTTTTTTTCTTTGACCATAGTTTTGTGGTGACTTTACTTTAGCTGTTAGTTTAAACTCTCTGATAAAGACTAAAGCCTCGTACTCACGGATGGTTTTCTCTGCAAGAAAACAGCTGGGAGAGCTTTTTGCCGAGAAAACCGGTCGTGTGTAGGGTTTATCGTCGGGAAAACTGCCGGGAATCTCGACGAGAAAAATAGAGAACCTGCTCTCTATTTTCTCGTCTGGATTCTCATCGGCCTGTTTCCAGACAAGAAAACCGTGCGTGTGTATGCTTGCCTGTCTCCAGGTAAACCCGCGCATGCTCGAAAAGACTTTGACGCATGCGCGGTACCATACAAGGGTAGTGTAGGGTGTAGCAAGATGGCGGCGCCGGCATCGAATGTGACGAGCGCACGTTTGTCGTAGCCGATGACGTCACCGCGTTCTTGCCATTCAAAAGAACGGCGGTTCTTTTGAATGTGCGTGTGTACACAGGGCTTGGCAAGACAAGCTTGCCAGGAATCTCATCGGGAAAACTGACGTTTTTTTTCCTGACGAGATTCCCGCCCGTGTGTACGAGGCTTTTCAGTTATACACTTCAAAGCTCAATGGGGGACATCTATAATTTTTTTTAAGTTGCATTCACACTAGGGGAAGATTTACTAAAACTGGTACATACAGAATCTGGTGCAGCTGTACATAGTGACCAATCAGCTTCCAAATTTTATTGTCAAAGATTAGTTGAACAAGCTGAAGTTAGAAGCTGATTGGTTACTATGTACAGCTGCACCAGATTCTGTGTCCACCAGTTTAAGTAAATCCTCCCCATGTGCGGCGACCAGCATTTTACTGCATTGTAAGTCACCCCTAGAACACACAATTGTTTTCTATGTGTCCTATTCACACCACAAAGCAGCCTGAGCGATAAAATGCAGGCATGCTGTATTTTGATCACATCGCACTGTACACGATCGCATGTCACTTCACAGCAGTGCAGCACACTGAGCTGCTGTACAGTGACATAAATGAAGTGTACTTTTGAACACAGTTGCCGAAGAGGTAAAGCGCTCCAGCAGCTGTCCATTCATATGTGAATACAACCTTAAAGGAGTAGTAAAGTTACATGTTTTTTCACCTTAATGCATCCTATGCATTAAGGTGAAAAAACATTCGACAATACCGCCCCCCCCCCCGAGCCCCCGTTTTACTTACCTGGCCCCTCGAAAGTCCCACGCTCGTCCCCGTCATCCTCTTTGGTTTTCAGCCTGGCCGCCGATTGGCTACACTGGATGGATTGAAAGCAGCGCAGCCATTGGCTGGCGCTGCTGTCAATCACATCCAATGACGCGGCGCGCGGGGGGCGGGGCCGAGTGATACAGTCGGCGGCTATGGCCCCCGCTGTATCACGGGAGCGCGTCCGCAATCACTCAACACCATGCGAGCTCACTCGCATTATGGTGTGGAGTCCTTGCGGGGAGGAGCCAAGACAGCCGCCGAGGGACCCCAGAAGACCAGGATCGGGGCCACTGTGTGCAAAACGAGCTGCACAGTGGAGGTAAGTATAACATGTTTGTTATTTTTGGAAAAAAAAAAGGGAAGCTTTAGTGCTCCTTTAAGCAACAGGGCAATTCTAAACAGGAACAGTGATGCATGTCAGATTTTTCAGATTTTCTCGGCAGCACTGTGAAAGAGCAAAACCTGACCACTTCTTAATTGTGTGGCTGTGAAGATCTGTCCCTGAACTTTCAAATCTGTTGCAGTTGCCTGCCCAGGATTCCAGACTCAGGGCTGGCAAATACCAAAGTCTATGCTACAGTTTTACTGTGTAACAAGAGACTGCCATATTTGTGTTTAAATGCGTCGCTAATTTGATTGATAAATATCTCCAATATGCTTTCCAGTGCTTGGATGCTTCCATTTTTTTTTTTACAGGGCTTTAATAACTAAATGTGATTAACTTTAGGTCAAATAAAACAAATACAAGTAATGATTTAACTGCAGTAAAGTGAATTGTTATTGGTAGCTATAGGCAGCTTTGCACTTAACTCCCGTCCCAAACCTAGATAATATATCCTCAATAATCAGAAAAACGAAAGCTGGCCGTACATAGGTTGTTCAGCAGGGACCAGCTGAATTTCAATCCATGTATGGGCACCCTGGTTGTACACAAGTCGATCTACAACCAGCCTTTTGGGTTTTTATAAAATGATTAGTACTGCCAGCTATAGCCGTAAAAACACAAATTATTGCATTCTGAGCAATTTTCCACCAACCTGTGGTGGATTGAAAGAAAATTGCCTAGTCTATGTATGGCCTGGTTAGGATGATCTGGACTAAAGACAGGGACCAACCACAAGCTTTGATTCAAGGTCCTGAATGTAATTTCAGTACGCTGTCTCCTAGCATATAACATTGCTGATCCGTTTGCTTGCAAATTCGTCATGTGAACTGAGTTTTCTAAGGAACAAGTGGTACAGACTTTGAATTTCTTAATCCTGTGTAAATACTTGACAAACATTCAAGTGTTTTAAAGTGCATACCTGCACAAATGAATACTTAACTCCAAAAAAATGTAAATACTTTGAGATGCTTTTTAAATAGCCTTTCTATTATGCACTACACGCAAGATATATGGGCGTCTTCATTAAATAATGCTAAGTACAGTAACTTATACCCCTGTTGAACAAGAGCTACTCAAATGAATCACGCTGCCCTGCAAGCGCCCTGCAACCACTAGCAGGCAGTGAGGAGGCAATATACCTGCCTGTCATGTGCTCTCAAGAGCAATCCAAATGCTGACTGCTCTTCAGACAGCAAAGCACATGTGAACGAGCCCTTCATTTTTAAAAATTATTCTTTCAATTTTTTTTAGAATTTAATTTAATGAATTTTTTTTTTTTTTTTTAACTGCCCTGTTGTTGGGGTTGAGTGGGCTGGCGAAATATTTAACCAGACCCCAGATGTCTCACTTTTGAGACAAAGAAAGGAAATGAGGACATTGATTCCTCAGTTCCTTTCTCTGAGTATCAGCTGCACAGATGAATGCATAAGAAGTGCTCAGAGGCTGACAGCAAAGGTGGATGTGAAGTTTAATGTTATATTAGTAGAAGCAGTAGAATGAGAGCAGGAGGAGATGGAAGCTCAGGTAGCAGTTACAGAGGGGGACAGAAGGAAGACAGAGCCTCTCCACGTAAGCTGTTTAACTAGGTGTACACCAAACAAAAAACAATGTTTTTCACTTATTGGGCCTCATGCCCACGGACGTTTTTACAGCCGCGTTTTTTACAGCTTAACCACTTAACGACCGCTCACTGTATATATACGTCGGCACAATGGCACCGACAGGCACAATCACGTAGAGTGTACGTGATTGCCTTTGTACAGTTGGGGGGTCCGATCGGACCCCCCTTCTGTACAGTGAGCGGTCGGAATTCGTTGGGGAGCGATCCGACATGAGGGGACGGCCGTTCAATTCCGGCCACCCCCCCGCGATCGCTCCCGGCGAATAGAAATGCCCCCTCTGTCTGTCGAATGTTTACACAGACAGAGGAAGCAGGATGAAGTGATGTCATCTCCTATGCGGCGCTCACATATACCGAGCGCCGTACAAGAGAAGACATCAAGGTTAGTGCACAAACACTACACTAACACAAGCACACATAGGCACATAAATCGCCCACCCAGGCCCCCCCAGATCACCCCCCAGCCCCCAGTCACAGTGTCACTGATTGCAGTGACCATTTATTTACTGATCACTGCAATCACTGACATTTGTGACTGTAAAAGTGTCACTACATTTAGTTTTAGGTCCAGTGTAGCCCCCTAACCCCCCCTAATAAAGGTTTAACCCCTTGATCACCCCCCAGATAACCCTTTCACCCCCTAGCACCGCTGTCGCTAAGCGATCATTTTTCTGATCGATGTCTTAGCGTCGGTGATGCAGATCGGTAGCCAGTAATTTTTTTTAGGTTCGCCGCAGGTTTTTATAGTGTCAGGTACCCCCATAAATTATCTAATAAAGGTTTAACCCCCTTGATCGCCCCCCAGGTAACCCTTTCACCCCCTATCACCACTGTCGCTAAGCGATCATTTTTCTGATCGATGTCTTAGCGTCGGTGATGCAGATCGGTAGCCAGTATTTTTTTTTTCGGTTCGCCGCAGGCTTTTATAGCGTCAGGTACCCCCATAAATTATCTAATAAAGGTTTAACCCCCTTGATCGCCCCCCAGGTAACCCTTTCACCCCCTATCACCACTGTCGCTAAGCAATCATTTTTCTGATCGCTGTCTTAGCGTCGGTGATGCAGATCGGTAGCCAGTAATTTTTTTTAGGTTCGCCGCAGGTTTTTATAGCGTTAGGTACCCCCATATATTATCTAATAAAGGTTTTAACCCCCTAATTGCCCCTAGTTAACCCTTTCACCAGTGATCATCATATAAGTGTTACGGGTGACGCTGGTTAGTTAGTTTGCTTTTTATATTGTCAGGGCACCCGCCGTATATAACCCAATAAAGGTTTAACCCCCTGATCGCCCGGCGGGTGATATCAATTAGGTTTTAGCGTCAGAGAGGGTCTGCGTCACACCCCAGGCAGCGTCGGGTTAGTGCCAGTAACGCTAACACCCACGCGTGAAGCATACACCTCCCTTAGTGGTATAGTATCTGAACAGATCAATATCTGATCTGATCAGATCTATACTAGCGTCCCCAGCAGTTTAGGGTTCCCAAAAACGCAGTGTTAGCGGGATCAGCCCAGATACCTGCTAGCACCTGCGTTTTGCCCCTCCGTCCAGCCCAGTCCACCCAAGTGCAGTATCGATCGATCACTGTCACTTACAAAACACAACACACATAACTGCAGCGTTCGCAGAGAAAGGCCTGATCCCTGCGACTCCAGTGCTGTAGGAGGTGATTTCACCACCACAGTTAAAAAAAAAAGCAAATATGCCGAAGCATTGGGGCAGCAGGGGCGGAGGAGTGATTTTGCTCCTAATGCCGCGTACATATGATCGAAATTCCGACGGAGGCTTGCCCGTGGAAAAGTCCGACCATGTGTGTGCGGCATAACTTTTTTGCGGGAGGATGCCCCCATGCTTCGGCATATATAAATGGTGCATGTATGCCCATCATTAGAAGTGGGTGGATGAAGGGCGGTATTCTAATGGTGGGCATACCCACCGATCAATCTCTTTTTTCGTTCAGCCACCTGGCTGCTTGAAAAAAAAAAGATTACAATACATGTCCAACAAGGACCAGCAACGTACTGGTATGTTGCTGGACTTTGATTGGTTATACCAGATTGATGCCTGTGGGTTTAGGTATCATCTTGGTATCATTCTTTTCAGCCAGCGGCCGGCTTTCATGTAAAAGCAATCCTAGTGGCTAATTAGCCTCTGGACTGCTTTTACAAGCAGTGGGAGGGAATGTCCCCCCCCCGGATATAAAAAGCGCCATTGGGAAATTGGGAAAGCATTTTATCACACCGATCTTGGTGTGGTCAGATGCTTTGAGGGCAGAGGAAAGATCTAGGGTCTAGACCCCAGTTTTTTCAAAAAAAGAGTACCTGTCACTACCTATTGCTATCATAGGGGATATTTACATTCCCTGAGATAACAATAAAAATGATAAAAAAAAATAATATGGAAGGAACAATTTAAAAATAAAATAAAAAAGCAAAATTAGTAATAAAAAAAAAAAGCACCCCTGTCCTGCCCTGCTCTTGCCCAATGGCGAACGCAAGCGTCGGTCTGGCGTCATATGTAAACAGCAATTGCACCATGCATGTGAGGTATCACCGCGAAGGTCAGATCGAGGGCAGTAATTTTAGCAGTAGACCTCCTCTGTAAATCTAACGGGGTAACTTGTAAAGGCTTTTAAAGGCTTTTAAAAATGTATGTAGTTTGTCGCCAATGCGCGTTTGTGCGAAATTTTAAAGCATGTCGTGTTTGGTATCTATGTACTCGGCCTAAGATCATCTTTTTTATTTCATCAAACATTTGGGCAATATAGTGTGTTTTAGTGCATTCAAATTAAAAAAAGTGTATTTTTTCCCCAAAAAATGCGTTTGAAAAATCTCTGCGCAAATACTGTGTAGAAAAAAAATGCAACACCCACCATTTTATTCTGTAGGGCCTTTGCTTTAAAAATATATATAATGTTTGGGGGTTCAACATAATTTTCTTGCAAAAAAAAAAATATGTTTTCATGTAAACAAAAAGTGTCAAAAAGGGCTTTGTCTTCAAGTGGTTAGAAGAGTGGATGTAAGCTTCCTTATGTTGTGTATAAAATGCCAGAACAGTTCAAAACCCCCCCAAATGACCCCATTTTGGAAAGTAGACACCCCAAGCTATATACTGAGGGGCATGTCGAGTCCATGGAATATTTTATATGTTGACACAAGTTGCGGAAAAAAGACAATTTTTATTTTTTTGCACAAAGTTGTCACTAAATGATATATTGCTCAAACATGCCATGGGCATATGTGGAATTACACCCCAAAATACATTCTGTTGCTTCTCCTGAGTACGGGGATACCACATGTGTGAGACTTTTTGGGAGCCTAGCCGCGTACGGGACCCCAAAAACCAATCACCGCCTTCAGGCTTTCTAAGGGTGTAAATTTTTGATTTCACTTCTCACTGCCTATCACAGTTTCGGAGGCCATGGAATGCCCAGATGGCACAAAACCCCCCCCAAATGACCCCATTTTGGAAAGTAGACACCCCAAGCTATTTGCTGAGAGGTATTGTGAGTATTTTGCAGATCTCGCTTTTTGTCACAAAGTTTTGAAAATTGAAAAAAAAAAAAAAAAATGTTCTTTCTTCATTTTCAAAAACAAATGAGAGCTGTAAAATACTCACCATGCCTCTCAGCAAACAGCTTGGGGTGTCTACTTTCCAAAATGGGGTCATTTGGGGGGGTTTTGTGCTATTTTGGCATTTTATGGCCTTCGAAACTGTGATAGGTAGTGAGGAGTCAAATCAAAAGATTGTGCCTAAAAATCCTGAAGGCGGTGATTGGTTTTCGGGGTCCCGTACGGGGCTAGGCTCCTAAAAAGACCCACACATGTGGTATCCCCGTACTCAGGAGAAGCAGCAAAATTTCTTTTGGGGTGCAATTCCACATATAACCATGGCATGTGTGAGCAATATATCATTTAGTGACAACTTTTTGTAATTTTTTTTTTTTTTTTGTCATTATTCAATCACTTGGGACAAAAAAAAAATATTCAATGGGCTCAACAGGCCTCTCAGCAATTTCCTTGGGGTGTCTACTTTCTAAAATGGGGTCATTTGGGGGGGGTTTTGTGCTATTTTGGCATTTTATGGCCTTCAAAACTGTGATAGGTAGTGAGGAGTGAAATCAAAAATTTGTACCCTTAGAAATCCTGAAGGCGGTGCTTGGTTTCCGGGGTCCCGTACGTGGCTAGGCTCCTAAAAAGTCCCACACATGTGGTATCCCCGTACTCAGGAGAAGCAGCAGAATGTATTTTGGGGTGCAATTCCACATATAACCATGGCATGTGTGAGCAATATATCATTTAGTGACAACTTTTTGTAATTTTTTATTTTTTTTTGTCATTATTCAATCACTTGGGACAAAAAAAAAATATTCAATGGGCTCAACATGCCTCTCAGCAATTTCCTTGGGGTGTCTACTTTCTAAAATTGGGTCATTTGGGGGGGTTTTGTACTGCCCTGCCATTTTAGCACCTCAAGAAATGAGATAGGCAGTCATAAATTTAAAGCTGTGTAAATTCCATAAAATGTACCCTAGTTTGTAAACGCTATAACTTTTGCGCAAACCAATAAATATACACTTATTGACATTTTTTTTACTAAAGACATGTGGCTGAATACATTTTGGCCTAAATGTATGACTAAAATTGAGTTTATTCGATTTTTCTTATAACAAAAAGTAGAAAATATCATTTTTTTAAAAAAATTTCGGTCTTTTTCCGTTTATATCGCAAAAAATAAAAATCGCAGAGGCAATCAAATACCATTAAAAGAAAGCTCTATTTGTGGGAAGAAAAGGACGCAAATTTCATTTGGGTACAACATTGCATGTCCGCACAATTTACAGTTAAAGCAGCGCAGTGCAAAATTCAGAATTCACCTCTGGTCCATTAGCTACCAAATGGTCCGGGGCTTAAGTGGTTAAAAACGCCTGTCCATGTTATTGTATAATTTTTTTATTTTATTTTTTTAAAACAAAACGTTGGAGCTTAAAAACGCAATCACTGCGTTTTTGCGTGTTTTTTGACGCTTCGTGGTTTTTTATGCCTAACGCTGACGCTGAGGAACGCACTGGTCCTGGGTTTTTTTTACAGCTTAAAAACGCCTATGCTATTTGCAGCTCAAAAACGTCTAGGTGGGCATGAAGCTATAGACTAACATGGACAGGCGTTTTTAAGCTGTAAAAAACGCTCAAAAACGTCCGTGGGCATGAGGCCTTGCGCTTGAAACATCCTTATGATCAGTTTCACAAAACACTGACACTAGTTGATTTGCAGCTCTCCTTGGGTTCATGCACAAGGGAATGCACTGGCTTCAAAACGCAAGAAGACAGAAGGGAAGCGCACAACTAGTGCGGTGAAACACTTCATTAAGTGTTTTATTGCACTAGTTGTGTGCTTCCCTTCTGTCTTTTTATGTTAAACTAGGTGTCCCTAAGGCAGGTGGATGACCATTGGGAATAACCTCAACAAGTCTCAGGCTTGACTCCAAGATAAAATCTTCATCACCTGTGGTAACCACATCGTTGAACGGCCATCAGTCCCAGTGTTTGTTGGATATGGAGTTTGCAGGGACTACTATGGTTTATGCCTTTTACCAGCAGCAATTTGGACAAGCCTCCATCCTGGACCCTTCATGGTTGGCACTGAAGGCTGCAAATAATCTCTGCATACCAGCGGAAGGAGTCAACTGGATTTCCATCTGAGTGTTCTGCCCTAACATGAATGCCCTGCAAGAGTTGGACTTGACCTGACTGCTCAGGAAGATCACAAGTCACAACGTGACCAGTAGGGATGAGCTTCGTGTTCGAGTCGAACATACGTTCGACTCGAACATCGGCTGTTCGATCGTTCGACGAAGATCGAACGATTTGGGCCGTTCGCGCCAAATTCGAGTGACGCGAACGGCCCACAATGCACTACGCCATCGCAGTGTCATCCAGGCGCTGTGATTGGCCAAGCATGCACTGTGACCCCGCATGCTTGGCCAATCACAGCGCCGGCAGCGAGGAGAGCAATGATTGGCCACAGGCAGGATGCCTGTGGCCAATTATTGCTGGGGGTGTTTAGTACACGCCCCACACTATAAAAGGCCGCCAGCACGGCGGCCTAGTGTAGTGTGTTCCGGAGCAGGGATAGAGCAGCATAGGCAGGGACAGTGACTTTTATTTCTTTCTTGCTTAACCTGGATTCCTTTAGTTTAGGGAAAGAGAAGGATAGGTAGGGAGAGTGTCAGTGTGTTTTGTGCTTGTGCTATAGTGTGCTTAAAAAAAACATTTTTTCTAGGGACAGAAAACTGTAGGTAGGGAGAGTGTTAGTTTCTTTCACTGTGCAAGTCCTTGTTTCTAGGGACCTGGAAGGACAGTGAGTGAATTCTCCTTGTGCTATATTGTGCTTAAAAAAAACATTTTTTCTAGGGACAGAAAACTGTAGGTAGGGAGAGTGTCAGTTTCTTTCACTGTGCAAGTCCTTGTTTCCAGGGACCTGGAAGGACAGTGAGTGAATTCTCCTTGTGCTATATTGTGCTTAAAAAAAACATTTTTTCTAGGGACAGAAAACTGTAGGTAGGGAGAGTGTCAGTTTCTTTCACTGTGCAAGTCCTTGTTTCTAGGGACCTGGAAGGACAGTGAGTGAATTCTCCTTGTGCTATATTGTGCTTAAAAAAAACATTTTTTCTAGGGACAGAAAACTGTAGGTAGGGAGAGTGTCAGTTTCTTTCACTGTGCAAGTCCTTGTTTCCAGGGACCTGGAAGGACAGTGAGTGAATTCTCCTTGTGCTATATTGTGCTTAAAAAAAACATTTTTTCTAGGGACAGAAAACTGTAGGTAGGGAGAGTGTCAGTTTCTTTCACTGTGCAAGTCCTTGTTTCCAGGGACCTGGAAGGACAGTGAGTGAATTCTCCTTGTGCTATATTGTGCTTAAAAAAAACATTTTTTCTAGGGACAGAAAACTGTAGGTAGGGAGAGTGTCAGTTTCTTTCACTGTGCAAGTCCTTGTTTCCAGGGACCTGGAAGGACAGTGAGTGAATTCTCCTTGTGCTATATTGTGCTTAAAAAAAACATTTTTTCTAGGGACAGAAAACTGTAGGTAGGGAGAGTGTCAGTTTCTTTCACTGTGCAAGTCCTTGTTTCCAGGGACCTGGAAGGACAGTGAGTGAATTCTCCTTGTGCTATATTGTGCTTAAAAAAAACATTTTTTCTAGGGACAGAAAACTGTAGGTAGGGAGAGTGTCAGTTTCTTTCACTGTGCAAGTCCTTGTTTCTAGGGACTGGGAAGGACAGTGAGTGAATTCTCCTTGTGCTATAGTGTGCTTAAAAAAAACATTTTTTCTAGGGACAGAAAACTGTAGGTAGGGAGAGTGTCAGTTTCTTTCACTGTGCAAGTCCTTGTTTCTAGGGACTGGGAAGGACAGTGAGTGAATTCTCCTTGTGCTATATTGTGCTTAAAAAAAACATTTTTTCTAGGGACAGAAAACTGTAGGTAGGGAGAGTGTCAGTTTCTTTCACTGTGCAAGTCCTTGTTTCAAGGGACAGAGAAGGACACCTGAAGGTAGCCCTTATTGCTTTTTTCCCATCTCCCTGCAGGCCATCTATTAGAATGTCTGGAAGGCAAACAAGGAGAGGCAGACAGTCAGGAGGCAATAAAAGAGGGCAAGCAGGCTCTGTGTCTGGGGGCAACAGTGCTGGTCGTGGACGCGGTGCATTGTCATCAGCACATGGCCATGGGACACGCTTGTCCTTCTTTTCCGCAGCTGGACATGTTGAGCCACATCATGCCGAAGACTTGGTAGAGTGGATGACCAAGCCCTCCTCCTCCTCCTCATCCTCTCTCACCCAGGCTCAGGGTACTGGCAAAGCAGCTGCCAAAGCGTCCTCTTCCCTGGTATCAATGTCAGACTCATCATCAGTCACTCCTTCCCTAGACCCACCATGTCCTCCTCCTGAGGAGTCCCCCGAACTGTTTGAGCACAGTGTTGGGTACATGCTCCAGGAGGATGCCCAGCGTTTCGAAGGGTCTGATGATGAAACCCAGCTACAGGAAGGCAGTAGGGTGAGAGCAGACAGAGGGGATGCTCAAGAAGGACACCAATCTGGCAGTCATGTTCCAGCAGCTGCAGCATACTGCCAGATTGGCTCCAGTGATGAGGAGGGAGGGGATGATGAGGTCACTGACTCCACGTGGGTGCCTAATAGGAGAGAGGAGGAGGAGGATGAGGAGGAGGCACATCTCCAACGAGACAGGATGCCCTTTGGTGGCCAGCGTAAGGGCAGTACACCGACGGAATCACACCGCAGAGCTCCGCCTGTGCAGGGCGCTGCCTCTGCCCGTCATTCAAAAAGTTCCTTGGTGTGGGCCTTTTTTGAGGCTAGTGCATCAGATCGCACAGCTGCTGTTTGCAACATATGTCTCAAGCGTATATCGCGTGGCCAAAACATCAGCCGCTTGGGTACCACATGCCTGACCAGACATATGTTGACCTGCCATGCAGCTCGTTGGCAAGCCTACCTCAAAGACCCACACCAAAGAACAAAGCGGACCTCTCCTTGCACCGCATCAGCTGGGATCTCCAACCCCACTATAACTTCAGTCCTCTCTGAAACATGCACTGAGAGGAATGAAGGTGTAGAATTAGGTGTGTCACAGCCAAGTACTTGCGGCCACTCTGCTAGCAGTACACCGACGTCCGATTCTAGCAGGCAAATTTCCCTGCCCCAGCTGCTGGACCGTCGAAAGAAGTTCACTCCCAGCCATCCACATGCCCAGCGGTTGAATGCTAGCTTGGCTAAATTGCTAGCGCTTCAACTGCTGCCTTTTCAGTTGGTAGACTCGGCCCCCTTCCGTGAGTTTGTGCAATGTGCGGTTCCTCAGTGGCAGGTTCCCAAACGCCACTTTTTCTCACGGAAGGCTATTCCGGCTCTCTACCGGCATGTGGAAGGCAATGTCTTGGCCTCGCTGGACAGGGCGGTCAGCGGTAAGGTGCATATTACCGCTGACTCATGGTCCAGCAGGCATGGACAGGGACGTTACCTTTCTTTCACGGCCCATTGGGTCACTCTTTTGGCAGCTGGGAAGGATGCAGGACAAGGTGCAGTAGTGTTGGAGGTTGTCCCACCGCCACGCCTCCAAAATGCTACTACTGGTTGTGACACACCTCTCTCCTCCACCCCCTCCTCTTCTTCTTCCTCCATGGCCTCTTCCTGTGGTTTGTCCTATGAACCAGCGGTGCTCCGTAGCCGTTCACGGGGCTACGCAAGTACGCAGGCAAAAAGATGCCATGCCGTGCTTGCGCTGGTGTGTTTGGGGGACAGAAGCCACACTGGGGCAGAGGTCCTGTCTGCTCTGCAGGGCCAGGCCGAGAGGTGGTTGACGCCACGCCAGCTTAAGCCAGGAATGGTGGTTTGCGACAATGGCACCAACCTCCTCTCCGCCCTCCGACAGGGACAACTGACCCATGTGCCCTGTGTGGCTCACGTCCTTAACCTGGTGGTGCAGCGGTTCTTGGGCAGGTACCCGGGCTTACAGGATGTCCTGAGGCAGGCCAGGAAAGTCTGTGTGCATTTCCGCAGATCTTATAATGCCAGTGCTCACCTGGCTGAGCTGCAAAAGGAGTTGAACCTGCCCAAGAACCGCCTTATATGTGACATGCCCACCAGGTGGAACTCAACGTTGGCCATGCTGCAGCGGCTGCACACGCAGCAGAGGGCCATCAATGAGTACCTGTGCGACTACGGCACCAGGACAGGGTCAGGGGAGCTCGGGTTTTTTTCACCACGCCAGTGGGGCATGATCAGGGATGCATGCACTGTCCTGGCACCATTTGAGGAGGCCACGAGGATGGTGAGCAGTGACAGTGCATGCATCAGTGACACTGTACCTCTTGTCCACCTGTTGGAACATACGCTGCGTGGAATAATGGACAGGGCACTTGAGGCAGAACAGAGGCAGGAAGAGGAGGACTTCCTTGCCTCTCAAGGCCCCCTTTACCCAGACAGTGTTCCTTCTGTCCCACCCATCGCACAGGAAGAGGAAGAGGAGGAGGAGGAGGAGGAGGATTGTGTCAGCATGGAGGTGGAGGCTGGCACTCAGCATCATCAGCAGCAGTCTTTTAGGGATGATTTACAGTCCCAAGAAACCAGTGGACTTGTACGTGGCTGGGAGGAGGTGACTGCGGATCATGTCGTCCTTAGTGACCCAGAGGACTCCGGAGCGAATGCCTCAGCAAACCTACGCTGCATGGCCTCCCTGATCCTGCAAAGTCTGCGGAAGGATCCTCGTATTCTTCGGATCAAGGAGAGGGACCATTACTGGCTGGCCACTCTCCTTGATCCACGGTACAAGGGTAAGGTTGCGGACCTTATGTTACCGTCGCAGAGGGAGCAGAGGATGAGACAACTCCGGGAGGCCTTGCAGAAAGGTCTGTGCAACGCGTTCCCAGAGACTGGGAGGTTACAAACTCCTGGTCCAGGACAACGAGTTGCTGAGGCTTCGGCCAGTCAAAGAAGGAGCGGTGGGGAAGGTGGCCGTCTGACCGATGCGTTCAGACAATTCTTTAGTCCGCAGCCCCAAAGTATGATTGGTTCCAGCAACCATCGCCAGCGTCTGATAAACATGGTGCAGGAATATCTAGGGGCAAGGTCAGACTTGGACACCTTCCCCACCGAAAATCCTCTGGCTTACTGGGTCTTGAGGATGGATCACTGGCCAGAGCTTGCACAGTATGCAATTGAGCTACTGGCCTGTCCTGCATCCAGCGTTCTTTCGGAACGCACATTCAGTGCTGCTGGAGGATTTGTCACGGATCACAGGGTGCGCCTGTCCACCGACTCGGTTGATCGACTGACTTTCATCAAGATGAACCAGTCTTGGATCACCACCAGCTACCACACACCTGATGCTGATATAACAGACTAATTGATTTTAACATGTCACGTCCCTTCAAGACTGATGCTGATGCTGAGTGCCTGTGCTGTTATGTTGACTGGCTATCCTCCTCCTCCGAGTCCTCAATGATACGATTGATGATGATAGCTTGGAAGATCATTTTTGTTTATGGGTGCCGCCACCAGTGGCTAAGGCCCAATTTTTCAGCCCCTGTTTTACAGGGGCGTGTACTTACAATTTTTTTAGCAATAATTTGCCATAGGGCTCATTGCTGTGCTCCAAGTACAGTATCTGTGAGGGGTTGTAGTGTTGTGCCACCAGTGCCTAAGGCCCAATTTTTCAGCCCCTGTTTAACAGGGGCGTGTCATTACAATTTTTGAAGCAATACTTTGCAACAGGGCTCATTGCTGTGCTCCAAGTACAGTATCTGTGAGGGGTTGTAGTGTTGTGCCACCAGTGCCTAAGGCCCAATTTTTCAGCCCCTGTTCAACAGGGGCATACAATTACAATTCTTGATGTAATAATTCACAGCAGGGCCCATTCCTGCACCCACCAAGAGTAAGTCTGAGGGCTTACAGTGTTGTGGCAACGCCACCACCACCACCACCACGAAAGGCCCAATTTTTCAGCCACTGTTCAAAAGGGGCATGTAATTACAATTCTTGATCTAATAATTCACAGCAGGGCCCATTCCTGCACCCACCAAGAGTAACTCTGAGGGCTTACAGTGTTGTGGCAACACCACCACCACCACCACCACCACCACGAAAAGCCCAATTTTTCAGCCCCTGTTCAACAGGGGCATGCAATTACAATTCTTGATCTAATAATTCACAGCAGGGCCCATTGCTGCACCCACCAAGAGTAACTGTCAGGGCTTACAGTGTTGTGGCACCAGCACCACCATCAAAGCCCCAATTTTTACTACCACTGTTCAACAATTATATGTAATTAAAATTCCTGATATAATAGTTGACAGCAGGGCGTTCCAGCACCAACCAAGAGTAACTGTGAGTGCTTACAGTGTTGTGCCAACACCAACAACTAAGGGGCCTATTTCTGCAGAGTATATACGGCAGGTCCCTACTTTCAAACATCCAACTTACAAACGACTCCTACTTGCAAACGAAAGAAGACAACAGGAAGTGAGAGGAAATCTACCCCTAGGAAGGAAAATTCTCTCCTGTAAGAATAAATATGGGAGAAAGGTGTCTCCTCTGTACTGATGCTTTATCAGCAATCCTTGTTTCAAGAAAAACACCACATTTCAAAAACAGTTGTCATTGGGACGGAAAGTGAGGTGAAATGTTCTGAACAGGGGCACAGACAGCAAAACAAATATTACAGGGGTGATAACCCTTACCTATGTTTCCCAAAAAGTTTAAAAATAGATTTTTGGGCTGGAGCTACAGTTCAACAATGTACCTGTTCAAAATTACAAACACATTCTACATAAGAACAAACCTACAGTCCCTGTCTTGTATGCACCGCCTGTATACGGCTGTTCAGAGTATATAGGGCCTTTTTTATTTTATGTGCGGGGTTCCCCTTAATATCCATACAAGACCCAAAGGGGCTGGTAATGGGCTGGGGTAGGGGGGGGGGGGGTCATGGGGTAGCTATGCCATTTTTCTTAAAGATTTTCATCCATATTACCGGGACCAGACATTACATTAAAGCCGCAAGAAGTTTTAAATGGCTTTTTTTTCCTTTAGAAGTGTCATTTTGTGCAGGGACAGTTCTAAACACGAGAAACACGTGGCACTTCACAGGCATACTTTAGACACCCCCCAGGTACGATATTTAAAGGAATATTTGACTTTTTTTTTTCACTTTATGCATCATTAAAATGACTGCTCCCGAAAAACGACCGTTTTTAAAACTTCTTTTTGCATTGATACATGTCCCCTGGTGCAGAACCCGGGTTCCCAAACCCTTTTTAGGACAATAACATGCATAATAGTTGTTATAATTAGCACTTTAGAATTCGAACGTTCGCATCCATTGTATTTAATAGGGTTCTAATGTTCGTACGAACTTTCGGTCCATTCGCGGGTTCTGGTGCGAACCGAACCCGGGGGTGTTCGGCTCATCACTAGTGACCAGCCATTTCTCCACGGGAACAAATCCGGCTTCAAAGTCTGGTTAGTGCGTATCAGGCTCAATACAAAAAGATAAACTTCAGCCAGAAAAGGTGGTGAGAGTGCAGTTACCCCCGCAGCATAGGATACAGCTGTTACCCTGACAAGAGGTGGTGTGTCCCCTTGCTGTTGGAGCTACAAAGAAGCTGCCAGGGTTCACTGTCATAGTTGAACCGAGAAGAGGCATAAAGGTGAAGTTTGACTGGCTGGTAGCTATGACTCTGTCCAATGTGCATTGCGGTAAGGTGCTGCTCTAAATGGTCAATCTCAAAACTATACCTGTAATGCTACAGGCTCAGTTAGGTATTAGATACGATTATACGGCCAAAAGGAAATGTGTTGAGATGTCTTGCCTGGGGTTGAGGGTGATTGTGCCTTCCTAACTGCTGAAATTACTGCACAAGAGGTATGTATGTAAAAGATGTATATTTGAAAATATTAAACTACTACACTATGAGCAAAAATATTGTTTTTGTCTAACTCCATGCTGATGCCATCTGATACCATTCCCTGGTGGAGTGGAATAGAGCAGTCTGGTCCTGCCATCTGTGGGGCGAGAGTGGTGATGCTGGATGCCATTTACACAAAGCGCTTAATGCTGTTAAAGTAATAGACAGCAATATCCCTTTGGTGAGTGTGTATTTTTACCATTGGTGAAGGATTGGCACTACGGCGTTGGGTGAAGGCTGAAGTGGAACACTTTTATACGTTTTACACCCATAACAATATGAACTGTTTATTTTTGTCATTTTAACAAACTTCAGTTTATGACAAAAAAACTGCTGGTAATAAAGAAAAATCCGCCCACACTTTAAATACCACCACTGTGCCCAGGAAAAAAGAACCTTGCATGAAAATGAGCTGCCACTTTAAAAAAAATTGGAAATGTAAGCAGTATCTTAACCTTTATCAGAAAGGAGGGAGGGGGGGTTGGGACTTTAAATGAGGCGCATATGTGGTGCACCTCCATCCCTAATTCGAAAAAGTAAATGGAAGTTTTGGGACTTTGAGTGAAACTGTAGACATGGTGTTGGTAAAAAAGGTACATGTTTATTCAAAATAAACCCATGACACATCTCCAAACAGAAATCACATGGAAGGAAAAAACATTCTGGTTGATGCGATTCCCTAGAGTTACATACACATAAGTATGGGTATGCACAATATAAGCAACAAGGTACATCAGTGTGTGACCAGGTGCCACATCAGTGATCCGTATGGATAATGGAATACATTCAGTGAATTACATATGTACGGATAATCACATGGCAACAAGCGCTAAAAACTGAAAAAGATTTGGCATATAAAACCAGTAAAAGCATAAGTAAATGATTATGTTGTCAACTGAGTCGACGCGTTTCGTGTATAAGTTACACTCTTCAGGGGCTAGTGCTCAGGACATCTAAAAAATATATAATGAAGTGTTAACCCTTATCAGCAAACCGGTGATTACAGGCAAAAATAGTGGCGCTATGTAATTTACTAAGCGTGTATGCTTACTAAGTAGTGAATACAATAAATAAACATTAATATCACCCTGTGACAAGTGAAAAAAGTTCAAATGATGAAAAATATATAAATAAAGTCCATAAAGTAATCCAGTGATTTTTTTCAGTGTAATGTCTTCCTAGTTCATCCACCACACCAGTGTGCTAGTGATTCCACTCCCTTCAGGAAACGCACTCACCAGATTCCAATGCCTAGCACTCTCGTTCTAGGCGAAGATGCTTTTAAACCACACCAAGGGTTAAACGACTCTCCAATATCCAACCGTGTACCATATTTTCCGGCGTATAAGACGACTTTTTAACCCACAAAAATCTTCTCAAGAGTCGGGGGTCGTCTTTTACGCCAGTACCTGACATGTAGAATCTCAGTCAGACCGCGGCCGTCCATTTTTCAAAAGCCGCGCCTCCTCCTCGTGCTGTTCCGTGATAGGCAGAACACTCAGCTTCCCAGCAGAGCCTCTTTTCAGTGTTCCGCCTATCACGTATGCCCTCTCGTCCTCGGCCTCGGATGAGAGGGCATCTGTGATAGGCGGAACACTGAACACAGTGTCTGCTGGGAAGCTGAGTGTTCCGCCTATCACAGAACAGCACGAGGAGGAGGCGTGGCTTTTGAAAATGGACGGCCGCGGTCTGACTGAGATTCTACATTTCAGGGATAAGGTATGTGATCGCCGAGGCATGATGGGGCACAGTGAGGTATGCAATGGAACAGTGAGGTATGCAATGGCACAGTGAGGTATGCAATGGCACAGTGAGGCATGCAGGGGCACAGTGAGGCATGCAGGGGCACAGTGAGGCATGCAATGGCACAGTGAGGTATTCAATGGCACAGTGAGGCATGCAGGGGCACAGTGAGGCATGCAATGGCACAGTGAGGTATGCAATGGAACAGTGAGGTATGCAATGGCACAGTGAGGTATGCAATGGCACAGTGAGGTATGCAATGGCACAGTGAGGTATGCAAGGGCACAGTGAGGCATGCAGGGGCACAGTGAGGCATGCAGGGGCACAGTGAGGCATGCAATGGCACAGTGAGGTATGCAATGGAACAGTGAGGTATGCAATGGCACAGTGAGGTATGCAATAGCACAGTGAGGTATGCAATGGCACTGTGAGGTGAGGTGAGGCATGGCTAGTCGGAAGGGGGTCGTCTTATACGGCGAGTATATCCCAAATCCAAAAGTTTAGCTGGAAAATTAGGGGGTCGTCTTATACGTCCAGTCGCCTTATACGCCGGCAAATACGGTATGTGAGGGATCTCTCCACATGTAAATGAATAAAGGTGCTCCAATAGTGTAATAACGTATAAACCAGTTTAATAAAATCACTAAAAAAAATCTTCAACCATTACACTCACATTTCCAAAATTCAAAGCCAGCAAAACTGAAAGTCACAGCAAGTCTTCAAACATATCACACAGCAGTGAACTGCGGTCAAGGCGGACCCGAGGTATGCAAGCGTTAAGATGATCTCACCTCCTCCTTGGTCTCGAAACACAGTGTCTCGTCTCCACTCCCTGGTTCGACGTCACACGTCAATGATGATGGATGCCGTACAGCCACGCTCCCGACATGTTTCGTCACACAGACTTAATCATGGGATTGGCTGTACGGTCTGACAATCACTCCTTTTATAGTCCCTTGTTAATTAGCACCAATGGTCTCTACATGGCGCCTGTGCACACCTTGTGTCCCCGCAGCCGCAATACACAGAATGTTACGTAAGTTATGAGCAGCCATAGAGAACTCTTAAACTCGTATTTCACAAATATAGATTACTCTCCCTTCAGAGGGCTGCATATTGTACTACTTAGATCATTCGTATGATTAACACTACACTGACTTTCTGTGTACATTTTAATATACCCAACGGTCATAAATAGAACATTATCACAGATTTCAATTCAAATATTCCAAGCTTATTGTAAAAAGCAATTATGGAAGCCGATTGGCTGGAACATTACCCTCATTAGCACACATCCGTTTCAACCCTAGTGGACAAGAAGGGTATATATAAAAATATTTCATGTATATAAAATAATATATAAAAATGCACAGCATTTTGGAACTGATCACCCTCCAGGTGATCAGAAATGTTTCATGATTAACGGGTGGATCTAACTATGAATGGCTAGCCCTTAAACAACCACTGGTAGGTGCAGGCACCATCTCATTCATTATCTCCCCTCTGCTTTTCAACATGGTATGTCAATTTATTATTTATATAACAATAAAAATTCTGTTTTGTTTTTTTCAAAAAATGGGTAGTATAGCCCTATACAGGACTCTATACTAGTTATCTAAATGGCAAGCTGGAGTTAATTCATAAATCTCAATGATGTGTAGAAAATAGCAAAACATAAAAAGGTCTTATTTTCTTCTATTTTAAAAGTTGTTGATGAAGCAATTCAGGTCTACTTCGATGTTCAACCCCCTAGGGGCAAGTCATTTCAAAAGGAAAATCCACCGGGTTTCACTTTGGGACAAGTCCCTTACCCGATTTGAACCCCTCCAAGCGGAATATACGCAATCAATCCCACAAAATTGCAGTAAAGATGGATCTTGATTATGTTTCTCTGAAGTGCAGGGATACACTATGAAATTTGAAGCTCTTTTATATATTCGCCAGGTGTTCTGCTATGCAAACTTTTAGGAGTCTCTCTGTTCTCCCCACATAGAATAGCCCACAAGGGCACCACAGTAAATAAACCACATTTGAGGAATTGCATGTGATGAATTCCTTTATTTCAAAGATTTAATCATCTCTATTAGTGATCCTTGTCAACCCTCTGTTGTGCACCTTTACCGTTCTACAAAAGATGCATTTTCTGCAACAATAGAAACCCTTCAGATCTATTTTAATTGTTTGTTGATTAGGGGGGTCAATAATCTTTCTCACCACCTGGTCCCCAAAATTAGGAGCTCTCCTATCAATACATTTAGGCTGCTGTGGCATTATTTTCCCTAAGTGTCTATCTCTGCACAAAATATGCCAGTATTTCTTAACCCTTTCCCGACGAGCGTACGCATATATGCGGCTTCAGCTTTCGGGGGTTATACCGGGATCATGCCTGCAGCTGCAGGCATGATCCCGGTACCATTGTTTAGAGCGTACGATTGGCTATCCAGGCATAACAACCAATGCAGCTAAAAGCCGCTCGGTTGTTATACCGGAGGAGCGGGAAGGGATATCCCCCCTCCCGCTGCCTCCCGCCACTCTGACTGGGCCTCCTGTCCCACCGGGAAACCTGATCCACGATCCGTCGCTTCCAGCGCTTTGTGTCAGAATGGCATGAAGCCGTAAACGGCCTTGTGCCAGTCTCCTGAAGGTAAACACGGAAGCGTCGTCACAACGTCACTTCCTGTTTGCTCGGTTGCCAATGGCGCCGGATTTAAAAAAATATACAGTATTCAGAATCGCCGGTTTTGGCAATCTAAATACTTTGAAGTGTAAAGGAGGGATTTGGGGTCTTTTAGACCCCCGATCCCTCCTTAAAGAGTACCTGTTACCACCTATTACTGTTACAAGGGATGTTTACATTCCTTGTGACAGCAATCAAAGTGATCAATTTTTATTTTTTTTAAAAACACAATTTAATAGTGTAAAAATAAATAAAATAAATAAGAAAACGCATACGGAAGTCGCGCCCGCATATGTAAACGGTGTTCAAATCACACATGTGAGGTATCGCCGCGATCGTCAGAGCGAGAGCAATAATTCTAGCCCTAGACCTCCTCTGTAACTCTAACCTGGTAACCGTAAAAAATATTAAAGCTTCGCCTATGGAGATTTTTAGGTACTGTCGTTTGTCGCCATTCCACGAGTGCGTGCAATTATAAAGCATGACATGTTTGATATCTATTTACTCAGCGTAACATCATCTTTCACATTATACATAAAAATTGAGCTAACTTTACTTTTTTCTTTTTTTTTTAATTCATGAAAGTACATTTTTCCCAAAAAGTTGCGTTTAAAACACAGCTGCACAAATACCGTGTGACATAAAATATTGCAACAATCGCCATTTTATTCTCTAGATTCTTTGCTAAAAACATATATATAATGTTTGGGGGTTCTAAGTAATTTTCTAGCAAAAAATACGGATTTTAATTTGTAAACACCAAATGTCAGAAATAGGCTAAAGCCTATTTCTGACATCAGTTTTACCGATGAAAACAGTCCGATGGATTTTTTTCATCGGACAAACCGATCATGTATGGGCCCCATCGGTCTTTTTTCCATCGGTGTCAAAAAATAGAACATGTTTTAAATTTTTCCGAGGGATAAAAAACCTATAGCAAATTCCGATCGTCTATGGGCAAGTCCATCGGTTAAAAAACCCACGCATGCTCAGAATCAAGTCGACGCATGCTCAGAAGCATTGAACTTAATTTTTCTCGGCTCATCGGAGTGTTTTACGTCACCCGCATTTGGAACGATCGTTTTATTGACTGATGGTGTGTAGGCAAGACTGATGGAAGTCAGCTTCATCGGTTTTCCGATGGAAAAATCCATTGGTTTAAAAACCATAGGAAATCCGATCGTGTGTACAGGGCTTTAGTCATGAAAGGGATATTTATAGATGCTTTCAATTTCCCTATATTGACAGTGGAAGTTTGCTATGAACCCCAATTGATGTTGGTTGTTTGGTATCTGCACCTCCTTTTTCTTCAGACATTGATCCCTCGGAATAGTGACCACCTCCTGGATTATTTCATTCAGGGAATTTTCTTTATAGCCCTTTTGTATGACTTTGGCAACAATTACGTCGGACTCGCAACATCTGTCCCTTAGGGATGTTCCTTATCCATGCAGGGTGATGGCCACTCCTGATGGATAAGTAGCTGTTGCGATCCGTTGGTTTGAAATACACTTTGGTACTCAGTATATTCAGATTTTTTTCAATGGTGAAATCTAAAAAGTTCACCATTTTATCACTAAATTGATAATCCAATCTGATATTGTTTGTTTGTGTTCTTGTTGAGATCTTCCAAAAATTTCACCGCTGATTCCTCTGATCCCTCCCAAATGAACAGAAAGTCGTCTATGAACCTGCGGTAAAACTATTTAGTAAGCATACACGCTTAGTAAATTACATAGCGGCACTATTTTTGCCTGTAAACTTCAGTTTATGGTCACATTTCTGTGGACAATTTATTATTTTAGCACTGAATTTTTGTTATAATTGGTTATTGGTGTACTATATATCATTCTACACTTATTGCATGCGGCTGTTTAAATTTCAATGAAAGAGTGCAGACTTTATTTTACTATTTTGACTACACAAGAGGACTTTCAGTACCGACAGTTGCTGGAACAATTGGCCTTGCCTATGCATGAGTTTTTGTTTGAACAACAATGGTTTTTGCCTCAGTTATTTGAGTAACATGTACAGGTATTCACTGGGGGGACAGAAGACTATGAATGTACCTTCTATTAATGAGGTTCATCCTTTTCCTACTGGTGATGCTATTCCTATTCGAGAGCGATATATATCACTCCGTCCCCTATTCTGCAATAAGCTATAGACTGGTGCTGTTGAGAAGAAAAGGAGTCTGTTATATGACCCCATCATCCTGGTCCGGAAAGGATGTCCCTGGTCTGGGAGCTTGTGCTGTGTTGACTATCGCATATTGAACGCATGCACCCATAGAGATGCCTACCCTTTGCCCCAGGTGGAGTAATCCTTGATGGCCCTGGGGCAAGTCTATTATTTCTCAACACTAGACATAGCTAGTGGTTACTGGAAAGTGCCTGTAAGAGAGGAGCATAGAGAAAAAACTGCTTTTATCACTCCCATGGGACTCTATGAATTCAATCAGATGTCCCTTAGCTTAACCAATGCCCCTAGCATCTTCCAAAGGCTGATGGAGGTGTCTGGGGGACCGCAATTTTGACACAGTCCTCATTTATCTGGCTGACATCATCATCTTCTCCTAGACTTTTCCGGTCCATGTCCAACATCTTGACCAGGTCTTTAGTAGGTCAGTGCAATATGGGCTCAAACTTAAGCCTGGCAAGTGCCACCTCATGCAAAACGAAATACAGTAGCTAGAGCATATGTGTGCGCAGCTTATTACATTAGGGTGTGCACCCTACAGCTTAAACACACATGTACATGTGTGTGTATATAGATATATATATATATATATCTATATATATATGTAGCATAACCCCGTAGGAGCTGCTGGTTTAAAGTTTTGGGCCTACCGATACCTTTTCTCTTCACCGCACTCGTGTCAGGAATCCTTCTTGAAGAGCCTGTATAAAAGTTCACACCAACACCTGGATACGTTTTCTTCAAGAGGCTTTATTTTACCAGTTCCAACAGAGGGATAGAGGGATAGGGGAGTTTCAGGCACTTTACTTTGCGGATCACGGGCACAATCTCAGATCCAGAGGACAAACAGTTCCACACTGGATTCAGCAACCACCGGATAGGCCTACTCTCACCGGCCTAGCAACCGATGCGAAGCTTGCGCAAAAGTCTCTGCCAAAGACATGATGAGTGCGGTACAGATGTTCCACAACCTTCTACCACAAGATCGTGTAACCACACTGACACTTTGCAAAAAGTTCCTTTAAGAGTACATAGCTCACGGTGCCAGAATCTTTCAGCCGTCCGGCAGCACCGCGAGGCAAACTGGCCAGGATGCGTCCTTCAATTGAGTCCCCAATTGTTCCGCTTCTTCCTGCAGGCAAGACCGCCTAGGACCATCCCTGGACTAGTAGGCTCCAGCAACTCCCGGGCCTACTTCTCAATTGCAAAGCCTCGGGCCAGCAGGCCCCGAGGCCGAAAATGGCTTGTACATCCCTGAGGCCAGGAGGGCCCTCAGGTCAGGATCCGGCAACGAACCCCGAAAGAGCCATCTCTGCCTCTTAAGTACCCCCTCCCAGAATGCACAGCGGGTTGACCACACCCCCTGAGCCACTTCTGGGAAAGGAATACCCACTACATCCAGCCTGCTGCATTTCCAACCCTGACCCATGATGACAGTGACACCTACTGTCAGGTGGAAAACGTGCAGCCCAGCTAGACTGAAACAGAGCCATAAATTTACATAATTCCTTCTGAGCTGAACTTTAGCTCAGATAACTAAATTTAACTAGGGCTGTTACTAATTAAAATTTTCGTGTTCGATTAATCGATTATTTTTTAATCAATTAATCGACTAATTTCGATTAATTATAACGCACATAAATTTTTCGGATCACCACCATATATAGTCCCCACTGTAATATCCACAATCACCCCTACTGTAATATGGTCCACATCTCCCCCACTGTATAGGAAGATTAGTGCTTGCTTACCAGAGAAGCCGGCCGAACACGAACAGTTGAGGCCGGGTCAGTGGCGTCACTAGGGTTGGTGTCACCTGGTGCGGCAAAACATGGTGTCACCCCACCCCTCCCCCCCATTGTCTAAAGAACTATGTGCAGAGTGCCCGTCACCCCCATATACCCCCTCCTAGCACAATTCCTCTTTCTCCTTCCCTCATCCCCCCTCTCAGCACAAACCCCCCCCCCCCAATATTCCCCCTCTTAACAAAAATCTTTTCCCCCATAGGCCCCCTTCCAGTACAAATACCCCCTCTCAGCACATTACTTCCCCTCCATTTCCCCCTACCAGCACAAGTCATCACCCTCATATACCCCCTTTCAGCACAAATCCCCCTTCTCAGCACAAAATGCCCCCATATCCCTCCTTCTTATGCCCCATACACACGATCATTTTTAATGTCATTTTTAAAACTGACGTTTTTCTCGTAATTTTTTTTCTTGTTTCCTCTCAAGCCTGTCTTGCGTACACACCATCATTTAAAAAAAATTTCAAGCAAAGCGCAGTGACGTACACCACGTACGACGGCACTATAAAGGGGAAGTTCCATTCTAATGACGCCACCCTTCATGTTAGTAAAGTTTGTTGAGCGACGATTCGCGCTTTTCAGCCTCATGCTTTTCAGTCCGTTACTGCGTGACGAATGTGCTATCTGCATTACGAACGCTAGTTTTACCAGAACGAGCGCGCCCGTCTCATACTTGATTCTGAGCATGCGCGTTTTTTTTCACGTCGTGAAAGCATACACACTATCGTTTTTCACGTCGTTAAAAAAAATGACAGGAAAAACGACGTGAAAAAATAGAGCATGTTCGAAATTTTTAATGGCCATTTTTCACGTCGTTAAAAATGCTCTGGAGCATACACACGATCAGTTTTTTTTTATTTTTTATTCTTTTTATTGGTTTTGAATACAATACAGTACAATACAACAACACACAAAGACACACATCTTACATAGAAAAATATCCGGGTAGGCAACTTACCCACCCGGCATTTGCCATGCTTGGCTTTACTTACTCAGACTAACATAGTCTTCCTAATCTTCCTAAATCTGTATCTATAACCCCCCCCCCACCCCCCTCCCATCTTGACCAAAGCCCGGCAGTCGAGCAATTTAATCATTAAACCTAAGAAATAAAATAAAAATTTAAAGAATAGCCAGTATCTGTACCAAGTTCCACTCATTTCAACAAATAAAATAGCAAATTATGCTTTATCCCTCCTCCATACCCATTACACATTAGCAGTTGACATTGACATACTACTCATTAATACTCACAATTATGTCTTATGCAGTACTTTCGGCCAATTGTGAAAACGTAATTATAATGAACTCCATACAACCCACGAACCTATATCATTAATCAACCCACCGTTGCCGATGAGTCTAACCAAGCCCGCCAGATCTTCATAAACTTTTTTGCACAACCCCTAGTTTTGTAGGTGGCGTTATATAAATGGATAACGGAATTGACAAGGCCTTTCCAGAATGAGATAGTAGGGGCGCTAGGGTTCTTCCATTTTAATAAAATGGCCTTCCTACCATAAAATAACCCAATATTTAGCAAAGTTCGGAGAGCCAAAGACGGAACCACCTCCTCCACCAACCCCAGGAGACAAACCCTGGGTGACAGAGGAACCGGGACACTGAGCACCTCCGACAGGCATCCCACCACCCCAGCCCAGAAAACCTGAACCAAAGGGCAGGTCCAAAAAATGTGTTCCGAGTCCGCCGGAGTGTGCGGACACCACCAGCATTGACCACTAGAGGACGGATAGATGCGAGTAAGTCTAGCCGGGGTGAGGTACACTCTATGTAAGAATTTGAATTGAATTAGACGGTCCCTAGCCGAAACCAAGTGCCTGAAAGGATGATCCCACATCTTTTCCCAATCCTCCCCTTGTATTTCCGGAATTTCTCTTCCCCACCTCTCCCTACACCTAGTGACCCCCAGGGGCAATTTAGTAAACAGGGATTTATACACCCTTGATAGGGGTTTGGTCAGGTCCTCATCTTTTAGAAGGGTTTCTAGCGCTGATGGAAGTAACTCAGTTCTCCGGCCATCAAACTGCGCCTGAAAAGCATGGCGCAGTTGTAAATAGCGGAAAAAGAATGAATTTGGCAGGTCATGTCTATCCTTTAATTGGTCAAACGAAATAAGTTCACCTTCCCTAGTGACATCCTCCAGTAGTTTAACCCCCCTGCATGCCCATATCATAGGGTCAGGAAGCGAGCAAAAGTCTGGAAGGTTCGGGTATAGCCACAATGGGGCCGAGGGTGACACTCCTGTATATGACGGGGACATTAGGAGGGTAGTAGCCCCCCATGCCCTAACGGTGGTCTTCATTGAGACTGTTAGAGGTAGACTAGACCTAGGACCCCTATAGAGAGCCAACCTCAGGCTCTCATATGATCCCAAATGTGCCGCTTCCAAGACTGTGGCAGCATCTCCCTCGTCCGCCAACAGCCAGCGCCTGGCAAACACCATCTGGCCGGCCAGATAATATTTCTGCCAGTCTGGAAGTGACAAACCTCCCTGCCCCCATGGCTCCTGCAGGACTGCTATACTGATACGAGGTGATTGCGGGGACCACAAAAAGGATCCCACTATTCCATTTAATGTAGTAAAAAAATGTTTGGGGATCCAAACTGGGGAGTGACGCAGGAAATATAGAATCACTGGGAGAAATTTCATTTTAATAAGACTAATTTGTCCAATCAACGAGAGAGGGAGCTTCCGCCATACCTGTGTCTTTTGTTTGAGACTTGACACCAGTGGAAGAAGGTTAAGGGTCATGTAATCTTTAATTTCTGCAGTGACCCTGACACCTAAATAGGTGATAGAGGTCACCCACTGCAATGGCAACTCATTATCCCTTAATGACTGAGCTTCCGGACCCAGCGGCAGAATGGAGGACTTGCCCCAGTTCACCCGTAGGCCCGAAAAGGAGGCAAATTGATTCATAATTTGTAAGGCGGCTTTGAGAGAAGGTCCCGGGTCCCTGAGGAACAGTAGCAAGTCATCTGCGTAGAGGGCCACACATTCCCCAATGGAGCCGACCTGTATACCCCCCACTCCATTGGATTGTCTAAGAGCTCTGGCAATGGGCTCCATCATCAGCGCGAAAATAAACGGTGATAGCGGACACCCCTGTCTGGTACCCCTGCCCAAGGGAAAAAACTCGGAGACTGTTGCACCCAGCCGAATCGCCATCCGAGGATCCTTATATAGCATAGTGATCCACCGACGGAAACCAGGTCCGAACCCCATTACCTCCAACACCCTGTGCATATAGTCCCAATCCACGGAGTCGAAAGCCTTTTCTATATCGATCGTAACAATTACTTTGGCAGGGGCATCCGTTGCATCAATTTGGAGATGTGTAAACAATCTCCTCAGATTGGTGTCTGTGGACATGCCCGGGATAAACCCTGTTTGGTCAATGTCAACCAGGGTTGAAATAACCCCGGCCAACCTTGACGCCAGCACCTTTGCAAGGATCTTCAGATCCGCATTCAAAAGTGCTATGGGGCGATATGACGAGCATTCCAGGGGATCCTTCCCCGGCTTCAAGAGGAGGACCATGTAAGCCTCCATCATCGAGGCCGGTAAGGCCCCATGTTCCCAGCAGTGCCGGAAGAGAACATTGAGCCTAGGGGCCAAACGAGACCTAAACGCCCTGTAGAAGTCCGCCGGGAATCCATCAGGCCCCGGCGCCTTCTGTGGAGGGAAAGAGAGCATGGCTGCTTCGATTTCCAGGGCAGTAATGGGTTCATCTAATGCTGCCATATCAGTATCCGACAATTTTGGCATAGACAAGGACCGCAATACTTCCTCCAATTCTAAAGGGTTGTAAGGTGGAATGGGCGAGTATAGTGTTGAGTAGAATTGTACAAATTCCTCCAGTATCTCCTTGGGGTCAGTGACCAAGGATCCCCCCTTATTCCTCACCACCGGTACACAGACCGGTGTCTTACAATCAGCAGCAAGGTTAGCCAGCAACTTACCATTTTTGTCCCCCTCCGCAAACACCACCTCCGTCCTTTGTCGTATCTCAGTGTGTGCTAAGTTTGTAAAGTGCAATGCCACCGAACGTTGAGCCTCCAATAAGGAAGCATAATTGACCTCCGAGGGCGAGTCTGCCTGCCTCTTTGCCCTCTCTCGTTCATGGGCCATGAGAAGCGCACTCTCCTGTCCATGCTCCTTCCGGACCGCCTTAATGGCAGAGATGCACTCCCCCCTCGCCACTGCTTTAAAAGCATCCCATACCACCGGGGGCTCATCCGAGCCCTCATTATTTTCCCAGTAGGCGGTCATTAACGTTTGCATCTGTGCAATCACCTGGTCCTCCAGTAACCAACCCGGTGCTAATTTCCAACCTCCCTTCCTACCCCCTGCAGGGAAGGCTAAAGTGACTAGAAGTGGATTATGATCCGACGCTCCCCCAGGTAAGTAGTCAGACTCAGATACAAACTGAAGAACCAGAGAATTACCAAACGCCAAATCGATCCTAGCTGAAGATTTGTGGGCAGAGGACAAATGAGAGAACGACACAGTATCCGGGTGCTTCCATCTCCATAGCTCAGTCAGGCCCGCCATGGACGCCCAGGAGCTAAGGTCCACCGGCGCCGATCTACCAGCGTTGGAGGAATCCAGCACCGAGTCCAAAATGGCATTATAATCCCCCAGGAGAATCATTGGGAGATGGAGATGGGGCGCCAGTCTAACCAACAAATCACACAGTAGGGTTACCTTGAAAGGAGGGGGCAAATATACATTGACCAACAGCAATTTATGAGAATATATATCCAAGAGGACTGCCACATATCGACCTCCCGGGTCTGTAAATACTTCGTGAATGTTGCATGGGATTGATTTGCTTATTAGAATGGATACCCCTCTAGCGTACGTAGAGTACGTAGAATGCATTGCCCTTTGTATCCAGGGCCTGCGCAAGGACAATATTTTACTCCCCTCTAAATGTGTCTCCTGCAGGAGGACGATATGTGGTTTGACCTGCTTGAGGTACTGAAACACTGCCGCCCTCTTAAATTTGTTGTTTAAACCCCGGACATTCCAGGAAAGTATTTTAAGTCTGCTATCCATTGAAGAAAACAAAAAAATAGGAAACCCACATAATTGTAAGTACCAGATGAGGGGTAGGCGGAGTCAGCACATATTTCAATATTAACAGTATATTCGGTGGTGGTACAGAACAAGTATAACCCCCATGGCCTTGGTCAAGAAAACAAAAAAACTCCCCTGCTGTCATACCAGAAACCACTAAACTATTAAAAAACTGGAGCACAAAAACTAAAAACTCAAAAAAAACAACTTGTCCGGTATGCAGCTTGATCCCTGAAACGAACAACCCGTAGAGGTTCAGCCTGACGTGTCGATAGTCCGGTATTCGAAAAAAGGAGAAAAATAAAAAAGTAAAAGCACAAAGTTGACCGTGTCCGTCACACCAGATTCCTGACCTGTCTATGACAGGATGCCTGCAGCTAACCTTGCACTGGGAACCACATATCGCGATAACCTAAGATAAGGAGTGCAATACATTACTGGTTACCACTGCACCAATTCAGAGTTGGCAATCCATTGAAACAGCGAGGTACTCCCCAAAAGGAAAAAACAAGTTTCGAACAAAACGATATCACTCTAAGGGAGAACCCCAGTCCGGATAGTACTGAAAAACTTAAGGCTGTTCCATAGTAAGAGGGGAAAGAATAGAGCACAAAAGCAAGAAACAAAACCATAAATGGGTCAATCATAACCACCCGGCAACCTTCAGGAACCATTGTGAAAGAAAGATCTTTCATGTGCAGCAACATCACTGGGCACGATCCAGCCACTCACAGGCATCGTGTGGAGTATCAAAAAACTTCACGGATCCCTTGTATTGCACACGGAGACGGCTGGGGTACAGCATACTGTATTTCAGCTCCCTCTCACGGAGCCTCTTTTTTACATCTGTGAATGAGCGACGCCTCCTCTGAGTCTCCGCCGAGAAGTCCGGAAACAGCATGATGCGGGCGTTCTCATACTTCAGGTCTTGACGCTTCCTTGCTTCAGCCAGCAGCATGTCACGGTCCCTATAATTTAGGAACCTGACCAGGAAGGGACGCGGTGGGGCGCCCGATTTCCAAGCTCCAGTGGGTACTGTGTGAGCCCGTTCAGCTACATAAGTGGGGGGGGAGATCACCCAGGCCTAATAAAGTTTTGAAGAACTGTTCAGCAAAAGTAGTTGTGGCAACCCCTTCAGCTCCTTCAGGTAATCCCACCACTCTTACGTTGTTCCTTCTCTGGCGGTCCTCGGCATCGTCCGCTCTGTGTTGCAGCATCCGGACCACACTTTCCAGCTCTGACAGTTGTGAGCCCTGGGTGTGTGTAACATCTTCCACCCCCGATATGCGATCTTCCGCAGTAGTCAGGCGGCCTCTGATCTTATCCAGATCATGTCGGATGAGACTACATTCCGAGGCCAGGCAGTCAATACGGGTCACGAGTTCCGCCTTGGATGCCGCTATGGCCTCGAGAATCGGGCCTTTTATAGCCGCCGCGTCCACCTCGATCTCAGGCGTGAGGAGTGAAGGGGCCCCAGAGACCTGTGGAGCCGCATCAGCCGCCTGCGCCATCTTGGAAGCAACGCGCGAAACTGTAGGAAGCAAGATGGTGTGGGCGAAGTCAGCCGCCATGCTGGTCTGAGAGCGGAGCTGTCTCTGCTCCATCTGTGGCTGGTTAAGGTGTTTCAAGAACTTCTTGGAAGCCGAGGACGGCATAGTTACGTGCCTCGTCTGTTCCCCCAGGTCTGGTAGTAGGTGCAGCGGTTGTTAGAGCGTACGGTCAGCCGCTAACAGGAGAATAGACCGGAGATAAGCCGGAGCTCTGGGAGAACACGTCTTACCGCGATCACATCCGGCCACGCCCCCTCACACACGATCAGTTTTAATGGCCATTTTTAAAAATTGTATTTTTAACGGCATGAAAAACGATTGTGTGTATGGGGCATTATACAAATTCTTTTACCCCCCCCCCAAATCCCCTTTTTCAGCACAAATCATCCCCCCATCCCCCCGCCTGCACAGACCCCCCCTCTCAGCACAAATCCTCCCCCCATCTCCCTGCACAGATCCCCCCTCAGCACAAATCATCCCCCTCATCTCCCCCCTCCCTGCACAGATCCCCCCTCTCAGCACAAATCATCCCCCCCATCTCCCTGCACAGATCCCCCCTCAGCACAAATCATCCCCCATCTCCCCCTCCCTGCACAGACCCCCCCTCTCAGCACAAATCATTCCCCCCATCTCCCCCCTCCCTGCACAGATCCCCCCTCTCAACACAAATCATTCCCCCCATCTCCCCCCTCCCTGCACAGATCCCCCCTCTCAGCACAAATCATCTCCCCCTCCCTGCACAGATCCCCCCTCTCGGCACAAATCATCCCCCCATCTCCCCCTTTCCCCCTTTCAGTATTAAACCCCTCTTCTTGCCCAAATTCTCTTATTCCCCCAACCAAGCCACCCTCAGCACAAATCCTCTTATTTAATCCCTCCCTAACAATTTCCCCCTACAAGCACAACCCCCACCCCAATACAAAGGCACTCATGCAACTAAAAACAGTTTGCTGGCATTCGCCTCCAGATTTTCCCATAAAAAACTAACAAAAAAAAATCTGAATCCCTCTCAGCATAAATCCTTCCTCTTATTGCACAAATCCTCAGATCCCTGCCCCCAGCCCAGACTTACCGGTTATCAGTTACCGGGTCCACAGCGATTGATTGCTGTCCATTCAGAAGACACGCCAAAGCATAGGAGGAACCTGGGAAAGAGATCTCCCGGCGCTCTCACACTGCTAACATGCAGCCGGCTGGGACAGATAGGAGCTGCTAAAGTGACAGCCATCACTGCGCTGGAGACTCGGGGACACCCCGCAGGAGATGTCGGGCCGGTTATGACGTCAGCGCGCCGCTCTAGGCTCACATAGGCCACCGCCAGGTGGACCAAGATGGCCGCCGCTCCGGAAGCTAGGCCGAAGCCACGGCCTTTCCTATGGCCGAGGCCGCAGCGGAGCTCCGCGGATCACGTGGTGTGCCGATCGATCAAAATAATTTTGATCGATCAAAAAAATTAACGATTAATCGAGGAATTAATCGTTAATTTCCGCAGCCCTAAATTTAACATATAGCGTCTACCCAACAGGAGTAGGGCGCTACACATATATATACAGTATCTCACAAAAGTGAGTACATCCCTCACATTTTTGTAAATACAGTGGAACCTCGGATTACGAGCATAATCCGTTCCAGGAGAATGCTCGTAATCTAAAGTACTCGCATATCAAAGCGAGTTTCCCCATTGAAGTCAATGGAAACGAAAATAATTTGTTCCGCTTTGACTTCAATGGGATGCAATACCGCATGCGGCCAGAGGGGGGCACCGGAGAGCCTCAGAAACGTCCGAAAAGGCCTAAGGACACGTCGGCTGACCTCGGCAAACCTCGGAAAGACTTCCTACCCGAGCCTGTCCTCGGGCCTTTCCGTGCATTTCCGAACAGCGCCGATCGCTGTGATCGGCGACGTTCAGCTCTGCTCGGCTCCGGCGCCCCCCACCTCAAAATAACTCAACACAGCCATTAATGTCTAAATCGCTGGCAACAAAAGTGAGTACACCCCTAAGTGAAAATTTCCAAATTGGGCCCAAAGTGTCAATATTTTGTGTGGCCACCATTATTTTCCAGCACTGTCTTAACCCTCTTGGGCATGGAGTTCACCAGAGCTTCACAGGTTGCCACTGGAGACCTCTTCCACGACGACATCACGGAGTTGGGGAATGTTAGAGACCTCGCGCTCCTTCACCTTCTGTTTGAGGATGCCCCACACATGCTAAATAGGGTTTAGGTCTGGAGACATGCTTGGCCAGTCCATCACCTTTACCTTCAGCTTCTTTAGCAAGGCAGTGGTCATCTTGGAGGTGTGTTTGTGGTCATTATCATGTTGAAATACTGCCCTGCGGCCCAGTCTCCGGAGGGAGGGGATCATGCTCCGCTTCAGTATGTCACAGTACATGTTGGCATTCATGGTTCCCTCAATGGACTGTAGCTCCCCAATGCCGGCAGCACTCATGCAGCCCCAGGCCATGACACCCCCACCACCATGCTTGACTGTAGGCAAGACACACTTGTCTTTGTACTCCTCACCTGGTTCCGCCACACACGCTTGACACCATCTGAACCAAATAAGTTTATCTTGGTCTCATCAGACCACAGGACATGGTTACAGTAATCCATGTTCTTAGTCTGCTTGTCTTCAGCAAACTGTTTGCAGGCTTTCTTGTGCATCATCTTTAGAAGAGGCTTCCTTCTGGGACGACAGCCATGCAGACCAATTTGATGCAGTGTGCAGTGTATGGTCTGAGCATTGACAGGCTGACCCCTTCAACTTCTGCAGCAATGCTGGCAGCACTCATACGTCTATTTCCCAAAGACAACCTCTAGATATGATGCTGAGCACGTGCACTGAACTTCTTTGGTCGACCATGGCGAGGCCTGTTCTGATTACATTATGTGAATTTTGTTGTTTATGTAACTGTTGTGTAATGCTTTATCACATCTGTTTACTGGTTGCATGCCGAGGACTGCATGTGTTGAGGAAGGGGGATGTAGGTAGGTGCAGCCATTCCTCCTGCATGCAGGTGGTGTTGCACCACTGTTATAGGTAAAGTGTAGCTTAGGAAGGGGTATTGTTTCATTTTCTGTGCTTCAGTGGCCATTTTGAAAAAAGACAGCTTTGTAATGGGATGCTGGAATCCTGCGACATCTCAGGAGGCCACCCTGATGAAGGACAACTATTAATAGGGTGTTATGCGTCATTCGGGCATGGCTAGAGCAACTAATAGGTCAGGGAAAGGTACATGCTAGCTCGGGACAGTAAATAGCACAGGGAAAGGTTCACGACAAGTAGGGACAGTACAAAGAGAACTCCTGTTGTATGGGATACTGTTTGGTGTTGGAACTGTAAAGTCAGGACCCTAAGGCTGGCCATAGATTATACCATTCTCTTGTACAATTTTTCTCTATATGTAGCAAGGTCTCTGGCCTTGTCCAGTCTAATGAGAACTTTCCAAAGACTTTCCAAAGATAGCTGACATCATTCTGTATGTGGTGGGTTGTGAGTCATGGTGGGTGTAAGATGGAAAAAGTTATTGGGCTGACTCAGAGACTTCAATAAGAGAACAGCCGTGCAGGGGAAGGCCCCAGCAAGAAGCCACATCTGCACTTGCAGGATTGCTGTCTCCTATGGCAACAGTCTTTAACAGTTCCTAACTCAAACGTAACAGTCCTTTCAGCTTCACTACAACTGCCTCTTGTAGTTCTTCAACACTGAGCACCCGGTCTCTCACTAGACCCACTGATTCACTGACTCTGAATCCCTTGAGCTCCTCCAAGGTTTGTGGTGGTATCCCCTCAAGCATCTCCCACGCTTCCCTGCTGGGTCCCTATGTTGGCAATCCAAAACCTTATCAAGCTGCACCCCTGCTAACCGGCGAGGTCCCTGAATGAATTAATGACTTGTATAGCGCTACACATGCAAACTGAATCGCCTCTAGATGCTTTTTGAAGCCAGTGTTTGCTTGGCTGGTGCGGTCATTTTACCCAGTAGGATCTCGACACGCTTGGGACACACAGTCGTACACACATATATACTTGGCCAATTTGGACAAGATCCAATTAACCTACCAGCATGTCTTTGGAGTGTGGGAGGAAACCGGAGTACCCAGAGGAAACCCACGCAGACACAGGGAGAACATGCAAACTCCAGGCAGATGGTGTCATGGTCGGGATTCAAACCAGCGACCCTTTTGTTGCTAGGTGAAAGTGCTAACCACTACACCACTGTGCTGCCCTGGCTTGACTCACAAGGCTGCTCTGCAAGCGTCTCCTCCCTACGGGTTGGGTCCCTGATTTGATCACCTCCTGAAGTTTCCTGATTCTCCACCATGCCCTTTCGGTGAGAATATGGTTCCGGTACTTGATTCAGTTATTCACTGTGGTCCCTGGTAAAGGTGGTTGGTCCCTTCGTGGCGACAGCTTCCCTTCTACCTGCGACCACTGACAGGTTCTCTGGCTGGCAGAACCGTTACTTTTGGTTGGACTGCAAGCTTCAATCCCAACCCTGCGCTGCCCTCTTACTCCTGGATAGGCCCTCACACAGCCTAGCAGCCAGATACCCCTGGGATAGGCCCAATCTCTGGCCTAGAAGCCCGGGGCATACGACACACGTCCACCCAGACAGCTGTCCAGGTGGCACAGAACATAGATCACCAGACCTCACCTGAATATATAGGTTCTCCCAGCAGGCCAAGGGATTCAAGAAAACCCCTGGCCATTGGCTGAGATACCCCATATACTCATAACCTGACCTTGGGTTGTCCTTCTCATATCTAGTACCACCAAGTACCCGGCCACCTAGTGGTAGAAGAGAAAAGTGCAACAAAGCCAAACTTAGGGAGAAATCAATAGATCTCTAATAATCGACCAAGCTACTACTCCTGGCAAGTAAATTTGTGAGGAGCTCCCTGACTAAACCCCAGGGTGCTACATCTAGATTTATCAAAACCATATAATATGAGGTGAAACCTAAACACTTTCAATTTGCATGCAATCAGGCAAGCCCTTGCACTACATATAATATACATAGTTGAAGATAAATCTAAAGGAAATTGAAAAGTAAATTGTATAATGTATGGCCAGCTTTACATAGTGGAGCCAGTCTAGCTTTGGGTACAGAAATACTTACCCCTTATGGATGCAACCTATGACCCTCAAGCCTATACATATGGTCAGCAAATTTTTAGAAATAAGAACAATGTTACTATATGCTTACCTTTTCATGAATACCTGTTGTTCATTAATGTCTTTTTTAATTTTTAGACATGCTAATCTTTTTGCTGACACAATCATCTCCCTGAAGAAGAAAATAATGTTTTCGAAACGCATCGGTTTCACCGTTTATGTTTTTCTGTAACTATATGGTGTCTTTGATTGCATCATTCTATGTATTGCATGTCATTGTGTTAGCATCCCTCTATGTCATACCAATTGTCCTTGTAGATCACAACCATCTACTACCCCTATTTTGTTGAAATAAACAACCCTTAATTTCACTTTTTTGTTCTACGCATTTACTACCAGAGTATTCTTTCCTTTTAAAGTCCCCTAAGAGGAACCCTTTTCCGTACATGTAGCTTTGGGTACAGAGATTACTGCCACTCCTCCAGCAGAAGCGGTCCTCTGTTATCAATGAATTGTAAAACATACAATACACAGCTTACAGGGGAACTGAATTGTCATGCCATTGGCTGATCGTTGTCACTGTAACCCTGGTCAACTCAATATAAAATCTTCAGCGTGTGGTTCCTCCTAAATGGGTACCCTGACTAAGGACCTGCTTACAGGGTCCCTTAGTAAAATTTTGATGTGGTCCCCCAACTTGCTACCTTATTGTAAACCTCTCTGCCAGTCTGTATTGCACATCTGATATAAGAGTCGTTTAACACTAATGACCAGCAAATTTATTATAGCCCCCTTTAACATATTATCGCAAATTAATCCCCTTCAACATTAGGGTCTGGTGGTGTTCTATATAGTAGCCAATACCATTAATGGCCACTGACTAAAACTGATATCAGTTTATGCAGCTAAAAATTTGCCTGTGGCACACATTCACAAACCCTTAGTGCACACAAAAATAGAATACTATTGCCAACCACTAGGGGCAGATGGGGTTGTGTCAGAGTGGACTCAGTAATAGACAAACAAATAAATGTTGCAATTCAAAGGATACTTTGTAAGCAATAAGGTTGTTAGACTAAACAAATTGTATCCAACTATCAGGGTTGCCAACCGTAATTTTACAGACAGTTTATAAAAAAACAACCCTTTTTTCTCCCATCCGTGAATGTCCGTGGAAGAAACAAACCGTCCCTAAAAAAATTGAGGCTTGCTTCCCATGTAGTCTCAAGGGCAGCTTACACTCTGAAATCCCGCCTGCTGCAGGAGAGAGATGGGAGAGGCGCAGTGTATGGTAGGGGGGGAGTGAGGGTATGGGCATGGCCGAGTTATCGCATGGGCGCCACTGGGCACTGCCTAGGGGCTCCAGGTGCATAGGGAGCCCCTGCAGTTTCCTCCAACAAGGGGAATCGCATGTGGGCAGTGGACAGAGTGGACATTCAGTACGGTGCATGGGAGAAATAACTAGAAATGATCTTTTGTGGCTCTCCCTGCAGCAGCTGCAAGCCGGCCGGAGGGAGTAGGAGGTGCCAGCTTTCAGCTGCTGCAAGGAGAGTCACAAAAATAGGATTTTATAACAGCTTACCTGTAAAATCCTTTTCTTGGAGTACATCACGGGACACAGAGCGACATAGACATTACTATGTGGGTTATAGATACCTTCAGGTGCTGGCACTGGCAACTTCCAAAACCGGAAGTACCATCCCCTATATAAGCCCCTCCCATCCGGGAGTACCTCAGTTTTGTAGCAAAGCAATAAGTGTCCCCAAAAGAGGGGTGGGAGCTCTGTGTCCCGTGATGTACTCCAAGAAAAGGATTTTACAGGTAAGCTGTTATAAAAATCCTATTTTCTTTCTCGTACATCACGGGACACAGAGCGACATAGTCATTACTATGTGGGACGTCCCAAAGCAATGCCAAATGAGGGGGGGGGATACACCATGCATAAGCTGGGCGCTATCAGACATGAGGATCTTTTGCGGCCTGCAACACACTGCGCCCAAAGGCGACATCCTCCTGACTTCTAACGTCCACCTGGTAGAACCTAGTAAACGTGTGTACTGAACACCATGTTACAGATTTGAGCCAGGGAAGCCTGGTGATGCACTGCCCATGAAGTTCCAACTGCTCTCGTGGAGTGCGCCCTAACTTTGAACGGAGGCGGTCTCCTTCTCAAGCCATAGGCTTGCATTATGACCTGTCGAATCCATTTGGCTAAAGTAGATTTTGATGCTGCCTGACCCCTTCTGGGGCCTTCCGGCAGAATAAACAAAGTATCCGTTCTGCGAATCTGAGCAGTGGCTTTTAGATAACCTTTAACTGCTCTTACTACATCCAAAGAATGTAATAACTTTTCCTCTACCGAACTAGGTTTGGGGAAAAAGGAAGGAAGAACCACATCTTGGTTCAAATGAAACCTCAATACCACCTTAGGAAGAAAAGCTGGATGAGGACGTAACACTACTCTGTCCTTATGGATAACCAGATATGGCTCTTTACAGGACATAGCTGCTAATTCCGACACTCTTTTAGCCGAACAAATGGCTACTAGAAAAATCAATTTCCTGGTGAGAAGAACCAAGGAAATATGCTGTAATGGTTCAAATGGTTGTTTCTGTAGAACCGACAGAACCAGGTTTAAATCCCATGGACATATGGGAATATTAACCGGAGGGCTAATACGCATCACTCCTTGTATAAAAGCTTTGACTAGTGAATGCGAAGCCAAGGGCCTTTGAAAAAATATTGACAAGGCCGAAATCTGACCCTTGATAGTACTCAAGGAAAACTTCCTATCTACAGCCCACTGTAGGAAGTCCAGAATCCTACCTATTACGTACTTACGTGGATGCCATTTCTTGGCCTCACACCAGGCGATGTACGCCTTCCAGATTCTATAGTAGATCTGCCTGGATACAGGCTTCCTGGCATTGATCATGGTAGATACCACAGGATTAGAGAGACCTCTCTTTTTTAGAATGTGGGCTTCAATAGCCAGGCCGTCAAACCTAGGGCTGGTAAGGAAGGGTGGTATATCGGTCCCTGCGAAAGAAGGTCCGGACGATGTGGGAGGGTCCAAGGACTCCCCACAGACATTTTTACAATCTCCGCGTACCATGCTCTTCGGGGCCACGCTGGAGCCACCAGAATCACTGGTTTCTTTTCTACCCTGATTCTGCGGAGTAATCGAGGTAACAATTGTGGCGGTGGGAATGCATATATCAGTTTGAACTGATCCCAAGGGAACACTAGGGCATCCGAGCCGCAAGCTAGGGGATCCCTTGTCCGAGAGACAAACCTGTCCACCTTTGCGTTGAATCTGGATGCTAGCAGATCTACATCCGGTGTTCCCCATCGCTGACATATTGTCCGGAAAACCTCGGGGTGAAGGGACCATTCCCCTGGGCATAATTGTTGGCGACTTAGAAAGTCCGCCTTCCAATTCTCCACTCCTGGAATGAATACCGCGGATATGGCTGGGACATATCTTTCTGCCCATTTCAGGATGTAATTTACTTCCCTCTGGGCGGCACGACTCCTGGTGCCACCCTGATGATTGATATATGCCACTACCGTGGCATTGTCTGATTGAATTCTGACAGGGGACCCTTGGAGTTTGGATGTTCATGCTACTAGGGCATACCGGGCTGCTCGTATCTCTAATGCCCCATACACACGATCGTTTTTCATGCCGTTAAAAATGCCATTAAAAAAAATGGCCATTAAAAATGATCGTGTGTAGGCTCCAGAGCATTTTTAACGACGTGAAAAACGGCCATTAAAAATTTCGAACATGCTCTCTTTTTTCACGTCGTTTTTCATGACGTTTTTTTTAACGACGTGAAAAACGATAGTGTGTATGCTTTAACGACGTGAAAAAAAACGCGCATGCTCAGAATCAAGTATGAGACAGGAGCGCTCGTTCTGGTAAAACTAGCGTTCGTAATGGAGATAGCACATTCGTTACGCAGTCACGGACTGAAAAGCACGAGACTGAAAAGAGCGAATCGTCGCTCAACAAACTTTACTAACATGAAGGGTGGCGCCATTCGAACGGAACTTCCCCTTTATAGTGCCGTCGTACGTGTTGTACGCCACTGCGCTTTGCTTGATCGTTTTTTTAAATGATTGTGTGTACACAAGACAGGCTTGAGAGGAAACATGAAAAAAAACGACGTGAAAAACGGCAAGAAAAAAAGGCAAGAAAAACGATCGTGTGTATGGGGCATAAGAGATTGATGGGCAGGGCCTTTTCTGCATCCGACCATCTGCCCTGGAGAGACCATTGCTCCAGTACTGCTCCCCAGCCTATAAGGCTGGCATCTGTAGTGACCACCTTCCAAGAAATCGGACTGAAGGATTTTCCTTTTTCCAGATTCTGGGGAACCAACCACCAACGGAGGCTCTTGCGAACGGAAGGGGACAAGGACATTGGTAAGTCTAGGGCCTGAACTTTTTTGTTCCAGGCTGACAGTATGGCCCTTTGCAAATTCCTTGAATGGAATTGACCGTAGGGTACTGCTTCGAAAGATGCCACCATTTTTCCCAGCAGCCTCATGCACAGGCGTATGGACGGGTGTCTTTTTGTATCCACTAGGTGGATCAAATCTCTCAAAGACGACACCTTTTCTTGAGGCAAGAAATTTTTTCTCTGGTTTGAATCCAGCCTTAGCCCCAAGTATTCCAGACTTTTGACTGGTTTTAGGGCTGACTTGTCTCGGTTGATAATCCAACCGTGAGATTCCAGATACTTGATTGTCTTGTGAACGACCACTTCTAGTTTTCCCACTGAGTGGTCTATCAGCAACAAGTCAGAATTTTTGTAAACACTCGTGGTGCTGTGGCCAGACCGAAGGGTAAGGCTCTGAACTGAAAATGGCGCCCTTCTACTGCAAAGCGTAGAAATTTTTGGTGGACTGGAAAGATGGGAATGTGCAAATAAGCATCTTTGATGTCGATCGAGGCTAACCATTCCTCCCCTTGTAGGGCAGTGGCCACCGATCGGATCGACTCCATCCGGAAAGTCCTGATATGTAGGAATTTGTTTAGCCCTTTTAGATTTAAAATGGGCCTCACGTCCCCGTTTGGCTTCGGGACTGTAAAGAGGTTTGAGTAAAACCCGAACCCCCATTCTTCCAGGGGAACCTCCATAATTACTCCTTGGAGCAATAGTTGTTCTAGTGCCAACATGAGGGATCCTCTCTTCCGGGGATCCCTTGGCACGTTTGACCTCATAAAATGGGAAGGAGGAGAGTCTTTTAACTCCAATCTGTATCCCAGACTTACTGCGGAGAGCACCCATCTGTCTCTGATCGTGTCCCGCCAGGTCTCTGCGAACAACTGGAGTCTTCCCCCCACCTGATTGAGTGGGGGCAACCCTTCATGAATTTGACTTTGGGGGAGGTTTTGTACCTCTCCTGACCCAGGGTTTCTTGTTACCCTGCAATTATCCCTGATTTTTACCCCCGGGATTTGACCGAGGAGGCCGTCGGAACTGTTTCACAGCCGATGCCCCAGGGACTGGGGGAGCAGGCCTCTTAAAAGAGGGACCTCTAACTCTGTTTTTAACCGGCAAGAGTGTACTTTTACCGCTGGAAATTTTCTGGATATATTTGTCCAGGTCTTCCCCGAATAAGCGTTCACCATGAAATGGGAAGCTAACCAGCAATTTTTTACAGGGAGCTTCAGCAGACCAGTTTTTGAGCCATAGAAGCCTGCGCATATGTACTACAGACAGCGTAAGGCGGGAGGCCTGATGGATTGAATCCTTTATGGCGTCAACCGCAAAGCATAAGGCTCTAGGTAGATCAGCTAGGGCAAGGGCCTGCTGATCCGGCAAGTCCCTTAAGACCTGTTTTAACTGATCCTTCACTGCTTGGCAGACCCCAATAGCTGCCACTGCTGGTTGTGTCACCAAGCCTGCTGTAGAGAAAGCAGCCTTTAATAAGGACTCCAATTTTTTATCTATTGGGTCCTTGAACATTTGGACATTGTCTACTGGACATGTCAGTGATTTATTCACACAAGAGATGGCTGCGTCCACTGTAGGGACCCTCCATTTTTTGATGAACTTATCCTCCATGGGATAGACCACCGGAAATCTCTTGGGGGGAGTAAATATTTTATCAGGATGTTCCCAATCCTGGTAAATGAGCCCTTCCAGTAAAGGGTGAAGTGGAAAGGAACAAACAGTCTGGGGAGCTTTTAGCGACCCCAGCGAGGAGACAGTAGTGGTTGATGGCTCTGCAAGGGGCATTTTAAATGCTGATCGGACCATGTTAGTCAGGGACTGAACCCATAATCTTTCAGCTTGAGATGCTGAGAAAGGTTCCTCCACTGTTGATTCCTCTATAACAGAATCAACCTCATCCTGATCCCCTTCAGGCAGGTCGATCCCTGTATGGGACTGTTGCTCTGCTAACAGGTACTCTGAAGGAGGAGACGGAGATCGGGCGCGCTTTCCCTGTGACAGGGAGGCAGCGATCAATGCTTCCAATCCTCCCAGAGCTGAGGAAAAAACCTCCTCTGTTACATACACAGGAGCAGGTGAACTGAGGACAGCCACAATACCAGGTACTCCTGCGGGGTCTCTACGGTCACTAACCTCTGAATTTTCAGGGGAGACTGGTGCAGCAGAAGCATGCCCAAGATCCTCAGAGCCCGATGGAGACCCCCTTCGCTTCCTGGAAGATTTAGTTCCGGAGCCTTTGGACGGCATATTCCTAAGCCCAAAGCTGAGGTATTCCAGCCGTAATACACCACTTTTACTGATAATAGTCTAGCACAATTGCTGCTATATAACAGTTGGTGTCTACTAAAGTGCCTTTCCAGGGGATGCCTGCATCAACCGCCTCTGTGTGCCTTATTCTACTGTTGCTAGCTCTGTCTGTGCACTTCAATAGCCAGCTGACACCTGTAACTGTGCCTTTAAACACGCTGGACGCCCGCACATGCGCAGAAGCGCCGCGGCGCACACCGAGCGTCATCCACCAGCTCCGCCCCTTTTTCCAGGTCGCCTCTATATATAGAGGCGCGTGCACGCGCACGCGCGCGGGCACGTGCGCCTTCGGCGCTCTTTTTAAAAAAATAAGGAACTAGATGGGAGCCAGGGTCCTGTTTGCCGCAGGGCCCGGGGATGGATGAGCGCAGCAACAGGGCAGAGGAAACAGTTTCCCAGCAGAGAACTTACCAACTGCCTGGATTTGACTTTGGAAGAAAAAATCCACATTACAAGAAAAAAAAACCACAGCGGCCTCTAGTGATTAACACAGGTACCGCGGTCTTACCATTTTTTTTTTTCTTGACCACTATTAAATTTTTTTACATTTTCTTAGTAGTAACAGGCATGCACAGAATATTAGCGGGAATACCTTAGGTAACAGGCAGAAAGACAAATTAGGCTTGGGGGTCCCCCAATAGAACCAAGTTCCTGAGGGGCCCCCACTTAGCTTTTCCTTGCCGCAGGACTCTGTTTGGTCCACAGAAGCCCAAACTTCACCTCTCACGGCAGGCATTGTAATTAAACCTTCAGGGACCGGGTTCCCAAGGATTCCACTCCCCTGGACCTGTATAGCACCCTGCACAGAAAACATCTTGGTCGTGGGTATGACCAGAGCTCTGGATCCCAGGGTCCAGCCCTCCTAAGAGAGGCATTACAGGCAAAACCTTGCTCTTCTCTTGCAAGGCCCGGGTACCGACCGTTTAGCTATGAAGCTTTTTTGGTCGGATCCGGAACAGCTTACTGAGGCCCATAAAAGAACCTGTACGCAAGCCCAGTGAAAACACATGTTACTCTTTGGCCAACACCTTAGACACTGGCAAAAAACTGAGGTACTCCCGGATGGGAGGGGCTTATATAGGGGAGGGTACTTCCGGTTTTGGAAGTTGCCAGTGCCAGCACCTGAAGGTATCTATAACCCACATAGTAATGACTATGTCGCTCTGTGTCCCGTGATCAGGGATGAGCCGAACACCCCCCTGTTCGGTTCGCACCAGAACCTGCGAACAGACAAAATGTTCGTGTAAACTTTAGAACCCTATTAAATACAATGGACTCGAACGTTCAAAATCTAAAGTGTTAATTATGAAGGCTAATATGCAAGTTATTGTCCTAAAAAGTGTTTGGGGACCCGGGTCCTGCCCCAGGGGACATGTATCAATGCAAAAATAAGTTTTAAAAACGGCCGTTTTTTTGGGAGCAGTGATTTTAATAATGCTTAAAATGAAAAAATAAAAGTGAAATATTCCTTTAAATTTCGTACCTGGGGGGTGTGTATGATATGCATGTAAAGTGGCGCATGTTTCCCGTGCTTAGAACTGTCCCTGCAAAAAATGTCATTTTTGAAAGAAAAAAATTTAAAACTGACTCGCGGCTATTAATGAATTGTCGGCTCCCGGCAATACATACAAAAGTCATTGATAAAAAAAAAAAAAAAAAAGCGTGGGTGTTCCCCAGAATTCAATTACCAGGCCCTTCAGGTCTGGAATGGATATTAAGAGGAACCCTGCCGCAAATTTAAAAAAAAATTGACGTGGGGTTCCGCCAAATATCCATTCCAGGCCCTTCAGATCTGGCATGGATTTTAAGGGGAACTCCACCCCAAATTTAAAAAAAAAATGGCGTGGAGTCCCCCTAAAAATCCATACCAGACCCCTTATCCGAGCACGCAACCTGGCCGGCCGCAGGGGAAAAGGGGGGGACGAGAGAGCGGCCCCCCCTCCCTCCTGAACCGTACCAGGCCACATGCCCTCAACATGGGGAGGATGTCCCCATGTTGATGGGGACAAGGGCCTCATCCCCACAACCTTGCCCGGTGGTTGTGGGGGTCTGCGGGCGGGGGGCTTATCGGAATCTGGAAGACCCCTTTAACAAAGGGGACCCCCAGATCCCGGCCCCCCCTATGTGAATTGGTAAGGGGTACATTGTACCCCTACCATTTCACGAAGAAAGCGTAAAAAAAATGTTTAAAAAAACACACAAACACCTTGAAAAAGTCCTTTATTTAAAAAACAAACAAAAAAAAAAAAAAACATTCCAGCGGTGAAATCCAGTGTCCCGCGGCGATCCCGATGTCCAGCGCTGTCCTTCATTGGTTGTGCCTGAGCGGACCTGATGGGGAACTCCCTCTCAGTATTTTAAATGTATAGACCCGCCCCTTCTAAAGTTCCCCATCAGGTCCGCTCAGCGGACCAGATGCGGAACATGAGAAGGGGCGGGTCTATACATGTATTACCAAAGTGAGAGCAGTCCCCCATCAGGTCCGCCCCCTCGGTATGTCAGACCCGCCTACGTCATTGGCTTGAGCGGGGAACTTCCTTCACTATGTAAATTTAAATTACACAGTGAAGGAAGTTCCCCGCTCAAGCCAATGACGTAGGCGGGTCCGACATACCGAGGGAGCGGACCTGATGGGGAACTTTAGAAGGGGCGGGTCTATACATTTAAAATACTGAGAGGGAGTTCCCCATCAGGTCCGCTCAGGCACAACCAATGAAGGACAGCGCTGGACATCGGGATCGCCGCGGGACACTGGATTTCACCGCTGGAATGTTTTTGTTTTTTTGTTTTTTTAATAAAGGACTTTTTCAAGGTGTTTGTGTGTTTTTTTAAACATTTTTTTACGCTTTTTTCGTGAAATGGTAGGGGTACAATGTACCCCTTACCAATTCACATAGGGGGGGGCCGGGATCTGGGGGTCTCCTTTGTTAAAGGGGTCTTCCAGATTCCGATAAGCCCCCCGCCCGCAGACCCCCACAACCACCGGGCAAGGGTTGTGGGGATGAGGCCCTTGTCCCCATCAACATGGGGACATCCTCCCCATGTTGAGGGCATGTGGCTTGGTACGGTTCAGGAGGGAGGGGGGCCGCTCTCTCGTCTCCCCCTTTTCCCCTGCGGCCGGCCAGGTTGCGTGCTCGGATAAGGGGTCTGGTATGGATTTTTAGGGGGACTCCACGCCATTTTTTTTTTAAATTTGGGGTGGAGTTCCCCTTAAAATCCATGCCAGATCTGAAGGGCCTGGAATGGATATTTGGCGGAACCCCACGTCAATTTTTTTTTTAATTTGCGGCGGGGTTCCCCTTAATATCCATTCCAGACCTGAAGGGCCTGGTAATTGAATTCTGGGGAACCCCCACGCTTTTTTTTTTTTTTTATCAATGACTTTTGTATGTATTGCCGGGAGCCGACAATTCATTAATAGCCGCGAGTGAGTTTTAAAAGACTTTTTTTCTTTCAAAAATGACATTTTTTGCAGGGACAGTTCTAAGCACGGGAAACATGCGCCACTTCACATGCATATCATACACACCCCCCAGGTACGAAATTTAAAGGAATATTTCACTTTTATTTTTTCATTTTAAGCATTATTAAAATCACTGCTCCCGAAAAAACGGCCGTTTTTAAAACTTCTTTTTGCATTGATACATGTCCCCTGGGGCAGGACCCCGGTCCCCAAACACTTTTTAGGACAATAACTTGCATATTAGCCTTTATAATTAACACTTTAGATTTCTCCCATAGATTTTTCGAATTTGCCGCGAACACCCCAATTTGTTCGCTGTTCGGCGAACGGGCGAACAGGCAATGTTCGAGTCGAACATGAGTTCGACTCGAACTCGAAGCTCATCCCTACCCGTGATGTACGAGAAAGAAAGATCAGTTCAAGTTATTTCTCCACCTGCTGCACTGATCACCCACTATGTACATCATTGGATTCCCCCTGCCCAGACCCCCTATGTGCACCCCAACCCCCCCTCCCCTCAGAGGTGCCGGCCTCCCTTCTCTCCTCTCCAGCCAGCAACTGTGGGGATCTTCAGGATGGTGAGCAGGAGAAGGGGCCTGTAAATATGTCATTTACTAGCCCCCCTCCTTTAGTCAAAAGGCTAAAAATAAAAATAAATTTGCTGCCAAAATTAACACTGGCTGTAGTGACAACAGTGACGTCTCCTCGTGCTGTTTGTGGTGGACCAATGGCAGCCCACTATGCTGGGACTTGTAGTGCCCTCTGTGGGGGACTGAGGAATGGAAGTCTGCTATGTTGAAACTTGTAGTGCCCTTTGTAGGGGACTTAGGAAAAGCAGTGTAAGGGGGAACTCTGCGGACTATTATGTTAAGGGTAACTCTGTGAACCATATTGTAAGGGCCATCTCTGCAGACTCTGGAAACCCTGATTTAAGGGGCAAGGCTAGGAACTCTGATGCAAGGGAGAGCTCTGGTGACCAGAGACCCCCTTGCAGAGTTCCCTTTTACACCAGAGTCCACAACATCAGAGTTCGCAGAGTTCCCCCTTACAGTGTAAAGGGAAACTCTGCGGACTCTGATGTAAAGGGGAACTGTGGGGACTCAGGGGTAAAAGGGAACCCTGATTTAAGTAGGGGTAATGTAAACAGGAATTCTGTGGACTCTAAAGGGGGCTCTTGGGACTCTGATTTAATGGGGAACTCTGTGGTCTCTGATGTAAAGGGAAACTTTTATGTAAAGGCGGCACTCTGGTGTAAAAGGGGAATACTGGGGACTCTGATGTAAAGAAGGACTTTGGGAACCCTGACCTATAGGGGAATGCTGAAGACTGTGAATAGAGAGTTTATCCTGATTACTGCACTCTATATGCTGTTTTGTAGGTTACTTACTTCTGACCCCTGCACTGTATACATTATGTTGTACATTACATAATCCTGACCAAGGTGTTCATTGTCTCAACAGTTGCTGGTTTTAATTAAGTTCTTTAGGGTCCTTTTTGTGTGTACAAAAGCATATGTAATGGAGGGGTTTATTTTTTTTAAATGATCCTTTCCCCTGAGGTGTATATGTATCTGTGAGGCTGTCGGGTATGGTGCAGTAATTAGGAGTATTATTTTTTTTGGGGGGGGGGGGGGGGGGGGGGTTACAAGGACTGTAGTATATGTGTGCAGTGTACATAGTGACTAGGTACAAATTGTGTTTAATGATCCCCCTTTAAGCCCCTTTACTGTTCAGCAAATTCTGGCCATTTGCCGGAACTTATTATTCTGTTTTGTCTCAGGGTGCCCCAGGCCATTCATAATCCTAGTCATGCTCACATTTTGTTACTCAGTTTTGAGTTTTTAATTGTGAAGTTAGGCAGGTTACTTGTTATGAGTATTGTGTGACAGCAGGAAGGTAAAGTCACCTGGTTGCATCCAGGGGGGTAGATATATTTCTCCCAGATTCAGGCTTTATGCCGACTTATACAACTAGGGAGAGAGTTGATGAAGCCCAGCTGAGGCTAGTGGGCTCATGGATGATTCATACCTCTAGGGAGAGTGCTGGGCGTCGTGCAGGCAGGGAGTTGATGAGACCAGCTGAAGCTTGTCAGCTCGTTTAAGGCCTCTATAAAAACTCCCAGCTTCATTAGGTGTTTGCTCATGCCTGGAACCAGACCTGTGTGGACTGTCTAGGGAGAGTGAACCCCTGTGCGGTGAGACAAAGCCTGTGTGGCTATTTGTTTGGACATTTACTAAACCAGGGACTTAGGGACTAGGACAGCACCAGGCTGATCCCAGTTGTTAGTTTAGGAAACCTGCATGTTTAGTCAGAGGTCAAGCTGACCAGGGTTTATTTTGTTTATGTTTCTTTTTGCTTTGCTGTGTTTTTGTCACTGTAAATAGAGAAATAAACCGCACCCTTTTGATCTTGAAAACCACAACCTCCGTCTGCTGGGCCTGTTTTTGTGTGGGGAGCCCATCCAGGGGGTCACACACACCCGCTGCCGAGCTAACCCCCTCACAGTTGGTGGAGAACCAGTGGCAGTTTTTTTTAAGCCAGCATGGAGGAGATACTGAAACAGCTGGCTCTAGCAAATGCCAATCAACAGCAGACAAATGCAGGTTTGCAAAGGAGCCTTGCAGCCCAGCAACAAGCCCAGCAGCAATCTGAGGCCCGCTTCATAGACCTGTTGCAGAAGCAAGAGCAGAGACTACAACAACAGATGGAAGCAGTAATGCAGCAACGTCCGCAGACCAGTGAGGAAAGCCGTCCCACTAATACCGCGTCATTTGGGGTGAGTCGTTTATTGACAAAAATGACTGGAGAAGATGATCCAGAGGTGTTTTTGACCACATTTGAAAGGACTGCTGAAAGGGAAAAGTGGCCTAAGGATCAGTGGGCTGGACTGCTGGCTCCTCTGTTAACTGGTGAATCGCAGAAAGCTTACTATGACCTAGAGCCTGACCAAGCAAAAGACTATGTGATGCTAAAAGCTGAAATATTGGCAAGGCTGGGTGTCACCCTGGCTGTCCGGGCTCAGCGTGTGCATAACTGGACTTTCCAGCTTGGAAAACCCCCCAGGTCTCAAATGTATGATCTCATTCACCTGAGCAGGAAGTGGCTACAGCCAGAGACTTTGTCCGCACCGGAGATTGTGGAACGTGTTGTGATGGATCGTTTCTTGAGAGCTCTTCCTACCGCCATTCAAAAGTGGGTAAGCCATGGAGACCCAGAAACGGCCGGTAAACTTGTGGATCGTGTAGAGAGATACTTGGCTGCAGAGAACCTGACGGCCTCTTCCAGAGACTCTCGGACTTTCCACCCTAAGACCAGACCATCCCCAGGGGCGGAGAAGATGATTCCAAGGGGTGAGGGTGGAGAGAGTGAGAGGGTGGGAGCTCTGCCCAGGGTTTGGCGAGAGCAGCCTGGGAAGTCGGGGGCTCAAGAGGCAGCCAAAAGGATTGTTTGCTACCGCTGCCGGCAAGCGGGACATATTGCAGCAAATTGCCCGGTTGTGGAGGAACCCATGCAATGTGACTTTCTGACGGACAGACGTCAGTCGCTGTGTGCGACAGTCGCATGCACTGCCATTCGGGGAACTGAGAAACATTTATGCAAAATGTGTATTAATGGTAGAAATGTTGTGGTATTACTGGATTCAGGTAGCCTTGTGACCCTGATAAAGGCTGAATTAGTTAAAACAGAGGTCTCTGGGAATAGCAAGGTAGCTGTTATTTGTGTGCATGGGGACACCCGAGAGTATCCAGTGACTACAGTGTGTTTCAAGACCCCCAAAGGTACCCTCTCTCATCCAGTGGGGTTAGTATCTCAATTACCGCATGATGCCATTGTGGGAAGGGATTTTCCGAAGTTCTGGGAACTGTGGGATGATCCTGAGCCCCCCACTGGTGCCCCTATGTACCAGGAAGGTGATAGCCAGAACTCCTCTGAGAGTGGTGAGGACTCTCCAGAATTTCCCTTGTCAGTATTGGCAGGCGAGACTCAAGAAACTGGAGAGGAGCCCACCTCCTCAGACGAAAACCTACCGTCTGTGGAGTTTTCTGATCTTGAGGTTCACAGGGAAAATTTTGCCACAGAACAGTTAAAAGACCCCGCCCTAATAAAGGCACGGGAAAACGTAGTGGAAATAGATGGCGAGTTAGTGAACCCAGATAATACCTGCACTTACCCATACTTCAGCGTAGAGAAGGACCTACTGTATCGGGTGGCAAAAAGGGCAGAAGAAACCGTTGAGCAGCTTGTGGTGCCCAAACCTTACAGGAAGTTGGTATTGGAGTTGGCCCATGGGCACATTCTTGGAGGTCATCTGGGGACAGAGAAAACCCGAGAGAGGGTATTACAGAGATTCTATTGGCCTGGGGTGATGAAGGACATAGAAAATTATTGTTCCTCCTGCCCTGTGTGTCAGAGGTCGGCCCCGATGCCACATTTCCGTAGCCAGCTGGTCCCTCTACCCATCATTGAGGTCCCGTTTGAGAGGATCGCAATGGATTTGGTAGGTCCTATAATCAAGTCCGCTAGGGGGCACCAGTACATATTAGTTATAATGGACTATGCCACCCGTTATCCAGAAGCGATCCCTCTCCGAAATACCTCGGCCAAAACCATAGCCAAAGAGCTATCTCTTGTTTTTAGCCGGGTGGGTATTTGTAAAGAACTGCTTACGGACCAAGGTACACCCTTTATGTCCCGGGTTATGAAAGAGCTGTGTAAATTGTTCAAAGTGACGCAATTGCGTACGTCTGTGTATCACCCCCAAACCGATGGGCTGGTTGAAAGATTCAACAAAACCCTAAAACAAATGTTGAAGAAAGTGGTGGATAAAGATGGAAAGGATTGGGACTGTCTACTTCCTTATTTGATGTTTGCTATTAGGGAGGTGCCCCAATCCTCTACGGGATTCTCCCCCTTTGAGTTACTGTATGGGAGACACCCAAGAGGGCTGTTGGATATTGCCAAGGAAACTTGGGAAAGTGAGAGTTCTCCCCACAGGAGTGTGATTGAGCATGTCGCCCTGATGCAAGATCGAATTGCACAGGTAATGCCCATCGTGAAGGAACATTTGGCCCAAGCGCAGTTGGCACAGCAGAGAGTGTACAACCGTGGAGCCAAGACCCGTACCTTTTCCCCGGGGGATAGGGTATTGGTACTTGTCCCTACGGTTGAAAGTAAATTCCTTGCCAAATGGCAAGGCCCCTACGAGATAATGGAAAAAGTGAGCGAAGTGAATTACAAGGTCAGACAACCAGGAAGGCGAAAGCCCGAACAGATCTATCACGTTAATCTGTTGAAAGCCTGGAGGGATAGAGAGTCCCTAGTCGCAGAAACTTGGTCACCAGCTCAAACTGGTTGCGTGATTCCGGAGGTTGGAATAGCAGCCACCTTGTCACAACCCCAACAACAGGAGGTTAAGGAGTTTGTGCTTCGCAACAAGGAGGTGTTCTCTGAGCTGCCGGGACAAACATCTGGGGTAGAGCATGATATTATTACTCCGCCCGGTGAAAGGGTGAAGTTAAAACCCTATCGGATCCCAGAGGCCCGACGGGAGGCAATACGGGAGGAAGTACAGAAAATGCTGAACTTAGGGGTGATAGAGGAGTCCCAAAGTGATTGGTCTAGTCCCATTGTGTTGGTGCCTAAACCGGATGGGAGCTGGCGATTTTGTAACGATTTTCGTCAGTTGAACAAAGTTACAAAATTTGACACCTACCCCATGCCACGTATAGATGAGTTGATCGACCGGCTGGGAACAGCCCGATACATGACGACTCTTGACCTCACAAAAGGGTATTGGCAAATTCCCCTGGCCAAGTCGGCCAAAGAGAAAACCGCATTTGTAACCCCAGACGGGGCGTTCCAATATAAGAGAATGCCGTTCGGGTTACAGAATGCGCCGGCCACATTCCAGCGGAAAATGGACCAGATACTGAGGCCCCATCGGAAGTATGCTGCGGCTTACCTGGATGACGTAATTGTCCATAGCACAGATTGGGCCTCACATCTGCCAAAAGTGCAAGCAGTCCTAGACTCTATCCGGGAAGCGGGGTTTACGGCTAACCCCAAGAAGTGTACCATTGGGCAGGAGGAGGCCAAATATCTTGGGTACACCATTGGCAGGGGAGTAATAAAACCCCAACTCAACAAAGTCGAGGCCATCCAGAGTTGGCCACGTCCCAACAGCAAGAAGCAGGTACGAGCCTTTCTGGGAATCGCGGGTTATTATCGGCGCTTCATTCCCCACTTTGCTTCTAAGGCTGTGCCCCTAACCAACCTGACGAAAGGGAAAGGGTCGGTCATGATTAAATGGACCCCCGAGGCTGAGGCAGCATTCCAATTCTTGAAACAAGCCTTATGTAGCCAGCCAGTGTTGTACTCACCCGACTTCTCTAAAGACTTTGTCGTACAAAGTGATGCGTCAGATGTGGGGTTAGGAGCAGTATTGTCCCAGGTCTGGAACGGGGAAGAGCACCCAGTCATTTACCTCAGCAGGAAGTTGAAGTCCCATGAGGTAAATTACGCCACCGTTGAAAAGGAGTGTTTAGCGGTGAAGTGGGCTCTAGATTCCCTTCGGTACTATCTGCTAGGTAGGCACTTTGACATGGTTACGGATCACGCTCCGTTAAAGTGGATGGCTCAAAACAAGGAGACAAATAGAAGAGTGAATAGGTGGTTCCTGGCCCTACAGGAATTCAACTTCACAGTAAAGCATCGCCCTGGCGTTCAAATGGGGAATGTGGATGCTTTGTCTCGAGTACATGAATGCCTGATTGCTGGTGTTCCAACCCCAAGGTTAAAACAAGAGGGGGGGGGTATGTGACAGCAGGAAGGTAAAGTCACCTGGTTGCATCCAGGGGGGTAGATATATTTCTCCCAGATTCAGGCTTTATGCCGACTTATACAACTAGGGAGAGAGTTGATGAAGCCCAGCTGAGGCTAGTGGGCTCATGGATGATTCATACCTCTAGGGAGAGTGCTGGGCGTCGTGCAGGCAGGGAGTTGATGAGACCAGCTGAAGCTTGTCAGCTCGTTTAAGGCCTCTATAAAAACTCCCAGCTTCATTAGGTGTTTGCTCATGCCTGGAACCAGACCTGTGTGGACTGTCTAGGGAGAGTGAACCCCTGTGCGGTGAGACAAAGCCTGTGTGGCTATTTGTTTGGACATTTACTAAACCAGGGACTTAGGGACTAGGACAGCACCAGGCTGATCCCAGTTGTTAGTTTAGGAAACCTGCATGTTTAGTCAGAGGTCAAGCTGACCAGGGTTTATTTTGTTTATGTTTCTTTTTGCTTTGCTGTGTTTTTGTCACTGTAAATAGAGAAATAAACCGCACCCTTTTGATCTTGAAAACCACAACCTCCGTCTGCTGGGCCTGTTTTTGTGTGGGGAGCCCATCCAGGGGGTCACACACACCCGCTGCCGAGCTAACCCCCTCACAATTGTTAAAGTGGTTATAAACCACTTTACAACTACGTTTTACTACAGGTAAGCCTATAATAAGGCTTACCTGTAGCTAGCATGGATATCTCCTAAACCTACACGGTTTAGGAGATATCCCCTGTATCAGCATGTGCCAACGTCATCAGCACATGCGCACTAAAGCAATGGCTCCTTCGTGCCGTTGCTTCAGCTGACGTGCCGTTACCAGCGGCTCCCACGCACGGGGGTGATGTAATCGCGGCTCTGGCTAATTACAGCGCCATGCCCGCGATACCCAGAAGTAACTCCGGGAGACATGTCGCCGGCCGGAGCGGTGTGCCGGACCGCTGCGGGGGCTTCGATCTAAGGTAAGTATATCATAATGAGCTAGTATGCTATGCTATGCATTCTAGCTCATTATGCCATTGTCTTGCAGTTTTTTTTTTTTTTTATTTCTCCCCATGAGTTTACAACCTCTTTAATGTTTGCATAGCGTTTATACTGTTTAAATATCGATTGTCTTAGTTTATAATAGGAGTTTCTGTCAAAATTTAGTGTGTCAGTAAATAATGTGCTCCATTAGTATATTCCACGGTTGTAAACACTGTGCACAACTGGGAGAGATTACTTAAAGGGGTTGTAAAGGTTCATTTAAAAAACAAAAAACAAACATGGTATACTTACCTCCTCCCAAGGGTTTTGCACAGAGCGGCCCCGATCCTCCTCTTCTGGGTTCCCCCCGCGGCGCTCCTGGCTCCTCCCCGCATCAAGTGCCCCCACAGAGAGATGCATTCCACGGGAGCACTCGTGCGGGCGTGCTCCCAAGTCCTGCTGCTGCGTCCATTGACACAAACAGCAAGACTCGGCCCCACCCCCTGGCTCCGGTGTCCCTGGATTTGATTGACAGCAGCGGGAGCCAATGTCTCCTGCTGCTATAAATCTATTTAATGAGGACCCAAGACAGTGGCTGGAGCTGCTGTGCTCATCCCCGCTGCTGGAATGATCGGGTTCAGGTAAGTAAAAGGGGGGCTGTTGCACTACAGAAGGTTTTTCACCCTAATACATAGAATGCATTAAGGTGTGTAGCGGGGTCCCCATATTTAACCCCGCTATACCCAAATTTAGGTAAAGGTTTGAGCTGTAGTTGGGCTCAGACCACCTTAATCGTTAGGACATTCTATTTTACACCACAGGTAGTATACTGGTGTGTAGTTCCCTGTGGCCTGTAGGTGGCGCTGCCATAATGGGCCAGGGTTGAACCACTGGTATAGTGCTGTGCCTTGGATGTCCTCTCTCGGCGGTTGTGCGGTGGGCGTGGTCGGCCTGCTGTGCATGCCGGGAGAGGAGATAAAAGGGGCAGACGCTGCTTGTGAGTTTTTTTTTGTTTTTTTTGGGGTCGGCTCCGGTTCGAGCCCAGGGGGCCATCGTGGAGCGTGGTACCTGGCCCTCCTGGCCAGGGGCCCACGTACGCATCAGTCCCAGGCACCTTTAGCCCTGGGGCTGCAGCAACAGCCTTGGGCCCAGCACCTTTAGCTGGGGCCCGCATCCTGGAAGGAGAAATCCCAGGGTGCCTCTGGCATGGGGACCCGTTCTGAGATGAGGAAGCCGGGGGAGGACCCTTCTGAAGGACCGGTGAAAAGTTCACGGAGAAAGAAGGGCCCGGTAACTCTCTGGGGGGATTAGATCCATCCAACACCAGAGGATTGGGATTAACGGTTCTGTGGCAGAGAATCTCCTAGTCGCATCTAAAAGGGGAAAACTAAAGGAACGTCTGAGCATCACTTCGGCTGCTAGGATCCGCTTTCATAGGGAACTATATGGGTGAGCTAAGCCTACTTGAGGAACAAGTAGTGAATTCATAATTTGTCTTGTGCCTGGACTCATATCCAAACTCTTACTGTCCTGTCTTCTATCCACCCTTTTCTATTCATTGACTTTGCATATAAAGAAATAAACTCTACGTTGGAGTTTACTACTGGTGTGGACCTTGGAGTTACTTGGGGATATAAAGACTTGTCCTTACATTCTAAGAGATGGCAACCAACCAAATGGAGAACCTTGCTGCAGGACCCTAGTTTATGACACCGCTCAACCTCTTCACACAAGAGGGTAAGGGCACATAGCATGGTGTGCCTTTCTTGCAAGTGAGCCAAAGGCAGGTAAAAGATCCGTGTGCTACACGTGAAAAACCTCAAAGGTGTACAACCCCTTTAAAAGCATAAAAGCAAAGTGCTGTGCTGCCTCCTCACTGGGCTGGAGATGCCAAATTCTGTGAAAGAAACAAGATGGGAGAGAGGGGCGCCAAACAGCCTTATAGTGCAGTACAATTTTATTCAGTGGATTAAAAAAAATACTACACTATTAGTATGACTCTTTATAGCGATAAACCTGGCTTTCTCCATGTTTGTGAGTGCCATACTTTTGTATATTTTTTTAATCCACTGAATAAAATTGTACTACACCATGAGGCCCCTCTCTCCCCTCTTGTTTTATGCAGCTAAGCTTTCTGCTTTGTGTATGTGGACTGATGCAGATAAAGTAGTGCTCGTTTTTCAAAGTCAACAAAAAATATCTCTAAAAATGAAAAGAAGATGGGATGGGGAACAATGAACATAGCAAGAGGTGCAGTTTTTTTACAAATCTTTTTCAGACCCAGCCAGTCCCCCTCTGTCCTCCAAGCCCCATGATAACCACATGGACTGCTCTGCCTATAGTTATGTCTTATGCCGCGTACACACGATCACTTTTCTTGTCGGGAAAAATTTAATTTTTTCTCTTGGACGAGAAAAACGGCCGTGTGTAGGCTTTCCAGCATTTTTCCAGATGAGAAAAACGACAAGAATCACGACGAGAAAAATTAGAACATGCTTTAATTTTTCTCGTCGCGAATCGCTGTATTTTTTTCCGTGGCAGTTTTCCCATAGGGAAACACTGCTAGGGAGCCTACACACGGCCAGTTTTCTCGACCAAGAGAAAACATGTCATGAAAAACGGCCGTGTGTAGGGGACCAAGCCTGTCCTCATTTTTCTCGTCGGGTTTCACGGCGGTGTTTTCACCGCCGTGAAACTCGATCGTGTGTACACGGCATTACACATGAAAGTGTGCCTGATATCTGAGTTAACATTCTGTTCATGATAGGACCAGAAAATAAAAGTGTAAATCACATGTGTAAATCATTTCACCCATAAAGTGAGTTTGCTGTATGTTTGTAGGCAGGTAGTGGTTAGCGCTACCCTAGCTGGGAAATTAGGAGTTAATTGTGCTTCCCGGGTTTTCTTGGCAGGTTTTCCTGGGTCCAACAACCCCGGTCCTGTGTGCTATTAAAGGGACAGAGGCCCGGACCCTAGGGTTGCCAGGGAGTTCTTGTTGCTGTTCTGCTGGTTCGGTCCTTGCTGGTTCGGGTTGGCTAAACCCATTCCTTGCTGCCACCAGTCTGGATTTTCAGTGATACGCCAAAGTCCCAATACACAGGAAGATTGCTCGGACTTGCAGTCCCTCCTGAATACACCAACCATGGATGCTACCAAAGATGGACTGGGGCAGCCACAAGCCTGGGATTAGGAGCAGTAAATAAATGTTTGCACTTTATTTTGGACTGTTGTCTGTATATGTCACCATGTTAATTTATTCAAGTAAAGCATTTGAAACTTTGCCTTTGCCTGGTCTAAAGTCACTGGATGTAATGCAAGAAACCGACACACATAGTCTACAGTTTGGGTCACAAATCATATTGGGGTATAAAGATAATGGTACAAGAGTTCATACAGTGTGAAGACACAAGTGGTTACCAAGGGTAACAAAGGTATCTCGTAAGTGTGTACATGTGCCAGGTGAAATAGCCTAGGAGATGTTGTCAGCACTCCTTCTGCAGCGATCCATCTCCCATAGCAACGGGAGCAGATCTGTACCGCCGGGGCCCTCATGCTGTACACAGGTACGGAAGAAGAAGGGTTAAATGATGTGCACGCATGAAGTCAGCGCTAGGTACATGGCGGGCTCCATACAGTTACTGGGAGTGGGGTAGTGGTGATACGCTGGACAGGTAGAGAGGGCATTGGTTCTGCGTGCCCCTCCTAAATGCACAAGTGACCGTGGTCATGTACAGTAACATCAAGAGAGTTTATTAACGTTCAGTCATCTGTTCAACTAAAAGGTACTCCTGTACTAAGTGCCTAGCGTAGCGTAGCCCAGAAGAACCCACCTTTCATGTAACCCTTGTTTTAAAAACCCAGCCAGGAGGAAAAACATGGAGGACACGATGGCCACCCCATCACCCTACCCTCTTGCTAACATATTGAGTGTAGACAAGATGTAAATGTCCAGTTTTAGAAATGCATGGGGTATGGGTTTCCAGGCCCAATCATTTTTCAAAGACATAAACATTTGTATTATTGTATTCATATTTGGAAACCAGGACACCTGCCAGTAGGGATGAGCCGAACACCCCCGGGTTCGGTTCGCACCAGAACGGACCGAAAGTTTGCACGAACGTTAGAACCCTATTAAATACAATGGATGCGAACGTTCGAAATCTAAAGTGCTAATTATAACGGCTAATATGCATGTTTTTGTCCTAAAAAGGGTTTGGGAACCCAGGTTCTGCACCAGGGGACATGTATCAATGCAAAAATAAGTTTTAAAAACGTCCGTTTTTCGGGAGCAGTCATTTTAATGATGCATAAAGTGAAAAAAAAAAGTCAAATATTCTTTTAAATATCGTACCTGGGGGGTGTCTAAAGTATGCCTGTGAAGTGCCACGTGTTTCCCGTGTTTAGAACTGTCCCTGCACAAAATGACATTTCTAAAGGAAAAAAAAGTAATTTAAAACTGCTTGCGGCTTTAATGTAATGTCTGGTCCCGGTAATATGGATGAAAATCTTTGAGAAAAATGGCATAGCTACCCCATCAGCCCCCCCCCCTACCCCAGCCCATTACCAGCCCCTTTGGGTCTTGTATGCATATTAAGGGGAACCCTGCACACAAAATAAAAAAGGCCCTATATACTCTGAACAGCCGTATACAGGCGGTGCATACAAGACAGGGACTGTAGGTTTGTTCTTATGTAGAATCTGTTTGTAATTTTGAACAGGTACATTGTTTAAGTGTAGCTCCAGCCAAAAAATCTATTTTTAAGTGTAGCGGGGTATTCCCCTTTAATACAGAGAGACTACATCTCCCAGTACATCTTGCAGCACCCAGGGTGCATTGCTCCGGAACAGAGACTGCTGGGGCAGACTTTATAAATGGGAGGTGGAGTTTGTTCTGCCTCTTTTGGACACCCCCTCTCCTAGCAAGAGGATCTCTGTGCTGAACTGCTGTGTGCACAAGGCCTGAAGCCTGGGCCTTGTGCTCTTTTCCAAAGAGCCCCTCTGCCAGCCTAGCAGAGCCTTAGAGACATCTTCTCCTCCTTGCTGCAGTACACCAGAAGGATTGAAGACTCGGATGTTGGTGGATTCCTGTTCCTAGACGAATCGGCGGAGGAAACGGACTTGGACTTGTCCGGGTGGTGAGAGCTGTTTAAAGACAGATACTTTATCTTTACTATTCGTTGGGATTACAAAGTTGTTCTTCAAGTGCACCACCAAAAGATTGCTAGCGAATATTGTTTCACTGAACTTCCATTTAGATCAGTCAGGCCTGACTGCATAGGTAGACATTGCTGGGTGTTAGTCTACCCATGAGGGGAAGTAGCTGTAAAAGGGCAGCGCTAGAGTTGCATAGCAATACTTTATTATTCTGATTACTCTGTTTATCTTTATTACTGTTTATTGCAGGGATCTGCAACTTGTTAAACTGTTGTTTATTACTTGCCCAATAGCCTCAGTAAAATATCTGGGTCAAGTACATTGGTGTCAGTTTCAATTACTTTAATAGAAGTTTTGAAGTATATCACTGTGTGTGTTTGCCATAGGACTGCGTCACCTAGAGTTGCGGTCACGCGGTCCTATCTCCCCTTACTAGCTGTGCCACGGGAGGTTAGAGCCGATTGCCAGGGGTTGACAGCGGTGCACTACAGGGCCCAAAACAAAACCAGCGGCTCTCTTAACTGGGGGTAGCGCTACACGTGGGGGCTCGAGTCCGGGATCCTTGTACGTTGCACGCTGCAATCAAGCCGGTCAGAAGTACCAGCATGGACCCGCTAGCAATGTCACAGTGGTGCGCAGCGATTGGCGCCGATCCAACCGCGGCGGTAGTCATTGTACTCCCGGGGGAAAGATGGAAGGAAGAGGAGATAAAACAGCTTGTATTGTTACTGTCTCCGAGCCACAAAGCATGGGTGATGGATTTTAGGCCAGATCCAGTGATCTCGTTTACATACGCACTGGTAGAATGGAAAAATGAAATCCCAGAGCATTTTAAAAGTCAGAGTATACAAGCCATAGGTAATCAGACCTATCACTTGATACATACGCTGCCAGTGAAGGAAAAATGGTTTCAGACACCAAAGCCATCACCCCCGCGATTATCTCCACCACTATCCCCTAAAGCAGAAAAGCCTAAGGAACTATTAAGCCCGGGATCACCGCTGGCCGCTATAGGGCCTGAATTGTTGAATGCTCTAGGAGACCTTGTAATTAAGTGCCAGAAAAGCAGTACGGTGCATGTGGAGGCCGGTTACCGGAAGCTTAGCACCTTCTCAGGGAAGCAACCAGCGCCTGCCGGAGAAGAAGAATTTGACACCTGGATTGAACAGGCCATGCAAGCGGTAGAAGGATGGGAGGTACCAGAGGCACAGAAGAAGCAGCGTATCAGCGAAAGTCTAAAGGGCGCTGCTGCTGAAGCTTTAAAGAACCTCAGGCTTAGCAACGCTACCTGTACCGCAAACGATTATCTGGCTATGCTGGAGGAGGAATTTGGCCAGCTGGAGAAGGCGACTGAACTGATATACCAGTTCGAACATATCCTCCAACAGCCGGGAGAGAGGTTATCCGAATATGTGTGGAGGCTAAACCGGAAGCTGTGCCAAATTGTCCTAAAGAAGGGAATACTACCGCAGGTCATAGACGCAACCCGAATGAAGCAGATCCTGAGGGGAGCCCTGCGTTCAGATCCAGTTTGGCTTTACTTGAAGACCTCTGAAGGAGTGATGACTTTGAGTTACCCAGATCTTGTACGAATCATAAGAGATGAAGAAGCCCTCTTAAATGAACAGCAAGGGGCTGAGAAGACCACTACCCTCCCCGCGGTGGGAGTCAGATCAGTTACGGCTGCCGAACGGGACTCAGAAGTGGAGATCCTGAAGACTCAGATGTCCAAAATAATGGAGATGGTGACCGGGTCACTGGATGTCAGGTCTGAGATAGACACACTGAAGGTGCAAGTGTCCCAGCTGGCGGAGATGATGAACAAATTGATGGCAGAAAGTACTGGATTATTCGCCCAAAAGCCCACGAAGCAAGACATCTGTCGAAATTGTGGAGGTGTAGGTCACTACCAGCAAGTGTGTCCAAGTCCACAAATGGAGAAAGAAGGCTGGGGGAGGCCTCAGAGAAGTGACCCAAGAATGGAGAGAAGATCCGGGCCTTCAAAAATAACTTTCCCTGAATCTACGAGGGAGCGGTGAACAACGCTTATCAGCCTTCCAAACAACGCCAGAAACAGCATTCCCAGCCCCGGAAGCTGAAGGGAGCACAAGTTCAAGTATGCCAGTCTGCTGTTACAGGTGTTTCCAAAAGGACTGCTACCCAATTGGTAGGTCCTCTGCCTGTAGTGCCTGTTCTGATCGAAGGGATCTACACCAGAGCCATCCTTGATACAGGTGCTCAGGTTACCCTGATGACCAGAGACTTTTACAAGAAGTACCTGTCATACCTGCCCCTGGAAGAGTTGGGAGACACCAAGATTCAGGGTATTCAAGCAGAAGAGTACTCTTGTGATGGATGTGTGCGGATCAAGTTGTCGTGTGATCCATTGAGGGCTGGGGAGCCCCAGAACTTTGAGACACTGGCCATTGTCTGTCCCTGGCTGCCAGGGCCCTCAAGAAGCTCTCTCATAGTTGGGACCAATACCGATCTAGTGAAACATCTTTTAGCCCCTGCTGTCCCCAGATGTGATCCCATACCCTCACTGCCAGAAGAAGGATCCATAGCAGTAGTGGAAGAAACCAATCTGCAGGAGGCAGAAGTACTCAAAGAGGCTAGTGAGCATACCATGTCTGAGCCAGTGGAACAGAGAAAGCGAAGTGTTAAACATCCTCTCAAGAGACCGACTTGTGAAGTGATGGGTGAGAGCACCGAAGAAGTTATCTTCACCCCTCAAGGGTTGCCAAGAGAGACTGACCTTCTCACCACAGATTTGGTGAAGGGCAACCCCAGCTCACTTCCTGGCACAGTTAGACAGGTCACCCCCACTGAAGCGACCTGTGGACAGGACAGCTCCCCATCATATGATGATTGGTGGGAGGCTCCTCTGTCAATCCTATGCAACCGCATTGAAGCTAAAATGTTTTGCAGATCTAAAAATGTTAGATGTCTTTGGGGACCAAAGATTTAAAGTGGGGGGAGTGTGTAGCGGTGTATTCCCCTTTAATACAGAGAGACTACATCTCCCAGTACATCTTGCAGCACCCAGGGTGCATTGCTCCGGAACAGAGACTGCTGGGGCATACTTTATAAAGGGGAGGTGGAGTTTGTTCTGCCTCTTTTGGACACCCCCTCTCCTAGCAAGAGGATCTCTGTGCTGAACTGCTGTGTGCACAAGGTCTGAAGCCTGGGCCTTGTGCTCTTTTCCAAAGAGCCCCTCTGCCAGCCTAGCAGAGCCTTAGAGACATCTTCTCCTCCTTGCTGCAGTACACCAGAAGGATTGAAGACTTGGATGTCGGTGGATTCCTGTTCCCAGACGAATCGGCGGAAGAAACGGATTTGGACTTGTCCGGGTGGTGAGAGCTGTTTAAAGACAGATACTTTATCTTTACTATTCGTTGGGATTACAAAGTTGTTCTTCAAGTGCACCACCAAAAGATTGCTAGCGAATATTGTTTCACTGAACTTCCATTTAGATCAGTCAGGCCTGACTGCATAGGTAGACATTGCTGGGTGTTAGTCTACCCATGAGGGGAAGTAGCTGTAAAAGGGCAGCGCTAGAGTTGCATAGCAATACTTTATTATTCTGATTACTCTGTTTATCTTTATTACTGTTTATTGCAGGGATCTGCAACTTTTTATACTGTTGTTTATTACTTGCCCATTAGCCTCAGTAAAATATCTGGGTCAAGTACATTGGTGTCAGTTTCACTTACTTTAATAGAAGTTTTAAAGTATATCACTGTGTGTGTTTGCCATAGGACTGCGTCACCTAGAGTTGCGGTCACGCGGTCCTATCTTCCCTTACTAGCTGTGCCACGGGAGGTTAGAGCCGATTGCCAGGGGTTGACAGCGGTGCACTACAGGGCCCAAAACAAAACCAGCGGCTCTCTTAACTGGGGGTAGCGCTACATAAGCTTTTTGGAAAACATAGGGAAGGGTTATCACCCCTGTAACATTTGTTTTTCTGTCTGTGCCCCTGTTCAGAACATTTCACCTCACTTTCCGTCCCAATGACAAATGTTTTTGAAAAGTGGGGTTTTTATTGAAACAAGGATTGGTGATAAAGCATCAGTAGAGAGGAGACACTCTTTTCCCATATTAATTCTTACAGGAGAGAATTTCCCTTCCTAGGGGTAGATTTCCTCTCACTTCCTGTTGTCTCCTTTCGTTTGCAAGTAGGAGTCGTTTGTAAGTTGGATGTTTGAAAGTAGGGGCCTGCCGTATATACTCTGCTGAAATTTGCCCCTTACATGTTGGTGTTGCCACAACACTGTAAACCCACACAGTTACTCTTGTTGGGCGCATGAATGGGCCCTGCTGTGAATTATTAGATCAAGAATTGTAATTGCATGCCCCTGTTGAACAGGGGCTGAAAAATTGGGCCTCTGGTGGTGGTGGTGGTGGTGTTGACACAACACTGTAAGGCCTCACAGTTACTCTTGGTGGGCGCAGGAATGGGCCCTGCTGTGAATTATTAGATCAAGAATTGTAATTACATGCCCCTGTTAAACAGGGGCAGAAAAATTGGGCCTTAGGCACTGGTGGCACAACACTGCAACCCCTCACAGATACTGTACTTGGAGCACAGCAATGAGCCCTGTTGCAAAGTATTGCATCAAAAATTGTAATTACATGCCCCTGTTAAACAGGGGCTGAAAAATTGGGCCTTAGCCACTGGTGGCGGCACCCAGAAACAAAAATGTTCTTCCAAGCTATCATCATCAATCGGATCATTGAGGAGGAGGAGGATAGTCAGTCAACATAACAGGACAGTCACTCAGCATCAGCATCAGTCTTGAAGGGATGTGACATTTGAAAATAAATTAGTCTGTTATATCAGCTTCAGGTGTTTGGTAGCTGGTGGTGATCCAAGACTGGTTCATCTTTATGAAGGTCAGTCGATCAACCGAGTCGGTGGACAGGCGCACCCTGTGATCCGTGACAAATCCTCCAGCAGCACTGAATGTGCGTTCTGAAAGAACGCTGGATGCAGGACAGGCCAGTAGCTCAATTGCATACTGTGCAAGCTCTGGCCAGTAGGGATGAGCTTCGAGTTCGAGTCGAACATACGTTCGACTCAAACATCGGCTGTTCGATCGTTCGACGAAGATCGAACGATTTGGGCCGTTCGCGCCAAATTCGAGTGACGCGAACGGCCCACAATGCACTACGCCATCGCAGTGTCATCCAGGCGCTGTGATTGGCCAAGCATGCACTGTGACCCTGCATGCTTGGCCAATCACAGCGCCGGCAGCGAGGAGAGCAATGATTGGCCACAGGCAGGATGCCTGTGGCCAATTATTGCTGAGGGTGTTTAGTACACGCCCCACACTATAAAAGGCCGCCAGCACGGCGGCCTAGTGTAGTGTGTTCCGGAGCAGGGAAAGACAAGCATAGGCAGGGACAGTGACATTTATTTATTTCTTGCTTAACCTGGATTCCTTTAGTTTAGGGAAAGAGAAGGATAGGTAGGGAGAGTGTCAGTGTGTTTCACTGTGCCAGTCCTTGTTTCTAGGGACAAAGAAGGAAAGTGAGGGGAATTCTCCTTGTGCTATAGTGTGCTTTAAAAAAACATTTTTTCTAGGGACAGAAAACTGTAGGTAGGGAGAGTGTCAGTTTCTTTCACTGTGCCAGTCCTTGTTTCTAGGGACAAAGAAGGAAAGTGAGGGGATTTCTCCTTGTGCTATAGTGTGCTTTAAAAAAACATTTTTTCTAGGGACAGAAAACTGTAGGTAGGGAGAGTGTCAGTTTCTTTCACTGTGCCAGTCCTTGTTTCTAGGGACAAAGAAGGAAAGTGAGGGGATTTCTCCTTGTGCTATAGTGTGCTTTAAAAAAACATTTTTTCTAGGGACAGAAAACTGTAGGTAGGGAGAGTGTCAGTTTCTTTCACTGTGCCAGTCCTTGTTTCTAGGGACAAAGAAGGAAAGTGAGGGGAATTCTCCTTGTGCTATAGTGTGCTTTAAAAAAACATTTTTTCTAGGGACAGAAAACTGTAGGTAGGGAGAGTGTCAGTTTCTTTCACTGTGCCAGTCCTTGTTTCTAGGGAAAAAGAAGGAAAGTGAGGGGAATTCTCCTTGTGCTATAGTGTGCTTTAAAAAAACATTTTTTCTAGGGACAGAAAACTGTAGGTAGGGAGAGTGTCAGTTTCTTTCACTGTGCCAGTCCTAGTTTCTAGGGACAAAGAAGGAAAGTGAGGGGATTTCTCCTTGTGCTATAGTGTGCTTTAAAAAAACATTTTTTCTAGGGACAGAAAACTGTAGGTAGGGAGAGTGTCAGTTTCTTTCACTGTGCCAGTCCTTGTTTCTAGGGACAAAGAAGGAAAGTGAGGGGATTTCTCCTTGTGCTATAGTGTGCTTTAAAAAAACATTTTTTCTAGGGACAGAAAACTGTAGGTAGGGAGAGTGTCAGTTTCTTTCACTGTGCCAGTCCTTGTTTCTAGGGACAAAGAAGGAAAGTGAGGGGAATTCTCCTTGTGCTATAGTGTGCTTTAAAAAAACATTTTTTCTAGGGACAGAAAACTGTAGGTAGGGAGAGTGTCAGTTTCTTTCACTGTGCCAGTCCTTGTTTCTAGGGACAAAGAAGGAAAGTGAGGGGAATTCTCCTTGTGCTATAGTGTGCTTTAAAAAAACATTTTTTCTAGGGACAGAAAACTGTAGGTAGGGAGAGTGTCAGTTTCTTTCACTGTGCCAGTCCTTGTTTCTAGGGACAAAGAAGGAAAGTGAGGGGAATTCTCCTTGTGCTATAGTGTGCTTTAAAAAAACATTTTTTCTAGGGACAGAAAACTGTAGGTAGGGAGAGTGTCAGTTTCTTTCACTGTGCCAGTCCTTGTTTCTAGGGACAAAGAAGGAAAGTGAGGGGAATTCTCCTTGTGCTATAGTGTGCTTTAAAAAAACATTTTTTCTAAGGACAGAAAACTGTAGGTAGGGAGAGTGTCAGTTTCTTTCACTGTGCCAGTCCTTGTTTCTAGGGACAAAGAAGGAAAGTGAGGGGAATTCTCCTTGTGCTATAGTGTGCTTTAAAAAAACATTTTTTCTAGGGACAAAAAACTGTAGGTAGGGAGAGTGTCAGTTTCTTTCACTGTGCCAGTCCTTGTTTCTAGGGACAAAGAAGGAAAGTGAGGGGATTTCTCCATGTGCTATAGTGTGCTTTAAAAAAACATTTTTTCTAGGGACAGAAAACTGTAGGTAGGGAGAGTGTCAGTTTCTTTCACTGTGCCAGTCCTTGTTTCTAGGGACAAAGAAGGAAAGTGAGGGGAATTCTCCTTGTGCTATAGTGTGCTTTAAAAAAACATTTTTTCTAGGGACAGAAAACTGTAGGTAGGGAGAGTGTCAGTTTCTTTCACTGTGCCAGTCCTTGTTTCTAGGGACAAAGAAGGAAAGTGAGGGGATTTCTCCTTGTGCTATAGTGTGCTTTAAAAAAACATTTTTTCTAGGGACAGAAAACTGTAGGTAGGGAGAGTGTCAGTTTCTTTCACTGTGCCAGTCCTTGTTTCTAGGGACAAAGAAGGAAAGTGAGGGGATTTCTCCTTGTGCTATAGTGTGCTTTAAAAAAACATTTTTTCTAGGGACAGAAAACTGTAGGTAGGGAGAGTGTCAGTTTCTTTCACTGTGCCAGTCCTTGTTTCTAGGGACAAAGAAGGAAAGTGAGGGGAATTCTCCTTGTGCTATAGTGTGCTTTAAAAAAACATTTTTTCTAGGGACAGAAAACTGTAGGTAGGGAGAGTGTCAGTTTCTTTCACTGTGCCAGTCCTTGTTTCTAGGGACAAAGAAGGAAAGTGAGGGGATTTCTCCTTGTGCTATAGTGTGCTTTAAAAAAACATTTTTTCTAGGGACAGAAAACTGTAGGTAGTGTGACAGCAGGAAGGTAAAGTCACCTGGTTGCATCCAGGGGGGTAGATATATTTCGCCCAGATTCAGGCTTTACGCCGACTTATACAACTAGGTGGAGAGTTGTATAGGCCCAGCTGAGGCTAGTGGGCTCATGGATGACTCATACCTCTAGGGAGAGTGCTGGGCGTCGTGCAGACAGGGAGTTGATGAGACCAGCTGAAGCTTGTCAGCTCATTTAGGCCTCTATAAGAACTCCCAGCTTCATTAGGTGTTAGCTCATGCCTGGACCCAGACCTGTGTGGACTGTCTAGGGAGAGTGAACCCCTGTGCGGTGAGACAAAGCCTGTGTGGCTATTTGCTTGGACATTTAAAACCAGGGACTTAGGGACTAGGACAGCACTAGGCTGATCCCAGTTGTTAGTTAGGAAACCTGTATGTTTAGTCAGAGGTCAAGTTGACCAGGATTTATTTTATTTATGTTTCTTTTGCTTTGCTGTGTTTTGTCACTGTAAATAGAAAATAAACCGCACCTTTTTGATTTTGAAAACCACAACCTCCGTTTGCTGGGCCTGTTTTTGTGTGGGGAGCCCATCCCGGGGGTCACACACACCCGCTGCCGAGCTAACCCCCTCACAGTTGGTGGAGAACCAGTGGCAGTTTTTTTTTAAGCCAGCATGGAGGAGATACTGAAGCAGCTGGCTCTAGCAAATGCCAATCAACAGCAGACAAATGCAGGTTTGCAAAAGAGCCTTGCAGCTCATCAACAGAGCCTTGCAGCTCAACAACAGAACTTCGCAGCCCAGCAGCAAGCTCATCAACAGAGCCTTGCAGCCCAGCAGCAGACAAACGCAACTTTGCAACAGAGTCTGGAGGCTCAGCAACAAGCCCAGCAGCAATCTGAGGCCCGCTTCATAGACCTGTTGCAGAAGCAAGAGCAGAGACTACAACAACAGATGGAAGCAGTAATGCAGCAACGTCCGCAGACCAGTGAGGAAAGCCGTCCCACTAATACCGCGTCCTTTGGGGTGAGTCGTTTATTGACAAAAATGACTGGAGAGGATGATCCAGAGGTATTTTTGACCACATTTGAAAGGACCGCTGAAAGAGAAAAGTGGCCTGAGGAGCAGTGGGCTGGACTGGTGGCTCCTCTGTTAACTGGTGAATCGCAGAAAGCTTACTATGACCTAGAGCCTAACCAAGCAAAAGACTATGTGATGCTAAAAGCTGAAATTTTGGCAAGGGTGGGTGTCACCCAGGCTGTCCGGGCTCAGCGTGTGCATAACTGGACTTTCCAGCTTGGAAAACCCCCCAGGTCTCAAATGTATGATCTCATTCACCTGAGCAAAAAGTGGCTACAGCCAGAGACTTTGTCCGCACCAAAGTTTGTGGAACGTGTTGTAATGGATCGGTTTTTGAGAGCTCTTCCTACTGCCATCCAAAAGTGGGTAAGCCATGGAGACCCAGAGACGGCCGATGGTCTTGTGGATCGTGTGGAGAAATACTTGGCTACAGAGAACCTGACGGCCTCTTCCAGAGACACTCGGACTTTCCACCCTAAGACCAGACCATCCCCAGGGGCGGATAAGAGGATTCCAAGGGGTGAGGGTGGAGAGAGTGAGAGGGTGGGAGCTCTACCCCAAGTTTGGCGAGAACAGCCTGGGAAATCAGCGGCTCAAGAGGCGGCAAGAAGGATCGTTTGCTACCGCTGCCGGCAAGCGGGACATATTGCAGCCAATTGCCCGGTTGTGGAGGAACCCATGCAGTGTGACTTTCTGACGGGCAGACGTCAGTCGCTGTGTGCGACAGTCGCATGCACTGCCATTCGAGGAACTGAGAAACATTTATGCAAAATGTGTGTTAATGGTAGAAATGTTGTGGTATTGCTGGATTCAGGTAGCCTTGTGACCCTGATAAAGGCTGAGTTAGTTAAAACAGAGGTCTTTGGGAATAGCAAGGTAGCTGTTATTTGTGTGCATGGGGACACCCGGGAGTATCCAGTGACTACAGTGTGTTTCGAGACCCCCAAAGGTACCCTCTCTCATCCAGTGGGCTTAGTATCTCAGTTACCGCATGACGCCATTGTGGGAAGGGATTTTCCGAAGTTCTGGGAACTGTGGGATGATCCTGAGCCCCCCACTGGTGCCCCTATGTACCAGGAATGTGATAGCCAGAACTCCCCTGAGAGTGGTGAGGACTCTCCGGAATTTCCCTTATCAGTATTGGCAGGGGAGACTCAAGAAACTGGAGAGGAGCCCACCTCCTCAGACGAAAACCTACCATCTGTGGAGTTTTCTGATCTTGAGGTTCACAGGGAAAACTTTGCCACAGAACAGTTGAAAGACCCCGCCCTAATAAAGGCACGGGAAAACGTAGTGAAAATAGATGGCGAGTTAGTGAACCCAGATAATACCTGCACTTACCCATACTTCAGCGTAGAGAAGGACCTACTGTATCGGGTGGCAAAAAGGGCAGAAGAAACCGTTGAGCAGCTTGTGGTGCCCAAACCTTACAGGAAGTTGGTGTTGGAGTTGGCCCATGGGCACATTCTTGGAGGTCATCTGGGGACAGAGAAAACCCGAGAGAGGGTATTACAGAGATTCTATTGGCCGGGGGTGATGAAGGACATAGAAAATTATTGTTCCTCCTGCCCTGTGTGTCAGAGGTCGGCCCCGATGCCACATTTCCGTAGCCCGCTGGTCCCTCTACCCATCATTGAGGTCCCGTTTGAGAGGATCGCCATGGATTTGGTAGGGCCTATAATCAAGTCCGCTAGGGGGCACCAGTACATATTAGTTATAATGGACTATGCCACCCGTTATCCAGAAGCGATCCCTCTCCGAAATACCTCAGCCAAAACCATAGCCAAAGAGCTATCTCTTGTGTTTAGCCGGGTGGGTATTTGTAAAGAACTGCTTACGGACCAAGGTACACCCTTTATGTCCTGGGTTATGAAGGAGCTGTGTAAATTGTTCAAAGTGACGCAATTACGTACATCTGTGTATCACCCCCAAACCGATGGGCTGGTTGAAAGATTCAACAAAACCCTAAAACAAATGTTGAAGAAAGTGGTGGATAGAGATGGAAAGGATTGGGACTGTCTACTTCCTTATCTGATGTTTGCTATTAGGGAGGTGCCCCAATCCTCTACGGGATTCTCCCCCTTTGAGTTACTGTATGGGAGACACCCAAGAGGGCTGTTGGATATTGCCAAGGAAACTTGGGAAAGTGAGAGTTCTCCCCACAGGAGTGTGATTGAGCATGTCGCCCTGATGCAAGACCGAATTGCACAGGTAATGTCCATCGTGAAGGAACATTTGGCCCAAGCGCAGTTAGCACAGCAGAGAGTGTACAACCGTGGAGCCAAGACCCGTACCTTTTCCCCGGGGGATAGGATACTGGTACTTGTCCCTACGGTTGAAAGTAAATTCCTTGCCAAATGGCAAGGCCCCTATGAGATAATGGAAAAAGTGAGCGAAGTGAATTACAAGGTCAGACAACCAGGAAGGCGAAAGCCCGAACAGATCTATCACGTTAATCTGTTGAAAGCCTGGAGGGATAGAGAGTCCCTAGTCGCAGACACTTGGTCACCAGCTCAAACTGGTTGCGTGATTCCTGAGGTTGGAATAGCAGCCACCTTGTCACAACCCCAACAACAGGAGGTTAAGGAGTTTGTGCTTCGCAACAAGGAGGTATTCTCTGAGCTGCCGGGACAAACATCTGGGGTAGAGCATGACATCATTACCCCGCCCGGTGAAAGGGTGAAGTTAAAACCCTATCGGATCCCAGAGGCCCGACGGGAGGCAATACGGGAGGAAGTACAGAAAATGCTGAACTTAGGGGTGATAGAGGAGTCCCAAAGTGATTGGTCTAGTCCCATTGTGTTGGTGCCTAAACCGGATGGGAGCTGGCGATTTTGTAACGATTTTCGTCAGTTGAACAAAGTTACAAAATTTGACACCTACCCCATGCCACGTATAGATGAGTTGATCGACCGGCTGGGAACAGCCCGATACATGACGACTCTTGACCTCACAAAAGGGTATTGGCAAATCCCCCTGGCCAAGTCGGCCAAAGAGAAAACCGCATTTGTAACCCCAGACGGGGCGTTCCAATATAAAAGAATGCCGTTCGGGTTACAGAATGCGCCGGCCACATTCCAGCGGAAAATGGACCAGATGCTGAGGCCCCATCGGAAGTATGCTGCGGCTTACCTGGATGACGTAATTGTCCATAGCACAGATTGGGCCTCACATCTGCCAAAAGTGCAAGCAGTCCTGGACTCTGTTCGGGAAGCGGGGTTTACGGCTAACCCCAAGAAGTGTACCATTGGGCAGGAGGAGGCCAAATATCTTGGGTACACCATTGGGAGGGGAGTAATAAAACCCCAACTCAACAAAGTCGAGGCCATCCAGAGTTGGCCACGTCCCAACAGCAAGAAGCAGGTACGAGCCTTTCTGGGAATCGCTGGGTATTATCGGCGATTCATTCCCCACTTTGCTTCTAAGGCTGTGCCCCTAACCAACCTGACGAAGGGGAAAGGGTCGGTCATGATTAAATGGACCCCCGAGGCTGAGGCAGCATTCCAATTCTTGAAACAAGCCTTATGTAGCCAGCCAGTGTTGTACTCACCCGACTTCTCTAAAGACTTTGTCGTACAAAGTGATGCGTCAGATGTGGGGTTAGGAGCAGTATTGTCCCAGGTCTGGAACGGGGAAGAGCACCCAGTCATTTACCTCAGCAGGAAGTTGAAGTCCCATGAGGTAAATTACGCCACCGTTGAAAAGGAGTGTTTAGCGGTGAAGTGGGCTCTAGATTCCCTTCGGTACTACCTGCTAGGTAGGCACTTTGACATGGTTACGGATCACGCTCCGTTAAAGTGGATGGCTCAAAACAAGGAAACAAATAGAAGAGTGAATAGGTGGTTCCTGGCCCTCCAGGAATTCAACTTCACAGTAAAGCATCGCCCTGGCGTTCAAATGGGGAATGTGGATGCTTTGTCTCGAGTACATGAATGCCTGATTGCTGGTGTTCCAACCCCGAGGTTAAAACAAGAGGGGGGGTATGTGACAGCAGGAAGGTAAAGTCACCTGGTTGCATCCAGGGGGGTAGATATATTTCGCCCAGATTCAGGCTTTACGCCGACTTATACAACTAGGTGGAGAGTTGTATACGCCCAGCTGAGGCTAGTGGGCTCATGGATGACTCATACCTCTAGGGAGAGTGCTGGGCGTCGTGCAGACAGGGAGTTGATGAGACCAGCTGAAGCTTGTCAGCTCATTTAGGCCTCTATAAGAACTCCCAGCTTCATTAGGTGTTAGCTCATGCCTGGACCCAGACCTGTGTGGACTGTCTAGGGAGAATGAACCCCTGTGCGGTGAGACAAAGCCTGTGTGGCTATTTGCTTGGACATTTAAAACCAGGGACTTAGGGACTAGGACAGCACTAGGCTGATCCCAGTTGTTAGTTAGGAAACCTGTATGTTTAGTCAGAGGTCAAGTTGACCAGGATTTATTTTATTTATGTTTCTTTTGCTTTGCTGTGTTTTGTCACTGTAAATAGAAAATAAACCGCACCTTTTTGATTTTGAAAACCACAACCTCCGTTTTCTGGGCCTGTTTTTGTGTGGGGAGCCCATCCCGGGGGTCACACACACCCGCTGCCGAGCTAACCCCCTCACAGTAGGGAGAGTGTCAGTTTCTTTCACTGTGCCAGTCCTTGTTTCTAGGGACAAAGAAGGAAAGTGAGGGGATTTCTCCTTGTGCTATAGTGTGCTTTAAAAAAACATTTTTTCTAGGGACAGAAAACTGTAGGTAGGGAGAGTGTCAGTTTCTTTCACTGTGCCAGTCCTTGTTTCTAGGGACAAAGAAGGAAAGTGAGGGGATTTCTCCTTGTGCTATAGTGTGCTTTAAAAAAACATTTTTTCTAGGGACAGAAAACTGTAGGTAGGGAGAGTGTCAGTTTCTTTCACTGTGCCAGTCCTTGTTTCTAGGGACAAAGAAGGAAAGTGAGGGGAATTCTCCTTGTGCTATAGTGTGCTTTAAAAAAACATTTTTTCTAGGGACAGAAAACTGTAGGTAGGGAGAGTGTCAGTTTCTTTCACTGTGCCAGTCCTTGTTTCTAGGGACAAAGAAGGAAAGTGAGGGGATTTCTCCTTGTGCTATAGTGTGCTTTAAAAAAACATTTTTTCTAGGGACAGAAAACTGTAGGTAGGGAGAGTGTCAGTTTCTTTCACTGTGCCAGTCCTTGTTTCTAGGGACAAAGAAGGAAAGTGAGGGGAATTCTCCTTGTGCTATAGTGTGCTTTAAAAAAACATTTTTTCTAGGGACAGAAAACTGTAGGTAGGGAGAGTGTCAGTTTCTTTCACTGTGCCAGTCCTTGTTTCTAGGGACAAAGAAGGAAAGTGAGGGGATTTCTCCTTGTGCTATAGTGTGCTTTAAAAAAACATTTTTTCTAGGGACAGAAAACTGTAGGTAGGGAGAGTGTCAGTTTCTTTCACTGTGCCAGTCCTTGTTTCTAGGGACAAAGAAGGAAAGTGAGGGGATTTCTCCTTGTGCTATAGTGTGCTTTAAAAAAACATTTTTTCTAGGGACAGAAAACTGTAGGTAGGGAGAGTGTCAGTTTCTTTCACTGTGCCAGTCCTTGTTTCTAGGGACAAAGAAGGAAAGTGAGGGGAATTCTCCTTGTGCTATAGTGTGCTTTAAAAAAACATTTTTTCTAGGGACAGAAAACTGTAGGTAGGGAGAGTGTCAGTTTCTTTCACTGTGCCAGTCCTTGTTTCTAGGGACAAAGAAGGAAAGTGAGGGGATTTCTCCTTGTGCTATAGTGTGCTTTAAAAAAACATTTTTTCTAGGGACAGAAAACTGTAGGTAGGGAGAGTGTCAGTTTCTTTCACTGTGCCAGTCCTTGTTTCTAGGGACAAAGAAGGAAAGTGAGGGGAATTCTCCTTGTGCTATAGTGTGCTTTAAAAAAACATTTTTTCTAGGGACAGAAAACTGTAGGTAGGGAGAGTGTCAGTTTCTTTCACTGTGCCAGTCCTTGTTTCTAGGGACAAAGAAGGAAAGTGAGGGGATTTCTCCTTGTGCTATAGTGTGCTTTAAAAAAACATTTTTTCTAGGGACAGAAAACTGTAGGTAGGGAGAGTGTCAGTTTCTTTCACTGTGCCAGTCCTTGTTTCTAGGGACAAAGAAGGAAAGTGAGGGGAATTCTCCTTGTGCTATAGTGTGCTTTAAAAAAACATTTTTTCTAGGGACAGAAAACTGTAGGTAGGGAGAGTGTCAGTTTCTTTCACTGTGCCAGTCCTTGTTTCTAGGGACAAAGAAGAAAAGTGAGGGGATTTCTCCTTGTGCTATAGTGTGCTTTAAAAAAACATTTTTTCTAGGGACAGAAAACTGTAGGTAGGGAGAGTGTCAGTTTCTTTCACTGTGCCAGTCCTTGTTTCTAGGGACAAAGAAGGAAAGTGAGGGGATTTCTCCTTGTGCTATAGTGTGCTTTAAAAAAACATTTTTTCTAGGGACAGAAAACTGTAGGTAGGGAGAGTGTCAGTTTCTTTCACTGTGCCAGTCCTTGTTTCTAGGGACAAAGAAGGAAAGTGAGGGGAATTCTCCTTGTGCTATAGTGTGCTTTAAAAAACATTTTTTCTAGGGACAGAAAACTGTAGGTAGGGAGAGTGTCAGTTTCTTTCACTGTGCCAGTCCTTGTTTCTAGGGACAAAGAAGGAAAGTGAGGGGATTTCTCCTTGTGCTATAGTGTGCTTTAAAAAAACATTTTTTCTAGGGACAGAAAACTGTAGGTAGGGAGAGTGTCAGTTTCTTTCACTGTGCCAGTCCTTGTTTCTAGGGACAAAGAAGGAAAGTGAGGGGATTTCTCCTTGTGCTATAGTGTGCTTTAAAAAAACATTTTTTCTAGGGACAGAAAACTGTAGGTAGGGAGAGTGTCAGTTTCTTTCACTGTGCCAGTCCTTGTTTCTAGGGACAAAGAAGGAAAGTGAGGGGATTTCTCCTTGTGCTATAGTGTGCTTTAAAAAAACATTTTTTCTAGGGACAGAAAACTGTAGGTAGGGAGAGTGTCAGTTTCTTTCACTGTGCCAGTCCTTGTTTCTAGGGACAAAGAAGGAAAGTGAGGGGATTTCTCCTTGTGCTATAGTGTGCTTTAAAAAAACATTTTTTCTAGGGACAGAAAACTGTAGGTAGGGAGAGTGTCAGTTTCTTTCACTGTGCCAGTCCTTGTTTCTAGGGACAAAGAAGGAAAGTGAGGGGAATTCTCCTTGTGCTATAGTGTGCCAAAGCATTCCTCATCAACCATCTTTGAAATCCTTGTTTTTTGGACAGTCAGGGAAATTGTCGTTGTGCTATTCTGTGCAAAAGCAATAATCCTCAACCATATTTAGAAATCCTTAAGTAAAGGGACAGAGAAGGACACCTGAAGGTAGCCCTTATTGCTTTTTTCCCATCTCCCTGCAGGCCATCTATTAGAATGTCTGGAAGGCAAACAAGGAGAGGCAGACAGTCAGGAGGCAATAAAAGAGGGCAAGCAGGCTCTGTGTCTGGGGGCAACAGTGCTGGTCGTGGACGCGGTGCATTGTCATCAGCACATGGCCATGGGACACGCTTGTCCTTCTTTTCGGCAGCTGGACATGTTGAGCCACATCATGCCGAAGACTTGGTAGAGTGGATGACCAAGCCCTCCTCCTCCTCCTCATCCTCTCTCACCCAGGCTCAGGGTACTGGCAAAGCAGCTGCCAAAGCGTCCTCTTCCCTGGTATCAATGTCAGACTCATCATCAGTCACTCCTTCCCTAGACCCACCATGTCCTCCTCCTGAGGAGTCCCCCGAACTGTTTGAGCACAGTGTTGGGTACATGCTCCAGGAGGATGCCCAGCGTTTCGAAGGGTCTGATGATGAAACCCAGCTACAGGAAGGCAGTAGCGTGAGAGCAGACAGAGGGGATGCTCAAGAAGGACACCAATCTGGCAGTCATGTTCCAGCAGCTGCAGCATACTGCCAGATTGGCTCCAGTGATGAGGAGGGAGGGGATGATGAGGTCACTGACTCCACGTGGGTGCCTAATAGGAGAGAGGAGGAGGAGGAGGATGAGGAGGAGGCACATCTCCAACGAGGCAGGATGCCCTTTGGTGGCCAGCGTAAGGGCAGTACACCGACGGAATCACACCGCAGAGCTCCGCCTGTGCAGGGCGCTGCCTCTGCCCGTCATTCAAAAAGTTCCTTGGTGTGGGCCTTTTTTGAGGCTAGTGCATCAGATCGCACAGCTGCTGTTTGCAACATATGTCTCAAGCGTATATCGCGTGGCCAAAACATCAGCCGCTTGGGTACCACATGCCTGACCATACATATGTTGACCTGCCATGCAGCTCGTTGGCAAGCCTACCTCAAAGACCCACACCAAAGAACAAAGCGGACCTCTCCTTGCACCGCATCAGCTGGGATCTCCAACCCCACTATAACTTCAGTCCTCTCTGAAACATGCACTGAGAGGAATGAAGGTGTAGAATTAGGTGTGTCACAGCCAAGTACTTGCGGCCACTCTGCTAGCAGTACACCGACGTCCGATTCTAGCAGGCAAATTTCCCTGCCCCAGCTGCTGGACCGTCGAAAGAAGTTCACTCCCAGCCATCCACATGCCCAGCGGTTGAATGCTAGCTTGGCTAAATTGCTAGCGCTTCAACTGCTGCCTTTTCAGTTGGTAGACTCGGCCCCCTTCCGTGAGTTTGTGCAATGTGCGGTTCCTCAGTGGCAGGTTCCCAAACGCCACTTTTTCTCACGGAAGGCTATTCCGGCTCTCTACCGGCATGTGGAAGGCAATGTCTTGGCCTCGCTGGACAGGGCGGTCAGCGGTAAGGTGCATATTACCGCTGACTCATGGTCCAGCAGGCATGGACAGGGACGTTACCTTTCTTTCACGGCCCATTGGGTCACTCTTTTGGCAGCTGGGAAGGATGCAGGACAAGGTGCAGTAGTGTTGGAGGTTGTTCCACCGCCACGCCTCCAAAATGCTACTACTGGTTGTGACACACCTCTCTCCTCCACCCCCTCCTCTTCTTCTTCCTCCATGGCCTCTTCCTGTGGTTTGTCCTATGAACCAGCGGTGCTCCGTAGCCGTTCACGGGGCTACGCAAGTACGCAGGCAAAAAGATGCCATGCCGTGCTTGCGCTGGTGTGTTTGGGGGACAGAAGCCACACTGGGGCAGAGGTCCTGTCTGCTCTGCAGGGCCAGGCCGAGAGGTGGTTGACGCCACGCCAGCTTAAGCCAGGAATGGTGGTTTGCGACAATGGCACCAACCTCCTCTCCGCCCTCCGACAGGGACAACTGACCCATGTGCCCTGTGTGGCTCACGTCCTTAACCTGGTGGTGCAGCGGTTCTTGGGCAGGTACCCGGGCTTACAGGATGTCCTGAGGCAGGCCAGGAAAGTCTGTGTGCATTTCCGCAGATCTTATAATGCCAGTGCTCGCCTGGCTGAGCTGCAAAAGGAGTTGAACCTGCCCAAGAACCGCCTTATATGTGACATGCCCACCAGGTGGAACTCAACGTTGGCCATGCTGCAGCGGCTGCACACGCAGCAGAGGGCCATCAATGAGTACCTGTGCGACTACGGCACCAGGACAGGGTCAGGGGAGCTTGGTTTTTTTTCTCCACGCCAGTGGGGCATGATCAGGGATGCATGCACTGTCCTGGCACCATTTGAGGAGGCCACGAGGATGGTGAGCAGTGACAGTGCATGCATCAGTGACACTGTACCTCTTGTCCACCTGTTGGAGCACACGCTGCGTGGAATAATGGACAGGGCACTTGAGGCAGAACAGAGGCAGGAAGAGGAGGACTTCCTTGCCTCTCAAGGCCCCCTTTACCCAGACAGTGTTCCTTCTGTCCCACCCATCGCACAGGAAGAGGAAGAGGAGGAGGAGGAGGAGGAGGAGGAGGATTGTGTCAGCATGGAGGTGGAGCCTGGCACTCAGCATCATCAGCAGCAGTCTTTTAGGGATGATTTACAGTCCCAAGAAACCAGTGGACTTGTACGTGGCTGGGAGGAGGTGGCTGCGGATCATGTCGTCCTTAGTGACCCAGAGGACTCCGGAGCGAATGCCTCAGCAAACCTACGCTGCATGGCCTCCCTGATCCTGCAAAGTCTGCGGAAGGATCCTCGTATTCTTCGGATCAAGGAGAGGGACCATTACTGGCTGGCCACTCTCCTTGATCCACGGTACAAGGGTAAGGTTGCGGACCTTATGTTACCTTCGCAGAGGGAGCAGAGGATGAGACGACTCCGGGAGGCCTTGCAGAAAGGTCTGTGCAATGCGTTCCCAGAGACTGGGAGGTTACAAACTCCTGGTCCTGGACAACGAGTTGCTGAGGCTTCGGCCAGTCAAAGAAGGAGCGGTGGGGAAGGTGGCCGTCTGACCGATGCGTTCAGACAATTCTTTAGTCCGCAGCCCCAAAGTATGATCGGTTCCAGCAACCATCGCCAGCGTCTGATAAACATGGTGCAGGAATATCTAGGGGCAAGGTCAGACTTGGACACCTTCCCCACCGAAAATCCTCTGGCTTACTGGGTCTTGAGGATGGATCACTGGCCAGAGCTTGCACAGTATGCAATTGAGCTACTGGCCTGTCCTGCATCCAGCGTTCTTTCGGAACGCACATTCAGTGCTGCTGGAGGATTTGTCACGGATCACAGGGTGCGCCTGTCCACCGACTCGGTTGATCGACTGACTTTCATCAAGATGAACCAGTCTTGGATCACCACCAGCTACCACACACCTGATGCTGATATAACAGACTAATTGATTTTAACATGTCACATCCCTTCAAGACTGATGCTGATGCTGAGTGCCTGTGCTGTTATGTTGACTGGCTATCCTCCTCCTCCGAGTCCTCAATGATACGATTGATGATGATAGCTTGGAAGATCATTTTTGTTTATGGGTGCCGCCACCAGTGGCTAAGGCCCAATTTTTCAGCCCCTGTTTTACAGGGGCGTGTAATTACATTTTTTTTAGCAATAATTTGCCATAGGGCTCATTGCTGTGCTCCAAGTACAGTATCTGTGAGGGGTTGGAGTGTTGTGGCACCAGTGCCTAAGGCCCAATTTTTCAGCCCCTGTTTAACAGGGGCGTGTCATTACAATTTTTGAAGCAATACTTTGCAACAGGGCTCATTGCTGTGCTCCAAGTAACGTATCTGTGAGGGGTTGTAGTGTTGTGCCACCAGTGCCTAAGGCCCAATTTTTCAGCCCCTGTTCAACAGGGGCATGCAATTACAATTCTTGATCTAATAATTCACAGCAGGGCCCATTGCTGCACCCACCAAGAGTAACTCTGAGGGCTTACAGTGTTGTGGCAACGCCACCACCACCACCACCACCACGAAAGGCCCAATTTTTCAGCCCCTGTTCAAAAGGGGCATGTAATTACAATTCTTGATCTAATAATTCACAGCAGGGCCCATCCCTGCACCCACCAAGAGTAACTCTGAGGGCTTACAGTGTTGTGGCAACACCACCACCACCACCACCACCATGAAAGGCCCAATTTTTCAGCCCCTGTTCAACAGGGGCATGCAATTACAATTCTTGATCTAATAATTCACAGCAGGGCCCATTGCTGCACCCACCAAGAGTAACTGTCAGGGCTTACAGTGTTGTGGCACCAGCACCACCATCAAAGCCCCAATTTTTACTACCACTGTTCAACAATTATATGTAATTAAAATTCCTGATATAATAGTTGACAGCAGGGCGTTCCAGCACCAACCAAGAGTAACTGTGAGTGCTTACAGTGTTGTGCCAACACCAACAACTAAGGGGCCTATTTCTGCAGAGTATATACGGCAGGTCCCTACTTTCAAACATCCAACTTACAAACGACTCCTACTTGCAAACGCAAGAAGACAACAGGAAGTGAGAGGAAATCTACCACTAGGAAGGAAAATTCTCTCCTGTAAGAATAAATATGGGAGAAAGGTGTCTCCTCTGTACTGATGCTTTATCAGCAATCCTTGTTTCAAGAAAAACACCACATTTCAAAAACAGTTGTCATTGGGACGGAAAGTGAGGTGAAATGTTCTGAACAGGGGCACAGACAGCAAAACAAATGTTACAGGGGTGATAACCCTTACCTATGTTTTCCAAAAAGTTTAAAAATAGATTTTTGGGCTGGAGCTACACTTCAACAATGTACCTGTTCAAAATTACAAACAGATTCTACATAAGAACAAACCTACAGTCCCTGTCTTGTATGCACCGCCTGTATACGGCTGTTCAGAGTATATAGGGCCTTTTTTATTTTATGTGCGGGGTTCCCCTTAATATCCATACAAGACCCAAAGGGGCTGGTAATGGGCTGGGGTGGGGGGGGGGCTGTGATGGGGAGCTATGCCATTTTTCTTAAAGATTTTCATCCATATTACCGGGACCAGACATTACATTAAAGCCGCAAGCAGTTTTAAATGGCTTTTTTTTCCTTTAGAAGTGTCATTTTGTGCAGGGACAGTTCTAAACACGGGAAACACGTGGCACTTCACAGGCATACTTTAGACACCCCCCAGGTACGATATTTAAAGGAATATTTGACTTTTTTTTTTTCACTTTATGCATCATTAAAATGACTGCTCCCGAAAAACGACCGTTTTTAAAACTTCTTTTTGCATTGATACATGTCCCCTGGTGCACAACCCGGGTTCCCAAACCCTTTTTAGGACAATAACATGCATAATAGTTGTTATAATTAGCACTTTAGAATTCGAACGTTCGCATCCATTGTATTTAATAGGGTTCTAATGTTCGTACGAACTTTCGGTCCGTTCGCGGGTTCTGGTGCGAACCGAACCCGGGGGTGTTCGGCTCATCACTACTGGCCAGTGATCCATCCTCAAGACCCAGTAAGCCAGAGGATTTTCGGTGGGGAAGGTGTCCAAGTCTGACCTTGCCCCTAGGTATTCCTGCACCATGTATATCAGACGCTGGCGATGGTTGCTGGAACCGATCATACCTTGGGGCTGCGGACTAAAAAATTGTCTGAACGCATCGGTCAGACGGCCACCTTCCCCACCGCTCCTTCTTTGACTGACCGAAGCCTCAGCAACTCGTTGTCCAGGACCAGGAGTTTGTAACCTCCCAGTCTCTGGGAACGCGTTGCACAGACCTTTCTGCAAGGCCTCCCGGAGTTGTCTCATCCTCTGCTCCCTCTGCGACGGTAAGATAAGGTCCGCAACCTTACCCTTGTACCGTGGATCAAGGAGAGTAGCAAGCCAGTAATGGTCCCTCTTCTTGATCCGAAGAATACGAGGATCCTTCCGCAGACTTTGCAGGATCAGGGAGGCCATGCAGCGTAGGTTAGCTGAGGCATTCGGTCCGGAGTCCTCTGGGTCACCAAGGATGACATGATCCGCAGCCACCTCCTCCCAGCCACGTACAAGTCCACGGGTTTCTTGGGACTGTAAATCATCCCTAAAAGACTGCTGCTGATGATGCTGAGTGCCAGGCTCCACCTCCATGCTGACACAATCCTCCTCCTCCTCCTCCTCTTCCTGTGCGATGGGTGGGACAGAAGGAACACTGTCTGGGTAAAGGGGGCCTTGAGAGGCAAGGAAGTCCTCCTCTTCCTGCCTCTGTTCTGCCTCAAGTGCCCTGTCCATTATTCCACGCAGCGTATGTTCCAACAGGTGGACAAGAGGTACAGTGTCACTGATGCATGCACTGTCACTGCTCACCATCCTCGTGGCCTCCTCAAATGGTGCCAGGACAGTGCATGCATCCCTGATCATGCCCCACTGGCGTGGTGAAAAAAACCCGAGCTCCCCTGACCCTGTCCTGGTGCCGTAGTCGCACAGGTACTCATTGATGGCCCTCTGCTGCGTGTGCAGCCGCTGCAGCATGGCCAACGTTGAGTTCCACCTGGTGGGCATGTCACATATAAGGCGGTTCTTGGGCAGGTTCAACTCCTTTTGCAGCTCAGCCAGGTGAGCACTGGCATTATAAGATCTGCGGAAATGCACACAGACTTTCCTGGCCTGCCTCAGGACATCCTGTAAGCCCGGGTACCTGCCCAAGAACCGCTGCACCACCAGGTTAAGGACGTGAGCCACACAGGGCACATGGGTCAGTTGTCCCTGTCGGAGGGCGGAGAGGAGGTTGGTGCCATTGTCGCAAACCACCATTCCTGGCTTAAGCTGGCGTGGCGTCAACCACCTCTCGACCTGCCCCTGCAGAGCAGACAGAACCTCTGCCCCAGTGTGGCTCCTGTCCCCCAAACACACCAGCGCAAGCACGGCATGGCATCTTTTTGCCTGCGTACTTGCATAGCCCCTTGAACGCCTATGGAGCACCGCTGGTTCCGAGGACAAAGCACAGGAAGAGGCCATGGAGGAAGAAGAGGAGGGGGTGGAGAAGAGAGGTGTGTCACAACCAGTAGTAGCATTTTGGAGGCGTGGCGGCGGAACAACCTCCAACACTACTGCACCTTGTCCTGCATCCTTCCCAGCTGCCAAAAGAGTGACCCAATGGGCCGTGAAAGAAAGGTAACGTCCCTGTCCATGCCTGCTGGACCATGAGTCAGCGGTAATATGCACATTACCGCTGACCGCCCTGTCCAGCGAGGCCAAGACCTTGCCTTCCACATGCCGGTAGAGAGCCGGAATCGCCTTCCGTGAGAAAAAGTGGCGTTTGGGAACCTGCCACTGAGGAACCGCACATTGCACAAACTCACGGAAGGGGGCCGAGTCTACCAACTGAAAAGGCAGCAGTTGAAGCGCTAGCAATTTAGCCAAGCTAGCATTCAACCGCTGGGCATGTGGATGGCTGGGAGTTACATAGTTACATAGTTAGTCAGGTTGAAAAAAGACACAAGTCCATCCAGTTCAACCATAAAAAAAATAAAAAAATAAAAAAATAAAATAAAAATATATCGTACAATCCCATATACCCAATTCTATACCCACAGTTGATCCAGAGGAAGGCAAAAAACCCCAGAAGAGCATGATCCAATTTGCTACAGCAGGGGAAAAAATTCCTTCCTGATCCCCCGAGAGGCAATCGAATATTCCCCGGATCAACTTTACCTATAAATGTCAGTACCCAGTTATATTATGTACATTTAAGAAAGAATCCAGGCCCTTCTTAAAGCAATCTACTGAGCTGGCCAGATCCACCTCTGCAGGGAGTCTATTCCACATTTTCACAGCTCTTACTGTGAAAAAAACCTTTCCGTATTTGGAGGTGAAATCTCTTTTCCTCTAGACGCAAAGAGTGCCCCCTTGTCCTTTGTGTTGACCGTAAAGTGAATAACTGAACACCAAGTTCACTATATGGACCCCTTATATATTTGTACATGTTGATCATATCCCCCCTTAATCTCCTCTTCTCAAGAGAGAATAAATTCAGTTCCCCTAATCTCTCCTCATAGCTGAGCTCTGGGGCCCAAAACTGAACTGCATATTCCAGATGAGGTCTTACTAATGATTTGAACAGGGGCAAAATGATATCTCTCTCTGGAGACCATACCTCTCTTAATACAAGAAAGGAATTTGCTCGCTTTGGAAACCGCAGCTTGGCATTGCATGCCATTATTGAGCTTATGATCTACCAAAACCCCCAGATCCTTCTCCACTACGGATCCCCTCAGTTGTACTCCCCCTAGTATGTATGTTGCATTCATATTCTTAGCCCCCAAGTGCATAACTTTACATTTATCAACATTAAACCTCATCTGCCACATAGTCGCCCAATTAGACAGAGCATTGAGGTCGGCTTGTAAATTGGCGACATCCTGTAAGGACGTTATTCCACTGCATAGCTTGGTGTCATCTGCAAAGACAGAAATTTTTACTTTTGATCTCAGACCCAATATCATTTATAAACATATTAAAAAGTAAGGGTCCCAGCACTGAACCTTGGGGTACACCACTGATAACCTTGGACCATTATTCATCATTAACCACTACTCTCTGAATTCTGTCTTTTAGCCAGTTTTCTATCCATTTACAAACTGATATTTCCAATCCTGTAGACTTTACCTTACACATGAGCCGTGTGTGGGGAACTGTATCGAACGCTTTTGCAAAATCCAAGTATACCACGTCCACAGCCACCCCTTTGTCCAAGGTCTTACTTACCTCTTCATAAAAAGAAATCAGGTTTGTTTGACAACTTCTGTCTTTCATGAATCCATGCTGTCTGTTGCTTAAATAGTTTTTTTCCAGCAAGAACTCATCTTTCGACCCAACTTCTTTCGACGGTCCAGCAGCTGGGGCAGGGAAATTTGCCTGCTAGAATCGGACGTCGGTGTACTGCTAGCAGAGTGCCCGCAAGTACTTGGCTGTGACACACCTAATTCTACACCTTCATTCCTCTCAGTGCAGGTTTCAGAGAGGACTAAAGGTATAGTGGGGTTGGAGATCCCAGCTGATGCGGTGCAAGGAGAGGTCCGCTTTGTTCTTTGGTGTGGGTCTTTAAGGTAGGCTTGCCAACGAGCTGCATGGCAGGTCAACATATGTCTGGTCAAGCATGTGGTGCCCAAGCGGCTGATGTTTTGGCCACACGATATACGCTTGAGACATATGTTGCAAACAGCAGCTGTGCGATCTGATGCACTCGACTCAAAAAAGGCCCACACCAAAGAACTTTTTGAATAACGGGCAGAGGCAGCGCCCTGCAAAGGCGGAGCTCTGCGGTGTGATTCAGTCGGTGTTCTGTCCTTACGCTGGCCCCCCGAGGGAATCCTGCCTCATTGGAGATGTGCCTCCTCCTCATCCTCCTCCTCCTCCTCCTCTCTCCTATCAGGCACCCACGTGGAGTCAGTGACCTCATCATCCCCTCTCTCCTCATCACTGGAGCTAATCTGGCAGTATGCTGCAGCTGCTGGAACATGACTGCCAGATTGGTGTCCTTCTTGAGCATCCCCTCTCTCTGCTCTCACGCTACTGCCTTCCTCTAGCTGGGTATCATCATCAGACCCTTCGAAACGCTGGGCATCCTCCTGGAGCATGTACCCAACACTGTGCTCAAACAGTTCGGGGGACTCCTCAGGAGGACATGGTGGGTCTAGGGAAGGAGTGACTGATGATGACATTGATACCAGGGAAGAGGACGCTTTGGCAGCTGCTTTGCCAGTACCCTGAGCCAGTGTGAGAGAGGATGAGGAGGATGAGGGCTTGGTCATCCACTCTACCAAGTCTTCGGCATGATGCGGCTCAACACGTCCAGCTGCCGAAAATAAGGACAAGCGTGTCTCATGGCCACGTGCTGATGACGATGCACCGCGTCCACGACCAGCACTGTTGTCTGTAGACACAGAGCCTGCTTGCCCTCTTTTATTGGCTCCTGACTGTCTGCCTCTCCTTGTTTGCCTTCCAGACATTCTAATGGCCTGCAGGGAGATGGGAAGACCAGCAATAAGGGGTAGCTTCAGGTGTATATTTTGCAGGAAGCACACTACGCCCGCTGTAAGTGCTGCAGATGACTGCCTGTGTTACACAACAGGAAAAAACAGCAATAAGGGCTAGCTTCAGGTGTTTATTTTGCAGGAAGCACACTCCGCCCGCTGTAAGTGCTGCAAATGCCTGTTAGTGTAACACAAAAGAAAAAAAGCTCCAGCAATAAGGGCTAGCTTCAGGTGTATAATGTGCAGGAGGCACACTCCGCTCGCTGTAAGTGCTGCAAATGCCTGTTAGTGTAACACAACAGGAAAACACAGCAATACGGGCTAGCTTCAGGTGTATATTTAGCAGGAAGCACACTCCGCCCGCTGTAAGTGCTGCAAATGCCTGTTAGTGTAACACACCAGGAAAACACAGCAATACGGGCTAGCTTCAGGTGTATAATGTGCAGGATGGCACACTCCGCCCGCTGTAAGTGCTGCAAATGCCTGTTAGTGTAACACAACAGGAAAACACAGCAATACGGGCTAGCTTCAGGTGTATATTTAGCAGGAAGCACACTCCGCCTGCTGTAAGTGCTGCAAATGCCTGTTAGTGTAACACACCAGGAAAACACAGCAATACGGGCTAGCTTCAGGTGTATATTTAGCAGGAAGCACACTCCGCCCGCTGTAAGTGCTGCAAATGCCTGTTAGTGTAACACACCAGGAAAACACAGCAATACGGGCTATCTTCAGGTGTATACTGTGCAGTAGGCTTAGCAACAATGACACTGACACTGTCCCCTGCCTATCCTTCTCTCTCCCTGCACACAAGGTTTATCAAAGAATATGACACTGACACTCTCCCTGCCTATCCTTCTCTCTCCCTGCACACAAGGTTTAGCAAAAGATATGACACTGACACTCTCCCTGCCTATCCTTCTCTCTCCCTGCACACAAGGTTTAGCAAAGAATATGACACTGACACTGTCCCCTGCCTATCCTTCTCTCTCCCTGCACACAAGGTTTAGCAAAGAATATGACACTGACACTGTCCCCTGCATATCCCTCTCTCTCCCTGCACACAAGGTTTAGCAAGGAATATGACACTGACACTCTCCCTGCCTATCCTTCTCTCTCCCTGCACACAAGGTTTAGCAAAGAATATGACACTGACACTGTCCCCTGCCTATCCTTCTCTCTCCCTGCACACAAGGTTTAGCAAAGAATATGACACTGACACTCTCCCTGCCTATCCTTCTCTCTCCCTACACACAAGAATAGCACAATGACACTGTCCCTGCCTATCCTTTTCTTTCCCTGGGCCGGAACACACTACACAAGGCCGCCGCGCTGGCGGCCTTTTATAGTGTGGGGCGTGTGCTAAACCCCCTGAGCTATAATTGGCCACAGGCCAACCTGCCTGTGGCCAATTATGGCTCTCCTAGCTGCCGGCGCTGTGATTGGCCAAGCATGCGGGGTCACAGTGCATGCTTGGCCAATCACAGCGCCGGGATTGCACTGCGATGGCGCAGTGTATTGTGGGCCGTTCGTGTCACTCGAATTTGGCGCGAACGGCCCAAATAGTTTGATCTTCGTCGAACGATCAAACAGCCGATGTTCACCGAGCTCATCCCTACCTGCCAGCAATAATACCAGCTTGGTTTGGTCTTCTCTGTTCCCTGAGCAAGCATTTGTATTCCAATATCTTTCATATAAAAATGGTAGGCAGTTTTATGTTTTAGTTATCCGTCCTTTAAACATCTACAGTATTCCAAATTCTGATAACCTTGGAATGTTCTGCTCACATCATCCTACCCCATCCCTTCCCTTTCCTCTGTATAAGTGTATACAGGAGAACAGGATCATCTTTAAATAGATCATAGATGATGAGTGGTAATAACCTTTCCTCTGTATGCTGCCACTCAGGAGATTCTGTTATTGTTCTCCTGAACCTTGGATAAACTTATCTACAGGGTGCAGTTTCCTGCAAATGTGGGAGGTTCATGAAGTTATAATAATAAAACAGTGCAACTTATAAAAAAATAAAAGGCCGTACTTCTAGAGCAAAGTGGCTTTAGGAAGCATGAAACTGGAGCCAGTCTGTGCACTCACAAAAGTCTTTAAGTTCTTTAGCTGTTCTCATGCTTAATTCTTCACATGACTTGGCATTAGCGCTCATTTTGCAACAAAGCACTTCTTCCCATTCTTACAACTAACACCACCTTTTATTACCATTCTAGCTTCTAATTTTCTTCAGCTATGTCTTTCACCCCAGTAAGATTCAATGAGCTTTGTGAAGACGGGGAAGATGATGTTGCTCCTGATTTGGAGTCTGTAAAGGTTTTGGCAGCCCGACTAAAGCTGCAGACCCGTCGACCATCCTACCATGAATGGGCGCAAAGAGTACAAGCACGGCCATGGGATAAAACGAAGACAGTTACCCAGGAAAGGCCAGCTTCCAAAAAAATGAGGGACACCCCTAAAAACAGCGTTTGTGGATTCAGCTCCGTGGAAGAAGCCTTGGAATGGCTTAGAAAAGAATTGGTGAGTAAAGACTGGGAGAACTCTATACAGCATTATCCCAAGGAAAAAAATAACCTAAAGAACATCTGTACTGAACGAAACACATTATTTTTATTGCCCACCTTCTAAAAAATAATAGATGCTTAGCTGTCTCTGGCTTCAAAAGTCACTGATCCAGGTATGTGCCTAAGAAAGTGCTAAAGTCAGGCAGCATGGTAGCCAGGTAACTAGCATTTCCAGGTCAGTAGTTCCAGTCTACATATTTTCTCAGAGCAGGTTGTTTTTAAAACTGAAATATTGCTGTTGTGTTATACCACAATCCTATTCTTTTACGTTATATTTGAATATATTTAATACAAAGTATAACATTGCTGTTATTTTTTTGTGAAATGGCTCATTATTATTTTATTATTATAAAATATTATTTTAAGTATACAACGAAAAGTCAGTGGAGGAGCTGTAACAAGCAGTCGTCTTTCACTGATGATTTTTCTAAAGTCTCTGTCTTGATCTAGTTGATTATTTTAATAGAATTTTAGCTAATATGTGTTCTATTTTACTGTTGGTGTCTCAGCATTATCTGTTAATGGATGTTAAAAGATAATTCTGTTTTATGTTTGATTTGCTTTTTCACATGGAATCATTTGTCAAATGTGTGTACTCAATTTTCTATACAGACCCTTTACATGTGTTCCTTCCTTCGGCAGTCATCTAGTAAAATCAATCTTTTTTAGCGCAAAGTAGTATTAAAGGGGTTGTAAAGGTTCGTTTTTTATTTTCTAAATGGGTTCCTTTAAGCTAGTGCATTGTTGGTTCACTTACCTTTTCCTTAAATTTCCCTTCTAAATGTTTTTTTTCTTTGTTTTCTTTGTCTGAATTTCTCCCTTCCTGTTCCTCCTCAGTAAGCTGTTCAGTAAGCTGTTCTGGCTGACTCCACACCACTCGGATGATGGTGTGAAGTTTAGTGAGGAGAAACAGGAAGTGAGAAATTCAGACAAAGAAAAAAAATATTTAGAAGGTAAATCGAAGGAAAAGGTAAGTGAACCAACAATGCACTAGCTTAAAGGAACCTATTTAGAAAAGAAAAAATGAACCTTTACAACCCCTTTAAGCCTCCCTCCCCCCAAAAAAAAAAAAAAAATATTGCAATTTATTAATCCATAAATGTAATGGCTGCATTACTTTGACTTTTTAAGCTTTTTTTCTTTATTATCTCATTATTATTACATAGGGATTTGGCCAGTGACTTCCCGTCTGAAGCTGGGCATAAATGGATCTAAAATGTTTCCGCAGGGACTGGCTGAATTAAAATTTCTGTGTGGCCCTCCCTGTTGAGCAGAAATCGGTCTGATGATCGACTTCTGTCAAAAAACAACACTGGAAAACATTTGTCAACAGTGCATGACAGCAGATTAAGCCAGTCCCAGTGGGGGATTCCCTCATCCAACTCGCTTGTGTGGATGGAGGAATTCTTTATTTATTTATTTTTTTCCTTCAGCCCCACTAAAAGCAAAGAAGTCACCCTTAGGCCAGCCATACACTGTTCAAACCTCAGCTGGTTCAACAGGAACTGGCCGAGATTCGAACCATGTCTGGGCAGGCTGTACCAAGTTGATCAATCGATCAACTTGGGTACAACCAGTCTGCCGGATTCACTTGCGATTATCGCTAGCGGCTGCTATAGCCAATAGCAATAATCTGTCTTCTCCTGGCAAAGAAGGCTTCCCCCACCTGCCCCAGCTCAGAGCAGATAATTGCTCAGCAGGAGGGACTCCCCTGTCAGCACTGTCTGTGTTGATGGGGGAATTGTGTGATTCTTTCCTGCTCAAAAGCAGCCAAGAGCAGCAGCTGTACTAACTATCTGACATTAGTACAGTGATCTCCCCTGCTGTTCTATTGTTTTCTGACAGGGGGACAGACCCCCACCCCCCATGCTAGAAGATTCCAGTCAGCGCTGATCGGCAGACAATCAGCAGATCTTTTTTGCTCATGCCCCTTCGACAGAAGCCAGCCGAACAGCAGGTTTCTGTTGGAACGTCTGCAGTATACACGGGCCGAATGTCACACCTGCTGCTCGACATTCGGCCTGTGTGTACTAGACTTTAAAATCTAAAGTCTATTTCCAGGTAACACTTTTTTTTTTTCCTTTTGAGATAAAAGTTTTAGCTAAATGGATTAAAGCTAAGCAACCTAGTCAGTGTTAAATAGTTTGTCTCAACACTCTAACTTCCACTTTTGCTGCACAGCTTGGTTTGTTAAAGAAAGTTGAAAAATAACAGAATGATCAAAACTAAGTTACAGGTGAACGAGAAAAACAGACTTCGTTTTGTGAATACTGGTGGCAGACTGCATTATTTATGTTATTTTCTTATTTTACCTTTAGTACCACTTCTGGTAAAACAAGATTGATGGAGAAGGACCCTTTTCCCTTTAGAGCCCTGTACACACGATCGGATATCCTATGGATTTTCGTCCAAGGGATTTGTCCATCGGATATCCGATGAAACTGTTTTCCATCAGTCTTGCCCACACACCATCAGTCAAAAAACCGACCGTTCCAAACGCGGTGACGTAAAACACTTCGATGAGCCGAGAAAAATGAAGTTCAATGCTTCTGAGCATGCGTCGACTTGATTCTGAGCATGCGTGGGTTTTTTATCCGATGGACTTGCCCATAGACGATCTGAGTTTTCGATCGTTTTTTTATCCATCGGAAAAATTTAAAACATGTTCTATTTTTAAAAACCGATGGAAAAAAGACCGATGGGTCCCATATACGATCGGTTTGTCTGATGAAAAGAATCCATCGGACGAAAATCCATAGGATATCCGATCGTGTGTACAGGGCTTTACTCCAGCATGTAACCCCATAAATCATTAAATGAACAATATAGTGTAAAAGTGATATGTAGAGTGCCCAATTAGTTATAAGCTTATACTTGATCACCTACTCCAGGGTGATAAAAGATTCAATTTGATTGGTTATTGCACAGTGTTGCTGTTTACACGTTGCTGTAAGCCCAGGTTGTGTGCAGTTGTTAGACATACCGTATTTTTTCCTTGAAACCATAATTCAGGTTTGGTGGTAATGCAGTGATTGAATCATAGTGGTTCAAAATCCTTACAAGTAGGAATGCAAGGCAGCAGCAGAAAGGAAACCTAAACTTTAAAAATATGTGAGTGAAAATTTCAGATGCTTAACATAACTTGATGTTTTTGATTTTCTACACAAACTTGAATCGGCTTGTAGTCTTCAATGAGCTGTGAGGCCGCGTACACACGACCGGTTTTCTCGGCAAAAAACGACAAGAAAACTGCCGGGAGAGCTTTCTTGCCGAGAAAACCGGCTGTGTGTACGCGGGTTTCAGTTTTCTCGTCAAGAAAACTGCCCAGATTCCCCGACGAGAAAAAAGACGACCTGCGGTCTTTTTTCTCGTTGAGAATCTCGTCGGCCTGTTTTTTGACGAGAAACCCGAGCGTGTGTACACTTACCTGTCGCCGTGGAAACCCGCGCATGCTCAAAATGACTTTGACGCATGCACGGTAGCTTCCTAGGCATAGGCATAGGGTGTAGCAAGATGGCGGCAACAGCATTGAATGTGACGAGCGCATGCTCGTCGTAGTCGATGATGTCACCGCGTTCGTGCCATTCAAAAGAACGGCGGTTCTTTAGAATCGTACGTGTGTACACTCGGCCGGGACAAGTTTCTTGTCAAGATTCTCGTCAGGAAAAACAACGTTTTTTTCCTGACGAGAATCTCGGCCGTGTGCACAGGGCTTGAGGGTGCTGGTAAATGTCTTCATAGTCCATTGATTTTCCTACTCCCAGGTTATGTACTGCTCATACATGGTATAAGCAGACTGCTATCCTGAGAGTCTGCAGGAGCTGGACATTGCACCTGTGAATTGTTGATCACGGGTGCAATGCTCTGCGAGCTACTTAGATAAAAAAGAATAAATGCACAAAAAGTTTTTTTTTTTTTTTATGTGAACCTATCCTTTAAGGATATGCTTCTGATCCTAGATGTGGGCTGGATAAAACCTTATAGTGGGCTGAATATGGTTTGAAGGCTGTAGACACTCATGTATTATGCCGCGTACACACGACCGTTTTTCGTGACGAGAAAAATGCCATTTTTTTATTTGGTCATTAAAAATGATCGTACGTAGGCTCCAGAGCATTTTTCACGACGTGAAAAATGGGCATTAAAAATTTGGAACATTCTCTATTTTTTCTCGTCGTTTTTCACGTCGTTGTTTTTCTCGTCGTGAAAAACGGCCGTGTGTAGGCTTTAACGATGTGAAAAAACGTGCATGCTCAGAAGCAAGTTATGAGATGGGAGCGCTCGTTCTGGTAAAACTAGCGTTCATAATGGAGATAGCACATTCGTCACGCTGTAACGGACTAAAGAGCACAAGGCTGAAAAGCGCAAATCGTCTCTCACCAAACTTTACTAACACGAGGATCAGCAAAAGCAGCCCAAAGGGTGGCGCCATCCCTTTATAGTGCCGTTGTACGTTTCGTACGTCACCGCGCTTTGTTCGAGCATTTTTTAGCATAAAATAAATAAATAATTGAAACTGATAACTGTGTTGTCATCTGCAATTACTTATGTTAGTCTTTAGGTAAATCTCTGTAGAGCCCCTTGATTCCTAGACCTATGCACTTGTAGACGACAGCACAGATATTGCTGAGACAATTTGAACAAAATCAGGTTAACTTTAAAGCTAAACTCCAGGACCTAATGTGCCCTGGTTAGCTATGGTTGGGTAAAGAAGGATCGAAATTCAGCCTGGTTTAGCAGGGACAGACCAAAATTCCATTAGATCGACTTCTGTTGAATGGGCACACTGGAAAACTTTTGTCGATCAGTGGTTGGTGTGTGCACCCGCATGCACTTGCACCCACATGGATGTCATATTGGGACAGCTGTGTCTTTATCTGTGTCCCAATAGACATCAATGGGACTACCTGCATAGAGATGCATGAGAGTATGGTATTGTATGCCCTGTGTGGACGAGGCCAAAAAAAAGTCCTGTATGCTGCATCTTTGATCAAAAGATCATCAAAACACAAGTTCCACAGAGTTCAATGGTAGTGCTCCTAAAACACAACACACCAAAAATACATTACACAGATGTGAACCGGCCCCTTGAAATAGTGCAACAGGAAATGGAAGGAGAAGGGAAAAAAGGGAAGATCGAGGGGATAAGAAACAACCTCACCTGTTTTTTTCTTGTTTTTTTTTTATATTTACAAAAATGTGAGGGGTGTACTCACTTTTGTGAGATATTGTACATATAGTAAACAAAATGAAGAAATTAAAAAAAAATCAACGCTTTTCAAAACATCCTAATAAGCTTTCTCGCATGGTACTGTACGTGAAGAGAAAGCGATGCAAGGGGTGGATGACTCTCAGTGAACAGAGTTATATTGGATATCCTTAGTGCTAGTTCACACCAGACGCAGTTCCGTGCGCTTTTTCATAAACTACTACACATGAGATGATATGTGCGCAATATACTAAGATTCTAAACCTTTTCCTAAACTAGGAAAATTAAACAAAATAAAGTAGAATAACTTAAATACAATAAATATGGAGGGGGGGGGTAAGAGATGGAGGGGGGGATATTGAATTAGGAGTGATTTGTCCTCCATAGGACCACAGGTCTTGTCTAGAGAGAGGCGGGATAGCTGGGCTTTAGTACTGTTGAGTTGAGCTATGTGTTTCCTTCATGCTTCCGTCGGAGAGAAGATGTGCTGCTCACTAAAGGAGCACCATCTTGAAAAAAATCTATTAGTAGGGGCATAGCCAAAAACAATGTAATAGAGCTTAGGAATCCCGCATTGTGGGCTTCACCTGGTTTTCATTGCTATGCTACAAACCCTGCAACATTGCAATCCAGGTGTCCGGGGGTGCCTCAAATCTTAAAAGGACCCTAGCAATGTCCCTGGCGGCTGTTTAATATATGTGCCCACCTATTGTTCAATTTTTTTTATTTAATCTTTCTTTATAAAGTTTTTTCTTTACATATAACATATTATTAACATTTGCTAAGAACATAAAACATTGATACATTTCTATGATTATTTATATTTTAGGTGGTGGCTTCTCATGTTCCCTCCTCGCAGGAAGTGTAACATAGCAAAAAAAAACCAAAAAAAAAACCATTCAATTAAGAATAGATATACATCTATGAAAAACAGTGGAAGTATCTAGTACTTTATGTATCTGGCAGATGTACAAGCAAGTAGTCACTAAAGAGTAACTTCACTCTGTTCTGCCTTTTTTTTTTTTACTCCCTCCTTGCTGTCATGCAGCTTTGTCCTTGAATTACATACTCACCCACACAGTGAATCCAGCATTTTCCTGATGCAATGCGCCGCTCAGGTGTGACAGCCTAGGTCTCATGCCACCATCATCTTGGTCCACCTCTGTCATCATGAGCCGGTTAGCTCTTCTGGGTTCAGGCAGCCAGCCCATGATGATGCATGCCAATTCTGCATATAGTTACATAGTTAGTCAGGTTGAAAAAAGACACAAGTCCATCTAGTTCAACTATAAAAAATAAATAAATAAAAAATATCGTACAATCCCATACACCCAATTCTATACCCACAGTTGATCCAGAGGAAGGCAAAAAACCCCAGCAGAGCATGATCCAATTTGCTACAGCAGGGGAAAAAATTCCTTCCTGATCCCCCGAGAGGCGATCGGATTTTCCCTGGATCAACTTTATGGGTTGCTGTTTGTCCTACTCCTGCAGTCTTTTATGAAATGTGACAAAAAAAATGGGGGGGGGGGGAGCCAGGGAGATAGACTCACCAGAGTGAGTGAGGGTCTGCTTTAAATAGCAAGTACTTTTTGTTTTATACTTTTGGAGCTCACAGTTTGACAAACACTAACACAAACTACAAGCTTCAGTATATTAAGGGAAAATTCTGAAACTTCCAGTTTTTGGCTTTTCAACTAGTTTAAGACCCATTTCTGCTGAATTGGCCAAAATTCCAGCCATGGGTGGCGCTGAAAGCACCACCTGGCTCTACAAAAGTGGATTTAAAAATCGACTGAGTGGGTTGGAAAATTATTATCCAATCAGATGCAGGGATTCACACAACTGCAAGTGCCACAACTGCCTGACTACAATTAGACAGCAGTGGAGATTCCTCCATCCAAGCTGTCTTATACACACGATAGTTTTTTCTGATGAAAAAAGACCGATGGACTTTTTTCATCGGACAAACCGATCGTGTGTGGGCCACATCGGTCTTTTTTCCATCGGTATAAAAAAATAGAACATGTTTTAAGTTTTACCGATGGAAAAAAATTGGATAGCAAATTCTGATCGTCTGTGTGGAACTCCATCGGACAAAAAACCCACGCATGCTCAGAATCAAGTCGACGCATGCTCAGAAGCATTGAACTTAAATTTTCTCGGCTTGTCGGAGTGTTTTACGTCACGGTGTTTGGGACGGTCGGATTTTTGACTGATGGTGTGTAGGCAAGACTGATGGAAGTCAGCTTCATCGGATTTCCAGTGGAAAAATCCATCAGATTTTATTCCATCGGAAATCCGATCGTGTGTACAGGGCATTAGTGTGGATGGGAGAATTGACTGTTTTTCTTTTATTCAGTCCATGGGCCTGAACAAGAGAATTTGAGCTGTGTATGGTCAGTATTTTAAGTCTGCTGCCATCCATTTTTGCCAGCAGTGTTACAAGCAATTGTAGCATCCTCTAGTGTGGGGGTCAGCAACCTGTAGATAGCGATCTACCAGTAGATCATGGACAGATGACTGGTAGATCTCGGTCTGGACTTGCTGACCTGCCCTTCCAGAGCATCAAACAGAGTGCAATGCAGAGGGACTACTTGTAAAGCTGTAGAAGGGAGCAAGAGCCGTATAAGTCGATGCCTCCTCTGTAGTACTGGCTCCTGTCCCATGCAGAGTGATACCAACTGTACTTCACCTATTATCCTGACTAGCAGTCTCTAAAGTAGTGCCAGCAGCAGGAAAGAAGAGATCTTTTTCAGGTCAGTGTAAAGCAATACACTGGGCATAATAGTATAGGGCTGCTTTCACACTGATGTGCTGCGGTTTAGCAAAGCAACTCGGCGGGTGCAGCGCAGTGCATCTGCAACTTTCCTGCAGGTTTGCTGTGCTCAGACATAGACTTCTATTAAATCCCGCTGTTTTACCACCTCCAACTTTACATGTGAATGAGCCCTAAGCGTGCCGCTGCTAAATGCAACTAAGGGCTCATTCACAAGTGCTGCTCCTCTAAAAAGCAATCCAAGTGGGTGTTGATAGGTGGTGAGGAGGCCATATGTTGCCTTCTTGCCACCTGATTTAAACCCATGATTGCCATGCAATGCAAGTGTTTGTGACACAGTAGTGCTGCTATTAGAGGCCTTAAATCAGGTGCGAGGAGGCGACACTGTGCCCGGTGATCTTTGACTTCTCCCGTGTTGTTCAGGTAGACTTTCACCTCTTTAAGGTTGCCTTTCCCTGCTCTAGTGTGTGCTAGAAATAGTTGGCTGAGGGACAGGCTTAGGATGTGAGTCTTGGTCAAGGTTCAGTGACTCAGGGGCTGGATGACTCATCAGCAGGGCCGGTGCTACCACTTGGCAAAACTAAGCAGCCGCCTAGGGTGCCCGACCACTGGTGTTCCTACTCTCTTCTCTCTGCAGCGAGAAACTATGTCTCAGCATCAGCAGGGTCCCGCCGCTCCATTCGCGCATAGTGCGAGAGGTGCAGCGGTGGCGGAGGACTGTGTCTGTGTCCAGACTCTCGAATGAATGGAAGCAAGCAAACATACATTGATGGGCGCTGGTAGGCTGTATTTGATGGGAGCTGGTGAGGTTGCATTGATGGGCGCTATTGAGGCTGCATTTGATGGGCGCTTCATTAAAAAGGGGTAGAGTCAGGGGTGGAGCCAAGGGGTGGGCAAAATAAGGTTTCGCCTAGGGTGTCAAAAATCCTTGCACCAGCCCTGCTCATCAGGCAGCTCTCTCTGGCACTTCCCCCTGGTTTGGAAGTTGGTAGAAACTTCCAAAACTAGAGGATAGGAGTAAGGAGGGGCTGCCATGCATATTCATGAAGTCCTTGACCAATTCCCAGGAAAAAAGGGTTTGGAAGGGGGCAGGCCACCTCATAAATAGACATGAGTCATGCCAGCAGGGGCAGTCAGGGGGAATATGGAGATGGAGTGCTGAGGAGGCTGTCGGTGACCCTTGAGGGCACCCCCTAGTCTGGGAGGGGGGTCTTGGGCCTGGGGCTCGGGTGCTGGAAGATTCCCCCTAAAACACACAGAGAAAACCCTTCCTGGAGGCACAGGAGCAAGGAGAGGACAGCAGGAGCAGGTCAGCAGGTCCGGGAGATCTACTGAGAGTCAGCCGGGTGGGCTGGTGAGTGTCAGTTTGGAGGACTGTGGGGAGAAGATAGCCTGGAGGCTAGTGAAAGGGGCAGCTGCAGCTAGGTGGTTTGACAGTTCCTGAAGAGGTGGTGCGTGGATCAGTAGCCACAGGAGGAATGTAAGCTTGACTCTGAACTTTGCTACACAACCAAGGGGCCTCAGGTTCCTGCCTGTAATGAACAATCTGTCTGAGTGACTGTCAGGCATCCTCAGTGTAACAGCACCCCAATATAAAGGCGTAAAACGCCGTTTACGATGTCCCCTCTCCTAGACACACATCCACTCGCTACCAATATCCACAGCTAAACGACCCTTTCCCATAGGAACCAATCCCTCTGGAAGAAAACGAGACGCACTCTGTCTTCTTCTGTAATAGGAATCACTTTATTATTGAGAAACATTGTAACTTTATACACAATTCAATCCATATGATTTAACATGAACAAGGGCCCAGCTCCACCCACACATCCCAAGACTCAACACCTCATCCTGACGTCTGCTAGGCTTCAAAAGATCCCACACAATACACATCTTCTCACGAAGGGTTGGCAGCCAGTCTGTCTGGCACTTTACAATACACACAAGGACAGACTTAATGAACAATAGAATGCAAAACACCTTAATTCCTCACAGCAATGATTACATAACCCCCACACACAGTATACATCCAATCTATATACAATGTATATACAGCCTTGAATATGGCTATCACAGACCATATCGGGGGTTTCTTTTATTCACCCTGTGTCCAAAGTGACCCCACTGTCACACATCTCCCCTTTCGGCAGGGGACTAACAGAGGAGGGGACCCCAGACGGGTCTACTCCGAAGTTAGTCCATGGGTCCATTCTTCCAATGCTGGTATCCACCCAGTACCACAAATGAATTGCTCCAAGCAGAGCATTACTTACCCAGCCAACCTCTGCCTCTCTCAGAGAACATACCCGCCGCTGGGGAGAAGACAGGGTGACTGGGCTCAGTCCGTCATGCTGTTGGGGATCTGGGTCGACTGCCCGGCATCCCTGGGGTATACAAGTGGAGACTGAAGTTCCATCCACTTGTGGTAGGTGGAAGTCCCCCAGTGCTTGCAAAGCAAGGCTGACATCCTCCTGTCTCAGTGTCACACCATTTTCTGGGGTTGTGTCAGTGAGGACTGAAGTCCCATCTACTACCACAGGAACTCCCTCTTCTGTTAGTTGAGAGCCGAGGCCCGTGGCACTCGGCTCTGTTGCCAGCTCTTCTGCTGGGTTGCTGTGAGTGGAGACCGCAGTCCCATCCACCGATATCCGCTCAAGTGGCAGTTGTGTGCAGAGGCCAGTAGCATTCTGCCCTGCTGCCAGTGATTCAGCTGGGGGTAAAAGCTTTACCACCTCAGCTTGTTGCTGGAGAGAGGGGCCAACTGCCCCGGCTCTCTGAAACTCCCCAGTTGTTTCCGGTGCTGGGCAGAGGTTGCTATCACTCTGCCCTGTTGCCAGCACTTCTGCTGGGGACTCCACACCATCTGCTCTGGCTAGCTGTTGGGGAGGGAAAATGGCTGCTTCTCCTCCCTGCATCTCTGAAATCCACTCGGAAAGAGGAACCATCACCTTCTCAACTCGGGCCTCCAAAACTGCCACGGGTGTAGAGCAGGGGTCTGTAGTACTCTGTCCTGCTGCCAGTACTTGGGCAGGCGATGCATAATCCATAACATCCTCTGAACAGTCCCTTAAGTCCATACCTTCTGTAATCTGTGGCTGGGGAGATGAGCCAACTGCCCTAGCTCCCTGGAACTCCATATCATCCACTTCGGCTTTAGGGAGGGCAATCTTCAGCTTTTCCACTGCCGATTCTTCAGCCAGGCTAGCTCCCTGGAACTCTATATCCTCCACTTCGGCTTTAGGGGTGGCAATCTTCAGATTTTCCACTGCTGATTCTTCAGCCAGGATTTCATAGTTGTCAACTGGTATTTCCTGATAGTCCCAGGCAAAGGGAGCCCCACCCTGCTTCTGAGCAGATTCTAGCAGCTGTCTGTAGGCGATCTCCGATTGTCGTATTTCCGCCATTCTCCACTCATGTTGCCGCTCTAGTTCTCTCTTTTGTCGCGCATCCTGCAGCTGGATACCTCTAATGGCTTCCTGAATGGCGGTCTCTGATGGGTTAGCACCATATAATGCCAACCGCTGTCGCACTCGTTGCTGAAACAAATCTTCAACTGACCGGGGTCCTGCATCACCATCTCTCTGGTCCATCTCGGCTCTCAAGTAAGTCTTTCAGCGTGACTATCCTGCAGGCTGCATAGCTGGTCATTCACTGTGGTGGCTTGGAGTGTCCCAGGAACTGGAGGGAAAATTCCGCTGCTGCCAACCAATGTAACAGCACCCCAATATCAAGGAGTAAAACGCCGTTTACGATGTCCCCTCTCCTAGACACACATCCACTCGCTACCAATATCCACAGCTAAACGACCCTTTCCCATAGGAACCAATCCCTCTGGAAGAAAACGAGACGCACTCTGTCTTCTTCTGTAATAGGAATCACTTTATTATTGAGAAACATTGTAACTTTATACACAATTCAATCCACATGATTTAACATGAACAAGGGCCCAGCTCCACCCACACATCCCAAGACTCAACACCTCATCCTGACGTCTGCTAGGCTTCAAAAGATCCCACACAATACACATCTTCTCACAAAGGGTTGGCAGCCAGTCTGTCTGGCACTTTACAATACACACAAGGACAGACTTAATGAACAATAGAATGCAAAACACCTTAATTCCTCACAGCAATGATTACATAACCCCCACACACAGTATACATCCAATCTATATACAATGTATATACAGCCTTGAATATGGCTATCACAGACCATATTGGGGGTTTCTTTTATTCACCCTGTGTCCAAAGTGACCCCACTGTCACACTCAGTGTCCCAGCTAGTTCTGCAAGCAAGTGTGTGCAGGAGGAAAAAGAGGAGCTGTATATAGAGACTGTGTATAGGAAAAGTTGTCCCTGAAGTTGTTGTTGAAGTCGAATGGGCATCCCATAATCTCCCATCCCTATCCAAGTTATTATCCCTTAATAAAAAGCAAAAACAAAGTCAGACTATTATCTGACTCTTGAGTGACTGTGAAAATTTGGTGTGCCTGGCTGTGCAGGGTGGGGGAATCCCAGATTACTTGCACCTCCTTAGGGAGGTGTGCTACACAATGTTATAGTAAAGGCATTTGATATCATGCACTTACTGTGATTTGTTTGTTTCAACAGCACGAAATGCAGGCTGTGGACCACCAATTAGCCCGCCAACTGATGCAGCTCAGGTCTCGAATGTCACAACTGAAAATAGAGCAAACCTGTGAGAGACATAAGGAGATGTTGGATGATGCCACATTTGACCTAGAGGGTTGTGATGAGGACTCGGACTTGCTCTGCAACATCCCTCCGCGGGCTGCTTTTTCCCTTTCTACTCCCCTCAAGCACATTGGAGTCACTAAGATGAACATTAACTCTCGAAGATTCTCCCTGTGCTAAGACTGTAGAAGTTATATCTTTGGCAACCAGCAATAGAGCAGCATTCTCACCAAATGAATGGCAGTAGGAACTAGCCTGCAGAACAGCTTTTGAAGACACATATAGACACATATATATATATCTTTTCCATAATTTAGGAGTTGGCAGTGGCACCATTATTACCAACAGTTAGTAGTAGGAGGAGCAGCTTTTCTTGTTTGATTATTATGCATTCACTGCCAACAGACCTCTCAAAATGGGACTGACCTGTTACCATTACTGTAAAATTATTTTCTCTTTGTTCATTGAGAGATAAAGAAATTGAATAAAGATCAGTCGGAACCACTGTGTTGTTTTTGCCTAGCATCCTATACTTGCAGATGGCACCAGGGCCGGCCCTCCTGTAGGGGGTCCGGGTCCCATTGGGTCAGCAAAGGCGCCCAGCAAGAAGGATGTACATGAGGGTCGTCACTATCCCCCTTAAATCTACTACATGTCCTCCCGCCTGCCCAGATAATAAACTAGCAAGCCATGACAGGTTATGTCATGATAGAGGCACAAATGAGGGAACCTCAAATACCCATTGGCTGGGGAGGCAGCAGGAGGCGGTGCAGCCTGTAAACTATGGACATGGAGCGCTGTCCATCACATACATTAAATCTTCATCCCGTGGTCTTCCTGTCTTGGTGCAGGTGTGGGATGGAGCGGCTCTAAATGGAGTTCCTGAGCAGCCTGCAAATGTCTGAGGTGAGGGAGAAACAGGCGAGGTAGTGTTTTGCCCCAGTAGTAATAAAGGAAAACTGGGGAGTTGCTAGAAGTACCTGTTCATGTGCAGGCTATGCTCCTCATCAATAATTTCCCCCCTTTAACCACTTGCTTACTGGGCACTTATACCCCCTTCCTGCCCAGGACAATTTTCAGCTTTCAGCACTGTCGCACTTTGAATGACAATTGTGCAGTCAAGCAAATAGAGCTTTCTTTTGGTGGTATTTAATCACCACTGGGTTATTTATTTTTTGCTAAATAAACAAAAAAGACCGAAAATTTAGAAAAAATAAACAAAACATTGTTTAAAGTTTGTTATAAAATTTCGCAAACAGTTAATTTTTCTCCGGCGATAATGTGCGCTAATGAGGCTGCACTGATGGTCACTGATGAGGTGGCACTGATTGGCACTGATAAGGCGGCACTTGTGGGCACTGATGAGGAGGCACAGATGAGGCTGCACTGATAGGTGGCACTGATGGGCGGCACTGTTGGGCTCTAATAGGCGCCACTGAAGGCACTAAGAGGTGGCATTGATAGGCAGCAATGATGGGCACTGATAGGCGGCACTGATAGGCACTCTTAGGTGGCGCTGATAGGCAGAACTGATAGGAAAGTGCGCTTGTAAGACCGCTGCGCAAATACGGTGTGACAAAAAGTATTGCAAGGACCACCATTTTATTCTCTAGGGTGTTAGAAAAAAATATATATAATGTTTGGGGGTTCTAAGTAATTTTCTAGCAAAAAAAATGTTTTTAAATTGTAAACACCAAATCTCAGAAAGAGGCTCGGGGCTTAAGTGGTTAAATAGTGGGTCAAACTAAGCAAATTGTACTCAGTTATCACGCTGATAAAAGCAAGCTCAACAATAATAAAGCCATATATTATACTCAGGCGACGGTAAAATAGAAAGAATATTTACAGTGGCATTATGTTCAACTGCATTATTGATGAAAATACTTAATGAATAATGTTTATAACAGAAAATGTTTAACACCCCCCCCCCAGTTGGACTGGTGTTGGACTACTACGAATATGACTTCACATACAAAAGCATCAGCTTGTGTTTGTGGTTGCATCGTAAAGTGTTAAGAGCTCCACTTTGGCAGGAAGTTGGGTGGCAGTGAGAAAGAGAGAAACACATTAGGGTGTAAGGATGGAAGAGACAAAAAAAATTATAATAATACAATAAACAAACTGTATATTAGGGCAAAAGTTTTTTATAACTTTGTTTTTATTTCCCTTTGAGTAAACTCAGAGAACAGTGAAACATTTTTGCGGGTGCTCCACTGTTCCAGACCAGTGCAACTGTGGATGTCCAGATTGCTTTTGTCATGCCTGACTTTATTTCTCCACCTCCCCTAAAGTGTCAAGGCAATGTTAACCACTTAAGCCCCGGACCATTTGGTAGCTAAAGGACCAGAGGTGAATTCAGAATTTTGCACTGCGCTGCTTTAACTGTAAATTGTGCGGACATGCAATGTTGTAGCCAAACGAAATTTGCGTCCTTTTCTTCCCACAAATAGAGCTTTCTTTTAATGGTATTTGATTGCCTCTGCGATTTTTATTTTTTGCGATATAAACGGAAAAAGACCGAAAATTTAGAAAAAAAATGATATTTTCTACTTTTTGTTATAAGAAAAATCGAATAAACTCAATTTTAGTCATACATTTAGGCCAAAATGTATTCAGCCACATGTTTTTAGTAAAAAAAATGTCAATAAGCGTATATTTATTGGTTTGCGCAAAAGTTATAGAGTTTACAAACTAGGGTACATTTTCTGAAATTTACACAGCTTTAAATTTATGACTGCCTATCTCATTTCTTGAGGTGCTAAAATGGCAGGACAGTACAAAACCCCCCCAAATGACCCCATTTTGGAAAGTAGACACCCCAAGGAAATTGCTGAGAGGCATGTTGAGCCCATTGAATTTTTTTTTTTTGTCTTAAGTGATTGAATAATGACTAAAAAAAAAAATTACGAAAAGTTGTCACTAAATGATATATTGCTCACACATGCCATGGTTATATGTGGAATTGCACCCCAAAATACATTTTGCTGCTTCTCCTGAGTACGGGGATACCACATGTGTGGGACTTTTTGGGAGCCTAGCCGCGTACGGGACCCCGGAAACCAAGCACCGCCTTCAGGATTTCTAAGGGCGCAAATTTTTGATTTCACTCCTCACTACCTATCACAGTTTTGAAGGCCATAAAATGCCAAAATAGCACAAAACCCCCCCAAATGACCCCATTTTAGAAAATAGACACCCCAAGGAAATTGCTGAGAGGCCTGTTGAGCCCATTGAATATATATTTTTTTGTCCCAAGTGATTGAATAATGACAAAAAAATAAAAAATAAAAAATAAATTACAAAAAGTTGTCACTAAATGATATATTGCTCACATGCCATGGTTATATGTGGAATTACACCCCAAAATAAATTTTTCTGCTTCTCCTAAGTGCGGGGATACCACATGTGTGGGACTTTTTAGGAGCCTAGCCGCGTACGGGACCCCGAAAACCAAGCACCGCCTTCAGGATTTCTAGGCACAAATTTTTGATTTCACTCCTCACTACCTATCACAGTTTCGAAGGCCATAAAATGCCAAAATAGCACAAAACCCCCCCCAAATGACCCCATTTTGGAATATAGACACCCCAAGCTATTTGCTGAGAGGCATGGCGAGTATTTTACAGCTCTCATTTGTTTTTGAAAATGAAGAAAGAAAATATATATATATATATATATTTTTTTTTTCAATTTTCAAAACTTTGTGACAAAAAGCGAGATCTGCAAAATACTCACAATACCTCTCAGCAAATAGCTTGGGGTGTCTACTTTCCAAAATGGGGTCATTTTGGGGGGGGGAGGTTTGTGCCATCTGGGCATTCCATGGCCTCCGAAACTGTGATAGGCAGTGAGAAGTGAAATAAAAAAATTACACCCTTAGAAAGCCGGCTTGGTGCTTGGTTTTGGGGTCCCGTACGCGGCTAGGCTCCCAAAAAGTCTCACACATGTGGTATCCCCGTACTCAGGAGAAGCAACAGAATGTATTTTGGGGTGTAATTCCACATATGCCCATGGCATGTTTGAGCAATATATCATTTAGTGACAACTTTGTGCAAAAAAAAAAAAAAAAAAATTGTCGTTTTTCCGCAACTTGTGTCAACATATAAAATATTCCATGGACTCGACATGCCTCTCAGTATATAGCTTGGGGTGTCTACTTTCCAAAATGGGGTCATTTGGGGGGGTTTTGAACTGTTCTGGCATTTTATACACAACATTAGGAAGCTTACATCCACTCTTCTAACCACTTGAAGACAAAGCCCTTTTTGACACTTTTTGTTTACATGAAAAAAAATTTTTTTTTGCAAGAAAATTATGTTGAACCCCCAAACATTATATATATTTTTAAAGCAAAGGCCCTACAGATTAAAATGGTGGGTGTTGCATTTTTTTTTTCTACACAGTATTTGCGCAGCGATTTTTCAAACGCATTTTTTGGGTTAAAAAAATACACTTTTTTTAATTTTAATGCACTAAAACACACTATGTTGCCCAAATGTTTGATGAAATAAAAAAGATGATCTTAGGCCGAGTACATAGATACCAAACACGACATGCTTTAAAAATTCGCACAAACTCGCATTGGCGACAAACTACATACATTTTTAAAAGCTTTTAAAAGCCTTTACAGGTTACCCCAGTAGATTTACAGAGGAGGTCTACTGCTAAAATGACTGCCCTCGATCTGACCTTCGCGGTGATACCTCACATGCATGGTGCAATTGCTGTTTACATATGACGCCAGACCGACGCTTGCGTTCGCCATTGGGCAAGAGCAGGGCAGGACAGGGGTGCTTTTTTTTTTTTTTTTTTTTATTAATTTTGCTTTTTTATTTTATTTTTAAATTGTTCCTTCCAAGTATTTTATAGGTAGTGACAGGTACTCTTTTTTTGAAAAAACTGGGGTCTTCTAGACCCTAGATTTTTCCTCTGCCCTCAAAGCATCTGACCACACCAAGATCGGTGTGATAAAATGCTTTCCCAATTTTCCAATGGCGCTTTTTATATCCGGGGGGGGGGCATTCCCTTCCACTGCTTGTAAAAGCGGTCCAGAGGCTAATTAGCCGCTAGGATTGCTTTTACATGAAAGCCGGCCGCAGGCTGAAAAGAATGATACCAAGATGATACCTAAACCCGCAGGCATCATTCTGGTATAAACATTCAAAGTCCAGCAACATACCAGTACGTTGCTGGTCCTTGTTGGACATGTATTGTAATCTTTTTTTTTCATGCAGCCAGTTGGCTGAACGAAAAAAGAGATTGATCGGTGGGTATGCCCACCATTAGAATACCGCCCTTCATCCACCCACTTCCAATGATGGGCATACACGCACCATTTATATATGCCGAAGCATGGGGGCATCCTCCCGCAAAAAAGTTATGCCGCACACACATGGTCAGACTTTTCCACGGGCAAGCCTCCGTCGGAATTTCGACCGTATGTACGCGGCATTAGGAGCAAAATCGCTCCTCTGCTCCTGCTGCCCCAATGCTTCGGCATATTTGCTTTTTTTTTTAACTGTGGTGGTGAAATCACCTCCTACAGCACTGGAGTCGCAGGGATCAGGCCTGTCTCTGCGAACGCTGCAGTTATGTGTGTTTTTGTTTTGTAAGTGACAGTGATCGATCGATACTGCACTTGGGTGGCCTGGGCTGGACGGAGGGGCAAAACGCAGGTGCCAGCAGGTATCTGGGCTGATCCTGCTAACACTGCGTTTTGGGAACCCTAAACTAATGGGGACGCTAGTATAGATCTGATCAGATCAGATATTGATCTGTTCAGATACTATACCACTAAGGGGGGTGTATGCTTCACGCGTGGGTGTTAGCGTTACTGGCACTAACCTGCCGCTGCCTGGGGTGTGACGCAGACCCTCTCTGACGCTAAAACCTAATTGATATCACCCGCCGGGCGATCAGGGGGTTAAACCTTTATTGGGTTATATACGGCGGGTGCCCTGACACTATAAAAAGCAAACTAACTAACCAGCGTCACCCGTAACACTTATATGGTGATCACTGGTGAAAGGGTTAACTAGGGGCAATCAGGGGGTTAAAACCTTTATTAGATAATATATGGGGGTACCTGACACTATAAAAACCTGCGGCGAACCTAAAAAAAATTACTGGCAACCGATCTGCATCACCGACACTAAGACAGCGTTTAGAAAAACGATCGCTTAGCGACAGTGGTGATAGGGGGTGAAAGGGTTACCTGGGGGGCGATCAAGGGGGTTAAACCTTTATTAGTTAATATATTGGGGTACCTGACGCTATAAAAACCTGCGGCGAACCTAAAAAAAAATTACCAGCTACCGATCTGCATCACCGACACTAAGACAGCGTTTAGAAAAACGATCGCTTAGCGACAGTGGGGATGGGGGTGAAAGGGTTACCTGGGGGGCGATCAAGGGGGTTAAACCTTTATTAGATAATATATTGGGGTACCTGACGCTATAAAAACATGCGGCGAACCTAAAAAAAATTACTGGCTACCGATCTGCATCACCGACACTAAGACAGCGTTTAGAAAAACGATCGCTTAGCGACAGTGGTGATGGGGTGAAAGGGTTACCTGGGGGGCGATCAAGGGGGTTAAACCTTTATTAGATAATATATTGGGGTACCTGACGCTATAAAAACATGCGGCGAACCTAAAAAAAATTACTGGCTGCCGATCGGCATCACTGACGCTAAGACAGCGATCAGAAAAATGATCGCTTAGCGACAGTGGTGATAGGGGGTGAAAGGGTTATCTGGGGGGTGATCAAGGGGTTAAACCTTTATTAGGGGGGGTTAGGGGGCTACACTGGACCTAAAACTGAATGTACTGACACTTTAACAGTCACAAATGTCACTGATTGCAGTGATCACTAAATAAATGGTCACTGCAATCAGTGACACTGTGACTGGGGGCTGGGGGGTGATCTGGAGGGTGATCTGGGGTGTCTGGGGGGGCCTGGGGGGGCGATTTATGTCCCTATGTGTCCTGGTGTCAGTGTAGTGTTGTGTGCACTGACCTGATGTCTTGTCTTGTACGGCGCTCGGTATATGTGAGCGCCGCACCAGAGATGACATCACTTCCTCCTGCTTCCTCTGTCTGACACAGACAGAGGGGGCATTTCCATTCGCCGGGAGCGATCGCGAGGGGGTGGCCGGAAACGAATGGCTGCCCCCTCATCCCGGAACGCTCCCGGACACTTAGCCACCGCTCACTGTATAGGAGGGGGGTCCGATTGGACCCCCCAACTATACAAAGGCAATCACGTATGCTCTACGTGATTGTGCCTGTCGGTGCCATTCTGCCGACGTATATATACAGTGAGCGGTCGTTAAGTGGTTAAAGAGGAACTGCAGTCTGCTCACATAATTTGCAATAAAACATCTTTGCCATTCTGAAGATTCCCTCCCTCCTTGCATATAATTTTATATATACTGTGATTCTGTACTTGCCAAATATGCTGCAGAAATCTCCCTCCAGTGAGTCTGGCTGCATCCATTTTACCTGTGGGCAGCTGAAGCTGCTGCCGGTTCACTTCCTGGATTTACACAGACACCCAGAGGCACACCTCCAGCTCTGCAGCTCTCATTGACCCCCTCCCTTCTTGGCAAACTCTCATGAGAGTGAGGGAGAGCTGTGCATGATGTCACAAGCCTAGGCTAATGACAAGACAAGAAACATGAAGTGGGCTGTAGAAGGTATTTACTGGCAGAAAAAAATATATTTTACTATCCAAAGTTAAAACAACAAGGGCAGAGGATTTAATAGATGGAAAGATGAAAAAATGACTGAAGGTCTGGTTTAAATACCACCAAAAGAAAGCTCTATTTGTGCGGGGAAACGGGACAACAATTTCATATGGGTAAAGTGTTGCATGAATGAGTAATTGTCATTCAAAGTGTGAGAGCACTGAAAACAAGGGCAGAAAATTTATTGGATGGAAAGTTGAAAAAAGGTCTGCTTAAGAGATGGTCACCATTATTAGCAGGGAGTTGTCTGTTTTTTCTTTCTTGGGCAACTGACCAGAAAATGTGATTTCTAACAGTAATGCCGCGTACACACGACCGTTTTTCATGACAAGAAAACTGCCATTTTTTCGATTGGTTGTGAAAACCGGTCGTGTGTATGCTCCATAGCAGTTTTCTCGATGAGAAAACTGGCCACAAAAAAATTAGAACCTGCTCTATTTTTTCTTGTCGTTTTTCCCGTCGTTCTTTTTTCTCATTGCGAAAACCGCTCGTGTGTATGCTTTTCCCGAGAGGAAAACAACGCGCATGCTCAGAATCAAGTATGAGACGGGAGCGCTCGTTCTGGTAAAACTAGTGTTTGTAATGGAGATAGCACATTCGTCACGCTGTAACGGACTGAAAAGCATGAGGCTGAAAAGCGTGAATCGTCTCTCACCAAACTTTACTAACACGAGATCAGCAAAAGCAGCCCAAAGGTGGCGCCATTCGAATGGAACTTCCCCTTTATAGTGCCGTAGTACGTGTTGTCGCCACGCTTTGATCAAGCGTTTTTTTTTTCATGAACGTGTGTATGCAAGGCAGGCTTGAGAGGAATCACGACGCATCACGTCGAGAAAAACATTGTTTTTTTGCATGACAGGAAAAACGGTTGTGTGTACGCGGCATTGGCCTTGTGTATTAGAGAATTGCCTCTCTAACATTGTGTTCGGGCTCTTTCACACGGGACAGATCCGTGAAGATCCGCCCTGTGAAGCTCCGCTTGCTCAGTGGGGATCGCTCCGTTGATCCCCGCTGAGCCGGCGGATGACTGGGCGGTCCCCGCACACTGTGCAGGGACCACCCTGTCAGAGCGCCGCTCTCCCCTATGGGGGGATCGGATGAACACGGACCGTCTGTCTGTGTTCATCCGATCCGCTCCGCCGACGGATGGAAAAATAGGGTTTTCCTCTGTCACACTTTGGCGGAGCAGAGCGGATGTCAGCGGACATGTCACCGCTGACATCCGTGGCTCCATAGGGCTACATGAAGCATCCGTTCAGGTCCGCCTAAAAAACTGACAGGCGGACCTGAACGGACCGTCCGTGTGAAAGGGGCCTTCCTGTCAGCATGACTCGAGCTGGTAATTATATGTAGTAACTATAGTCACTGACACATATTCTATGTTTTTTACATTTGTTAATCTACTACATTTAAATCTAATTTTAAACCATGCAAATGGGCTAGAAAGTTTACCTACCCTAGGGCCCTTCTGCCTCTTACCTACGCTTCTGCTTAACAATTTCTGAACCTAGTGAGAGTATGTGTAATGAGTATATATAAGGACATAAGGACAGGTTGTTTGCTTTTTTTTTAGCTTTATTATGCTAAATATAATGACACTCTAAACACTACACTTTACACAGAGCTCTGGTAAGTATAAAAAATTGTGAAAATACTACAAATTTAAAAAGATATCCAAAATGGGAAAGCAGGTACACAATAGACTAAAAGTACTGAAGAATACAGGCCCTGTAGAGGAGGTCAGTTATATTATAAGTATTGGCTAGTCCAGTGTTTCTCAACTCTAGTCCTCAAGGCCAACGCTGTATCCTGGCCTAGGCCAACAAGGCCCAGGCCTAGGGCAGCACTTTGCACGGGGCCAGCACGGAAAGAGTCCCCGCCAGCTTGCGCTACACTGTTAGTTTAGTGCCAGTCCTTTGGGGTGGACTGGGCTGAGAGGCAAATTAGTCTAGAGCCCCCATAAAGCGGCCGCACTGTTTCCAGTATGCAGGCGGCCGGCATTCCGCAACTGTGGGGGCGCTGCTTCTAATTTTGACTGTCCTATCATCCTGGACCACAAACCTTCCTCACTGTGCTATATGTTTCTACTGCACCATTGGCATGGTTATATCTTCTTAGTCCTCTCCATAAAATTATCAGAAAGAAAGTAGAACTATAGGCAACAGTTATAGTCCCTGTCAGTTTATTTTTTTTTTTTTTTTATAATTATTTTTTATTAAAGTTTTCAAACACATACAACACACACAGCTTAAGCACCTACAGTACAGAAGAAGAACATGTACAGAAAAATAATACATTTCGCAATGTGAACCAATCGATAAAATGCACAACAATGGAAGGGTACAACGATACCGCCCAGGTAGAATCCAAGAGGGCAATAGTATGATAAAACATTTAAACCAGTAAAAAACATATCCAAAGTCAACGGAAGAAAAGGAGGGTGTAGGAGCAAGGCAAGAACCCCGACACGATGACCTGGGTCACCCCCAACCCACTAAGCCGTTTCGGGCTCAGCTAACCAAGTGCGCCAGACCTTATCGTACTTCAATGGGCATCCCCGATTAGCATATGTATCCTTGTATAGAGGAAGGCTGATATTCACTAAGCGTTTCCATTGCAACAAAGAGGGGGGGGCATGTTTCTTCCACTGCATAGCAATATTCTTGCGAGTATAGAAGAGCAGCAAGGTAATTAGCGTGCGTCTGGCAGAGGATGGTACAATGGTCTCAATGAGCCCCAAAAGGCACACCTCCATTGCCAAAGGTACTGCGACTAAAGCAACTCTGTTAATCATATCTAGCACTGTTTCCCAGTATTGCTGGACCCCTGGACATCGCCAGAAGATATGGGAGAAGTCGCCCGGTGAGGCGCCGCATCTCCAACACTCTGAGGAATGAGCAGGATCCATCTTGTGAAGTCTGTGTGGGGTGAAATAAGCCCTATGAACAATCTTGTATTGCACCAATCTGTCACGCATGGAGACAAGGGTGTTGAAAGGGAGGTCCCACACGTCATCCCAGTCATCATTATCCAACGTGGGGATATCAGTCTGCCATTTAGTCCAGAGTTTGTCAAGAGGTGGAAGAGATACAAAGATCAAATATGAATAGAGATGTGAGGTGGGCTTTTTATCACAGCTAAATCTAAGTGTCCTCTCCAGTTCCGACTGCGCCACAATACATGAAGATTGTGGAAACTGCGCCGCAAATGCATGGGACGGAGAGAGAGAATATGTTGTATCAGCCACAGAGTGGTAACTGTGGATATCAACAAAAAAAAGTACCTGGCGTGCCACTTCCTAACATTTGAATATAGAAGAAGCTAGATGGAGGGACTTGGACTTTTTAGGCACCATACACAAATTATATAAAAAGAATATTTTTATTGTATAATAAACTAACATATCAATATTTCTGTATAAAAATTGTTCACAAGTTCTAAAAGAGACGATACAACAATACCGATATAGTACAACACCATAGCTCTAATGCAGATCATATAGGGCCAGTGTTCATCCATAGGCCAGTTAGATGCATTCCCAAAAAGTTGAGGTATGGTTGAAACGGCATAAGTCGTAGGAAAAGATGTAATAATTTCACTCTCGCTCGACAAGTTCCGCGTCCAGTGACGCTTCTTCAGGAGCGTGTCATGTGAACTAAACAGGAAATATATTTAAACACATAACATATATCATGAGTTTGTAATTTGTCATCATGCATTCAATAATGCTATAATACATTTAGAAACCCTTATAGAAAAAGGGAAGATATGTTTACACTTTTGTAAAGGAACTCAGAGAAGACCTAAATTATATATACTGACCTTGGAGACAGGGAAAAAGGTATAGAACGAACCCGACGGTCACTGTGGAGGCGTGCACCTATTATTCAATTGATAACATTGGATTAGTGAAAAATGCTTACTGTTAAGAACATCTGGTTACTCAAAACCAGGATGTCTAATGTTGTATAAATAATTTGGCTTCATATGAAAAAGACAATTTCCAAATTACTATCGAGCAGAAATAGAGTCCCTTGGAGATGGCAGGAGAAGAGGGGGTCGAAGTTGCCCATGTGTAGAAAGACAGTGAAGGCAAAAAGCGTCAAGTACATCCACTTGTTGCCATTAGCCTCACGATACGTTTTCAGTCAGGATACAATGTAACAGTTAATCTAGACAATGGGTCTAGAATGAAAGAAGAATCACAATTGGTAATTACTTCATATGATCCAATAGTTTGACTAATTGAGGGTAACACTCACAAGAATAGTATTACCTGACAATAGATTCCCATCTGGTAAATTTGTAGCCAGGACGCCGTCCTGGGCGTCCTTAACAAGAACAGCTGAATTAAATAATATAATAATTGCTATTAGGACATCTGATTAGTCAAAACAGGTAATGACATGTCCTAATAGCAATTATTATATTATTTAATTCAGCTGTTCTTGTTAAGGACGCCCAGGACTGCGTCCTGGCTACAAATTTACCAGATGGGAATCTATTGTCAGGTAATACTATTCTTGTGAGTGTTACCCTCAATTAGTCAAACTATTGGATCATATGAAGTAATTACCAATTGTGATTCTTCTTTCATTCTAGACCCATTGTCTAGATTAACTGTTACATTGTATCCTGACTGAAAACGTATCGTGAGGCTAATGGCAACAAGTGGATGTACTTGACGCTTTTTGCCTTCACTGTCTTTCTACACATGGGCAACTTCGACTTGATCCCCTGGCGAATCTTCTATAATATAGCTGATTAATTCCCTAGATCTTAAACTGCATTAGCGGGTAAGCTATACCCCTTAGCAACAAGCTAAGGTTATGGACATCAATCAATTAGAACTATTGTCTTATTTACCTCTGTTTCTACTTTCTCCTTTATATAAATATGGCTGTGGTCACTATGCACTCTACCTGCATATACACTCTGGGATCCATTTGTTTGATTCCCAGACTGTTGGAGAGTTTTTCTACAACTATTTTCCAGCATACTTCCAACATATTACTTTATGGGGCTTCCGTTTCGTTTTTTGTTTTTTCCCCCTCTTCTCCTGCCATCTCCAAGGGACTCTATTTCTGCTCGATAGTAATTTGGAAATTGTCTTTTTCATATGAAGCCAAATTATTTATACAACATTAGACATCCTGGTTTTGAGTAACCAGATGTTCTTAACAGTAAGCATTTTTCACTAATCCAATGTTATCAATTGAATAATAGGTGCACGCCTCCACAGTGACCGTCGGGTTCGTTCTATACCTTTTTCCCTGTCTCCAAGGTCAGTATATATAATTTAGGTCTTCTCTGAGTTCCTTTACAAAAGTGTAAACATATCTTCCCTTTTTCTATAAGGGTTTCTAAATGTATTATAGCATTATTGAATGCATGATGACAAATTACAAACTCATGATATATGTTATGTGTTTAAATATATTTCCTGTTTAGTTCACATGACACGCTCCTGAAGAAGCGTCACTGGACGCGGAACTTGTCGAGCGAGAGTGAAATTATTACATCTTTTCCTACGACTTATGCCGTTTCAACCATACCTCAACTTTTTGGGAATGCATCTAACTGGCCTATGGATGAACACTGGCCCTATATGATCTGCATTAGAGCTATGGTGTTGTACTATATCGGTATTGTTGTATCGTCTCTTTTAGAACTTGTGAACAATTTTTATACAGAAATATTGATATGTTAGTTTATTATACAATAAAAATATTCTTTTTATATAATTTGTGTATGGTGCCTAAAAAGTGCAAATGCATGGGACAGTTGAAGATATCTGAATAGGAAATGGTTAGGAAGGTTATATTGGGAGGAAAGGTGTGAGAAAGGGAGTAAGGAGTTTTGAGACACTATGTGGGACACTAATTTTATACCGTGTTTTGTCCACGCGTAAGGGTCGGGGATTTTGTAAATATGAGATAAGTTAGGGTTCAGCCAGATAGGGGCATTGGGGGAGATTTCAGACTGTTTACATTTCTCAATGGCTAATCCTGTCCGCCACGCCCGCAGGGTGGCAAGCATGGAGGGGGTCAGAGGATAGGGGGCACGAGGGCCCCTTAAAAGTAGCAATTGAAGAGCTTCCAATGAACCGACCACTGCCGCTTCCAGCACGGTCGACGAGTTTGTCCTGTCCGGCTGTAACCACCACGCCGCTGTCACCAACTGCGCGGAGAGGTAATACTTATAACAGTCCGGGAATGCCATGCCACCCTGCGATCTAGGCCTCATTAAAGTCGTCAGTCGATATCTGGGAGGAGAGGGGCCCCATAGGAAGGAAGAAAAAATGCGGTTCAATTTCTTAAAAAAGGATTTGGGAACCCATTGTGGGGAGTGGCGGAAAAGATATGTTAGTTTGGGAATAATCTTCATTTTTATGAGGTTAACCCGCCCCCATAATGACAGGGGCAGGTTACTCCAGGATTTAAGCTTCGTCTGGGACTCTAAAAGCACCGGGGCGAGATTTAAAGATATATAGTCCGTGGCTGAACCAGAGACATGCACCCCTAAGTACTTAAAGGAGTCCACCCACAGTAGGGGGCTGTCAGGAGGGGAAGTGGATCTGGCCGCCTGAACAATCGGGAATAGGAGGGACTTAGACCAATTTACCCTAAGATCGGTGACCTCAGCAAAGGCGTTCAGAATACTTAGCGCTCCCTGCAAGGACGGACCGGCATCATTCAGGAAGAGTAGCATGTCATCTGCGTATAGGGCAACCCTCTCCTCCAGCAACCCGAGTCGGAGACCCTTAATGTGCGGTGAGGTGCGAAGTGCCTCCGCCACCGGTTCAATAGCTAGGGCAAACAAAGCTGGAGAGAGAGGTCAGCCCTGCCTCGTTCCCCTGGTGAGCCCGAAGGGGACAGACAGCCCACCCCCCAATCGCACCGAGGAAGTGGGGCATTTGCAAATCACCTGTAGCTACTTGATAAATAACAGAGGAAACCCCATCCTGCGTAATGTTTCCCACAAAAATGGCCACTCGACCGTGTCAAAGGCCTTTTCTACGTCTAGAGAGGCCACTACCCGGGATCCCATATTGAGGTGGTGAGCGTGTATGTTAGTGAACAGCCGTCTGAGATTGACATCTGTGGACCTACGGGGCATGAAACCCGTCTGGTCTGGGTCTATCACTGAGGGTAGCATAGGATACAACCGAAGGGCCAGAAGCTTAGTCAGAATTTTAAAGTCGGAATTAAGTAGTGCAATAGGGCGATATGAAGCACATGAAGTGGGGTCCTTGGGAGCCTTGTATATCAATGTCAAGTAGGCATGGTACATAGAACCAGGCAGACCACCCTCTGCCAGACAGACAGTGTATAATTGTGCCAACAGGGGTGCTAAAAGTTCCATATGGGCCTTATAAAAGTCTATCGGGAGCCCATCCGGCCCCGGCGCCTTGCCGGGGGGGAAGGACTGGATAGCTTCTATGACCTCCAGGGCCGTAAATGGTTGGACCAAAGTCTCCCTTTCGTGGTCAGAGAGCCAGCCAAGCGCTAACGGATCTAACAGCCCATTCAGCGACTCCGGCTGAAAATCTGAGGACAGACCAGACGAATACAAAGTGCCATAAAAGGAGTTGAAAGCCTGTAGGATATCAGAAGGGGAGGACACCGTCCCGCCCCCGGGGTCCGCAGGGTAGACACAAGGGTAAGGGGTTGGTCATGTTGCGTCAACATGGCCAGCAGGCGGCCATTTCGATCACCATGTTCAAAGGCCCTCTGCCTACCCCTATATGAATCCAGTCGCGTGACCTCAGCCAGGTGTAACTGTAATTCTCTCTGAGCCGCCATCAGCAGATCAAAGTGAACAGGGGTGGGGTCATCACCATATGTAGCGGTGTGGTCATCAACAGTCTTCTGCAGCGCCAGAGTGGCAGCCGATTGCTTTCTTTTAATGCTGGCAATAGAAGAAATATACTGTCCCCTCATGAAGGCTTTAAAGGCATCCCAGACAATGTCGGGAGAAGAGGATTCCTTATTATTTTCCCAGAACTCAGACAGCCGGGGCGGCAGTTTGTCGGTAATGTCAGGATGAGAGACCCATTGTGTGCCCAACCTCCAGAGCGCAGCGCTCCGTGAAGCCGGGGAGCGGAGCACCACCACCAAGGGACTGTGATCAGACAGCCCGCTAGGCAGATAGGACGTCCCCAACACGTCCGCTAACAGTGCAGGGTTGGAGAAGGCCAAATCTATCTGCGACGCAGTCTTATAGGATGCCGAATAACATGAATAAGCCCTTGTGGTAGGGTGCTTCCACCTCCAGACCTCCACCAGCCCCACCGCCTGAGCCCAGGCAGAGAGGTCCATACACTGTTTCTTAGGCGGGGTAGGTCTATCCAGGTCAGGTGACAAAATGGCATTAAAGTCTCCCATAACCAGAATCTTCCCGGGGCAGAAAGGTGCAATCTTTTCTAGAACCTCGTATAGTAATGCGGATGAAAAAGGGGGAGGGACGTACAGATCAATATATCGTATAGACCATAACGTGAACACCACTATCACAAATTTCCCCTGGGGATCAGTACGGATCTCCTCAATGACACAGGGGAAATTCTTGTGGATAAGGATCGACACACCCCTGGAGTATGAGGAGTACGTGGCATGTATCGCTCGCTGTATCCAAGTTTTTTTAAGCGTCAAAATCTTACTGCCCATGAGGTGAGTCTCCTGGAGGAGAATAAGCTGGGGGGAGTGAGATTTTAAGTATTGGAATAAAAGGGCCCGCTTAAATTTTGAGTTAAGACCTCTGACATTCCAGGAAAGGATGGTGAAGGAGTCAGCTAATTGACTAGCCATCGGGCGGTGGGGAGAAATAATTGAGGAGATATGCTAAAGGGCATGTACGGTTGCACCCCATGAGCAGCAAGATCCCAGTCACAGTGCAGAAAATACTGACAGTACTTAAGCATAACACAAAACAGAACATAAAAATAAAAAAAAAACAACAGAAGATCAAGGAATAACCAACTCCTTAATCAAACTTCCCAGGCACAGGTGCCTATCCTACTATATCCCAGCCTTCCTCCAAACAGGGGAGAAGGTCTGGGAATAGTTTTTACCCAGAAAAAAACTTAACTAAAGGGTGCTAGTGAACCCCTCAACTGGGGGCACTACACTACTAGAGCCAGTCCACCCACTCTGTCGACGGGCGATGCTCCTTCCGTCTTGTAAGAACAGGGAGCAGAGGGATGATGGTTAATGAGCCCAAAAAACCAGCGGCAACAAAGTCAGTGGCTAGACAGAGCAGTGGGCAAAGGGTGGGGGGGACGTGTATCTCAACACAGCGAGAAGGGCTGAGCAATCTGGAGGGGGGGTTATAGTTCCTCCAGCTATTGGGGTACCTCCCAAGAGAATGGAGAACACCAGGCCAATCTCTTCTTACAAAACACCAAACCTAGAGGGTTAAGTGCAAGTCACGCGTAAAAGTGTATTCATGATTGCTCCGGTATTTGTCGAATGTTCGTAGGATGAATTAAGCAAGAATATGGAAGATCCGTGCATCAGGTATAGTAGACTTATAGGACGTCTTAGTGGGGTATATCAGACAAAGGCGTTTAAACACCATGCATTAGCTTAGGGAATGGGTCTTCAATGCAAGGTGGCCAGCCAGTCATCACCATCCGCTGGGTTGTCAAAGAATCGGATTGTCCCATCGTGTTGGACTCGCAAGCGGCTGGGGTATAGCATGCCGTATTTTATGTTCTTATCCCTAAATCGCCTACGGACATCGTTGAAGGTCTTCCTTTTCCGCTGCAGATCCACCGAAAAGTCCGGGAAAAGAAAAACAGAGGCGTTGCCGTATTTGAGAGCGGGATGTTTGCGGGCTTCGGCGAGAATCTTGTCTCTGTCACGATAATTAAGGAAGCGTACCAGGAAGGGCCTGGGGAGGTTCCCCGGGATGGCGCGGCCGGTGGGCACCCGATGAGCCCTTTCGACCACATATGTAGGAGAAACATCTGTGAGGCTCAGGAGATTTTTAAAGAAATCCTCCGCGAATTCAGCCGGGCAATCCCCCTCCTCCCTCTCAGGCAGCCCCAGGACGCGGACATTGTTGCGTCTGAGGCGGTTCTCTGCGTCATCAGATTTTGCGACAAGGGACTGGACCGTGCGCTGCAGCTCAGCAATGGAAGAGGCATGGGTGGCAGTAAGATCTTCAGTAGCGGATATCCTGGTCTCCGTTTCAGTCATTCTCCCTCCTATTTTGTCAAGGTCATTTCTGATAAGATTGCACTCCTCAGCAAGATGATCGATGCGCACAAGCAGTGAGGACTTACTCTGCTCGATCGCAGCAAGGATCACGGCTGTACTGTCCTGCGATGGCGGGGCTGATTCCGCCGCCGGAACCCCTCCAGGACCCATCTCCAAGTCAGCCAGTAAGGCCCGGAGCTGACCAAGCAGGACGTGGTCCGGCTGTAGCGGAGAGGGTTGTGGCTGCCGGGGGGACGAGCCAATGACAGCGGTCCCGGCTGATTTTTTCCCCTTTTTGGAAGTGGGGGACATCTGGTGGGCCTCTAAAGGGGGGCCCCAATAGGGGAGCAGCACACGCCAAGATCAGTTTCTAGTGCGCAGCAGGGGGTGGCTCAGATAGGTAGTGGGTAATGGGTAGTGGGTCTGGGAGATCACAGTCCAGGCAGATAACCAGCCAGCACACCCAGCCCCTCAGCACTCAGCAAACAACCAGGCAGTGATAGTTCAGTGAGGGTGGCATACAAAGAGTGGAGGCAGGATATGTCTTGAGTTGGGGGACACAGGCAGAAAGTGGCAGAGTCTCCAGGCCCCAGGGCACCTCCACAGAGCTAATCCCCACCAGCAGCACACCAGGTCCCTGCAGGGAGGAGGATAAGTGCAGGGCCGCCGGGTCCGCGTCCGCGATTTTCCGCCCCGCCGGCGCGGCGCACCACCGCCGGGCAGCCACTGCAGGAAACAGCTGTGTCCGGCAGGCTCCACTAGGCCGCGGCCGCCGCGAGCGCTCCCGGCGGCTCCGCAGGCCCCTAGGTCAATTCAGGCAGTGGAGGGGGTAGGCAGGAGAGAGAAGAACAGTCCAGGGATGCAGGATGGTCTCTTACCCCACTACCAGGCAAGGATCAGCTCCCTCCAGACGGTCACAGGCCAGCAAGATGGCGGCGGCAGCTACAGGCAGGGTATAGGATGTCCTCCCGGGCGACCACGGTCGAATCCCCGCTCAATATGCAGTCAGGGCTCAGCAGGGGACACAGAGGAACAAATAGTTGGGGTGGCTGGTGCTGTAGAAGCCATTAGTTGCACGGATGGCAAAGGATGGAGATCAGGATACCCGGAGCTCTGCTCAAACACGTCCGCCGCCGCTCACATCCGGACACGCCCCCCCGTCAGTTTATTTTTTTTACCACCCCTGTCCCATTGCAGAGATTTCCCTTCACTTCCTGCCCCATAGCCAAACAGGAAGTGAGAGGAAATCTATGCAAATTAGGGGAATTCATTGCCCCCAGGCCCCCAGAACTAGTGTCCCCACTTGAAAAATTCAGGGCAGGTCTTAAAAAGCAAGGGGTGTGGCCTTGACAGAAAGGGGTGGGTCATATTTAAATTAGGGGGTGCACGAGTTTATTCAGGCCTAGGGCAGCACAAAACCTAAATACACTACTGCTCAAGGCGCCCCAACAGGTCATGTTTTCAGGATTCCCTCCGATGAAACAGCTGTGGTAATTACTAAGGCTGTGACACTGATCAAATCACCTGTGCAAAATAATGGGAAGCCTGAAAACATGACCTGTTTGGGCGCCTTGAGAACTGGAGTTGAGAAACACTGGGCTAGTCCAATAAAATCAGTATCAGGTCTTGCAGTTATTCACCAGCATGGATTTTATGCTTTCACAGGATTTTAATTGCTTGTAGTTCCAAGAATACCCCTTCTATGGTCACCTTCAGAGAACAGTTAGCATAATAGTCACCAAAATGTAATGTGGCACAGACAGAGATCATGAAACACCCCACACTAGAGTTGCCACCTCATCCCTTTAAAACCGAACACATATTAATTACACAGGTTCTGTGGCTGATTAAGGTGGTAGGTAATTAAACTCACTTGGTGCCTTATTTGCATTATATTATAACCACACAAGTAGGACCTAGAACTGGAAGACTTAACTGCCTTTATTCAGTGGAACAAGATCATTTTACAATACTCTGCACTGACAAATAAGGGCATTTAGATGTTGTTGTTTTTTTTATATTGTCTGATCTCTATGCAGTATCCAGAACATTGTTCCATTGTGTTAGGGAAACTGAAGGCAGTGTCACATAATCATATAAACCTCAGAGAACCTCATCTCTATACACTCGATCTTGAGGACCCCAACAACTCATTTTTGTCTGTATATAAGCAGAACTGCAGATGATTTTATCCATGTTTTTGGCCCATACCCAGAATGGAATCAAGATATACGTGTAAACTTGTGTAATGTATTACAAAATTATTTTATTTCAACATATGTTTAATAACTGAGCATTATTTTTTTTTATTGGGGATGAATACTCAAGATTAGGATTTAGGCCTCTTGCACACAGAGTTTAAATACAGCCCATTAATTGTAATGGGCCTATGCACACAGGCGCGTAAACAAGCACTGTGTATTCTTCAGTAAAAAAAATGAAAATAATAGAAAAATCTGCTTTTTTGGTCAGTAATTTACGCCTTATGCGCGCAAGAACTGTAAACTCTATTATAATGCAATGATGGTGACAATATTGTAGATATGTTAAGTAGTTCACATTTTTATATGTTTTCTACATATTATGTTGAATAAACACTTTAAAACTTTAAAAATATCTTCAAATATATTGTGCCTTTAACCAGTTAACAACCACCTGCCGACAAATAACGTCGACAAGGTGGTTGCTTAACTCTGGGAGGACGTTATATAACGTCCTCCCAGAATCGCGCTCCCGCGCGCCCCCTGGGGCGCGCACACGGGAAACTCCGGGACCCGGCGGATCACGAATCGCGGTAAATCGCCGCTGATTGCGGCCGTTTACCACGTGATCGCTCCGTCAAATGACGGAGCAATCACTTGTAAACAGACCGGCGTCATGTGATGACGCCGGTTCCTCTCTCCCCTCTCTGTACCGATCGGTACAGTGTGAGAGGGGAGGGGGAGAGAGCGGATGGCAGCAGCAGCACTGTGGGCTGGATCTGTGACAATTGCAGCCACAGATCCAGCCATCCATCCATCCCTGCTCAGCCATCCCTGTGCAATACCCTGCCAATACTCTGCAAAATACCCTGCCAATACTCTGCAAAATACCCTGCCAATACCCTGGTGCAATACTCTGCAATACCCTGGTGCAATACTCTGCAATACCCTGGTGCAATACTCTGCAATACCCTGGTTCAATACTCTGCAATACCCTGCGCAATACTCTGCAATACCCTGCGCAATACTCTGGTGCAATACTCTGCAATACCCTGGTGCAATACTCTGCAATACCCTGCGCAATACTCTGCAATACCCTGCGCAATACTCTGCAATACCCTGCGCAATACTCTGCAATACCTTGCGCAATACCCTGCAAAATACTCTGCAATACCCTGCAATGCCCTGCGCAATACCCTGCAAAATACTCTGCAATACCCTGCTGCGCAATACTCTGCAATACCCTGCACAATACTCTGCAATACCCTGCACAATACTCTGCAATACCCTGCGCAATACCCTGCACAATACTCTGCAATACCCTGCACAATACTCTGCATCACCCTGCGCAATACTCTGCAAAATACTCTGCAAAATACTCTGCAATACCCTGCGCAATACTCTGCAATACCCTGCACAATACTCTGCAATACCCTGCACAATACTCTGCAATACCCTGTGCAATACCCCATGCAATACCCTGCCATACTCCGCAATACCCTGCCATACTCCGCAATACCCTGCCATACTCCGCAATGCCCTGCCATACTCCGCAATGCCCTGCCATACTCCGCAATGCCCTGCCATACTCCGCAATGCCCGGCAATACTCTGCAATAACCACTTCCCGCCCGCCGGCCGTCATATGACGTCCTTGACTTTGTGCGGGGATATCTGAATGATGCTTGCAGCTATAGGCATCATTCAGATATTAGCTTTTTCAGCCGGCGATTCCCTACACCATAACAACAATCATAGTGGCTGTTCCGCCGCTTGATCATTCTTACGGGAGGCGAGATGGGATGTCCCCCCCCCTGCCGCCCTCCGGGGCTTCTACCGACTCACCGCTACGATCAAAGCCAGGATTGTTTTTTTTTTGTTTTTTTTTTCAGGCTTCCCAGCCTAGAGGTGAGATGTGGGGTCTTATTGACCCCATATCTCACTGTAAAGAGGACCTGTCATGCCATATTCCTATTACAAGGGATGTTTACGTTCCTTGTAATAGGTATAAAAGTGATCAAAAAAATTTTTGGGGCGGAAAAACATGTCAAACTAAAATAAATAAAGTAAAATGAACAATAAAAAAAAATATTTTTTTTTAAAGCGCCCCTGTCCCCGTGAGCTCGCATACAGAAGCGAACGCATACGTAAGTCCCGCCCACATATGAAAACGGTTTTCAAACCACACATTTGAGGTATCTCTGCGAACGTTAGAGCGAGAGCAATCATTTTGGCCCTAGACCTCCTCTGTAACTCAAAACATGTAACCAGTAAAAATATTTAAAGCGTCGCCTATGGGGATTTTTAAGTAGCGAAGTTTGGCGCCATTCCACAAGCGTGTGCAATTTTTAAGGGTGACATGTTAGGTTTCTATTTACTCGGCGTAACTTCATCTTTCACATTATGCAAAAACATTGGGCTAACTTTACTGTTTTTTTTTTTTTTAAGCAGAAAACATTTTTTTTCCGTAAAAAACGCGTTCAAAAATTGCTGCGCAAATATCGTGCGAGATAAAAAGTTGCAACAACCACCATTATATTCTCTAAGGTCTTTGCTAAAAAACATATATAATGTTTTGGGGTTCTATGTAATTTTATAGCAAACAAATGATGATTTTTACATGTAGGAGAGAAATGTCAGAATTGGCCTCGGTGCTCCAGAACGCCTGAAGGGGCTTCCTGCATGTTGGGCCTCTGTATGTGGCCACGCTGTGTAAAAGTCTCACACATGTGGTATCGCCATACTCGGGAGGAATAGCAGAATGTGTTTTGGGGTGTAATTTGTGGTATGCATATGCTGTGTGTGAGAAATAACCTGCTAATATGACAATTTTGTAAAAAAAAAAAAGAGAAAAAAAAATCTTGATTTTGCAAAGAATTGTGGGAAAAAATTACAACTTCAAAAAACTCACAATGCCTCTTTCTGAATACCTTGGAATGTCTTCTTTCCAAAAAGGGGTCATTTGGGGGGTATTTGTACTTTTCTGGCATGTTGGGGTCTCAAGAAATGAGATAGGCCGTCAGTACTTCAGGTGTGATCAATTTTCAGATATTGGCACCATAGCTTGTGGACTCTAGAACTTTCACGAAGACCAAATAATATGCACCAATTTGTACTTATTTTTACCAAAGATATGTAGCAGTATAAATTTTGGCCAAAATTTATGAAGAAAAAATAGTAATTTGCAAAATTTTATAACGGAAACGAAAAAAACCCAATTTTTTTACAGAATTTTCAGTCTTTTTTCTCTTATAGCGCAAAAAATAAAAAACCCAACAGTGATTAAATACCACCAAAAGAAAGCTCTATTTGTGTGAAAAAAAGGACAAAAAAATCATATGGGTACAGTGTTGTATGACTGAGTAATTGTCATTCAAAATGTGAGAGCACCGAAAGCTGAAAATTGGTCTGGTTATTAAGGGGGTTTAAGTGCCCAGTGGTCAAGTGGTTAAAGTCCACCACAAGGGGATTGGTTTTTTTTTCTCCTTAAATATTGGATGTGGCACTCAAAAATGCTTAGTACTGCCGACTCACAAATTGTATTATGCGCGCAAATGCCCATTCACATATTGTGCAGAATAAAAACGTGTTTGTATATCTGTTGCAGATTTTCTTTCACTTTGTATCTGGTGAAACCACTCACACTGTGACATAAAGTGAGGAAAAGACTTCCAACAGAACCCTATATAGCAGTGAAAACCGGACAATAGTTCTAATTCTTCCCCACTTTCGTAAAGTTTTGGCTAGACATACACTTTACATAGTGATTGATACAGATATTTTTGTATAAAAATATATTACTGCCATTTAATTATTTGCACATATATATGTGGTAATATTGGAGATGTATCCAAATTGAACAAATACAATAACAATAAAGATCACCGTTTTGTTACTATTACCAAAAATATTTACCTGATCTGTATCCCAACAGTTCAAAATACGGAAGGGGAGCACTTGAAAGCAACATTCATCTGTAATGCAGCAGTGCCTAATTCATGGCACTGGTATTAAACCTAAAACTGCATGTGGTTTTAACTGGCCTTTAGCCCAGGTTCACACTGGGCTGCAAAAGTGAAGCCCTGCGAGTTCAGCTGAACTCGCACGATTTCACTCCCGCTGGTCAGTCCCGATTTCGGCCGCGATTACAGAGACATCTGTGCAGGTTTCTGCACAGATGTCAATGTAAATTGCGGGGCAAAATCGGGAGTATTACAGAAACTACTTTTTGAAATCGGTGCAGCGCCGCAGATGCGGCGTCGCACCGATTAGGACACTGCCATTGCCGGCAATTTGCGGCAAATACCGCCGTTTTGACATGCCATTTGACATGCCAAATCGCATGTCAAAAGGCACCAGTGTGAACCAGGGCTTAAAGAGGAAGTAAACCCTCCGTTCAAAAACGAAAAAAATAAAGATCCTGCAAGACAAAAAGGCATAATCAGCTAGTATGCAAAGCATACTAGCTGATTATGTTTTACTTACCTCCGATCGAAGCCCCCGCAGCGATCCACGTCTCCCCCTCCGGCCACCGACATGTTGTCCCGGAGTGACTTCCTGTTATCGCCGTTCCGGCGCTGTGATTGGCCGGAGCGGCGATGACGTCACACGCATGCGCGCTCGGGCCGGCAAGATCCTATTCAGAAAACCGGCAATGATGCCGGCCCATTGGTGCGCATGCGTGTGACGTCATCGGTGCTGTGTTTTTCAGCAAATATCTCCTTAACCTAGGCTTACCTGTAGGTGCAAGCTGTCTAAGTGGGTTTACAACCACTTTAATGCCAGTGTGATCAAGGCCTTAAAGCAGTATTAAGCCCCAAAACAAACATTTGTTATATTGCAGCTTACCAATTCTTAGATGTGATGGCTGCATAGGCATGCGCAGCCTGTTGCATTAGGGCGTGCACCCTAAACCAAAGCTTAAACACACATGCGTGTGTGTGCGCATATATATATATATATATATGTGTATACATTTTTTATTTTATTTTTTTCCACATTTACATGCCGCAGATTCAATTACACCCTATGTTGCTTTTAGTAGGTGTAGTACCCACTGACAGTGACAAATTCAAATGAATGGCGGCGCTCTGTAAGCTCTCCAAAACTGTGTGCAGTGTGGTGTTCAAGGGGTTAAAGCACACAGTGTGGCGGCGATACAACGCCTCCTCACCACCTCTCAAATGCACATGTAAATGAGCCCCTACATATTCCTGCATGTCAATAGTGAAGGGTAGCTCAAACAAAATGTCATGCCTTTTGCTGGACTACGAATAAACAGCAGGTGTACATCCCTGATCACAAAGTTGTCTCACAAAAATTGTAAAGATTTAGCATTTCTGCTCATATATATATATATATATATACATATATATTTTTTACAGTACAGTACAGACTTGCTATATGTACACTGTGCACTGTCCTGTGTAAAACATTTGCTCTTCTCTCTTTGGGTGCCAGAAGGATTAACAAGGTGATCTCTGTCCCAGTATGCAGTATGAGCTGAACACACAGCTTACACCAAGGGTGGGGCACAGGAACTTGCTATGACACAGATGGCACCTTAGCATTGTAATTGGAGAGGGGGACCTAGAATTGTGATAGGAGGCGGGCAGTGTGACAGAAGGGGGCTACCTGGGCAGTGTGACAGGAGGGGGGGTACCTGGGCAGTGTGACTGGAGGGGGGTACCTGGGCAGTATTACAGGAGGGGGGTACCTGGGCAGTGTGACAGGAGTGGGGGGTACCTGGGCAGTATTACAGGAGGGGGGTACCTGGGCAGTGTGACAGGAGGGGGGTACCTAAGCAGTATTACAGAAGGGGGTACCTGGGCAGTGTGATAGGAGTGGGGGGGTACCTGGGCAGTATTACAGGAGTGGGGGGGTACCTGGGCAGTGTGACAGGAGTGGGGGGATACCTGGGCAGTGTGACAGGAGGGGGGTACCTGGGCAGTATTACAGGAGGGGGGTACCTGGGCAGTATTACAGGGGGGTACCTGGGCAGTTTTACAGGAGGGGAGGGTACCTGGGCAGTGTGACAGGAGTGGGGGGTTCCCCTTCAGTCCATCTGCCCTCCACTTATCCATCAGAATGCATGTGCCTCCACTGTGGGATCACTCATTAGTTAGTGATAGGAACTACAGATACCAGGGTACCTGGGCAGTGTGACAGGAGGGGGGTACCTGGGCAGTATTACAGGAGGGGGGTACCTGGGCAGTATTACAGGACTGGGGGGGGTACCTGGGCAGTGTGACAGGAGGAGGGGTACCTGGGCAGTATTACAGGAGGGGGTACCTGGGCAGTGTGACAGGAGTGGGGGGGTACCTGGGCAGTGTGACAGGAGGGGGTCAGGATAACAAGAGGAGGGGGCAGACTAACATAAGGAGGACAGACAGTGTGACAGGAGGACACGTGGAGGGGACACACTATTCTCTCTCACTGTGTCTTATGCTGGCACCAGCCCTCACTCGATCATCACACACAACACACAGTGTGATCACAAAGAATGCTCAGAATTCCCCCCTCACCCCCCTCCTGCTCCTCAGGTTGGTGTTTCTCCTACTGTGACTGACTTTGCGCTTGGTCTCTTGCAAGTTCTTTTCCTGGTCGGCTGTCTGTACATAAACAACATGCTCATCGGTCGATCATGGAGCTTCCATCTCTGATCCAGCGCCGATGTCCCACAATTCTCCACTGACACCTCAACACTGCAGAGTGATCTGACAGGTTGCCGGTGTTCTGCCGAGAAACGTCCCCCCCGGCGGATTCTGCCCCCACCTGTACTGCGCAGGCGCGGCGCTTGCGCAGTACGAACGTGAATGAGCCTTCGAAAATAGCCGAACATGTAGAGCTGAGAGTCAGCTCTAGATGACGCCTGCGTGGACCTAGCTGTAAGTGGCCAGTCGGCTTCGCTCGCTCGGCCTCCTGGCTCTTTTTTTAACATCCTCCATGTCCACATGGATGGTAAAGAAAGAGCCTGGATGTCAGAAGTATAGCACAACTTGGTGTGCGCAGGCGCCATGTAGAGCTGACTCTCAGCTGTACATGTTTGGCTATTTTCGGAGGCAAGCGCCACGCCTGCGCAGTACAGAGCGGGCAGAATCCGCTGGGGGGCAATTCTCGGCAGGACACCGGCAAGGCTCTGAAGGGGGAGGGGGCAGGGCTGGACCGAGTTGGCTGCCAGAATCCCTCTTCTTGAGCGGCTTCTTCCTCAGCAGAAGCTGAGTTCTCGGTAAAGTCGTCCAGGGCTGGTGTGCCCTCGGTGTCCACCGGACACTTCTTCTCCCCCCTGCAGGATACTGGCTGCTCCTTTCTAGTGTCTGAGTTTCCATTGACGGAGATGCTGGAATAGAATCACGGCAGCTCCGCAAGAAAAAATCCATGATACTCTGGTTGATTAGAGTGTGCCCAGGCACACCTGGCACACCCTGTGGGCACGCTTATGGATGGCTGCATTTGTTTCCTTTTTTTTTTTTGTTTCAATAGTTTTTTATTTCAGTTTTTACAAATTTTCACATTATCAAAATAAACATGAAGTATTACTTAATATAACAGTTTCATTACTATACGTCTGGCTCTATACATTTGCATTCGATGTCAACTTTTAAAAGCATGGAGCCAGTCTAACTATCTAGAACATTGATTGTACCATAGAAAGTAAAGGAAAGACTAAAGAGATGAAATGAAGTCAGATGAAAGGAAGAATAAGTAAAGAAGGAGAAGACTCTTGTAATTCACTCCTTACCCCCTGCCCCCCCCGAAACCGTTTAAAGCTGCACCCCTCTAGAGCCTTCAGACAGGTATTGAATCCAAGGACTCCATACCTTAAGCATAATCCAGGAGAGTTTGTACTTGATCTGATCGAATGGGACTATTGTCCGTTTCCATGCCCCGGCTATTATAATTTTATCTGCTATGAATATGTATCTTATAAGTTGCTTAAGGGGTTTTGTGACCTGTTTTATTTCGGTCCCCAGCAACGCCTGAGTCGGAGATTTCCGGAGGTTCACCTGGGTAAGCGTATATATAAAGTTATACACCCTAATCCAGTACCTCCTCACCTTGGGGCACTGCCACCATGTATGATACATAGTGCCCTGCCAATATGCCCACAGCCGCGAAAACATAGCGGGGATGCTCCGGGTATAAACGTCGCCAACCTTGCTGGGACCATATACCATCTCATAATAACTTTATAATTGGCCTCAATTAATGATGTGTTCATAATGGATTTATTCGCTCCCTCTGCTATTCTGTGCCACTCATCTATTTCCATGTTCTCACCCATATCAGCCTCCCATCTCTTCATGTAGTCTAATTTTTCATTACAGCTGGTCAGTGTTGTATATATTGCCGATATGTGCCCTTTAATTTTGTCGTATTGTACACATAGGTGTTCCATAGGGGTCATTGTAGTAATATCTGAGTGTCTGGACATGGTATTTATAAAATGTGCAATCTGACCATACCTAAACAACTCTGAGGTCGGTAGTTGGTACTCGTCTTCTAGTTTCTTTCTTGTTATAATACCTCCGCTGTCACAGAGGTCTGCAATCCTCATCAACCCTTTATTCGTCCACCAGGCAAATGCTCGGGGGGCGAAACCCGGGGCAAAGTTTTCATTTCCCAATAGTGGGGCTAGAGGAGTATGCTCAGATTGAAACCTATGAGCTTTACGTAATCTATCCCAAATATTCAAGGAGATGGAAAGTGCTGGGCATAAAATTGCGGGTCTTTGTTTAGGGGGTAGCCAAAGAATGGATGAGATTGGGTGAGTCCTACATGCTTTGGCTTCCATCTGCATCCAAATTGGATGAGATCCCCGACTATGGAATCTGGTGACGTTCGCTAGTTGTGCAACCTGATAATATTTTATTAGGTCCGGGAAACTTAATCCCCCTTTATGCTTTGGAGTATACAACGTGCGAACGTTCACCCTAGGTCGCTTGTTACCCCATATAAAGGACAATAGTTTAGTTTGCAGTGCTTTCAGGTCCCCCTTAGTTATTGCTACCGGTAGTGCTCTAAATAGATACAATATTCTGGGTAATACATTCATTTTGACCGAGTATAATCTGCCAAACCATGACGGCGGACAGAGTGACCATCTCGACACATCTGCCATTATAGTCCTAACCATTACAGGATAATTCTGGGAATATAATGTGTTCCATGAGGGAGTGAGATTTATTCCCAGGTAGGAAAGGGAATGTATTTTCCAAGTAAGTTTATAAGATCTTTGCAGGGTATAGATTGTGGCAATAGAGAGAAATATTCATGGCCTGTGATTTCTCATGATTTATGGTTAAGCCTGAAATTACGGAGAACGGCTTGAGTATGGCATATAAATTAGGGAGTGTTGTAATAGGGGATGTTATTGCCATCAATATATCATCTGCAAATAGTATGCATTTATGTTCCATGTTACCACAGTCTATGCCTTTGACATCTTGTGAAGCCCGAATTTTGATTGCTAGTGGTTCCAGTGCTAGCACAAAAAGAAGTGGTGACAAAGGACATCCTTGTTGCGTACCTCTGTAGATGTTAATGGGGTCCGAGTAATATCCCTTTACCATTAAAGCCGCTGTCGGGGAGCTGTAAAGTGTTCGCAGTGTAGATAAAAAATGATTCCCGAAACCCAGCCGAGCCAAGACCTAGAGGAGATAATCCCATGACAGGGAGTCAAATGCCTTATGTATATCTAATGAAAGCAACATCCCCTGTCTTGGGCCCCCCCCATCCCAATCAGAGTGTACCGCTGAGATAATATCTATGACCCTTCTCGTCTGGTCTGTTGTTTGACGCCCCGGCAGGAATCCTGCCTGGTCAGGGTGGATATATTTCGCTAAAAATGAGTTCATTCTGACCGCCAATATCTTTGTCATGATCTTTAAGTCTAAATTGATCAATGAAATGGGGCGGTAGTTTTCACAACTGCCATGGTCCTTTCCCGGTTTGGGGATGACCTGAATAAATGCTTTATTCTCTTGATTTGGTAGGGCTGTACCCTGTCTGATCGCGTTAAAAAAAATGCAAAGGTGTGGGGTCAGAATTTCTTGGAACTTCCTATAATAATGTCCGGAGAATCCGTCAGGGCCCGGTGCTTTAGATGGGTTAAGGGTTTTAATTGCCTGTGATACCTCTGTCTCAGTGAATTCCTGTTCCATGAGTTCCATGTGTTCTTTCTGTATGGTTGGCAAAGGGATGTGTTCAAAGAAGTTATCCATTTTGTCACGTCCTACTTTGTCTGATGGTTTATAGAGCCTAGTATAAAACTCAGTGAATACCCTCACTATTCTTTCTGGGTTCTGACTATGTTGACCATTTTTTAGCCGTAGCTTGGGTAATGCTGATGTATAGGGACGAGGTGTCAATTTTCTCGCTAGTAGCGTGGTAGGTTTGTCTCCCATCGTGTAGTATTTGTGTCTTGCCCATCTTATTTTTTTTTCCGCTTGTGTGGTAAGACTTAGGTTTAATGCTAACCTGGCTTCATTTATGGTATGCCTGATATCGACCTGTGGATTCAGCCTTTGTTCAGCTAGCGCGTTGCTTAGCTTTTGTTCCTGTTGTGCTATCGTGCTATCCCTAGAACGCTTGTTCCGTGCTGCTAGTTGGAGCAATTTTCCCCTTATAGTGGCCTTATGTGCTGCCCAATTAACTACTGGGGAAGTAGCCCCTGGTAGGTTTTCCTTAAAAAATAAGCGTATTTCTTTTTCTATCTCCACCGCCGTAATTGGGTCATTTAACATAGTCGCATTCAGTCTCCATGGGGACGGGTAAGGCTTCATCCACAGATTGGATAATGAAAGTTTAACTGGTGAGTGATCTGACCAGGGGGTATTTAGTATGTCCACTGAAGTGATATATGGTAGTAGTGGAGTTCGTATGAATATATGGTCAATTCTCGAATATGTGTGATGTACATGAGAATAAAAAGTATAGTCTCTCGCTGAGGGATTATCCTCTCTCCATGTGTCTATAAAGTCATTATCGTGTAACAACTTTGCCAGTCTATTGCTGCTCTTTGGTACATGTCTAAACAACAATTTGTCTCGGGAAGACTTATCTAATGATTGGTCTAGTGGCATATTACTGTCCCCTCCCAATATGACCTGCCCCTGTATTTTGGGGAGTAGCGTCTCGAACATGTTATGAAAAAAGTCTATTTGACCCGTGTTGGGGGCGTAGTAGGATATTACGGATGTTATCTGATCATTGATGTGGCCCACTGCCATGACATATCTGCCCTGTTTATCTCTAATTATGGTAATAGGTACAAACGGTACTTTACGAGAGAAGCATACTGCCACACCAAGCTTTTTATCGGGACCAGAGGATGTGTAAAATTGTGGGTATTTTGCACTAAGATATTTCGGGGTAGATGATTTAGAAAAATGTGTTTCCTGTAACATCAGAATGTCAGCCTGTTGTTTATAGTAATATGTGAAGGCCTTCGTTCTCTTGGCAGGAGAATTAAAACCTTGCACATTATGTGTAATAATAGAGTATTTAGTGTGGTGGTCGTTCGCCATCATGGTTCCGCAGAACACTCTTACCCTGTTCCAGACTTTCTATCCCTGGTGATACGATTGCTCGGGGTGAGGCAGTTTCCATCAACACGCTAGGCGCTACTGGTCCGGGGGGGGGGGAAGAGTCCACTCTCCAGAAAGGAAGAAACAAGGAGAAAAGAAAATAGAGAATGTTAGTAGATATAGAGGGAAGCTGGTACTCACTTCCAAAGATGCATTAAGCTTCATCACAATTATTTAACCTGTCTCCGTATGGACAGGGTTTGCTCCAGGAAATACACCTGGGAATTGGGTGTGAAGTTGCACTCCTCCGTAGATGAGAACGAAGTCACTGGAGTGGCATGTGGTTCCACCCCGGCACCAAACTTGGCCTTTATCCCAACAGGTGCAGGACTTGTACTCGCTGAGAAAAGAAAAGAAAAATACACAACAAAAAAAATAAAAAATAAATGATGGAGACAAAATGAACAAAAATGCAAAAGGAAACTACATGCCAAAAATATCTCAATACATAGAAACAATAGTTGTAAGTCGGCTGAGCAAACACTAGGCAAAAAAAAAGGGAAAAGGGACTTGTTCCTCATGCAAAAGTCGCGGTGGGTCAACTGACCCTGCTGTCCCATAGTGAGACCGGACTCACGGGTTGAACTTCGCTTCTCAACTCTTCTTACCAACAAACCAGAGTTTGGTATAACCATTAATTTTGAGAACCAAGATAACTTTCAGGGCATAAGTGCCGAACTTGTCCCCCAAGGGGGAGACCTCTTTCATAGGTTTAATTCGAATCAGGCAAGTCAATCTTCCATCTTAGGTAGGGGGGGAGGACCCCATCTTTAAGAAATTCTGTTCCCCAGCCTGGGGAGCACTGTTCGTTTTTCAGGTCGAAGTCGGGGTTCTTCGGTCAGACTTGGATCGTTGGGATGACCACAAGGGAGACAGGGCCCTGTCTCGGTGATTAGGGGGCGGTGTGGATGGCCGATTTCTGGAAATAATCCCCAATTCCAACAAAAGGTTCTCTCCATCATTGTAATTCGAAAATGAACAGTTCTTGCCCTTGTATGTAAAGGAGAGGCGAAAGGGGAAAGACCATCTATATTTTATTTGGCAGTTCTGTAGTTGCTTGAGAAGTGGCTTCAAGGTACGGCGTTTTTGCACCGTTGAGGGGGCCAAGTCCGTGAATAGCTGTATCTGAGAGCCTAATAAGGTCAGGTCCTGTTTATATCTCGCAGCTGCCATCAATTTTTCCTTTATCTTGTAAAAGTGCGGCTTCACTATTATGTCACGGCGGAGTCCGTCGGCCCGTGGGGCTGTAAGGGCCCTATGGATTCGATCAATTTCCAGATATTGCTGCGGTATATCAGGTATCAGCTCTTGCATCAGGGTGTGCATGACATCTTCCAGATTGGTGTGAGTTTCTGGGAGGCCCCTTATGCGTATGTTATAACGGCGGGATCTATTCTCAAGGTCCTCGATTTTCCCGTAGGCCTCTTCCAGTCTATCCTGCATGTCTGCAGTCATTCTGGAATTTTGATTGATGCGGTGTACCGACTTATCTACTTTAGACTCGATCGCATCTATCCGTACCCCAAATCTCTGTATATCTTGTTTAATGTCATGCGTTATAATGCTACACGCTTTAGTGAGTTCCTGCTGCAACATGGCTGAAAATCTAGCCAGTAAAGCAGTGTCTCCTGTATGCTGGGTCTGTGGGAGAGGAGAATCTGCTAGGCCAGGGCTAGCTTGGCTGGTCTGGCTGAATAGTGAATCTGCCAATTCTGCCATGTTTCTGTCCATGGATGATCCTGGTGAACCTGCCCGACCCTGGCCCCCTAGGGATGCTCCGGTGGATAAGGATGGGGAGGGTGAAATCGCTCCCCGTCCGTCTTCCTCTAGGACCCCAGAGGATTGAGAGGAGAAGGGGTCTCCAATCTCTGCTCGTGGAGAGGGTTGTGAGCACTGTGGGGAGTTAGGCTGCTCAGGGCCCTGGCTGCCTTGCACGTCTTGCTTACCCGGCGCCATCTTGGATGAAGGAGACTGTGCGGAGGTGAGCTGCTTCGGCTGATTCTTTTTGATAGCCTGTTTATATTGCCGTTTCTGGCGTCTCATCGCCTTCCCCGCGGGTTCCGGTCTTCCGCTGTCCCTTTGATTGTTCTAACTCTGCTGTCCTGCGCATATTATAGCTTCGTTCGTGCCGGGGTGTGCGGAGCTCGGTTACAGCATGACCGTCCCGGGATCCACGCGCATGCGCACTTGTTTCCTTTTTTAAACTTTCTTTCTTCTATCTTCATCTGGTGATCCAGCCTGCAAGTCCGCTGTTTTTCAAAGCACAAACTCTCCAGCAGAATGTATCAGTTTACAAACTACTTAACACTGGTAGGAGTGAATAAATGATCCGTTTTATTTATTCATACAATACCTTGATCCCAAAAGCAAAAAACTGTTTTCTGTAACTGATTATAAATTGTGAGCTGGAGTTTTGCTTCAGTTACTTAGTGTAGCTAAATCTGCTAATACATTGAACACTACCCCCCCTGCCCCCCGCCCCCCGCGGCCAGACTGACAATGCTGCTGTCTGCTGTACCTCCTGTTCTCATTTACCAGAGCTGTGTCTCACTAATATAGGAGATGAGGTGTGCTACTGCCCAGATTACTAGTTGAAAACAGAGGGAAAAGGCTAATGAAATGAAAACTGATGCAGCCACCACATCTAATGATTGGTAAGCTGTGATATAATACATTTTTGGTTTTGGGTTTTATTACTACCGCTATAAACCCAAAAACAAAATGTAATTTATTGCAGGTTAACAATTCTTTGTATCACTGTGTATTGGTCAGGCAACGCACTAACACCTTTGCAGCCATTGAACTATATATTGGGTGCTCAGTGTGCTCCTGTACCTTTTAAGAAGGGGTGGGGCTCCCCTTCAGTCCATCTGCCCTCCACCTATCCATCAGAATACATGTGCCTCCACTGTGGGGTCACTCATTAGCAGGGCCGTCGGAACAGGAGAGGCAAACCAAGCAACTGCTTGGGGCCCCCAGCTGGCCTGGGGCCCCAGCAGAGCGGCCCCCCTCCCGCGATCGGTGGCCCCCCCACCCGCGATTGGCGGCCCCCCCTCCGCGATCGGCGGCCCCCCCACCCACGATCGGCGGCCCCCCCCTCCCACGATCAGCGGCCCCCCCACCCGCGATCGGCGGCCCCCCCTCCCGCGATCGGCGGCCCCCCACCCGCGATCGGCGGCCCCCCACCCGCGATTGGCGCCCCCCCTCCCGCGATCGGCGGCCCCCCCACCCGCGATTGGCGCCCCCCTCCCGCGATTGGCGGCCCCCCTCCCGCGATCGGCGGCCCCCCTCCCGCGATCGGCGGCCCCCCCACCCGCGATTGGCGGCCCCCCTCCCGCGATTGGCGCCCCCTCCCGCGATTGGCGGCCCCCCCCTCCCGCGATCGGCAGCCCCCCACCCGCGATTGGCGGCCCCCCCTCATGTGATCCGCGGCCCCCCGCGATCCACGCCCCCCTGCCACGATCGGCAGGCCCCCCTCCCGCGATTGGCGGCCCCCCCTCATGTGATCCGCGCCCCCCCGCGATCCGCAGGCCCCCCCTCCGGCGATCGGTGGTCCCCCTCCCGCGAACGGCGGCCCCTCCTCCCGCGATCGATGTCCCGCGTTAGCACCCCCCCTTCTAAATTAAAACCAAAAATCTGTAGAAATCTCAGTAGCACCCCTCCGCTTCTGAATTAAAAAACAAAATCTAAAAAAATTGTGTAGCAGCCCAAACCCCCCCCCCCCCCCCCGCTTCTCAAAAAAAAAATCAGCAGCCCCCCCCCGCTTGGGGGCCCCAAATTCTCAATCTGCTTGGGGCCCCCAAATTCCTTCAAACGGCCCTGCTCATTAGTTAGTGATAGGAACTACAGATACCAGGGTGCCTTGGCGAGACTCTGTAGCTTATGCATGTGTAGCGGGGTATCGTTTTACCCGCAAGACTACGTTTCCCAGCACGCTTTGCGTCACCCAGGGTGCCATTCCTCGCGCAAGGACTGCTGGGGTGGACTTTAAAAGGGGAGAGGCAGGGTTCGCTCGGTCTCTTGGAACGCCACCCTCCTTGCAAGAGGATCCCCTGCACTCACCTGCTTCGCGCGCTAGGCCTGAAGCCTAGGCCTCAAGTTCTTTTGTTCCAGAGAGCCCTTCCGTTGCGCTGGGGAGTTGGTGAGGCATCCGATTCACCTGAGGTGCCATCATCTTCTGAAGAACCGAGGACTTGATGCATCGTGGACACGGTGACGCCACTCACAGTAGCGGAGGAACCGGACAGGAGTCGGTCCGGTCTGGGTGAGAGAGCGTCAGCTCAGAACCTTATAAGAATAACTTTGTGCCTATTGACTTTGCTTAGGCCCACCTCTTTGAAAACAGTTATACTTTGGAGAGACTGTTTGTGCTGAACTGAGTTTGTCGGTCTCTCCATCTTTGCCTGGTTGGCTAACATCTGTTACTCCTTTTTCTGGATTACAAATTGGTTTCTCCATGTGCACCACCGACAGTTGCTAGCGAAGATTCTCCAGCGAACTATACCCTAAGTTATAGTCAGGCCTGACCGGGTAGTTTAGGACTCTGCTGGGCGCCATTTTTATTGCTCACGAGGGAGGATTGCAGCAGCGGGGTTGATGTGTTATTGCATTATTGACTGTTATACCCTTTTAATGTGCACACCTATACTGCAGGGATCTGCATAGAACATTTTATACAAATTACTCTGTTATCTTTCTACTTCCAGCAAAAGAATTATAGTTAAGTAATTTGGTGGTGAGTGTGAATTACTTGCTGGTATACAAAGGGGGTTGTACTGTATAATAGTGTATAGAGATAATACAATTGTACCACCCCCCCCCCCCTTTCCTAACTGTGTCAGAGAGAAGTCAGAGCCGATTGCCAGGGGTTGGTAGCAGTGCATTACAGGGCCCAAACAAACAAGCAGCCCTCTTAAGCTGGGGATATCGCTACAAGTGGGGGCTCGGTCCGGAACCCGTGTATATTGCACGCTGCGATCAAGGCGGCCTGAAATACCAGCATGGACTCGCAGGCAGTAATAGAATGGTGCGCAGAGGGGGGCATGGATCCACTCCGGGCGGTAGTTGTTGAACTCCCGAGAGAGATCCGGGAGATCCGGGAGAAAGAAGAGATAAAACAACTAATAATGTCAATCTCCCCAAAATGGAAAGCATGGCCGGTAGATGTAAAGACAAATGCCGCGGGGACATATACACTAATAGAGTGGACAAGAGGAGTCCCAGAGGAGTTCAAAGAGCAAAGTATAAGAGACTTAGATGACAGAACGTATCGCTTAGTGCATACTGGGGCTGTGAAGAACGTTCCCACGGACCCCCCCCCCCGACAGTTATCTCCGTCGCTCCTCTCCAAAATGGAAGGCAGTAGCGAAACAAAAGCACCAAAGTCACCCCTGACCGCCATAGGTCCCAAACTGTTGACTGCTTTGGGGGACTTTGTCGTTAAATGCCAAAATAAAAACACGGTGCATGTGGAAGCTGGGTACCGGAAACTTCTAGTGTTTTCAGTAACACAACCTGTGCCACCCGGGGAGGAAGATTTCGATACTTGGATCGAGAAGGCAATGCAGGCAGAAGAAGGTTGGGAAGTTCCAGAAGCGCAGAAGAAGCAGCACATCAGTGAGAGCTTGAAAGCCCTGCTGCTGAGGCGGTGAAAAACCTTAGGTGCAGCATTACTGTGTGTACAGCAATGGATTACTTGTCTATGTTACAGGAAGAGTTTGGCCAGCTGGAGAAGGTGTCAGACTTGGTGTATAAATTTGAACATACCTTCCAACAGCCAAAAGAGAAGTTGTCCGAGTATGTCCGGAGACTGAATAGAATGCTGTGCCAGATTGTACTGAGAAAAGGGATGCAACCACAGGTCATAGATGCTACCAGGATGAAACAGATCCTAAGGGGAGCCTTACGGTCGGACCCAGTCTGGCTCCACCTGAAGACCTCTGACGGAGTCATGGCCCTGAACTACACAGACCTTGTGCGGATTATAAGGGACTAGGAGGCCCTGATGAAGGATCAAGAGGGGTTTGAGAGAGCCACCCCGCCTGTTTCGGTAGGAGTCAGAACGACAGTAGTCACAGAGCGTGACCCAGATGTAGAAACCTTGAAGTTTCAAATGGCCCAAGTACTGGACTTATTGACCTCTTTATTGGCCAAGAACCCTGGAGTCAAGGAGAAAGAAGATATCCGGAAGGAACCGGAACGGAATGTCCCTATTCCAGCATCCCCAAAAATCTGGAAGGAGATTGTCTGCTTAAATTGTGGAGGAGTTGGTCACCCAGACAGAAGGTGCCCCAGTCCAAGAAAGAGCCGAGGCACTCAATACCAGCCGGCGGAAAACTTCAGAGGGCCCTGGTGAAGGAGTCAGCCGGGTGCCCGCTACCTACAGAAAGCTCCAAGAAAATCCAGAGACAAGCAGAGAAAAAAAAGAAGGGCAACAATGCCCCTCCTAAAAACTCCCATACTGTCTGTCGGGAGTTACAATTTGACAACCAGAAAAAGATCAATGCATACCAGGTTCAAAAAGGGTTGAGGTCTAGAGAGAAATGGAAAAAGAAAAAAAAACATTGGAAAAATCAAGGAGTCCCAGGGAGAAAATATCTCCTAAGAAGTTCCCGGATAAATTAGTTGGGCCCTCCCCTCTAGTCTCCGTTCAAGTGGAGGGAGTCTACGCAAAGGCACTCTTAGACACAGGAGCCCAAGTGACTCTCTTATACAGAGACTTTTATCAGAAGCATTTAACTCACTTACCTTTGCAGAAGCTGGAAGACCTGAAGATAGGGGGAATTAGCACTCGCAGTTTCCCCTACGATGGCTATGTTTCGATCAGGTTGGCCTTTGACCTCTCGGTGACCGGGAAGGCCGAAGCTTTTGACACTTTGGCGGTGGTGTGCCCTCGCCCACCAGGAGCCAATACGATGTCCATGCTGATAGGGACCAACACTGATTTGGTCTGGAGACTGCTGACCCCATTGGTGCAAGAACGGAGTTCTCCCAGACAGAAGATTCACCCCATGCTGAAACAGGTCTACCAGAAGATGATCCTGGAGCAAAAGGCCCCAGAAGAGGGGGTGGGAAGAGTCTGGAGACTGTCTAGAAGAGAGAAGATACTACAGCCTGGTGAGGTGATCTGTCTTCAGGCTACAGTAAAACTCTCCTGGGAGCAGCCAAGTCCCTTTGGGGTCATGGAATCAGACCCCTTCAACACCCACCAAGGATTGGAAGTACTCCCTGAAGTGGTCCCGCTGAGGGCACTGAAGAAAGCCAAGGGACAGATTCCAGTGAGTGTTAGAAATGTCACAAATTCTCCTGTGAAGATCCCAGCCCGGGTGCTACTGGGCAAGGTGAATCCTGCTACCCCAGTGACCCTGTCTGAATTGAAGTCAAAAGATGGAGAAGCCACCTTGGAAGAGCTCTGCCTTGAAGATACAGCCTTGCCACAGAAATGGAAGGAGAGAGCCAAGGCTCAGCTGACTCGGTGGAGGAGAATATTCTCTGAAGATGAGTTTGATGTAGGGTGTGCGAGAAGTGCCACCCATAAAATCCGTCTTCAAGAAGACAAGCCCTTTCGGGAGAGGGTCCGAAGAGTTCCCCTGGCTGATCTGGAAGATTTCCGGGAACAGTTGGCAGAGCTAAAGAGGACAGGGGTCATTAAAGAGTCCAGAGGTCCATATGCCTCCCCCATTGTGGTGGTAAGGAAGAAAAACGGGTCGCTGAGGCTCTGCATAGACTATAGGACTCTTAACCGGAGGACCATTCCTGACCAGTATACTACCCCCAGGATAGAAGATGCTTTGCAGAGTCTGTCTGGGGCCAAGTGGTTCAGCGTCATGGACCTGAAGAGTGGGCATTATCAAATCCCCATGCACCCTGAAGACAAGGAGAAGACGGCCTTCATCACCCCTGTGGGATTCTACGAATTTAATAGGATGCCCCAAGGCCTGTCAGGAGCCCCTGCTACCTTCCAGAGGTTGATGGAGAAGATCGTTGGGGACATGAATCTGATCGAAGTCCTGGTGTACCTAGACGACATCATTGTCTTTGGGAAGACTCTGGAAGAGCATGAAAAAAGGTTGGAGAAGGTCCTGAAATGACTCAGTGAGGAGGGACTGAAACTTTCCAGAGAAAAATGCCAGTTTTATCAATCCTCAGTCCACTATTTGGGGCACATAGTATCTGCTGAAGGAGTGTCTACAGACCCGGATAAACTGGAGGCGGTCACCTCCTGGCCCCGACCAACTACAGTGACTGAGCTCAGGTCCTTTTTAGGCTTCTGTTCCTACTACCGTAGATTTGTGGAAGGATTTCCAAAAATTGCCAGACCCCTAAATGAGTTACTGAAGACGGAAGGAGAGGAGGACGATACTGGTCCCAGGAAGCCTGGAGAGTCTGTGGAAGACCAGTGGACAGGGGAGTGCGAGAAGGCCTTCCAGATGTTAAAGAAGAGTCTTACCACTGCACCAGTCCTGGCCTATACTGATCCAAAGAAGCCTTATGAACTGCATGTAGATGCAAGCCATAATGGCCTAGGAGGGGTGCTATACCAAGAGTATGAAGGGCAGTTGCGCCCAATTGCCTACGTTAGCAGAAGTTTGGCACCCGCTGAAAAGAACTACCCCACCCACAAGTTGGAATTCTTGGCCCTAAAATGGGCAGTCGTGGATAAACTCAGTGATTACCTGTACGGAGCTGACTTCACAGCAAAGACTGACAATAATCCACTCACCTATCTCTTCACCACGGCTAAGCTGGATGCCACTGGTCACCGTTGGTTGGCCGCCCTAGCCGGGTTCAACTTCAGCCTGAAGTATAGGCCCGGAGCTGGAAACCGTGATGTGGACGCACTGTCCAGAAGAGGCCATGTGCACCCACCTACCATCCAGAAGATTGGACCCAGGTAACCCCAGATGGGGTACGGGCCCTGTGTCAAGGAGTACAGCTTCAAGCAAGTGGTGGGTCGAGGGCTGAAGAGATCGGCGTTTCTGCCGTGGGAGTGCCTAAGTGTTACTGCAATGTGAGCCAAGTCGGAGAGGATGACCTACCCAAATTGTCCAAGAAGGACTTAAGGAGAGATCAGCTGGAAGATCCTTGGGGAAGATTAGCACTGGAGACATTGGAAGGCCAGGATCCAGACAGACTTTTGAAGGACCCCTCAAGGGTGGCCCGGTTGGTCCACAAGGAATGGGACAGGTTGCAGGTGCATCAAGGGGTGGTCTACCGAAGGAGCCCCTCTGATAACCTGGAAGATAAGTGGCAGTTATTTCTGCCGGAGAAGTACAGGAGAACCGTTTTGACTGCCTTACATAATGATCATGGCCACTTGGGGGCTGAACGAACATTCCAACTTGTAAGGGATAGGTTCTATTGGCCTTGTATGCGGGCTGAAGTGGAAGAATACTGCCACTCCTGTGCACGCTGTATCCAGAGGAAGACATTGCCACGTCAAGCTGCCCCAATGGGCCATCTGCAGAGTCAAGGACCCTTGGACTTGGTGTGCATTGACTTTCTCTGTCTTGAACCTGACTTAAGTGGACAAGGAAATGTTCTGGTGATAACCGACCATTTCACCCGTTATGCCCAAGCTTTTCCAGCCAAAGACCAGAAGGCTTCCACTGTAGTTAAAATCTTAGTAGAGAAGTACTTTGTGCACTATGGACTGCCACAACGCTTGCACTCTGACCAAGGGAGAGACTTTGAGAGTCGATTGATCAAGAAACTGTTGGACTCTTTGCGTATCAAAAAGACCCGCACCACCCCTTATCACCCTAAGGGTGACGCTCAGCCAGAGAGGTTCAACAGGACTCTATTAAATATGTTGGGGACTCTAAGTAGTGAGCAGAAGCAGCACTGGAGCAAGCATATAGCGGCCATCGTGCACGCCTACAACAGTACAACTAGCGATGCCACAGGGTACTCTCCATATCGCCTTATGTTTGGCAGGGAAGCAAGACTGCCTGTGGATCTGGCATTCGGCATATCCACGGATCGCACTTCAGCCACCTCACACAAGGGCTATGTTGACAGACTGAGGGAGAGTTTGAAGTTAGCTTTTGAACAGGGTCAAGTGGCCTCAGAACAAAGAGGAGCCTGGAACAAGAGGAACTTCGACCTCAAGGTTCGAATCCAGGATCTCCAGCCAGGAGACCGAGTGCTGCTTCGCAACCTAGGAGTTCCAGGGAAGCATAAGTTAGCAGACAGATGGAGACCTGAACCATATGTGATCTGTAAGAAGTTACCAGATCTGCCGGTGTATCAGCTAAAACAAGAAGGGAAGATAGGGCCACTGAAGACATGGCACAGAAACTATTTGCTCCCCCTTTCAGAAGCGGTTTGGATACCACCTGTGGAGGATTCCCCTGGACCGTCCTCAAGCTTGGAGACACCTAGGCCATACACTCGGTCTCAGGTCTCTCAGTCTGGAGAAATGGGTGTCTCGGAGCAGAGTTTGGAAGAAGAAGAGCTTGGATGGTTGTGGCCTTCTCAGACCCCAGAACCCCCGTCTATAGATCTTCCACCCTCTGAAGGTACTGTGGATAGTACACTGAATGTGGAAGCCACTGAGTTTGTTCCGTCTAGTCCTATGGTTGAAGAATGGGAAGATGCCACATGGTCACCTTCCACTAGGCATCAAGATTACTCCCTACATCTTCCTACGTCTGATCTGGATGTACCAGAGGCTTTGGAGCCCAATACCCCCACTTTAGAAGAAGATACAGTGAGGGGAGAAACGGCCACCCCAAGAGAACAAAGAGCCAAGAGAATCATTCGTCCTCCTCGGAAGTTAACCTATACCCAGATGGGGGAAAGTTCTGAGGATACAGTGACCACTGCTCGTAGAACATTGCCAATAACTGATCCTTCTGCTGTGCATTTAGTGGAAGGCAACCCCAGCTCACTCTCTGACACAGTTAGACAGGTCAGGCCCTTTGATGTAACCAGTGGGCAGGACAAGCTCCCTTCCCCGTTCTGGTGGGAGTTTCCCCTGCCGACCTCTCTAGCTGCCCTTAATGAGTTTGTGTTTTCCTACTGTTGATGTTGTCTTTGAGGGACCAAAGATTTCAAGTGGGGGGAGTGTGTAGCAGGGTATCGTTTTACCCGCAAGACTACGTTTCCCAGCACGCTTTGCGGCACCCAGGGTGCCATTCCCCGCACAAGGACTGCTGGGGTGGACTTTAAAAGGGGAGAGGCGGGGTTCATTCGGTCTCTTGGAATGCCGCCCTCCTTGCAAGAGGATCCCCTGCACTCACCTGCTGCGCGCGCTAGGCCTGAAGCCTGGGCCTCGCGTTCGTTTGTTCCAGAGAGCCCTTCCGTTCCGCTGGGGAGTTGGTGAGGCATCCGATCCACCTGAGGTGCCATCATCTTCTGAAGAACCGAGGACTCGATGCATCATGGACACGGTGACGCCACTCACAGTAGCGGAGGAACCGGACAGGAGTCGGTCCGGTCTGGGTGAGAGAGCATCAGCTCAGAACCTTATAAGAATAACTTTGTGCCTATTGACTTTGCTTAGGCCCCCTCTTTGAACACAGTTATACTTTGGAGAGACTGTTTGTGCTGAACTGAGTTTGTCGGCCTCTCCATCTTTGCCTGGTTGGCTAACATCTGTTACCCCTTTTTCTGGATTACAAATTGGTTTCTCCATGTGCACCACTGACAGTTGCTAGCGAAGATTCTCCAGCGAACTATACCCTAAGTTATAGTCAGGCCTGACCGGGTAGTTTAGGACTCTGCTGGGCGCCATTTTTATTGCTCACGAGGGAGGATTGCAGCAGTGGGATTGATGTGTTATTGCATTATTGACCCTTTTATTTATTCTATTTATACCCTTTAAATGTGCACACCTATACTGCAGGGATCTGCATAGAACATTTTATACAAATTACTCTGTTATCTTTCTCCTTCCAGTAAAAGAATTATAGTTACCGTATTTATCGGCGTATAACACGCACCCCAAGTTTAGGAGGGAATTTTAGGGAAAAAAACTTTTAGGAGGGAAGTTTAAGGAAAAAAAACCTTACATTTAAATGCAGCCTTACCAGTGTCCATTGCAGCCTTGTCAGTGCAGCCTTGCCAGCAGTGTCTTGCCCCAGTGTCCATTGCAGCCTTTTCAGTGCAGCCTTGCCAGCAGTGTCCATTGCAGCCTTTCCCCAGTGTCCAGTGCAGCCTTGCCAGCAGTGTCCATTGCAGCCTTGCCAGCAGTGTCCATTGCAGCCTTTCCCCAGTGTCCAGTGCAGCCTTTCCCCAGTCACAGTGTCCAGTACAGCCTTGCCCCCAGTTTTCATTGCAACCTTGAATTTAAAAATTGTCGCCGCCGAGAAGATCGCCACTGAGACTGGGCGGAGCGGGGCAAAAGCCGCTGAGAACGCAGGGACTGGGCGGAGCCGAGATACACATAGCCGAGTGTACTCGGCTCTAGTCGGCTCTTCTCGGCTCCCCTCACAGTCACGCCGAGTCCCGCCCCATGATGGACATAACACAGGTCCAATGGCGGGACTGGGCGTGACTGTGAGTGGAGCCGAGAAAAGCCGAGTACACTCGGCTATGTGTATCTCGGCGGCGATCGCTGCGCTCCGCTCAGTCAGCAGAGATCGCCGGGATCTGTGAGTATCGGCGTATAACACGCACCCACGATTTTCCCCTGATTTTAAGGGGAAAAAAGTGCGTGTTATACGCCGATAAATACGGTAAGTAATTTGGTGGTGAGTGTCAATTACTTGCTGGTATACAAAGGGGGTTGTACTGTATAATAGTGTATAGAGATAATACAATTGTACCATCCCCCCCTTTCCTAACTGTGTCAGAGAGAAGTCAGAGCCGATTGCCAGGGGTTGGTAGCAGTGCATTACAGGGCCCAAACAAACAAGCAGCCCTCTTAAGCTGGGGGTATCGCTACACATGCATTTGCAAATGCGTGCAGACTAAACCCCTGTTTTTAACGCATACTGTTAGAAAGGTTGATTCGGTTGTCTGTGGGCTGTGATTATCTGCTGGTGAGATCATTTGATAATAAAAAGGAGCCATAAGGCTCGAGGCGGTGAGTTGATGCTGGGATGCCTTGATGATAAGACCAGTCTGGTGATGCTTCCTTCTTTGAATGAATGGGGTTCCAATGACGGTGAGTGAATCTTAGTTTAAGAAGCATTATTGCAATAAGATGAAGTGTGTGCTTATTTAGCACAAGGCAAAAATGGCTGTGTGCTCTGCAAACAACCAATTTTGCCACGACAACGGCAATAAACAAGACTGTGTACATGGTCACATAGTGGTATGTGGAATAATTCCGCGCTGCCCTGTGGGTGAGCAGCTAACACAACCAATAGACAAAATGGCAAGACAAAATGAAACAAAAAAGTGTAGCGCTTGGTCAAATTGATCTGATGCACATAGTGGGTGAATAAACACAGTGCTAAAATATATAAACAATAAATAATCTGGAAAAGTATGCACCAATGGAAAAAAGAGCAAACAAGTAACTGTCTCTGAATGAACTCAAAGAGGTGCAACCATGGACAACTGAATCTCTGTATAGTGATGAATATAAGTTCCAAACTTTAGTGAAAAATTTCAAATCTGAAGAAAGCAAAACACGGTGAAGTGAAGAAGACCGCCACCAGTATATGGAAGGCTTACCGGAATGTTTGAACCCGAAAGAACGTACGTTCAGTGGGTCAAACAAGCTTTGTATAGAATGGCCTCTGGGACCTGGATCCTCAGCTGAGCTTCGAGCTTTAACAGGTAAATCCAACCAATGAGGGGAGGCTCTATCCTTGTAGAATGATCTCCTAAAGAGCGGCTATCCAGATACTCCCAGGGCAATATGGAGGGATGTGGATCAAAAAATAGGAGGAAAGAGAGGGCACATAGCGTAATACTGATAAAATGAGGAAATTTAATGTAGGTAGGAACACTTACATTGTATAGAACAAATAGCACTTTTCAAAGTAGGTATGGCAACAGTGGAGTCCTCCCAACGCGTTTCGTATCATAGTACATCGTCTGGGGTGTCCCTCCACTGCTGCCCTCAAAGAATATATAGACAATATGACCCCTAATCTTAGGAGACCATCCCCCTGTGTGTCAGCGTTGTGGAAAATGTACTTCCTGTAAACAAAGATGGCGGCGCGACGTGCGTTCCAAGCCTCCATCCGGATATGTATATGAGCATTGAGCTCCTACTGCAATCTAAGGAAAGGTTGTCTGCGTTCCACACCTCTCAATGAACAGGGACACCGCCGGAAAACCTCCCTCGTGACGCAAGCCGCACAAGATACGACACGTGTCGCATCACGTGACACGCTATGTGCGATTCATGCCTCGCCAACAGGAAGCGATTGCGTTCCAGCTCACGTGACATGATGTATGACACGCCATATGCCGTCCATGCCTCGCTGTCAGCGAGAGATTGCATTCCAGCTCATTGGAGCTATTCTTCTTGCAGATCCGCCCCAAATAAACATACTATACGATACATTTAGCAGGGGAAATGGGAGAAGAATGGGGGAAGAAACATGGAGGGGCTACTACAAATGTTTAGTTTGTGTTACCTCAATAAAATTGGACATCGCCAAAATTACATAAAATGTCCATATTGCTGAAAAAAAATGTAATGATAAAATTTAAATCTAATAACGATAAAAATGTAAATGTAGTTACAAGTGAATAAATAGCAAAAATCTGTGTATCTACCAGACAGACAATGCTAACCATCCTAGAAATAACTAAGGCCTAACTAGGGGCCATAACTATATATAAAATTATAAAATTATTAGCGTAACAAAACCAGTCAACCAATCTATAGTGGGGACTGGACCTAATAGATTATAAAAAAACACCCGTGGGATGGGCTCCCATATAGGGGTCATTTACAATAATAAGAATATGAATACATGACATATATTCCCTTAAAATCAATTAATGACAAAAAATAATGACATTTAAAAAAATAATGACATTTAAAAAAAAGTGTTAAAATGAAATAAAATCATAACAAAAACAAAAAGGAGAAGGCGTCATATCCCAGTAAATGAAGAGACCAACCATCTTTTAGGATTTATTGATGAAAGAGTTGATGTCCCACTCCACATTCAAGCCTGAAGGTGTGTGGGATTGCAGGAAGTAAGTTTTCCACAATGCTGACTAGTGATGAGCCGAACACCCCCGGGTTCGGTTCGCACCAGAACCCGCGAACGGACCGAAAGTTCGCATGAACGTTAGAACCCTATTAAATACAATGGATGCGAACGTTCGAAATCTGGAGTGCTAATTATAACGACTATTATGCATGTTATTGTCCTAAAAAGGGTTTGGGAACCCGGGTTCTGCACCAGGGGACATGTATCAATGCAAAAAGAAGTTTTAAAAACGGCCGTTTTTCGGGAGCAGTCATTTTAATGATGCATAAAGTGAAAAAAAAAAAAAGTCTAATATTTCTTTAAATATCGTACCTGGGGGGTGTCTAAAGTATGCCTGTGAAGTGCCACGTGTTTCCCGTGTTTAGAACTGTCCCTGCACAAAATTAAATTTCTAAAGGAAAAAAAGCCATTTAAAACTGCTTGCGGCTTTAATGTAATGTCTGGTCCCGGTAATATGGATGAAAATCTTTAAGAAAAATAGCATAGCTACCCCATCACAACCCCCCCCCATTACCCCAGCCCATTACCAGCCCCTTTGGGTCTTGTATGGATATTAAGGGGAACCTTGCACACAAAATAAAAAAGGCCCTATATACTCTGAACAGCCGTATACAGGCGGTGCATACAAGACTGGGACTGTAGGTTTGTTCTTATGTAGAATCTGTTTGTAATTTTGAACAGGTACATTGTTTAAGTGTAGCTCCAGCCAAAAAATCTATTTTTAAGCTTTTTGTAAAACATAGGAAAGGGTTATCACCCCTGTAACATTTGTTTTGCTGTCTGTGCAGCATGCACCTGTTCAGAACAGTTCACCTCACTTTCCGTCCTAATGACAAATGTTTTTTGAAAATTTGTGGTTTTTATTGAAACAAGAATTGGTGATAAAGCATCAGTGGAGAGGAGACACTTTTTTTCCCATATTAACTCTTACAGGAGAGAATTTGCCTTCCTAGGGGTAGATTTCCTCTCACTTCCTGTTGTATCCTTCCGTTTGCAAGGAGGAGTCGTTTGTAAGTTGGATGCCTGCCGTATATACTCTGCTGAAATTTGCCCCTTACATGTTGGTGTTGCCACAACACTGTGAGCCCTCACAGTTACTCTTGGTGGGCGCATGAATGGGCCCTGCTGTGAATTATTAGATCAAGAATTGTAATTGCATGTCCCTGTTAAACAGGGGCTGAAAAATTGGGCCTTTGGTGGTGGTGGTGTTGACACAACACTGTAAGGCCTCACAGTTACTCTTGGTGGGCGCAGGAATGGGCCCTGCTGTGAATTATTAGATCAAGAATTGTAATTACATGTCCCTGTTAAACAGGGGCAGAAAAATTGGGCCTTAGGCACTGGTGCCACAACACTGCAACCCCTCACAGATACTGTACTTGGAGCACAGCAATGAGCCCTGTTGCAAAGTATTCCATCAAAAATTGTAATTACACGCCCCTGTTAAACAGGGGCTGAAAAATTGGGCCTTAGGCACTGGTGCTGGTGCCACGACACTGCAACCTCTCCCAGATACTCTAGTTGGAGTGCAGGAATGAGCCCTGCTGCAAAGCATTGCATAAAAAATTGTAATTACATGCCCCTGTTAAACAGGGGCTGAAAAATTGGGCCTTAGCCACTGGTGGCGGCACCCAGAAACAAAAATGTTCTTCCAAGCTATCATCATCAATCGGATCATTGAGGAGGAGGAGCATAGTCAGTCAACATAACAGGACAGTCTCTCAGCCTCAGCATCAGTCTTGAAGGGATGTGACATTTGAAAATAAATTAGTCTGTTATATCAGCTTCAGGTGTTTGGTAGCTGGTGGTGATCCAAGACTGGTTCATCTTTATGAAGGTCAGCCGATCAACCGAGTCGGTGGACAGGCGCACCCTGTGATTCGTGACAAATCCTCCAGCAGCACTGAATGTGCATTCTGAAAGAACGCTGGATGCAGGACAGGCCAGTAGCTCAGTTGCATACTGTGCAAGCTCTGGCCAGTGATCCATCCTCAAGACCCAGTAAGCCAGAGGATTTTCGGTGGGGAAGGTGTCCAAGTCTGACCTTGCCCCTAGGTATTCCTGCACCATGTATATCAGACGCTGGCGATGGTTGCTGGAACCGATCATACCTTGGGGCTGCGGACTAAAGAATTGTCTGAACGCATCGGTCAGACGGCCACCTTCCCCACCGCTCCTTCTTTGACTGACCGAAGCCTCAGCAACTCGTTGTCCAGGACCAGGAGTTTGTAACCTCCCAGTCTCTGGGAACGCGTTGCACAGACCTTTCTGCAAGGCCTCCCGGAGTTGTCTCATCCTCTGCTCCCTCTGCGACGGTAAGATAAGGTCTGCAACCTTACCCTTGTACCGTGGATCAAGGAGAGTGGCCAGCCAGTAATGGTCCCTCTCCTTGATCCGAAGAATACGAGGATCCTTCCGCAGACTTTGCAGGATCAGGGAGGCCATGCAGCGTAGGTTAGCTGAGGCATTCGGTCCGGAGTCCTCTGGGTCACTAAGGACGACATGATCCGCAGCCACCTCCTCCCAGCCACGTACAAGTCCACGGGTTTCTTGGGACTGTAAATCATCCCTAAAAGACTGCTGCTGATGATGCTGAGTGCCAGGCTCCACCTCCATGCTGACACAATCCTCCTCCTCCTCCTCTTTCTGTGCGATGGGTGGGACAGAAAGAACACTGTCTGGGTAAAGGGGGCCTTGAGAGGCAAGGAAGTCCTCCTCTTCCTGCCTCTGTTCTGCCTCAAGTGCCCTGTCCATTATTCCACGCAGCGTATGTTCCAACAGGTGGACAAGAGGTACAGTGTCACTGATGCATGCACTGTCACTGCTCACCATCCTCATGGCCTCCTCAAATGGTGCCAGGACAGTGCATGCATCCCTGATCATGCCCCACTGGCGTGGTGAAAAAAACCCGAGCTCCCCTGACCCTGTCCTGGTGCCGTAGTCGCACAGGTACTCATTGATGGCCCTCTGCTGCGTGTGCAGCCGCTGCAGCATGGCCAACGTTGAGTTCCACCTGGTGGGCATGTCACATATAAGGCGGTTCTTGGGCAGGTTCAACTCCTTTTTCAGCTCAGCTAGGCGAGCACTGGCATTATAACATCTTCAGAAATGCACACAGACTTTCCTGGCCTGCCTCAGGACATCCTGTAAGCCCGGGTACCTGCCCAAGAACCGCTGCACCACCAGGTTAAGGACGTGAGCCACACAGGGCACATGGGTCAGTTGTCCCTGTCGGAGGGCGGAGAGGAGGTTGGTGCCATTGTCGCAAACCACCATTCCTGGCTTAAACTGGCGTGGCGTCAACCACCTCTCGGCCTGCCCCTGCAAAGCAGACAGAACCTCTGCCCCAGTGTGGCTCCTGTCCCCCAAACACACCAGCGCAAGCACGGCATGGCATCTCTTTGCCTGCGTACTTGCGTAGCCCCTTGAACGCCTACGGAGCACCGCTGGTTCCGAGGACAAAGCACAGGAAGAGGCCATGGAGGAAGAAGAAGAGGAGGGGGTGGAGGGGAGAGGTGTGTCACAACCAGTAGTAGCATTTTCGAGGCGTGGCGGCGGAACAACCTCCAACACTACTGCACCTTGTCCTGCATCCTTCCCAGCTGCCAAAAGAGTGACCCAATGGGCCGTGAAAGAAAGGTAACTTCCCTGTCCATGCCTGCTGGACCATGAGTCAGCGGTAATATGCACCTTACCGCTGACCGCCCTGTCCAGCGAGGCCAAGACATTGCCTTCCACATGCCGGTAGAGAGCCGGAATCACCTTCCGTGAGAAAAAGTGGCGTTTGGGAACCTGCCACTGAGGAACCGCACATTGCACAAACTCTCGGAAGGGGGTCGAGCCTACCAACTGAAAAGGCAGCAGTTGAAGCGCTAGCAATTTAGCCAAGCTAGCATTCAACCGCTGGGCATGTGGATGGCTGGGAGTGAACTTCTTTCGACGGTCCAGCAGCTGGGGCAGGGAAATTTGCCTGCTAGAATCGGACGTCGGTGTACTGCTAGCAGAGTGCCCGCAAGTACTTGGCTGTGACACACCTAATTCTACACCTTCATTCCTCTCAGTGCAGGTTTCAGAGAGGACTGAAGGTATAGTGGGGTTGGAGATCCCAGCTGATGCGGTGCAAGGAGAGGTCCGCTTTGTTCTTTGGTGTGGGTCTTTAAGGTAGGCTTATATAAATAAAATAGATGCTCACAGTGACACTGAAAGCAAGGTGCAGATGATTTTGATACCTCACCAACACGACACGTCCTCTCCTAAGTCAGTGACAGTCTCTCGTCATGCCAGATGGTCCCTTCAGTCCACTCCAGTCTAAACAGAACTGACAGTCCCACTCCTGGCTTGCCTTGCTTCCGCAGACCCGCACACAAAGCTCCTCCCGCTCTCTTGCACACTGACATCACACGATACATTCTAGCACCGCATCTGCCAGATCAGCCAGAACACACTGTAGCAGGCACTTGGATGGTCTTGGCTGGCTCCAGACCGGAACTACGCATGTGTAGTTCTGAGCCGAGAGTCATAGCCATATTTTTTACTGGCAGCCTTTTCCTGTCGCTGGCAGGAGAAAAGTGGCTGGTTTTTACTGGCTGCCAGTAAAATTACTGACGGTTGCCAATACTGGTGTAAGGCAGCAGTTTGATCCAGGGGGAGGGGCAGACAGCCAGAGCATTGTGTGTATAAGGCATGTAAAAGTCATGTTAGTGATCTGCGGGATTCAAAATTGTGAGCTTAGTGGTCCGTGAGGTCTGAATGGTTGGCAACCACTAAGTTAGAGTAGCCCTCCACTGAAGCTGTAGTGGGAGGGTATTGGCACTTCATGAGTCCTTTGGATGGTAAAGATAGCTTCTTTAGACCTCTCACCTAAATGTATCATAAGTCAGTCACTTGGGAAGCTGGATTGTCCGTTTGGCTCTTTGCTGTCTCAGCTTGGATAGCCCTTCTCCAGCAGACTCTCATTCTAACGCTCGGGGTGGTTGAACAGTCTCAATGCCCTCAGCATTCAGTGGAGAAGGAGGGTCTTCCTGACTTTCCAGTTGGTGACTCTGGAGTAAAAATTCTGGAGCCTCAGGCTTGAAGGTTCTGGTGTCAGCTTCCCCAGGAGAAAGGGGTGGGGTGGCATCTGAGAGTGTAGATGGCTACAACCAGTCCTTGCAGATACCTTCCTCTTCACTATGCTACCATTCTCTTCTGTGTCTGGTGGCGAAGACTGAGACCTAGTCACCAATCTTGGCTTTGGAGAAGCAGTCTTAATGGGTTGTGGGTCTCCTGAGGTACATGGACAGCTTTTGCTAGTGGCAGGAGGTGGTTACTGTTCCAGAACTTCAGTGGACCCATTCTTTCTTCTGGGCGAATCTGATATACCAGCAATCTGGGCAGCTGCTTCCAGACAACATAGGGCTGGGATTTCCACCAGTCAGCTAACTTATGCTTCCCAGGGATATCCAGATTTCTCAGCAGTAGGGATGAGCTTCGTGTTCGAGTCGAACATACGTTCGACTCGAACATCGGCTGTTCGATCGTTCGACGAAGATCGAACGATTTGGGCCGTTCGCGCCAAATTCGAGTGACGCGAACGGCCCACAATGCACTACGCCATCGCAGTGTCATCCAGGCGCTGTGATTGGCCAAGCATGCACTGTGACCCCGCATGCTTGGCCAATCACAGCGCCGGCAGCGAGGAGAGCAATGATTGGCCACAGGCAGGATGCCTGTGGCCAATTATTGCTGAGGGTGTTTAGTACACGCCCCACACTATAAAAGCCCGCCAGCACGGCGGCCTAGTGTAGTGTGTTCCGGAGCAGGGAAAGACAAGCATAGGCAGGGACAGTGACATTTATTTCTTTCTTGCTTAACCTGGATTCCTTTAGTTTAGGGAAAGAGAAGGATAGGTAGAGAGAGTGTCAGTGTGTTTTACTGTGCGAGTCCTTGTTTCTAGGGACAAAGAAGGAAAGTGAGGGGATTTCTCCTTGTGCTATAGTGTGCTTTAAAAAAACATTTTTTCTAGGGACAGAAAACTGTAGGTAGGGAGAGTGTCAGTTTCTTTCACTGTGCCAGTCCTTGTTTCTAGGGACAAAGAAGGAAAGTGAGGGGAATTCTCCTTGTGCTATAGTGTGCTTTAAAAAACATTTTTTCTAGGGACAGAAAACTGTAGGTAGGGAGAGTGTCAGTTTCTTTCACTGTGCCAGTCCTTGTTTCTAGGGACAAAGAAGGAAAGTGAGGGGATTTCTCCTTGTGCTATAGTGTGCTTTAAAAAAACATTTTTTCTAGGGACAGAAAACTGTAGGTAGGGAGAGTGTCAGTTTCTTTCACTGTGCCAGTCCTTGTTTCTAGGGACAAAGAAGGAAAGTGAGGGGAATTCTCCTTGTGCTATAGTGTGCTTTAAAAAAACATTTTTTCTAGGGACAGAAAACTGTAGGTAGGGAGAGTGTCAGTTTCTTTCACTGTGCCAGTCCTTGTTTCTAGGGACAAAGAAGGAAAGTGAGGGGATTTCTCCTTGTGCTATAGTGTGCTTTAAAAAAACATTTTTTCTAGGGACAGAAAACTGTAGGTAGGGAGAGTGTCAGTTTCTTTCACTGTGCCAGTCCTTGTTTCTAGGGACAAAGAAGGAAAGTGAGGGGATTTCTCCTTGTGTTATAGTGTGCTTTAAAAAAACATTTTTTCTAGGGACAGAAAACTGTAGGTAGGGAGAGTGTCAGTTTCTTTCACTGTGCCAGTCCTTGTTTCTAGGGACAAAGAAGGAAAGTGAGGGGAATTCTCCTTGTGCTATAGTGTGCTTTAAAAAAACATTTTTTCTAGGGACAGAAAACTGTAGGTAGGGAGAGTGTCAGTTTCTTTCACTGTGCCAGTCCTTGTTTCTAGGGACAAAGAAGGAAAGTGAGGGGATTTCTCCTTGTGCTATAGTGTGCTTTAAAAAAACATTTTTTCTAGAGACAGAAAACTGTAGGTAGGGAGAGTGTCAGTTTCTTTCACTGTGCCAGTCCTTGTTTCTAGGGACAAAGAAGGAAAGTGAGGGGAATTCTCCTTGTGCTATAGTGTGCTTTAAAAAAACATTTTTTCTAGGGACAGAAAACTGTAGGTAGGGAGAGTGTCAGTTTATTTCACTGTGCCAGTCCTTGTTTCTAGGGACAAAGAAGGAAAGTGAGGGGAATTCTCCTTGTGCTATAGTGTGCTTTAAAAAAACATTTTTTCTAGGGACAGAAAACTGTAGGTAGGGAGAGTGTCAGTTTCTTTCACTGTGCCAGTCCTTGTTTCTAGGGACAAAGAAGGAAAGTGAGGGGAATTCTCCTTGTGCTATAGTGTGCTTTAAAAAAACATTTTTTCTAGGGACAGAAAACTGTTGGTAGGGAGAGTGTCAGTTTCTTTCACTGTGCCAGTCCTTGTTTCTAGGGACAAAGAAGGAAAGTGAGGGGAATTCTCCTTGTGCTATAGTGTGCTTTAAAAAAACATTTTTTCTAGGGACAGAAAACTGTAGGTAGGGAGTGTCAGTTTCTTTCACTGTGCCAGTCCTTGTTTCTAGGGACAAAGAAGGAAAGTGAGGGGATTTCTCCTTGTGCTATAGTGTGCTTTAAAAAAACATTTTTTCTAGGGACAGAAAACTGTAGGTAGGGAGAGTGTCAGTTTCTTTCACTGTGCCAGTCCTTGTTTCTAGGGACAAAGAAGGAAAGTGAGGGGAATTCTCCTTGTGCTATAGTGTGCTTTAAAAAAACATTTTTTCTAGGGACAGAAAACTGTAGGTAGGGAGAGTGTCAGTTTCTTTCACTGTGCCAGTCCTTGTTTCTAGGGACAAAGAAGGAAAGTGAGGGGAATTCTCCTTGTGCTATAGTGTGCTTTAAAAAAACATTTTTTCTAGGGACAGAAAACTGTAGGTAGGGAGAGTGTCAGTTTATTTCACTGTGCCAGTCCTTGTTTCTAGGGACAAAGAAGGAAAGTGAGGGGAATTCTCCTTGTGCTATAGTGTGCTTTAAAAAAACATTTTTTCTAGGGACAGAAAACTGTAGGTAGGGAGAGTGTCAGTTTCTTTCACTGTGCCAGTCCTTGTTTCTAGGGACAAAGAAGGAAAGTGAGGGGAATTCTCCTTGTGCTATAGTGTGCTTTAAAAAAACATTTTTTCTAGGGACAGAAAACTGTTGGTAGGGAGAGTGTCAGTTTCTTTCACTGTGCCAGTCCTTGTTTCTAGGGACAAAGAAGGAAAGTGAGGGGAATTCTCCTTGTGCTATAGTGTGCTTTAAAAAAACATTTTTTCTAGGGACAGAAAACTGTAGGTAGGGAGTGTCAGTTTCTTTCACTGTGCCAGTCCTTGTTTCTAGGGACAAAGAAGGAAAGTGAGGGGAATTCTCCTTGTGCTATAGTGTGCTTTAAAAAAACATTTTTTCTAGGGACAGAAAACTGTAGGTAGGGAGAGTGTCAGTTTCTTTCACTGTGCCAGTCCTTGTTTCTAGGGACAAAGAAGGAAAGTGAGGGGAATTCTCCTTGTGCTATAGTGTGCTTTAAAAAAACATTTTTTCTAGGGACAGAAAACTGTAGGTAGGGAGAGTGTCAGTTTCTTTCACTGTGCCAGTCCTTGTTTCTAGGGACAAAGAAGGAAAGTGAGGGGATTTCTCCTTGTGCTATAGTGTGCTTTAAAAAAACATTTTTTCTAGGGACAGAAAACTGTAGGTAGGGAGAGTGTCAGTTTCTTTCACTGTGCCAGTCCTTGTTTCTAGGGACAAAGAAGGAAAGTGAGGGGAATTCTCCTTGTGCTATAGTGTGCTTTAAAAAAACATTTTTTCTAGGGACAGAAAACTGTAGGTAGGGAGAGTGTCAGTTTCTTTCACTGTGCCAGTCCTTGTTTCTAGGGACAAAGAAGGAAAGTGAGGGGATTTCTCCTTGTGCTATAGTGTGCTTTAAAAAAACATTTTTTCTAGGGACAGAAAACTGTAGGTAGGGAGAGTGTCAGTTTCTTTCACTGTGCCAGTCCTTGTTTCTAGGGACAAAGAAGGAAAGTGAGGGGAATTCTCCTTGTGCTATAGTGTGCTTTAAAAAAACATTTTTTCTAGGGACAGAAAACTGTAGGTAGGGAGAGTGTCAGTTTCTTTCACTGTGCCAGTCCTTGTTTCTAGGGACAAAGAAGGAAAGTGAGGGGATTTCTCCTTGTGCTATAGTGTGCTTTAAAAAAACATTTTTTCTAGGGACAGAAAACTGTAGGTAGGGAGAGTGTCAGTTTCTTTCACTGTGCCAGTCCTTGTTTCTAGGGACAAAGAAGGAAAGTGAGGGGAATTCTCCTTGTGCTATAGTGTGCTTTAAAAAAACATTTTTTCTAGGGACAGAAAACTGTAGGTAGGGAGAGTGTCAGTTTCTTTCACTGTGCCAGTCCTTGTTTATAGGGACAAAGAAGGAAAGTGAGGGGAATTCTCCTTGTGCTATAGTGTGCTTTAAAAAAACATTTTTTCTAGGGACAGAAAACTGTAGGTAGGGAGAGTGTCAGTTTCTTTCACTGTGCCAGTCCTTGTTTCTAGGGACAAAGAAGGAAAGTGAGGGGATTTCTCCTTGTCTTATAGTGTGCCAAAGCATTCCTCATCAACCATCTTTGAAATCCTTGTTTTTTGGACAGTCAGGGAAATTGTCGTTGTGCTATTCTGTGCAAAAGCAATAATCCTCAACCATATTTAGAAATCCTTAAGTAAAGGGACAGAGAAGGACACCTGAAGGTAGCCCTCATTGCTTTTTTCCCATCTCCCTGCAGGCCATCTATTAGAATGTCTGGAAGGCAAACAAGGAGAGGCAGACAGTCAGGAGGCAATAAAAGAGGGCAAGCAGGCTCTGTGTCTGGGGGCAACAGTGCTGGTCGTGGACGCGGTGCATTGTCATCAGCACATGGCCATGGGACACGCTTGTCCTTCTTTTCGGCAGCTGGACATGTTGAGCCACATCATGCCGAAGACTTGGTAGAGTGGATGACCAAGCCCTCCTCCTCCTCCTCATCCTCTCTCACCCAGGCTCAGGGTACTGGCAAAGCAGCTGCCAAAGCGTCCTCTTCCCTGGTATCAATGTCAGACTCATCATCAGTCACTCCTTCCCTAGACCCACCATGTCCTCCTCCTGAGGAGTCCCCCGAACTGTTTGAGCACAGTGTTGGGTACATGCTCCAGGAGGATGCCCAGCGTTTCGAAGGGTCTGATGATGAAACCCAGCTACAGGAAGGCAGTAGCGTGAGAGCAGACAGAGGGGATGCTCAAGAAGGACACCAATCTGGCAGTCATGTTCCAGCAGCTGCAGCATACTGCCAGATTGGCTCCAGTGATGAGGAGGGAGGGGATGATGAGGTCACTGACTCCACGTGGGTGCCTAATAGGAGAGAGGAGGAGGAGGAGGATGAGGAGGAGGCACATCTCCAACGAGGCAGGATGCCCTTTGGTGGCCAGCGTAAGGGCAGTACACAGACGGAATCACACCGCAGAGCTCCGCCTGTGCAGGGCGCTGCCTCTGCCCGTCATTCAAAAAGTTCCTTGGTGTGGGCCTTTTTTGAGGCTAGTGCATCAGATCGCACAGCTGCTGTTTGCAACATATGTCTCAAGCGTATATCGCGTGGCCAAAACATCAGCCGCTTGGGTACCACATGCCTGACCAGACATATGTTGACCTGCCATGCAGCTCGTTGGCAAGCCTACCTCAAAGACCCACACCAAAGAACAAAGCGGACCTCTCCTTGCACCGCATCAGCTGGGATCTCCAACCCCACTATAACTTCAGTCCTCTCTGAAACATGCACTGAGAGGAATGAAGGTGTAGAATTAGGTGTGTCACAGCCAAGTACTTGCGGCCACTCTGCTAGCAGTACACCGACGTCCGATTCTAGCAGGCAAATTTCCCTGCCCCAGCTGCTGGACCGTCGAAAGAAGTTCACTCCCAGCCATCCACATGCCCAGCGGTTGAATGCTAGCTTGGCTAAATTGCTAGCGCTTCAACTGCTGCCTTTTCAGTTGGTAGACTCGGCCCCCTTCCGTGAGTTTATGCAATGTGCGGTTCCTCAGTGGCAGGTTCCCAAACGCCACTTTTTCTCACGGAAGGCTATTCCGGCTCTCTACCGGCATGTGGAAGGCAATGTCTTGGCCTCGCTGGACAGGGCGGTCAGCGGTAAGGTGCATATTACCGCTGACTCATGGTCCAGCAGGCATGGACAGGGACGTTACCTTTCTTTCACGGCCCATTGGGTCACTCTTTTGGCAGCTGGGAAGGATGCAGGACAAGGTGCAGTAGTGTTGGAGGTTGTTCCACCGCCACGCCTCCAAAATGCTACTACTGGTTGTGACACACCTCTCTCCTCCACCCCCTCCTCTTCTTCTTCCTCCATGGCCTCTTCCTGTGGTTTGTCCTATGAACCAGCGGTGCTCCGTAGCCGTTCACGTGGCTACGCAAGCACGCAGGCAAAAAGATGCCATGCCGTGCTTGCGCTGGTGTGTTTGGGGGACAGAAGCCACACTGGGGCAGAGGTCCTGTCTGCTCTGCAGGGCCAGGCCGAGAGGTGGTTGACGCCACGCCAGCTTAAGCCAGGAATGGTGGTTTGCGACAATGGCACCAACCTCCTCTCCGCCCTCCGACAGGGACAACTGACCCATGTGCCCTGTGTGGCTCACGTCCTTAACCTGGTGGTGCAGCGGTTCTTGGGCAGGTACCCGGGCTTACAGGATGTCCTGAGGCAGGCCAGGAAAGTCTGTGTGCATTTCCGCAGATCTTATAATGCCAGTGCTCGCCTGGCTGAGCTGCAAAAGGAGTTGAACCTGCCCAAGAACCGCCTTATATGTGACATGCCCACCAGGTGGAACTCAACGTTGGCCATGCTGCAGCGGCTGCACACGCAGCAGAGGGCCATCAATGAGTACCTGTGCGACTACGGCACCAGGACAGGGTCAGGGGAGCTTGGTTTTTTTTCTCCACGCCAGTGGGGCATGATCAGGGATGCATGCACTGTCCTGGCACCATTTGAGGAGGCCACGAGGATGGTGAGCAGTGACAGTGCATGCATCAGTGACACTGTACCTCTTGTCCACCTGTTGGAGCACACGCTGCGTGGAATAATGGACAGGGCACTTGAGGCAGAACAGAGGCAGGAAGAGGAGGACTTCCTTGCCTCTCAAGGCCCCCTTTACCCAGACAGTGTTCCTTCTGTCCCACCCATCGCACAGGAAGAGGAAGAGGAGGAGGAGGAGGAGGAGGAGGAGGATTGTGTCAGCATGGAGGTGGAGGCTGGCACTCAGCATCATCAGCAGCAGTCTTTTAGGGATGATTTACAGTCCCAAGAAACCAGTGGACTTGTACGTGGCTGGGAGGAGGTGGCTGCGGATCATGTCGTCCTTAGTGACCCAGAGGACTCCGGAGCGAATGCCTCAGCAAACCTACGCTGCATGGCCTCCCTGATCCTGCAAAGTCTGCGGAAGGATCCTCGTATTCTTCGGATCAAGGAGAGGGACCATTACTGGCTGGCCACTCTCCTTGATCCACGGTACAAGGGTAAGGTTGCGGACCTTATGTTACCTTCGCAGAGGGAGCAGAGGATGAGACAACTCCGGGAGGCCTTGCAGAAAGGTCTGTGCAACGCGTTCCCAGAGACTGGGAGGTTACAAACTCCTGGTCCTGGACAACGAGTTGCTGAGGCTTCGGCCAGTCAAAGAAGGAGCGGTGGGGAAGGTGGCCGTCTGACCGATGCGTTCAGACAATTCTTTAGTCCGCAGCCCCAAAGTATGATCGGTTCCAGCAACCATCGCCAGCGTCTGATAAACATGGTGCAGGAATATCTAGGGGCAAGGTCAGACTTGGACACCTTCCCCACCGAAAATCCTCTGGCTTACTGGGTCTTGAGGATGGATCACTGGCCAGAGCTTGCACAGTATGCAATTGAGCTACTGGCCTGTCCTGCATCCAGCGTTCTTTTGGAACGCACATTCAGTGCTGCTGGAGGATTTGTCACGGATCACAGGGTGCGCCTGTCCACCGACTCGGTTGATCGACTGACTTTCATCAAGATGAACCAGTCTTGGATCACCACCAGCTACCACACACCTGATGCTGATATAACAGACTAATTGATTTTAACATGTCACATCCCTTCAAGACTGATGCTGATGCTGAGTGCCTGTGCTGTTATGTTGACTGGCTATCCTCCTCCTCCGAGTCCTCAATGATACGATTGATGATGATAGCTTGGAAGATCATTTTTGTTTATGGGTGCCGCCACCAGTGGCTAAGGCCCAATTTTTCAGCCCCTGTTTTACAGGGGCGTGTAATTACAATTTTTTTAGCAATAATTTGCCATAGGGCTCATTGCTGTGCTCCAAGTACAGTATCTGTGAGGGGTTGGAGTGTTGTGGCACCAGTGCCTAAGGCCCAATTTTTCAGCCCCTGTTTAACAGGGGCGTGTCATTACAATTTTTGAAGCAATACTTTGCAACAGGGCTCATTGCTGTGCTCCAAGTAACGTATCTGTGAGGGGTTGTAGTGTTGTGCCACCAGTGCCTAAGGCCCAATTTTTCAGCCCCTGTTCAACAGGGGCATGCAATTACAATTCTTGATCTAATAATTCACAGCAGGGCCCATTGCTGCACCCACCAAGAGTAACTCTGAGGGCTTACAGTGTTGTGGCAACGCCACCACCACCACCACCACCACGAAAGGCCCAATTTTTCAGCCCCTGTTCAAAAGGGGCATGTAATTACAATTCTTGATCTAATAATTCACAGCAGGGCCCATTCCTGCACCCACCAAGAGTAACTCTGAGGGCTTACAGTGTTGTGGCAACACCACCACCACCACCACCACCACGAAAGGCCCAATTTTTCAGCCCCTGTTCAACAGGGGCATGCAATTACAATTCTTGATCTAATAATTCACAGCAGGGCCCATTGCTGCACCCACCAAGAGTAACTGTCAGGGCTTACAGTGTTGTGGCACCAGCACCACCATCAAAGGCCCAATTTTTACTACCACTGTTCAACAATTATATGTAATTAAAATTCCTGATATAATAGTTGACAGCAGGGCGTTCCAGCACCAACCAAGAGTAACTGTGAGTGCTTACAGTGTTGTGCCAACACCAACAACTAAGGGGCCTATTTCTGCAGAGTATATACGGCAGGTCCCTACTTTCAAACATCCAACTTACAAACGACTCCTACTTGCAAACGCAAGAAGACAACAGGAAGTGAGAGGAAATCTACCACTAGGAAGGAAAATTCTCTCCTGTAAGAATAAATATGGGAGAAAGGTGTCTCCTCTGTACTGATGCTTTATCAGCAATCCTTGTTTCAAGAAAAACACCACATTTCAAAAACAGTTGTCATTGGGACGGAAAGTGAGGTGAAATGTTCTGAACAGGGGCACAGACAGCAAAACAAATGTTACAGGGGTGATAACCCTTACCTATGTTTTCCAAAAAGTTTAAAAATAGATTTTTGGGCTGGAGCTACACTTCAACAATGTACCTGTTCAAAATTACAAACAGATTCTACATAAGAACAAACCTACAGTCCCTGTCTTGTATGCACCGCCTGTATACGGCTGTTCAGAGTATATAGGGCCTTTTTTATTTTATGTGCGGGGTTCCCCTTAATATCCATACAAGACCCAAAGGGGCTGGTAATGGGCTGGGGTAGGGGGGGGGGGTCATGGGGTAGCTATGCCATTTTTCTTAAAGATTTTCATCCATATTACCGGGACCAGACATTACATTAAAGCCGCAAGCAGTTTTAAATGGCTTTTTTTTCCTTTAGAAGTGTCATTTTGTGCAGGGACAGTTCTAAACACGGGAAACACGTGGCACTTCACAGGCATACTTTAGACACCCCCCAGGTACGATATTTAAAGGAATATTTGACTTTTTTTTTTTCACTTTATGCATCATTAAAATTACTGCTCCCGAAAAACGACCGTTTTTAAAACTTCTTTTTGCATTGATACATGTCCCCTGGTGCAGAACCCGGGTTCCCAAACCCTTTTTAGGACAATAACATGCATAATAGTTGTTATAATTAGCACTTTAGAATTCGAACGTTCGCATCCATTGTATTTAATAGGGTTCTAATGTTCGTACGAACTTTCGGTCCGTTCGCGGGTTCTGGTGCGAACCGAACCCGGGGGTGTTCGGCTCATCACTACTCAGCAGTACTCAATCACTTGGCTTTAGATCCTGTACCCCAACTCCCAGGTCAAACTTTCTTTTAGCTTGCTGACCTCTAACATCTGAGGCTGCCTTGGCCTTCTCATGCACCATCTTCAGATTCTTCCTCAGGCAATCCACATACACTCTATGGGATGTCACTAATGTTTGATTTGAGAAGGTGCCGAATGCTAGGTCAACTAGTAACCCAACCTCTCTCCCAAATATAAACATATATGGGGAGTAGCCTGTGGTGTCATTCTCAGTTCTGTTGTAGGCATGCATGACTGTTGGGATGTAGCTGCTCCAGTATTGTGAGCATCCCAAGCATATCTAAAAGTGTGAGGTTGAATCTTTCTGATTGTGGACTGTATGTGGCCATGCTGGATTTCTGGATGCCCGATTAATCCATACATTTTTATAAGTCTGCTTTCGAAGTCTCTATCTTGGTCAGAGAGGATGCATTGAGACAGTCCCTAATGAACAAAGAATACCGGGACTCTGGCCACTGTGGATGCTTGCTGGTCTTTCGTTAGGAACACCTGGGCGCAATGGGTGAAGTGATCTGTCACCATCAGGACATTCTCCTGGCAACTAGAGTCAGGCTTCAAGCACAAAAAGTCAATACCCATCAACTCCATCTGCCCTTTGCTTTGGAGATGGTCCATTGAGGGAAACTCTGGCGAGCAAAGTCTTTCTTTGTATGAAGCGTATGCAGGCATGGCAGTAACTTTTGACTTTGGCCTGCACACAGGGCAAGTAGAATCAGTCTGATCACTAGCTTGAATGTTCTTTCAGGCCCTAAATGACCATGATTATCACGAAAGGTAGACAACACAGTTTTTCCATGTTTCTCTTGCAGGAACACTTGCCACTTGTCTTCGGGTCCTTTTCAGTAGAGCACATAATTAGCCATAACCGAATACCATTCTTTATGGATCAAGCATGCTCTTTTGGAGAGTCCGCTAGCACCAGATCTGGACATTTACCCTCCAATGCTTTTAAAGTCAGACTGCAGAGAGGGCCATGCATCTGATCCTTCCCCAAGTCTTTCTTTGACAGCAAGGGCAGGCCTTTGTACCTTACTTGAGAGAGGTCACAGTAGTACTTGGGGACACCTGCATCTGATACTTCAATGGCTTCAGCACTGTCGCAAATCTGGCCCAATGCTCCACTCCTTCGCACAAGGCTTGTACCTGTTCTGTCGTTAATTGTGTCCACTCTTCTGAGTTTAAGGTCTTCTCTGTTTCCGATCCGTGGGCAATACTTCAGGTTGAAGTAAAACCCAGACAGAGCGGCCAACCATATATGCCCTGTGGCATCCAAATTGACTGTAATAAGTATATATGTGAGGGGATTGTTGTCAATTTTGACCATAGGCTCAAATTGTTTGATTTTGAGTGCAGTAACAAAAAAAATTCTCTAACAAATACATTTTTAACAGTAAATGTGTTTTTTGTTCGGAAAAGCCAATTCACTCTAAAATTATATACTAAAAGCAAATGTATTGAAGTACTTTCGAATGACATTCATTATGTCAGACAATGTACTGATGAGAATTTTTTTTTTTTAACAAGTAAAATATTTTTCTTTTTCGTACATCACGGGACACAGAGCGACATAGTCATTACTAATGGGTTATATAGTTACCGTCAGGTGCTGGCACTGGCAACTTCCAAAACCGGAAGTACCCTCCCCTATATAAGCCCCTCCCATCCGGGAGCACCTCAGTTTTTTGCCAGTGTCTAAGGTGTTGGCCAAGAAGAAACATGTGTTTTTCACTGAGCTTGCGTACAGGTTCTTTTGGGCCTCAGTAAGCTATTCCGGATCCGACCAAAAAAGCTTCATAGCTAAACAGTCGGTACCCGGGCCTTGCAGAGAAGAGCAAGGTTTTGCCTGTAATGCTTCTCTTAGGAGAGCTGGACCCTGGGATCCAGAGCTCTGGTCATACCCACGACCAAGATGTTTTCTGTGCAGGGTGCTATACAGGTCCAGGGGAGTGGAATCCTTGGGAACCCGGTCCCTGAAGGTTTGATTACAATGCCTGCCGTGATAGGTGAAGTTTGGGCTTTTGTGGACCAAACAAAGTCCTGCGGCGGGGAACAGGTAAGTGGGGGCCCCCAGGAACTTGGTTCTATTGGGGGACCCCCAAGCCTAATTTGTCTTTCTGTCTGTTACCTAACGGTATTCCCGCTAATATCTGTGCATGCCTGTAACTACTAAAAAAAATGTAATAATTTTTAATGGTGGTCAAGAAAAAAAAAAAAAAAAAAAAAAGTGTTTTTTTATTATTATATATATTTAGTATATTAGACTGCGGTACCTGTGTTTGTCCACTAGAGGCCGCTGTGGAATGTTTTTCTTGTCATGTGGACTAGTTTCTTCTCAGAGAGCAAAGTCCAGGCAGCTGGTGAGTTCTCCTACAGGAAACTGTTTCCTCTGCCATGTTGCAGTGTTCGTCTATCCCCCGGCCTGCGGCAAAGAGGGGCCCTGGCTCCTGTCCCTGGTTTCCATGTTTGAAATTAGCTCCGAGGGCGCACGTGGCCGCGCGCGTGCGCGTGCACGCGCCTCTATATATAGAGGTGGCCGGAAAAGGGGGCGGAGCCTGGGGGATGACGCTCTGTGCGCGCCGCAGCGCTTCTGCGCATGTGCGGGCGTCCCAGCAGGTTTTTAAAAAACCACATTATTGTAGATGAAGTACAGAGACAGAGCTGGCAACATTTAAAGGCATACAGCAGGCGGTTGATACAGGCATCCCCTAGAAAGGCACATTAGTAGACACCAACTGTTTATTAGCAGCATTTATGCTAGACTATTATCAGTAACTGGTGTATTACGGCTGGAATACCTCAGCTTTAGGCTTAGGAATATGCCGTCCAGAAGCTCCGGAACTGAATCTTCCAGGAAGCGAAGGGGGTCTCATCGGGCTCGGAGGATCTTGGGCATACTTCTGCTGCACCAGTCTCCCCTGAAGTTCAGAGGTAAGTGACCGTAGAGACCCCGCAGGGGTACTTGGTACTGTGGTTGTCCTCAGTTCACCTGCTCCTGTGTATGTAACAGAGGAGGTTTTTTCCTCAGCTCTGGGAGGATTAGAGAGAGATTGTCAACATTGATCGCTGCCTCCCTGTCAGGGAAAGCACGCCCGATCTCCGTCTCCTCCTTCAGAGTGCCTGTTAGCAGAGCAACAGTCCCATACAGGGATCGACCTGCCTGAAGGGGATCAGGATAAGGTTGATTCTGTTATAGAGGAATCAACAGTGGGGGAACCTTTTCTCAGCATCTCAAGCTGAAAGATTATGGGTTCAGTCTCTGACTAAAATGGTCCGATCAGCATTTAAAAATGCACCTTGCGGAACCATCAACCACTACTGTATCCTCGTTGGGGTCGCTAGAAGTCCCCAGACTGTTTGTTCTTTTCCACTTCACCCTTTACTGAAAGGGCTCATTTACCAGGATGGGGAACGTCCTGAGAAAATATTTATTCCCCCAAGAGATTTCCGGTGGTCTATCCCATGGAGGATAAGTTCATCAAAAAAAAAAAAAAAAAAAAAAAAATGGAAGGTCCCTACAGTGGACGCAGCCATCTCTTGTATGTATAAATCACTGACATGTCCAGTGGATAATGTCCAAATGTTCAAGAACCCAATAGATAAAAGATTGGAGTCCTTATGAAAATCTGCTTGGTGATACAACCAGCAGTAGCAGCTATTGGGGTCTGCTAAGCAGTGAAGGATCAGTTGAAACAGGTCTTGAGGGACTTGACAGATCAGCAGGCTTTGCCCTAGCTGATCTACCTAGAGCCTTAGGCTTTGCGGTTGACGCCATAGAAGTTTCAGTCCATCAGGCCTCCCGCCTTACGCTGTCTATAGTACATATGCGTAGGCTCCTATGGCTCAAAAACTGGTCTGCTGAAGCTCCCTGTAAAGAATGGCTGGTTAGCGTCCCATTTCATGGTGAACGCTTATTCAGGGAAAACCTGGACTAATATATCCAGAAAATTTCCAGCGGTAAAAATACGCTCTTGCCGGTTAAAAGCAGAGTTAGAGGTCCCTCTTTAAGAGGCCTGCTTCTCCAGTCCCTGGGGCATCGGCTGTGTAACAGTTCCGACGGCCTCCTCGGTCAAATCCCGGGGGTAAAAAACAGGGACAGTAGCAGGGTAATGAGAAACCCTGGGTCAGGGGAGGTACAAAACCTCCCCCAAAGTTAAATTCATTGAAGCCCCCACTCAGTCGGGTGGGGGGGAGGACTCCAGTTGTTCGCAAGAGACCTGGCGGGACACGATCAAGACAGATAGGTGCTCTCCGCAGTAGGTTTGGGATACAGTTTGGAGTTAAAAGACTCTCCTCCTTCCCATTTTTGAGGTCAAACGTGCCAAGGGATCCCCGGAAGAGAGAGTCCCTCCTGTTGGCACTAGAACAACTATTGCTCCAAGGAGTAATTATGGAGGTTCCCCTGGAAGAATGAGGGTTCGGGTTTTACTCAAACCTCTTTACAGTCCCGAAGCAAACGCGGACGGGAGGCCCATATTAATTCTAAAAGGGCTATACAAATTCCTGTATATCAGGACTTTCCGATGGAGTCGATCCGATCGGTGGCCACTGCCCTACAAGGGGAGGATTGGTTAGCCGCGATCGACATCAAAGATGCTTATTGCATATTCCCATCTTTCCAGTCCACCAAAAATGTCTACGCTTTGCAGTAGAAGGGCGCCATTTTCAGTTCAGAGCCTTACCCTTCGGTTTGGCCACAGCACCACGAGTGTTTACAAAAATTCTGGCCCTTTATTGGCCAATCTAAGAACACAAGGTGTAATGATAATGGCATATCTGGATGACTTGTTGCTGATAGACCACTCAGTGAAAAAACTAGACGTGGTCGTTCACAAGACGATCAAGTATCTGGAATCTCACGGTTGGATTATCAACCGAGACAAGTCAGCCCTAAAAACCAGTCAAAAGTCTGGAATACTTGGGGCTAAGGTTGGATTCAGGCCAGAGAAAAATATTCTTGCCTCGAGGAAAGGTGTTGTCTTTGAAAGATTTGATCCACTTAGTGGGTACAAAAAAGACAGCCGTCCATACGCCTGTATATGAGGCTGCTGGGAAAAATGGTGGCATCATTCGAAGCAGTACCCTACGGTCAATTCCATTCAAGGAATTTGCAAGGGGCCATACTGTCAGCCTGGAACAAAAAAGTTCAGGCCCTAGACTTACAATGTCCTTGCCCCTTCCGTTCGCAAGAGCCTCCGTTGGTGGTTGGTTCCCCAGAATCTGGAAAAAAGGAAATCCTTCAGTCCGATTTCTTGGAAGGTGGTCACTACAGATGCCAGCCTTATAGGCTGGGGAGCAGTACTGGAGCAATAGTCTCTCCAGGGCAGATGGTCGGATGCAGAAGGCCCTGCCCATCAATCTCTTAGAGATACGAGCAGCCCGGTATGCCCTAGTAGCATGGACATCCAAACTCCAAGGGTCCCCTGTCAGAATTCAATCAGACAATGCCACAGCAGTGGCATATATCAATCATCAGGGGGGCACCAGGAGTCGTGCAGCCCAGAGGGAAGTAAATTACATCCTGAAATGGGCAGAAAAAATATGTCCCAGCCATATCTGCGGTATTCATTCCAGGAGTGGAGAATTGGAAGGCGGACTTTCTAAGTCGCCAGCAATTAGGCCCAGAGGAAGGGTCCCTTCACCCCGAGGTTTTCTGGACAATATGTCAGCGGTGGGGAACATCGGATGTAGATCTTCTAGCATCCAGATTCAACGCAAAGGGGGACAGGGTTGTCTCTCGGACAAGGGATCCCCTAGCTGCGGCTCGGATGCCCTAGTGTTCCCTTGGGATCAGTTCAAGCTGATATATGCATTCACACCGCCACAATGGTTACCTCGATTACTCCGCAGAATCAGGGTAGAAAATAAACAGTGATTCCGGTGGCTCCAGCGTGGCCCCGAAGAGCGTGGTACGCGGAGATTGTAAAAATGTCTGTGGGGAGTCCTTGGACCCTCCCACATCGTCCGGACCTGCTTTCGCAGGGACCGATATACCACCCTTCCTTACCAGCCCTAGGTTTGACGGCCTGGCTATTGAAGCCCACATTCTAAAAAAGAGAGGGCTCTCTAATGCTGTGGTGTCTACCATGATCAATGCCAGGAAACCGGTATCCAGGCAGATCTACTATAGAATCTGGAAGGCGTACATCGCCTGGTGTGAGGCCAAGAAATGGCATCCACGTAAATACGTAATAGGTAGGATTCTGGACTTCCTACAATGGGCTGTAGATAGGAAGCTTGCCTTGAGTACTATCAAGGGTCAGATTTCGGCCTTGTCAATATTTTTTCAAAGGCCCTTGGCTTCGCATTCACTAGTCAAAGCCTTTATACAAGGAGTGATGCGTATTAGTCCTCCGGTTAATATTCCCATATGTCCATGGGATCTAAACTTGGTTCTGTCGGTTCTACAGAAACAACCATTTGAACCATTACAGCATATTTCCTTGGTGCTTCTCACCAGGAAATAGATTTTTCTAGTAGCCATTTGTTCGGCTAAAAGAGTGTCGGAATTAGCAGCTATGTCCTGTAGGGAGCCATATCTGGTTATCCATAAGGACAGAGTAGTGTTACGTCCTCATCCAGCCTTTCTTCCTAAGGTGGTATCGAGGTTTCATTTGAACCAAGATGTGGTTCTTCCTTCTTTTTTCCCCAAGCCTACTTCGGTAGAGGAAAAGTTATTGCATTCTTTGGATGTAGTAAGAGCAGTTAAAGCTTACCTAAAAGCCACTGCTCAGATTCGCAGAACGGATACTTTGTTTATTCTGCCGGAAGGCCCCAGAAGGGGTCAGGCAGCGTCAAAATCTACTTTAGCCAAGTGGATTCGACAGGTCATAATACAAGCCTATGGCTTGAGAAGTAGACCGCCTCCGTTCAAAGTTAGGGCGCACTCCACGAGAGCAGTTGGAACTTCATGGGCAGCGCATCACCAGGCCTCCCTGGCTCAAATCTGTAAGGCCGCAACATGGTCTTCAGTACACACGTTTACTAGGTTCTACCAGGTGGACGTTAGAAGTCAGGAGGATGTCGCCTTTGGGCGCAGTGTGTTGCAGGCCGCAAAAGATCCTCATGTCTGATAGCGCTCAGCTTATATATGGTGTATCCCCCCCCCTCATTTGGCATTGCTTTAGGACATCCCATTAGTAATGACTATGTCGCTCTGTGTCCCGTGATGTACGAAAAAGAAAATAGGATTTTTATAACAGCTTACCTGTAAAATCCTTTTCTTGGAGTACATCACGGGACACAGAGCTCCCACCCCTCTTTGGGGACACTTATTGCTTTGCTACAAAACTGAGGTGCTCCCGGATGGGAGGGGCTTATATAGGGGAGGGTACTTCCGGTTTTGGAAGTTGCCAGTGCCAGCACCTGACGGTAACTATATAACCCATTAGTAATGACTATGTCGCTCTGTGTCCCGTGATGTACTCCAAGAAAAGGATTTTACAGGTAAGCTGTTATAAAAATCCTATTATTAAGTAAAAGGTGTAAGTACAAGCGATTTCACAGAGGAGTATCCAGTACTATCAAAAATCAGTCCACATAGATATCAGAAAACAGAAATATTTAAAAAAAATTACATCCATCATGACAGAAAAAATGTGAATACAGTACACAGAGGAGAATGATTCGACCCAGAACCATTGATGAGAATTTTGGTATGAATGTTCGTACAAACGTTTGTTGGAAAATCTACTGGTGTATGGCCAGCTTTAAAACAAATATGATTATGAGTTTTGTTTTTACACCGACTTTCCTGACATGCATGTTTGGTCACAGTCAGTCAACTAGTATTTTCAGGAGGTTAACAAAGCAACCCTTTTCATTTCTGTCAGCACAGATTTTCTTTACCATTCTTACTGAATCACATGAGTTGACGGTTGCTTTGGCATGCAATATACAATATACTATTTGTCTGGATTATGGACAGTTGGACACATTTCAGTGTTTTTTTTTAATAATGGCATAAGTACATCTTTTAGCTTTAGCTCTGTGCTGCGGATATGACTTCTGAGGCACAACTATAATCTAGTGTTTTTGTGGTTGTTCAGAGTTCTACTTGGGCAGGAAGTCAGGTAACAATGAGAGAGCTAGAAACAGATGCAATGTGAAGAAGAGAAAGGAATGCAGTGAAGAGAAGCCTAAAAAACAAGTGGCCGACCGAAGACAGGGCTAAAAAGAATAGTCAGTAAGGTAAAATGACTCAAGAGAAAAATTGACCCAAGTTGGCTGGACCTTACAGAAAGATCAAGTATATCAAGAAAGAAAGCTGAAGAAAAGCAAAGCAAATATATGAAAGGCGCTGTAGAGGAAATAATGATCGCAACTTAATTGGAGTATTATTCGCAGATTCCTACTTACAGGTAAACGTCTTGGTTTACAAGAGGGGCCATTAGGGATGGCTATATATTTTTCATGCTTGGACTAACAATGCCATAGTTCTGTCTGCTAAGTAAAATATATTGTAAATGTGCTAACTTATAACTCAGGATTATTAAAGCTGTATTATTGGAATCATTTATAAAGAGTGTAAGTATCAGTGCAGTGCAATAGTACACATCAGATTCAGCATTCTGAAGTTGACTAATTATAGCTGGTTTATGATTGGCCACTGTGTGCTACTGCACTCTGCTCTTCTTATCTTACCTTATTTAACAAACCACCTTCTTAACTTCCATATGCAAAGCTTTCATTTTAAGTTGACAGACTTAATTTTTCCCTTCTGCAAAATGCCATCTATTTTGTATGTATCCATTGACTCATGTGCTGACTCCCAAAAGCATGTTAATACAATATATTCTTTGTTCTGTATACAATTTTGTGCTTAAAGTTTTTTTGAGGTTTGTAGATGAGCATATAAAAAATGTGCTTTAGAGTAATCTGTATTTGAGGGTAGTCCAAACAGTGTGCAAGCATCATGTTAATACAACAAAGCACTTATGTTTATAATACATTTTTTCCCCAATGTTCTTGTGAAATTTTGTGACGGTCTTGCTTGATACATGACCTATATATCATATAAAATGGCGTCTAGCTCTGTCACAGTTTCCTCTTGGTATTTTCATAAAATGGCTGAGCCACAAAAAACATAGAACATATACTGTATGTCTGCAACTTCAGAACTCTCATTTATGTGCATTGATGCTTGTACAGTATATATGGTTCCAGCGGTACAATGCCAATGAATACTCTATGATATCTTTCCAGTTCATGAATTTCTGGTATTTTTGGAATTTATCAGCTCAACTTTCAAATGTGTTTTGTATTGCTAACATGTCTGTAGAAGGTGTTTTAATTTCTTGCACAAATAATGTTTCTAGTCACTAGAAACATTATTTGTGTAAGAAATGAAAATCCAGTCTATAAACTTTTTGAGAATGAGCGACTTTCCTTTAAGAAATTCTGTTTGCTTGGAGCCATAAGGACCTGGGTCACATTTACCTAAGCTGGACCCTGAAATGACTTTGTACACAGCAGACAACAATTTGGATAATTATTTGATCTGTTAGGTATAAGGAATAAAAAAAACATTCAGTGCAATACTCAACCAGCAAAACAATATTTTGGTGGGTCCAAAATCTATGCTGACTTAGCACTGCCATTGGGTTGTTTCGGAGCCCATGCTCCTTTCTGGGCTGAAGACAACTACAGGAGTCTACACACCTTTTCTATTTTACAGTAGCCTGCAAACCTTGGTTGTTTTATAGAAGAGTCTGTAAACAAAGCTCACATGGTTGTCACGTGGCCCTGACCCTACCCATTATCTGGCCAGTGAAGCCACATATTATATTTGTGGTCAATAGGAAAGTCCAGACAATATGGAAGGTGCAGGCAGTAGGCTACATGGTGACCATGCAAGATCTGGACAGTTTCTTTGATAAAGCACCACAAAACGTCAGGCTTCTGGGGCACTCTGCAAAGAATCCCAAAAACAAATGCAACCAGTGAAAGAGCCAGAGTACTATACTAAAAGCACTTGAAAAGGAAGGAATATTTGGTCAATATATTACTGATAAAAAAGAACATTGGCTATTGTAAGTGTACCAATGGTTAATATATTGTAAGGTCTCTTAGACCCCTTTCACACTGAGGCATTCATTTCAGTGTGTCTTTTCACACTGGGGCGGTGCGCTTGTGGGACGTTAGGAAAAGTCCTGCAAGTAGCATCTTTGGGGCGGTTTGGGAGCACTGTATACAGCTCTCCCAAAACGTTCTGCCCATTGAAATGAATGGGCAGCGCTTCTGGAAGCGACGCAACACGGGCGGTTTTAACTCCTTCTTTGGTTGAAAAGCACTGCTTAAACAGTGCTAAAGCGTCGCTAAAAGGAGTGGCGCTTTAGCGCTAACACGGTCGCAGTGTGAAAGGGGTCTTACTGCAGTTTTGAGATTTCTGCAGATTTGAGATTCAATTTCTAAATCTTTTGACCACTGGTTGTTTGCTGATCTTCTTACTTTGCAAAACATCACAGGGCAAATATGATGTTCTGGTTGTGTGAAATAGTTGCTCATCTCATTATAATTTTCTATTACGTAATTGCATTCAAATATGTGCAGTCTATAGTTTAGACCAGTGCTCCCCAATCTTCAGCCCATGGCCTGCTTTAAGAACTCTTTTGGTAAAAGGGACTTTGATGGGGCCTCTGATGTAAAGGGGGCTCTGATGGGCTTAAGTTTATTTGGAATTTCTTTGCTTTGGTTTATTGACGTTTCTTTTTTTTTTCTTTTTGTTTTTTTATTATATCATGCTGATTACAAAGTTAAAAAGGTATTCATTTAAATTTGATTAGGTCATTTATAAAACTATGCATATAACTTTAGACTATGGATAAGAATGCAAGGTTTCCCACAAATAAAAGGGAAAGCAGTTTTCTGCTGCTAGCTTTAGTGATAAACATTTGCCAAACCTGAAGTTTTCAAAAGTATAATAATAAAGAGCCTGTTATGATAGTTTAAACAGAACTTGTACAGATCTTTAGTAATCATGGGCAAGGAGTAGGGATGAGCTCGGTGTTCGAGTCGAACATACGTTCAACTTAAACATCGGCTGTTCGATCGTTCGACGAAGATCGAACGATTTGGGCCGTACGTGCCAAATTCGAGTGACGCGAACGGCCCACAATACACTGCACCATCGCAGTGCAATCCCGGCGCTGTGATTGGCCAAGCATGCACTGTGACACCGCATGCTTGGCCAATCACAGCGCCGGCAACTAGGAGAGCCATAACTGGCCACAGGCAGGTTGCCTGTGGCTAATTATAGCTCAGGGGGTTTAGCACACGCCCCACACTATAAAAGGCCGCCAGCGCGGCGGCCTTGTGTAGTGTGTTCCGGCGCAGGGAAAGAGAAGGATAGGCAGGGACAGTGTCATTGTGCTATTCTTTGCTAAACCTTGTGTGTAGGGAGAGAGAAGGATAGGCAGGGAGAGTGTCAGTGTCATATTCTTTGCTAAACCTTGTGTGCAGGGAGAGAGAAGGATAGGCAGGGAGAGTGTCAGCGATATTCTTTGCTAAACCTTGTGTGCAGGGAGAGAGAAGGATAGGCAGGGAGAGTGTTAGTGTCATATTCTTTGCTAAACCTTGTGTGCAGGGAGAGAGAAGGATAGGCAGGGAGAGTGTCAGTGTCATATTCTTTGCTAAACCTTGTGTGCAGGGAGAGAGAAGAATAGGCAGGGGACAGTGTCAGTGTCCTTGTTGCTAAGCCTCCTGCACAGTATACACCTGAAGCTAGCCCTTATTGCTGTGTTTTCCTGGTGTGTTACACTAACAGGCATTTGCAACACTTACAGCGGGCGTAGTGTGCCTCCTGCACATTATACACCTGAAGCTAGCCCGTATTGCTGTGTTTTCCTGGTGTGTTACACTAACAGGCATTTGCAGCACTTACTGCGGGCGTAGTGTGCTTCCTGCTAAATATACACCTGAAGCTAGCCCGTATTGCTGTGTTTTCCTGGTGTGTTACACTAACAGGCATTTGCAGCACTTACAGCGGGCGTAGTGTGCCTCCAGCACATTATACACCTGAAGCTAGCCCGTATTGCTGTGTTTTCCTGGTGTGTTACACTAACAGGCATTTGCAGCACTTACAGCGGGCGTAGTGAGCTTCCTGCTAAATATACACCTGAAGCTAGCCCGTATTGCTGTGTTTTCCTGGTGTGTTACACTAACAGGCATTTGCAGCACTTACAGCGGGCGTAGTATGCCTCCAGCACATTATACACCTGAAGCTAGCCCGTATTGCTGTGTTTTCCTGGTGTGTTACACTAACAGGCATTTGCAGCACTTACAGCGGGCGTAAGTGTGCTTCCTGCTAAATATACACCAGAAGCTAGCCCTTATTGCTGTGTTTTCCTGGTGTGTTACACTAACAGGCATTTGCAGCACTTACAGTGGGCGTAGTGTGCTTCCTGCTAAATATACACCTAAAGCTAGCCCTTATTGCTGTGTTTTCCTGGTGTGTTACACTAACAGGCATTTGCAGCACTTACAGCGGGCGTAGTGTGCCTCCAGCACATTATACACCTGAAGCTAGCCCGTATTGCTGTGTTTTCCTGGTGTGTTACACTAACAGGCATTTGCAGCACTTACAGCGGGCGTAGTGTGCTTCCTGCTAAATATACACCTGAAGCTAGCCCTTATTGCTGTGTTTTCCTGGTGTGTTACACTAACAGGCATTTGCAGCACTTACAGCGGGCGTAGTGTGCTTCCTGCTAAATATACACCTGAAGCTAGCCCGTTGTAACGCCGAGCGCTCCGGGTGTCCCATCCTTCCCGGAGCGCTCGCGGCGTCGGTCCCCCTGCAGCGCTCCGGTCAGCCCCACTGGCCGTGGGTGCTGCTCTGTTACCGGCGGGGATGCGATCCACGCGGCGGCACATCTCCATCCGCGGATCGCATCCCATCCTACTCACCATCCTTCTCCTGCTCCTTCCCGGCGCGCGCGGCCCCGCTGCGCTCTAGGGCGCGCGCGCCGGCCTTCTGAGATTTAAAGAGCCAGCACACCATTGATTGGTGCCTGGCCCAATTACTGTGTGCACACCCAAATCTGATATAAACCCACTTCCCCTTCCTGTCCTTGCCGGATCTTGTTGTCTTAGTACCCTGTGGAAGCCTTTTGTGAGTTGCCTAGCCTGTGTATCTGACCTGCTGCCATTGTCTCAGACTACGAACCATTGCCGCCTGCCCTGACCCTCTGCTACGTCTGACCTAGCCTCTGCCTAGTCCTTTTGTACCGCGCCTATCTCAGCCGCCAGAGAGGTGGAGTCGCTACTGGAGGACACGACCTGGTTGCTACCGCCGCAGCAAGTCCATCCCGCTTTGCGGCTGGCTCTGGTGAAAACCGGTAGCTGCTTAGAACCGGTCCCTCAGTATGACCCGTGCCATCCCCTCTCTGGTACAGAGGATCCACCTCCTGTATCCCCACTAGCCGACAGTCCGGCTTGTGACAGTAGATCCGGCCATGGATCCCGCTGACGTGCCGCTGCCTAGTCTCGCTGATCTCACTACCGTGGTTGCCCAGCAGTCGCAATTGATTGCCCAACAAGGACAGCAGCTGTCGCAGTTGACCGCCATGATCCAGCAGCGTCTGCCGCCACAAGCTCCAGCATCTTCCCCTCTCCGAGCTGCTGCTACTACCTCGAAGATCCGCTTGTCTCTTCCGGAGAAATTTGACGGGGATCCTAGGATGTGCCAGGGATTCTTGTCCCAATGTTCCCTGCATCTTGAGATGATGTCAGACCAGTTTTCCACAGAACGGTCTAAGGTGGCATTCGTGGTCTGTCTGTTGTCTGGGAAGGCCTTGGCCTGGGCCATGCCACTCTGGGACCGCAATGACCCTGCTACAGCCACCATTCAGTCCTTCCTTGCTGAGGTTCGTAGCGTTTTTGAGGAACCAGCCCGAGCCTCATCCGCTGAAACTGCCCTGCTTAACCTTGTCCAAGGAAACTCCTCTGTGGGCGAATATGCCATACAGTTCCGCACACTGGCCTCAGAGCTAGCCTGGAATAATGAGGCCCTCTGCGCGACCTTCAAGAAAGGTTTATCCAGCCACATCAAGGATTGTCTGGCCACACAAGAGATACCCTCCTCCCTGACGGAGCTCATCCACTTAGCTACCCGCATTGACATACGCTACGTTGAAAGACGCCAAGAGCTTCGCCAGGAGAAAGATCTTGTTCGCACCAGGCGTTATCCGCGCCTGGCTCCTCTCTTCCTGAATTCAACGCATCCTGATACTATGCCTTCCGTCGAGGAGGCCATGCAGGTGGACCGATCTCATCTGACCCTACAAGAGAGGACTCGCCGTAGGAATGAGAACTTATGCCTTTATTGTGCGAGCTCTGAACATTTCCTAAAGGACTGCCCTATTCGTCCTCTACGTCAGGGAAACGCCCGCACCTAGTGAACGTGGGAGAGGCGTTACTAGGTGTGAATTCTTCCTCTCACTACGTCTGACTATTCCTGTGCGGATTTCCCCTTCTGCTGGCTCCCCCTTCTCTGCGGTGGCCTTCCTGGACTCTGGTTCTGCAGGAAACTTTATTGAAGCCTCTTTCATCAACAGGTTCAACGTTCCTGTTATCCATCTCATCAAACCCTTCTTCATTTCCTCTGTAAATGGAGAGAATCTGGATTGTACCGTGCGTTACCGCACTGAACCCCTGCTCATGTCCGTTGGTGTTCTTCACCAAGAAAAAATTTAATTCTTTGCTTTGCCGAACTGTACTTCTGACATCCTTCTTGGCCTACCCTGGCTCCAGCGTCATTCTCCTACCCTCGACTGGACCACTGGGGACATCAAATCCTGGGGCTACTCCTGCCACAAGCATTGTCTTAAGTCTGTACCCACCAGTCAAGTTCCCATCGCTACTCCTTTGCCCGGCCTTCCCAAGGCCTATCAGGACTTTTCTGATGTCTTTTGCAAAAAACAGGCGGAGGTCTTACCACCACATAAACCGCTACCCTCTGCCTCTCATCTCGGAGCTCTTTGACCGTCTGCGCGGAGCAAAAGTTTTTTCGAAATTGGACCTCAGGGGTGCTTATAACCTCATCAGAATCCGTGAAGGAGATGAATGGAAAACCACATTTAACACCAGAGATGGTCACTTTGAATATCTCGTCATGCCATTTGGACTTTGCAACGCTCCTGCAGTCTTTCAGGATTTTGTCAATGAAATCTTTCGGGACGTACTGTATACCTATGTGGTTGTCTATCTTGACGACATCCTAATCTTCTCTACCAACCTTGAGGAACATCGGCTCCATGTCCGTCAAGTGCTCCAGCGCCTCCGCGTAAATCATCTTTACGCTAAATTTGAAAAATGCCTTTTTGAGCGCAGCAGCCTTCCTTTCCTAGGTTATCTGGTCTCAGGACAAGGCCTTCAAATGGACCCTGACAAGCTCTCCGCAGTCTTGGATTGGCCACGCCCCTCTGGACTCCGTGCTATCCAACGCTTCCTTGGATTCGCCAACTACTATCGTCAGTTCATACCCCACTTCTCCGCCATCGTTGCTCCTATAGGGGCACTGACTAAGAAAAACGTGAATCCAAGGTCCTGGCCGCCTCAAGCGGAAGAAGCCTTTACTCGCCTTAAGATCGCCTTCTCCTCTGCACCTGTCCTGTCTCGACCAGACCCCATAAAACCGTTCTTCCTTGAAGTTGACGCCTCCTCGGTAGGAGCCGGAGCTGTTCTTCTTCAAAAAAACGCTAAAGGAGGAAACGTCACGTGTGGTTTTTTCTCTAAAACCTTCTCCCCTCCTGAAAAAAACTATTCCGTAGGTGACCGTGAACTGTTGGCCATCAAGCTGGCATTAGAAGAGTGGAGACATCTCCTGGAAGGATCCCTTCACCCTATCTCCATCTACACTGACCATAAAAATTTGTCCTACCTTCAGTCCGCTCAGCGCTTAAATCCTCGCCAGGCCAGGTGGTCATTGTTCTTTGGCCGGTTTAATTTCCAGATCCATTTTCGTCCCGCAGACAAGAATGTCAGGGCTGATGCCTTGTCCCTTTCCTCCGATGCCTCTGAAACCGGGACTCCCCCTCAACACATCGTACCCCCTGAGTGTCTGATTCCCTCTGCTCCTGCTTCTCTGGTGCCAGTTCCTCCAGGAAAAACTTTCGTTCCTCAATGCCTTCGTCTCCAGATACTCAGGTGGGGCCATTCCTCCCATCTAGCCGGTCACGCTGGGATCAAAAAACCATACAATTGATGGCCAGACACTATTGGTGGCCTACCCAGGAAAAAGATATGACTGACTTTGTACGGGCCTGCACTATCTGTGCACGTGACAAGACTCCACGCCAGAAGCCTGCAGGTCTTCTCCTTCCTCTACCTGTGCCTGAACAACCATGGTCCCACATTGCCATGGATTTCATCACGGACCTTCCTTTGTCTCATAGTAACACTGTCATCTGGGTGGTCGTTGACCGCTTTTCGAAAATGGCTCATTTTGTCCCGCTTCCTGGTCTGCCTACTGCACCTCAGTTGGCGAAGCATTTTTTTCTTCAAATTTTCCGTCTCCATGGGCTACCCTCACATATCGTCTCTGATAGAGGCGTTCAATTCATCTCAAAATTTTGGAGAGCTCTCTGTACTCAACTAAAGATTAAGTTGAATTTTTCTTCCGCTTATCACCCGCAATCCAATGGACAGGTGGAGAGAGTTAACCAGGTCCTTGGTGACTACTTACGACATTTTGTCTCCGCCCGTCAAGACGATTGGGTCGACCTATTGCCCTGGGCAGAATTCTCATACAATTTCAGGAACTCTGAATCGTCCTCCAAATCACCTTTCCTTGTGGTCTACGGCCGTCACCCATTGCCCCCCCTCCCCATCCCCACTTCTTCTGGAGTTCCTGCCGTGGATGAATTAACTCAAGACTTCACCTCTATCTGGAAAGAGACTCAAAAGTCGCTATCACTGGCCTCTGCCCGCATGAAGAGACATGCAGATAAAAAAAGAAGAATTCCTCCTGTCTATGTCCCTGGTGACAAAGTGTGGCTCTCCTCCAAATATGTTCGGGTACCTAGCTACAAGCTGGGCCCTCGTTACCTCAGACCTTTTAAAATCAAAAACCAAATCAATTCTGTCTCTTACAAACTCCATCTTCCTCCTTCTCTTCGTATCCCCAATTCTTTTCATGTGTCTCTTCTCAAACCCCTCATTCTTAACCGATTTTCCCCCAAGGTCACTGCTCCTGCTCCTGTCTCTGGTTCTTCCGATGTCTTCTCGGTGAAAGAAATCCTCGCCTCCACGGTCATCAGAGGTAAAATATTTTTTTTAATTGATTGGGAGAACTGTGGTCCTGAAGAGAGATCCTGAGAGCCTGAGACCAACATTTTAGACAAGGAGCTCATCCGTAGATTCTTGGGTTCCAAGAAAAGGGGGAGACCCAAGGGGGGGGTACTGTAACACAGAGCGCTCTGGGTGTCCCATCCTTCCCGGAGCGCTCGCGGCGTCGGTCCCCCTGCAGCGCTCCGGTCAGCCCCCCTGGCCGTGGGCGCTGCTCTGTTACCGGCGGGGATGCGATCCACGCGGCGGCACATCTCCATCCGCGGATCGCATCCCATCCTACTCACCATCCTTCTCCTGCTCCTTCCCGGCGCGCGCGGCCCCGCTGCGCTCTAGGGCGCGTGCGCGCCGGCCTTCTGAGATTTAAAGGGCCAGCGCACCATTGATTGGTGCCTGGCCCAATTACTGTGTGCACACCCAAATCTGATATAAACCCACTTCCCCTTCCTGTCCTTGCCGAATCTTGTTGTCTTAGTACCCTGTGGAAGCGTTTTGTGAGTTGCCTAGCCTGTGTATCTGACCTGCTGCCATTGTCTCAGACTACGAACCATTGCCGCCTGCCCTGACCCTCTGCTACGTCTGACCTAGCCTCTGCCTAGTCCTTTTGTACCGCGCCTATCTCAGCCGCCAGAGAGGTGGAGTCGCTACTGGAGGACACGACCTGGTTGCTACCGCCGCAGCAAGTCCATCCCGCTTTGCGGCGGGCTCTGGTGAAAACCGGTAGCTGCTTAGAACCGGTCCCTCAGTACGACCCGTGCCATCCCCTCTCTGGTACAGAGGATCCACCTCCTGTATCCCCACTAGCCGACAGTCCGGCTTGTGACACCCGTATTGCTGTGTTTTCCTGGTGTGTTACACTAACAGGCATTTGCAGCACTTACAGCGGGCGTAGTGTGCCTCCAGCACATTATACACCTGAAGCTAGCCCGTATTGCTGTGTTTTCCTGGTGTGTTACACTAACAGGCATTTGCAGCCCTTACAGCGGGCGTAGTGTGCCTCCTGCACATTATACACCTGAAGCTAGCCCTTATTGCTCAAGCTTTTTTTCTTTTGTGTTACACTAACAGGCATTTGCAGCACTTACAGCGGGGGTAGTGTGCTTCCTGCAAAATAAACACCTGAAGCTAGCCCTTATTGGTGTTTTTTCCTGCTGTGTAACACAGGCAGTCATCTGCAGCACTTACAGCGGGCGTTGTGTGCTTCCTGCAAAATATACACCTGAAGCTACCCCTTATTGCTGGTTTTCCCATCTCCCTGCAGGCCATTAGAATGTCTGGAAGGCAAACAAGGAGAGGCAGACAGTCAGGAGCCAATAAAAGAGGGCAAGCAGGCTCTGTGTCTAGAGACAACAGTGCTGGTCGTGGACGCGGTGCATCGTCATCAGCACGTGGCCATAGGACACACTTGTCCTTCTTTTCGGCAGCTGGACGTGTTGAGCCGCATCATGCCGAAGACTTGGTAGAGTGGATGACCAAGCCCTCCTCATCCTCCTCATCCTCATCCTCTCTCACCCAGGCTCAGGGTACTGGCAAAGCAGCTGACAAAGCGTCCTCTTCCCTGGTATCAATGTCATCATCAGTCACTCCTTCCCTAGACCCACCATGTCCTCCTGAGGAGTCCCCGGAACTGTTTAAGCACAGTGTTGGGTACATGCTCCAGGAGGATGCCCAGCGTTTCGAAGGGTCTGATGATGATACCCAGCTAGAGGAAGGCAGTAGCGTGAGAGCAGAGAGAGGGGATGCTCAAGAAGGACACCAATCTGACAGTCATGTTCCAGCAGCTGCAGCATACTGCCAGATTGGCTCCAGTGATGAGGAGGGAGGGGATGATGAGGTCACTGACTCCACGTGGGTGCCTAATAGGAGAGAGGAGGAGGAGGAGGATGAGGAGGAGGCACATCTCCAACGAGGCAGGATGCCCTCCGGGGGCAAGCGTAAGGGCAGCACACCGACTGAATCACACCGCAGAGCTCCGCCTGTGCAGGGCGCTGCCTCTGCCCGTTATTCAAAAAGTTCTTTGGTGTGGACCTTTTTTGAGTCGAGTGCATCAGATCGCACAGCTGCTGTTTGCAACATATGTCTCAAGCGTATATCGCGTGGCCAAAACATCAGCCGCTTGGGCACCACATGCTTGACCAGACATATGTTGACTTGCCATGCAGCTCGTTGGCAAGCCTACCTTAAAGACCCAAACCAAAGAACAAAGCGGACCTGTCCTTGCACCGCATCAGCTGGGATCTCCAACCCCACTATACCTTCAGTCCTCTCTGAAACCTGCACTGAGAGGAATGAAGGTGTAGAATTAGGTGTGTCACAGCCAAGTACTTGCGGGCACTCTGCTAGCAGTACACCGACGTCCGATTCTAGCAGGCAAATTTCCCTGCCCCAGCTGCTGGACCGTCGAAAGAAGTTCACTCCCAGCCATCCACATGCCCAGCGGTTGAATGCTAGCTTGGCTAAATTGCTAGCGCTTCAACTGCTGCCTTTTCAGTTGGTAGACTCGGCCCCCTTCCGTTTGAGTTTGTGCAATGTGCGGTTCCTCAGTGGCAGGTTCCCAAACGCCACTTTTTCTCACGGAAGGCGATTCCGGCTCTCTACCGGGATGTGGAAGGCAATGTCCATGCCTCGCTGGACAGGGCGGTCAGCGGTAAGGTGCATATTACCGCTGACTCATGGTCCAGCAGGCATGGACAGGGACGTTACCTTTCACGCTGGGAAGGATGCAGGACAAGGTGCAGTAGTGTTGGAGGTTGTTCCGCCGCCATGCCTCCAAAATGCTACTACTGGTTGTGACACACCTCTCTCCTCCACCCCCTCCTCTTCTTCTTTCTCCATGGCCTCTTCCTGTGCTTTGTCCTCGGAACCAGCGGTGCTCCGTAGGCGTTCAAGGGGCTATGCAAGTACGCAGGCAAAAAGATGCCATGCCGTGCTTGCGCTGGTGTGTTTGGGGGACAGGAGCCACACTGGGGCAGAGGTTCTGTCTGCTCTGCAGGGGCAGGCCGAGAGGTGGTTGATGCCACGCCAGCTTAAGCCAGGAATGGTGGTTTGCGACAATGGCACCAACCTCCTCTCCGCCCTCCGACAGGGACAACTGACCCATGTGCCCTGTGTGGCTCACGTCCTTTACCTGGTGGTGCAGCGGTTCTTGGGCAGGTAGCCGGGCTTACAGGATGTCCTGAGGCAGGCCAGGAAAGTCTGTGTGTATTTCCGCAGATCTTATAATGCCAGTGCTCGCCTGGCTGAGCTGCAAAAGGAGTTGAACCTGCCCAAGAACCGCCTTATATGTGACATGCCCACCAGGTGGAACTCAACGTTGGCCATGCTGCAGCGGCTGCACACGCAGCAGAGGGCCATCAATGAGTACCTGTGCGACTACGGCACCAGGACAGGGTCAGGGGAGCTCGGGTTTTTTTCACCACGCCAGTGGGGCATGATCAGGGATGCATGCACTGTCCTGGCACCATTTGAGGAGGCCACGAGGATGGTGAGCAGTGACAGTGCATGCATCAGTGACACTGTACCTCTTGTCCACCTGTTGGACCACACGCTGCGTGGAATAATGGACGGGGCACTTGAGGCAGAACAGAGGCAGGAAGAGGAGGACTTCCTTGCCTCTCAAGGCCCCCTTTACCCAGACAGTGTTCCATCTGTCCCACCCATCACACAGGAAGAGGACGAGGAGGAGGAGGAGGAGGAGGAGGATTGTGTCAGCATGGAGGTGGAGCCTGGCACTCAGCAGCATCAACAGCAGCAGTCTTTTAGGGATGATTTACAGTCCCAAGAAACCCGTGGACTTGTACGTGGCTGGGAGGAGGTGGCTGTGGATCATGTCGTCCTTAGTGACCCAGAGGACTCCAGACCTAATGCCTCAGCTAACCTACGCTGCATGGCCTCCCTGATCCTGCAAAGCCTGCGGAAGGATCCTCGTATTCATCGGATCAAGGAGAGGGACCATTACTGGCTGGCCACTCTCCTTGATCCACGGTACAAGGGTAAGGTTGCAGACCTTATCTTACCGTCGCAGAGGGAGCAGAGGATGAGACAACTCCGGGAGGCCTTGCAGAAAGGTCTGTGCAATGCGTTCCCAGAGACTGGGAGGTTACAAACTCCTGGTCTGGGACAACGAGTTGCTGAGGCTTCGGTCAGTCAAAGAAGGAGCGGTGGGGAAGGTGGCCGTCTGACCGATGCGTTCAGACAATTCTTTAGTCCGCAGCCCTAAGGTATGATTGGTTCCAGCAACCATCGCCAGCGTCTGATATACATGGTGCAGGAATACCTAGGGGCAAGGTCAGATTTGGACACCTTTCCCACCGAAAATCCTCTGGCTTACTGGGTCTTAAGGATGGATCACTGGCCAGAGCTTGCATAGTATGCAATTGAGCTACTGGCCTGTCCTGCATCCAGCGTTCTTTCGGAACGCACATTCAGTGCTGCTGGAGGATTTGTCACGGATCACAGGGTGCGCCTGTCCACCGATTCGGTTGATCGACTGACCTTCATAAAGATGAACCAGTCTTGGATCACCACCAGCTACCAAGCACCTGAAGCTGATATAACAGAATAATTTATTTCCAAATGTCACATCCCTTCAAGACTGATGCTGATGCTGACTGAGTGACTGTCCTGTTATGTTGACTGACTATCCTCCTCCTCCTCAATGATCCGATTCATGATGATATCTTGGAAAAACATTTTTGTTTCTGGGTGCCGCCACCAGTGGCTAAGGCCCAATTTTTCAGCCCCTGTTTAACAGGGGCATGTAATTACAATTTTTGATGCAATGCTTTGCAGCAGGGCTCATTCCTGCACTCCAACTAGAGTATCTGGGAGAGGTTGCAGTGTTGTGGCACCAGCACCAGTGCCTAAGGTCCAATTTTTCTGCCCCTGTTTAACAGGGGCGTGTAATTACAATTTTTGATGCAATACTTTGCAACAGGGCTCATTACTGTGCTCCAAGTACAGTATCTGTGAGGGGTTGCAGTGTTGTGGCACCAGTGGCTAAGGCCCAATTTTTTTGCCCCTGTTTAACAGGGGCGTGTAATTACAATTTTTGATGCAATACTTTGCAACAGGGCTCATTACTGTGCTGCAAGTACAGTATCTGTGAGGGGTTGCAGTGTTGTGGCACCAGTGGCTAAGGCCCAATTTTTCAGCCCCTGTTCTACAGGGGCTTGTAATTAAAATTCTTGATCTAATAATTCACAGCAGGGCCCATTCCTGCGCCCACCAAGAGTAACTGTGAGGGCTTACAGTGTTGTGACAACACCACCACCAAAGGCCCAATTTTTCAGCCCCTGTTCAACAGGGGCATGCAATTACAATTATTGATCTAATAATTCACAGCAGGGCCCATTCATGCGCCCACCAAGAGTAAATGTGAGGGCTTACAGTGTTGTGACAACACCACCACCACCAACACCACCAACACCACCACCACCAAAGGCCCAATTTTTCAGCCCCTGTTCAACAGGGGCATGCAATTACAATTCTTGATCTAATAATTCACAGCAGGGCCCATTCATGCACCCACCAAGAGTAACTGAGAGGGCTTACAGTGTTGTGGCACCAGCACCACCATCAAAGGCCCAATTTTTCCTACCACTGTTCAACAATGGCATGTAATTACAATTCCTGATATAATAGTTGACAGCAGGGCGTTCCAGCGCCCACCAAGAGTAACCGTGAGTGCTTACAGTGTTGTGCCAACACCAACACCTAAGGGGTCAATTTCTGCAGAGTATATATGGCAGGCCCATACTTTCAAACATCCAACTTACAAACGACTCCTACTTGCAAACGGAAGGAGACAACAGGAAGTGAGAGGAAATCTACCCCTAGGAAGGGAAATTCTCTCCTGTAAGGCCCCTTTCACACTGAGGCGTTTTTACTGCGTTTTCGCGGTAAAAACAGCGCTGTAAAAATGCCTGAAATAATCCTACCCCATCATTCTCAATGTGAAAGCCCTGAGGGCTTTCACACTGAGGCGTTTTGCTGGCTGTGCGTTGGAAAAAATCCTGCAAACAGCTTTTTTGGAGCATCTTTGGGGCGCATAAAATAGCGCTGTAAAAACGCCTATCCCCATTGAAATGAATGAGTACCGCTGTAAAAACGCGGTAAAAACAAGGTAAAAAACACCCAGAAGCTGTGGGAAGGTCACATGACCGCAGTAGAGTGGAGGATTGTGGGATACCAAATAATCCTTTTTACCGCACAAACGCAGTAAAAACGCAGTAAAAACGCATATGCGTTAGCGCTATTTTTACCGCGAGCGCGTTTTTTTCAACGCCTCAGTGTGAAAGGGGCCTGATGCCCCATACACACGATCGTTTTTCATGCCGTTAAAAATGCCATTTTTAAAAATGGGCATTAAAAACGACCGTGTGTATGCTCCAGAGCATTTTTAACGACGTGAAAAACGGCCATTAAAAATTTCGAACATGCTCTATTTTTTCACGTCGTTTTTCATGTCGTTTTTTTTAACGACGTGAAAAACGATGGTGTGTATGCTTTGACGAGGTGAAAAAAACCACGCATGCTCAGAATCAAGTAAGAGACGGGAGCGCACGTTCTGGTAAAACTAGCATTTGTAATGGAGATAGCACATTCGTCACGCTGTAACGAACTGAAAAGCAGGAGGCTGAAAAGCGCGAATCGTCGCTCAACAAACTTTACTAACATGAAGGGTGGCACCATCTGAACGGAACTTCCCCTTTATAGTGCCGTCGTACGTGTTGTACGTCACTGCGCTTTGCTTGAACGTTTTTTAAAATGATCGTGTGTACGCAAGACAGGCTTGAGAGGAAACATGAAAAAAAACGACGAGAAAAACGTCGGTTTAAAAAATGGCATGAAAAACGATCGTGTGTACGCCGCATAAGAGTTAATATGGGAAAAAGGTGTCTCCTCTCTACTGATGCTTTATCACCAATCCTTGTTTCAATAAAAACCCCACTTTTCAAAAACAGTTGTCATTGGGACGGAAAGTGAGGTGAAATTTTCTGAACAGGGGCACAGACAGCAAAACAAATGTTACAGGGGTGATAACCCTTCCCTATGTTTTCCAAAAAGCTTAAAAATAGATTTTTTGCCTGGAGATACACTTAAAAAATGTACCTGTTCCAAATTACAAACAGATTCTACTTATGAACAAACCTACAGTCCCTGTCTTGTTTGCACCGCCTGTATACTGCTGTTCAGAGTATATAGGGCCTTTTTTATTTTGTGTGCGGGGTTCCCCTTAATATCCATACAAGACCCAAAGGGGCTGGTAATGGGCTGGGGTAGGGGGGGGGGGTGATGGGGTAGCTATGCCATTTTTCTCAAAGATTTTTATCCATATTACCGGGACCAGACATTACATTAAAGCCGCAAGCAGTTTTAAATGGCTTTTTTTTCCTTTAGAAGTGTCATTTTGTGCAGGGACAGTTCTAAACACGGGAAACACGTGGCACTTCACAGGCATACTTTAGACACCCCCCAGGTACGATATTTAAAGGAATATTTCACTTTTTTTTTTCACTTTATGCATCATTAAAATGACTGCTCCCGAAAAACGGCCGTTTTTAAAACTTTTTTTTGCATTGATACATGTTCCCTGGGGCAGAACCCGGGTCCCCAAACCCTTTTTAGGACAATAACATGCATATTAGCCGTTATAATTAGCACTTTAGATTTCGAACGTTCACGTCCATTGTATTTAATAGGGTTCTAAAGTTCGGACGAACTTTCGGTCCGTTCGCAGGTTCTGGTGCGAACCGAACCCGGGGGTGTTCGGCTCATCCCTAGCAAGGAGCCTATAAAGCAGTAATAAACCTAAAAACAAAAATGTTCTATTTTTCAACTCACCAGTCCTTAACCACTTGCTGACCACGCTATAGCCGAATAATGGCTACAGCGTGGCCGGCTAGTTCTGGGAGGCCTCCTGTGATCGCACCCACCACGCGCCCGCTGCAGGGCACGGGCGGCACGATCTGTGATCACAGATCACATGGATAAAAGCCGGTTATCGGCACTCCTTTTCTCATGCTGACAGCATGAGGAGAGGAGAAGAGAGCCGATAACCGTCTTCTTTTTTAAATCAGAGTAAAGTTTATTAACAATTTTTAACAGTACATAAACAAACCGGCTTCTTTAAAAGGGACATGTACATTGATAATCGGGGCACTGATTATCAGTGCAGTCCCACCAGTGCTGCCAATCTGTCCCAACAGTACTGCTAATCTGTGCCCACCAGTGCTGCCAATCTGTGCCCATCAGTGCCTCATCATCAGTGTCACCTATTAGTGCGTCTATCAGTGCCGCCTACCAGTGCCCATCAGTGCCGCCTATCAGTGCTGCCTATCAGTGCCGCCTATCAGTGCCCATCAGTGTCGCCTATCATTGCAGCCTTATTAGTGCCCACCAGTGCCTCCTCATCAGAGCCCACCAGTGCCGCCTCATCAGTGCCCATCAGTGCAGCCCATCAGTGCCCATCAATTCACAACCAATGGTAGATGGCCCAAAAGGTGGATAAAAGGTGAGAGCCAAAGTCACAACATTGGTAATTTTCCACACCAGGGGAGAGAGACAGACATATTCAGCAATAAATAGCAATTAGAAGGCAGCTCACAGGAGTTGAAGGAATCTCTGCACAAACACAAACACTGAGGGCCACTATAAGTGCAGTATGAATAAAAGCAAAGGTTTATTCAGACACTTGTCAACTTACAATGGTCATGAGGTCAAAACGCTTGTGGGACTCACTGGGGGTCAGGAGGACCGCTGCACAAGGATCAGAGGCAACACAGAGGCATCCGCTCAGGGGTGTAAGGTGGACAGATGGCATGCAGAGTGCTGGGACGCTCAGGGTACCAGTGTCCGTAGCGTAGAACGCTGAACACTGGGACAGGGACTGATGTCAGTGCTGGGGGGCGCGAAGGCAGAGCGTGGCTAATGCATTTCAGAGCCGCCCACGGCTCCTTTGTCAAAGCCCATCAATGCCGCCTCATCAGTGCCCATCAGTACAGAACATCATTACTGCTCACTACTTGGATTCTAGAGGTTACTGCAAATCAATATTGCTCACTGATTAGTTGCTAGAGGTTACTACACATCATAACCTCTCAGTGCAAATTGCGGGTGTGGCTAAACTGCACTAGCATTGAGGGGTGCACTATGTACAGGGTGCAGGGTTGGGGGTGCGCTATGTGCAGAGTGCAGGACTGAGGTGGGTGAAAAGTGCAGTACTGAGGTGGGTGGTGAGGTGGGTGCAGAGTGCAGGACTGAGGTGGGTGCAGAGCGAGGTGGGTGCAGAGTGCAAGACTGATGTGGGTGCAGAGTGAGGTGGGTGCAGAGTTAGGTGGATGCAGAGTGCAGGACTGAGGTGGGTGCAAAGGGAGGTGGATGCAGAGTTCAGGACTGAGGTGGGTTCAGAGGGAGGTGGATGCAGAGTGCAGAGGGAGGTGGCTGCAGGGTGCAGGACTGAGGTGGGTGCAGAGTGTAGGACTGAGGTGGGTGCAGAGTGCAGGATTGAGATGGGTGCAGAGTTAGGTGGGTGCAGAGTTAGGTGAGTGCAGAGTTAGGTCAGTGCAGAGTTAGGTGAGTGCAGAGTTAGGTGGGTGCAGAGTTAGGTGGGTGCAGAATTAGGTGGGTGCAGATTTAGGTGGGTGCAGAGTTAGGTGGGTGCAGAGAGGGAGGTGGGTGTACAGAGTACAGAGCTCCACTCCCCCCAAGTATAAGGCTCTCCTCCCATAAAGCCCCCCCGGATTCCAGTGCAGAGTTTTCCTCTGTCCCAAATGCTACTCACAGCATGTTGTCCTCCGATGTCCGTGCAGCCTGCCAGTCCCAGAAGCAGCTTCCTCTGTGCAGAGTCCCCACCCCCATCCTCCTCTGCTGAGTCTGATCTCAGATCAGTGTGTATACGATGAGAGCGGCTGCGGGGAGAGGAGCGCTGTCACTTGGAAATACACAAGTAGTGCTTGCGTATTTCCAAGTCACAGTAGCGAGCAGCCAGCATGCGACCAGCACCAGAGGTGGCCGAACTCCGGCAGCAGTGCGGGCTAAAGGGGCGGGCAGCGCAGGGCCCCCCCCCCAACAATGACAGGGCCCTGGGCATATGCCCATTTTGCCCCGCGTTAAAGACGGCCCTGAACATACTTCCTGTCTTCGGCTCGGTTCACACTACCGCAACTTGGGATCCGACTTGTGAGACCCCAAGTCGCGTGACAAGTAAAGTTCCACGTTAGTCAATGAGAACTGTCTTAATTAGCACTACTGAAGTCACTCCGACTTTAGAAAAGGTTCCTTTACTATTTCAATGCGACTTCTATCCGACTTGTGCCCATAGACTTTAATAGAAGTCACCTACAAGTCGGATCCTGAATCTATATTGAAGTAATTTGGATCCGACATTACAGAAAGATTCGCCAGGCATTCCCTGCAGTGTAGCCCCTCCCTCACTTCAAAGTCGCATCAAGTCATATCAAAGTAGTACTCAAGTATGCAAATTTATGTAAACAGATGAAACCTGAATCAGTAATCATCAGTTTTTCCTTAGCAAAAACATGACTGAACTGATGATGTTGTGTAAAAGGGCCCTTACAGGAACAGGTTTTACATAAGGCTGTATTTACACATGATCGCCAGACGGAATTGCCGCAATTCCACCCTGCGATTTCATAAGGCTTTTACCCAAATGGAATTTATATAATTTATTTCACACAAATAAGCTTTCTTTTGGTGGTATTTGATCGCCACTGGGTTTTTTATTTTTTATTATATGAACTAAAAATGTTAAAAATAATAATAATATTTTTTACTTTCTGTTATAAAACATATCCAATAAAAAAAAAAAAACATTTTCACTTAGGGGTATACTCACTTTTGTTGCTAGTGGTTTAGACATTAAGGGCTGTGTGTTAATTTATTTTGAGGGGACAGCAAATTCACACTGTACAAGCTGTACACTCACAGAGGGGTGTACTCACTTTTGTAAGATACTGTATACTGAGATTTCCGCAGCTATGACGCTATACTGGTAATGGTGGTGATCAGCATCTTATAGTGTGACTGCGATAGGGTGGCATGCAATCTGGCACTAATAGACACTATACTGTAATGGTTGTGATCAGTGACTTATAGTGTGACTGTGATAGAGTGGCCGGCAATCTGTTTCGAACAAACATTATCTTACTTACTGACACTGATGTCGCTAGTGACACTAATACAGTGATCAGTCATATACTCTACACTGACACTGTACTAATGGCACTGGTTAAGAAGGGGTTAACATCTAGGGGCAATCAAGGAGTTAACTGTGTGCCTAACAGTGTGCAATGTGTGTATTGTGTGCTGCTTTTACTTTGCTATCTGGCTATTTTTTCACCTTGCTTTTCAGTGTCTTCCACTGACACCAATGATGAGGAACTGTTCCTCAAACTAATACAATGATGGGACACTATTCCTTCTCCTACTGACCACAGGAGCTAGGTAATCTATATATTCCCACTGACCACTGTGCCTCCATCACTTTCTGCTCCCACTGGCCACAGTATGACTCCCCAAAAGTCTGAAGGACAGTAAACTGGCTCTTTATTTAGAAAGTTTAGAGACCCCTGATCTAATACATACAATACAAACCGTAGACAGGGCGACTGTTGTAATTTATTTTAGTGTTATTGACAGAGGTAATGTAGGGTCCAACGGGATATTGGCAGGCAGCCAGTCAGGGTTTTCACTTGTCTTTGGACACTGGTGATGAAGCAAGTATGTTTCACTGAGTCACCTTCACTTGCTGAGATGTGTTTCTCAGAAAAGAAGCTTCTCATCATACCCAAGTCATATTTTAACTGTTTGCCGGCCGCCGCACGCAGATATACGTCTGCAGCATGGCACGGACAGGCAAAAGGACATATATATACGTCCCCTTTAAGAAGCGGCATTGTGGACGCGTGCGCGCCGCGAGCTCCATGACTCCGACCGCGGGTCCCGCGGACTCGTTGTCCGTGGGCATACCCGCGATTGTGTCACAGTGAGGAAGAAGGGGGAAATGCTTATGTAAACAAGCCTTTCCCTATTCTTCATAGTGACAGGACAGTGATCACAGCTTCCTGTAATCGGAAGCGGTGATCACTGTCGTGACACACGTAGCCCATCCCCCCTACAGTTAGAAGCACTCCCTAGGGCACACTTAACCCCTTCAGCGCCACCTAGTGGTTAACCCCTTCACTGCCAGTGTCATTTTCACAGTAATCAGTGTATTTTTATAGCACTGATCGCTCTAAAAATTATAATGGTCCCAAAATATTTTTTGCGCAAACCAATCAATATACGCTTATTGAGATTTTTTTTTACCAAAAATATGTAGAAGAATACGTATCCGCCTAAACTGAGGAAAAAAAATATTTTTATATATTTTTTAGGGATATTTATTATAGCAAAAAGTAAAAAATATTGCATTTTTTTCAAAATTGTCGCTCTATTTTTGTTTATAGCGCAAAAAATAAAAACCGTAGAGGTGATCAAATACCACCAAAAGAAATCTCTATTTGTGGGAAAAAAAGGACGTAAATTTTGTTTGGGAGCCACGTCGCACGACCGCGCAATTGTCAGTTAAAAACGACGCAGTGTCGAATCGCAAAAAGTGGCCTGGTATTTGGCCAGCAAAATGGTCCGGGGCTTAAGTGGTTAAAAGGGTGAGGTAAGTTGTGGTTTATTTTTGATGTCAGAGAGACCTTACAGGGTTTGATGGTCTCTAAAGCTGGGCACACATGGGCCGAATGTCAGGAGAAAAAAATGGCTGACATTCGGCCCGTGTGTATGTCAATCTGTCCGACAGAAGCTGCCTGGCTTCTGTCGGACGAGCATGCTGGAAAACCCGCAGCCGATCAACTCCCGATCAGAGCTCTCAGCCAATGTCAGAGAGCGCTGATCAGTGTTTTGGCGGGAGACTGCCCCCCGGTCAGAACACAATAGCTCAGCAGGGCAGATCGCTATACTAATGTCAGATGGTTAGTACAGCCGCTCCGACCGGAGCTGTCAGTTTTTTTTGTGCAACCCAGTGAACAGGCATTCAGCGGTTAGCGGTGAAACGGGCGTTGTGATTGACGATGGATCTACATCGGGGGACAACGTTTTATTTATTTTTTAAAAAGGAATTGTCAAAAACTGCCTTCTGTCTTTATTTATTTTTGACACTTTTTTTGGTGAATGGGTAGGGGTATAATGTACCCCATACTCATTCACTTAGGGGGGGGCTAGGATCTGGGGGCCTCCTTGTTAAAGGGGGCTTCCAGATTCCGATAAGCCCCCTGCCCACAGACCCCCACAACCACCGCCCTCCTAGGATTATTGTGGGTGCTTCTGGGCCTTCATGTGGGTGGTGAAAGGTGTAAATGTGTCATACCTCCTCCTGTGTCATTCCTTTCTTGCAGCATGCAAAAGAATAATGGCTTACAGACTACAGAGGAAGGGCTATGGGAGGTTATGATAAAGGGGTTGCCTTCATCAGTAAATGAATCACTTCACAGAGAGCAGTGCTCTGGGAGGGTGGGATCTGAAGGGTGGGACTCTCCCTGTTCACACTGGTAGACATATTTAACTGGGCTGGATTGAATTCTAATTATGATCCATTCCATCCTGCACAGCAGCAGCACAGTTAGCTTTCAGAACAGGCTATGTATGAAGGGGTTTCCTTCTTTAACCACTTCAGCCCGGAAGGATTTGCCCCCTTTCTGACAGGCCATTTTTTGCGATACGGCGCTGCGTCGCTTTAACTGACTTGCGCGGTCATGCGACATTGTACCTAAACAAAATTGATGTTCTTTTTTCCCCACAAATAGAGCTTTCTTTTGGTGGTATTTGATCATCTCTGCATTTTGTGAGCTTCAAGGAGAACTCACCCCCCCCAAAAAAAAAAATTATATGTGACTTTTTGCAACCCCTCCATCTGCAGCCTCTGCCTTGGGTGACACCAATAATCGACCACATTTAAAAGAAAATAATTAAATAGAAAACAAAAAAGGAAATCATAAAATAGGTTCTCTTTCTTTGCAAAAATAATAATGATATGCCCTTTAAAAAGGACAGAGTCCGCCTACCTGCCAGTGAGTCCAAGCCTGCTGAGAGTGTTCATTGGGGGCCAGCTGAGGGCAGTATCTGCCTCTCTTGCAGGACACAAAATGGGGCTTCAGGTCTTTATCCCCCCCCTCCACCTTGAGCAGCTGGTGGAGGAGGTACTGACGGCGGGTACCTGTGCTTGGCTGGCAGCAGGGAAGGCTAAAACAACAGTGGTGGCTACAAAGGGGAGCACGGGGGACGGTGCACCTTGGCACATGCACTGAGAAATGCAGAAGTCCTGGTGGAGATATCCCTTCTCCACGGGACTGCAGTGGGCCTGTCTGATCTCCTCCTGCTGATAGCAGTCATGGGGGTAGAAGGTGCCAGCCAGGTGCACCAGCTCCTTGGCTGGAAGTGGAGTGTGGGCGCACGGCGGCAGCCCCAGCGGCTCTTCCAGTCCGGGTTCCAGGAGCTCGGTGGGGGAAGGGATCACCGCTCCAGGTGGATGTGGGTAAATGGCACTCTCCTCAAGATGGAAGCAGCAGGTGCAGGCTAAGCATAAACCAATTACAAGAGGGAAGGTCTGGACAGAAGCACTCCGATAAAAACTATTTTATTGTGCAAAATCCAGGAGCTCGGTGCAGGTCCAGATCCGTATCAGCTGGTGGTGCATCTTGTCCTTGAGGATCTGCAAGGGAGCGGCACTGCCCCCTAAAAAATGCCTCCCAAAGCAAACGCCTTGTTTGCCTCGTGGCAGATGTATGCCCCTGGATATCAGCCATTTGATGGCTTGACAATGCAGTTGAGAGCACAAGCAATTATGTCACTTATCATTATTGGCATGCCTTGAGTGTAATTCGATGGTTTTGTTCCGCTTTAAACACACTGAAACTCTTTATTAGAACACATGTTTGACAAGTAATTCATAGATATTTTAAGTTGACAATAACTGAATGGTTCAGTAATGGGGAATCACATTGTCAGCAACAAATTTTCCATATGAATGGATGGATCGGTACTTTTGTGAATACACAGTTATATGTTTTTTAACTGTTTCGCTGGTGAACAATGTCTCATAATAAATTTGCTATTTCTGTTACTTGCTTGAAATACTGGATGATAATAAAGTTTGTTTACTGAGATTAAGTTTAATCATCTTACTTGGTTGTACCATCTTACTGAAAACTTTAATATGAGTCTATGTGCACAGACCTTTTACTGAATGAAGACTCTTTACTTAAGGATCTTTATGCAGGTACAATGGGGTGCGCCTGTAGCTCTGAATATGAAGATGACTGGATGGAAAACTTTGATATTTGTGAAAACTGCCATCTGCCACGGGAAAAGTCACACGTAAGTATAATGCTATTTAAAGTTTATGTAAAGATTTTCAGATAAAAAGTTTAGCTGGGTTTTAACCTTTAATGTCAAGTTAAAGGGAAAATTTAAAAGAAATAGGAATTGGCATATTCAGCTTACTACAAGCAGTAATTAACAACAGTATAAATGGTTGGTCTCATAGCAGAAACAAGTATATAAAACCAAATGTTTTTTTTTTTTTTTTTTTTTTAGACAGAGTAGAGAATTGGTATGACTGATCAAATGTGCAGCAGATCCACCCTACAGGTCGCAGGCTCTGAGTAACTGCACGCAGGGTGGTTTCAAATTTTTCTCTCTCTCTCTGCATATAGTTCAGGCATGGCACTTTGATCCCCAAGTCTGCTGTATGTAGCAACTAGTGATGAGCCGAACACCCCCGGGTTCGGTTCGCACCAGAACCAGCGAACGGACCGAAAGTTCGTACGAACATTAGAACCCTATTAAATACAATGGATGCGAACGTTCGAATTCTAAAGTGCTAATTATAACAACTATTATGCATGTTATTGTCCTAAAAAGGGTTTGGGAACCCGGGTTGTGCACCAGGGGACATGTATCAATGCAAAAAGAAGTTTTAAAAACGGTCGTTTTTCGGGAGCAGTCATTTTAATGATGCATAAAGTGAAAAAAAAAAGTCAAATATTCCTTTAAATATCGTACCTGGGGGGTGTCTAAAGTATGCCTGTGAAGTGCCACGTGTTTCCCGTGTTTAGAACTGTCCCTGCACAAAATGACACTTCTAAAGGAAAAAAAAGCCATTTAAAACTGCTTGCGGCTTTAATGTAATGTCTGGTCCCGGTAATATGGATGAAAATCTTTAAGAAAAATGGCATAGCTACCCCATGACCCCCCCCCCCCCTACCCCAGCCCATTACCAGCCCCTTTGGGTCTTGTATGGATATTAAGGGGAACCCCGCACATAAAATAAAAAAGGCCCTATATACTCTGAACAGCCGTATACAGGCGGTGCATACAAGACAGGGACTGTAGGTTTGTTCTTATGTAGAATCTGTTTCTAATTTTGAACAGGTACATTGTTGAAGTGTAGCTCCAGCCCAAAAATCTATTTTTAAACTTTTTGGAAAACATAGGTAAGGGTTATCACCCCTGTAACATTTGTTTTGCTGTCTGTGCCCCTGTTCAGAACATTTCACCTCACTTTCCGTCCCAATGACAACTGTTTTTGAAATGTGGTGTTTTTCTTGAAACAAGGATTGCTGATAAAGCATCAGTACAGAGGAGACACCTTTCTCCCATATTTATTCTTACAGGAGAGAATTTTCCTTCCTAGTGGTAGATTTCCTCTCACTTCCTGTTGTCTTCTTGCGTTTGCAAGTAGGAGTCGTTTGTAAGTTGGATGTTTGAAAGTAGGGACCTGCCGTATATACTCTGCAGAAATAGGCCCTTTGTTGTTGGTGTTGGCACAACACTGTAAGCACTCACAGTTACTCTTGGTTGGTGCTGGAACGCCCTGCTGTCAACTATTATATCAGGAATTTTAATTACATATAATTGTTGAACAGTGGTAGTAAAAATTGGGCTTTTGATGGTGGTGCTGGTGCCACAACACTGTAAGCCCTGACAGTTACTCTTGGTGGGTGCAGCAATGGGCCCTGCTGTGAATTATTAGATCAAGAATTGTAATTGCATGCCCCTGTTGAACAGGGGCTGAAAAATTGGGCCTTTCATGGTGGTGGTGGTGGTGTTGCCACAACACTGTAAGCCCTCAGAGTTACTCTTGGTGGGTGCAGGAATGGGCCCTGCTGTGAATTATTAGATCAAGAATTGTAATTGCATGCCCCTGTTGAACAGGGGCTGAAAAATTGGGCCTTTCGTGGTGGTGGTGGTGGTGGTGGTGTTGCCACAACACTGTAAGCCCTCAGAGTTACTCTTGGTGGGTGCAGGAATGGGCCCTGCTGTGAATTATTAGATCAAGAATTGTAATTACATGCCCCTTTTGAACAGGGGCTGAAAAATTGGGCCTTTCGTGGTGGTGGTGGTGGTGGCGTTGCCACAACACTGTAAGCCCTCAGAGTTACTCTTGGTGGGTGCAGCAATGGGCCCTGCTGTGAATTATTAGATCAAGAATTGTAATTACACGCCCCTGTAAAACAGGGGCTGAAAAATTGGGCCTTAGCCACTGGTGGCGGCACCCATAAACAAAAATGATCTTCCAAGCTATCATCATCAATCGTATCATTGAGGACTCGGAGGAGGAGGATAGCCAGTCAACATAACAGCACAGGCACTCAGCATCAGCATCAGTCTTGAAGGGATGTGACATGTTAAAATCAATTAGTCTGTTATATCAGCATCAGGTGTGTGGTAGCTGGTGGTGATCCAAGACTGGTTCATCTTGATGAAAGTCAGTCGATCAACCGAGTCGGTGGACAGGCGCACCCTGTGATCCGTGACAAATCCTCCAGCAGCACTGAATGTGCGTTCCGAAAGAACGCTGGATGCAGGACAGGCCAGTAGCTTAATTGCATACTGTGCAAGCTCTGGCCAGTGATCCATCCTCAAGACCCAGTAAGCCAGAGGATTTTCGGTGGGGAAGGTGTCCAAGTCTGACCTTGCCCCTAGATATTCCTGCACCATGTTTATCAGACGCTGGCGATGGTTGCTGGAACCGATCATACTTTGGGGCTGCGGACTAAAGAATTGTCTGAACGCATCGGTCAGACGGCCACCTTCCCCACCGCTCCTTCTTTGACTGGCCGAAGCCTCAGCAACTCGTTGTCCAGGACCAGGAGTTTGTAACCTCCCAGTCTCTGGGAACGCGTTGCACAGACCTTTCTGCAAGGCCTCCCGGAGTTGGCTCATCCTCTGCTCCCTCTGCGACGGTAACATAAGGTCCGCAACCTTACCCTTGTACCGTGGATCAAGGAGAGTGGCCAGCCAGTAATGGTCCCTCTCCTTGATCCGAAGAATACGAGGATCCTTCCGCAGACTTTGCAGGATCAGGGAGGCCATGCAGCGTAGGTTTGCTGAGGCATTCGCTCCGGAGTCCTCTGGGTCACTAAGGACGACATGATCCGCAGCCACCTCCTCCCAGCCACGTACAAGTCCACTGGTTTCTTGGGACTGTAAATCATCCCTAAAAGACTGCTGCTGATGATGCTGAGTGCCAGCCTCCACCTCCATGCTGACACAATCCTCCTCCTCCTCCTCCTCCTCCTCTTCCTGTGCGATGGGTGGGACAGAAGGAACACTGTCTGGGTAAAGGGGGCCTTGAGAGGCAAGGAAGTCCTCCTCTTCCTGCCTCTGTTCTGCCTCAAGTGCCCTGTCCATTATTCCACGCACCGTGTGCTCCAACAGGTGGACAAGAGGTACAGTGTCACTGATGCATGCACTGTCACTGCTCACCATCCTCGTGGCCTCCTCAAATGGTGCCAGGACAGTGCATGCATCCCTGATCATGCCCCACTGGCGTGGAGAAAAAAAACCAAGCTCCCCTGACCCTGTCCTGGTGCCGTAGTCGCACAGGTACTCATTGATGGCCCTATGCTGCGTGTGCAGCCGCTGCAGCATGGCCAACGTTGAGTTCCACCTGGTGGGCATGTCACATATAAGGCGGTTCTTGGGCAGGTTCAACTCCTTTTGCAGCTCAGCCAGGCGAGCACTGGCATTATAAGATCTGCGGAAATGCACACAGACTTTCCTGGCCTGCCTCAGGACATCCTGTAAGCCCGGGTACCTGCCCAAGAACCGCTGCACCACCAGGTTAAGGACGTGAGCCACACAGGGCACATGGGTCAGTTGTCCCTGTCGGAGGGCGGAGAGGAGGTTGGTGCCATTGTCGCAAACCACCATTCCTGGCTTAAGCTGGCGTGGCGTCAACCACCTCTCGGCCTGGCCCTGCAGAGCAAACAGGACCTCTGCCCCAGTGTGGCTTCTGTCCCCCAAACACACCAGCGCAAGCACGGCATGGCATCTTTTTGCCTGCATACTTGCGTAGCCCCTTGAACGCCTACGGAGCACCGCTGGTTCCGAGGACAAACCACAGGAAGAGGCCATGGAGGAAGAAGAAGAGGAGGGGGTGGAGGAGAGAGGTGTGTCACAACCAGTAGTAGCATTTTGGAGGCGTGGCGGTGGAACAACCTCCAACACTACTGCACCTTGTCCTGCATCCTTCCCAGCTGCCAAAAGAGTGACCCAATGGGCCGTGAAAGAAAGGTAACGTCCCTGTCCATGCCTGCTGGACCATGAGTCAGCGGTAATATGCACCTTACCGCTGACCGCCCTGTCCAGCGAGGCCAAGACATTGCCTTCCACATGCCGGTAGAGAGCCGGAATAGCCTTCCGTGAGAAAAAGTGGCGTTTGGGAACCTGCCACTGAGGAACCGCACATTGCACAAACTCACGGAAGGGGGCCGAGTCTACCAACTGAAAAGGCAGCAGTTGAAGCGCTAGCAATTTAGCCAAGCTAGCATTCAACCGCTGGGCATGTGGATGGCTGGGAGTGAACTTCTTTCGACGGTCCAGCAGCTGGGGCAGGGAAATTTGCCTGCTAGAATCGGACGTCGGTGTACTGCTAGCAGAGTGGCCGCAAGTACTTGGCTGTGACACACCTAATTCTACACCTTCATTCCTCTCAGTGCATGTTTCAGAGAGGACTGAAGTTATAGTGGGGTTGGAGATCCCAGCTGATGCGGTGCAAGGAGAGGTCCGCTTTGTTCTTTGGTGTGGGTCTTTGAGGTAGGCTTGCCAACGAGCTGCATGGCAGGTCAACATATGTCTGGTCAGGCATGTGGTACCCAAGCGGCTGATGTTTTGGCCACGCGATATACGCTTGAGACATATGTTGCAAACAGCAGCTGTGCGATCTGATGCACTAGCCTCAAAAAAGGCCCACACCAAAGAACTTTTTGAATGACGGGCAGAGGCAGCGCCCTGCACAGGCGGAGCTCTGCGGTGTGATTCCGTCGGTGTACTGCCCTTACGCTGGCCACCAAAGGGCATCCTGCCTCGTTGGAGATGTGCCTCCTCCTCATCCTCCTCCTCCTCCTCTCTCCTATTAGGCACCCACGTGGAGTCAGTGACCTCATCATCCCCTCCCTCCTCATCACTGGAGCCAATCTGGCAGTATGCTGCAGCTGCTGGAACATGACTGCCAGATTGGTGTCCTTCTTGAGCATCCCCTCTGTCTGCTCTCACGCTACTGCCTTCCTGTAGCTGGGTTTCATCATCAGACCCTTCGAAACGCTGGGCATCCTCCTGGAGCATGTACCCAACACTGTGCTCAAACAGTTCGGGGGACTCCTCAGGAGGAGGACATGGTGGGTCTAGGGAAGGAGTGACTGATGATGAGTCTGACATTGATACCAGGGAAGAGGACGCTTTGGCAGCTGCTTTTCCAGTACCCTGAGCCTGGGTGAGAGAGGATGAGGAGGAGGAGGAGGGCTTGGTCATCCACTCTACCAAGTCTTCGGCATGATGTGGCTCAACATGTCCAGCTGCCGAAAAGAAGGACAAGCGTGTCCCATGGCCATGTGCTGATGACAATGCACCGCGTCCACGACCAGCACTGTTGCCCCCAGACACAGAGCCTGCTTGCCCTCTTTTATTGCCTCCTGACTGTCTGCCTCTCCTTGTTTGCCTTCCAGACATTCTAATAGATGGCCTGCAGGGAGATGGGAAAAAAGCAATAAGGGCTACCTTCAGGTGTCCTTCTCTGTCCCTTTACTTAAGGATTTCTAAATATGGTTGAGGATGATTGCTTTTGCACAGAATAGCACAACGACAATTTCCCTGACTGTCCAAAAAAACAAGGATTTCAAAGATGGTTGATGAGGAATGCTTTAGCACACTATAGCACAAGGAGAATTTCCCTCACTGTCCTTCCCTGTCCCTAGAAACAAGGATTATCACAGTGAAAGAAACTGACACTCTTCCTACCTATAGTTTTCTGTCCCTAGAAAAAATGTTTTTTTAAAGCACACTATAGCACAAGGAGAATTTTCCTCACTGTCCTTCCCTGTCCCTAGAAACAAGGATTATCACAGTGAAAGAAACTGACACTCTTCCTACCTATAGTTTTCTGTCCCTAGAAAAAATGTTTTTTTAAAGCACACTATAGCACAAGGAGAATTTTCCTCACTGTCCTTCCCTGTCCCTAGAAACAAGGATTATCACAGTGAAAGAAACTGACACTCTTCCTACCTATAGTTTTCTGTCCCTAGAAAAAATGTTTTTTTAAAGCACACTATAGCACAAGGAGAATTTTCCTCACTGTCCTTCCCTGTCCCTAGAAACAAGGATTATCACAGTGAAAGAAACTGACACTCTTCCTACCTATAGTTTTCTGTCCCTAGAAAAAATGTTTTTTTAAAGCACACTATAGCACAAGGAGAATTTCCCTCACTTTCCTTCTTTGTCCCTAGAAACAAGGATTATCACAGTGAAAGAAACTGACACTCTTCCTTCCTATAGTTTTCTGTCCCTAGAAAAAATGTTTTTTTAAAGCACACTATAGCACAAGGAGAATTCCCTCACTTTCCTTCTTTGTCCCTAGAAACAAGGATTATCACAGTGAAAGAAACTGACACTCTTCCTTCCTATAGTTTTCTGTCCCTAGAAAAAATGTTTTTTTAAAGCACACTATAGCACAAGGAGAATTCCCTCACTGTCCTTCCCTGTCCCTAGAAACAAGGATTCGCACAGTAAAACACACTGACACTCTCCCTACCTATAGTTTTCTGTCCCTAGAAAAAATTTTTTTTTAAAGCACACTATAGCACAAGGAGAATTCCCTCACTGTCCTTCCCTGTCCCTAGAAACAAGGATTCGCACAGTAAAACACACTGACACTCTCCCTACCTATAGTTTTCTGTCCCTAGAAAAAATGTTTTTTTAAAGCACACTATAGCACAAGGAGAATTCCCTCACTGTCCTTCCCTGTCCCTAGAAACAAGGATTCGCACAGTAAAAGACACTGACACTCTCCCTACCTATAGTTTTCTGTCCCTAGAAAAAATGTTTTTTTTAAAGCACAATATAGCACAAGGAGAATTTCCCTCACTTTCCTTCTTTGTCCCTAGAAACAAGGATTATCACAGTGAAAGAAACTGACACTCTTCCTACCTATAGTTTTTTGTCCCTAGAAAAAATGTTTTTTTAAAGCACACTATAGCACAAGGAGAATTTCCCTCACTTTCCTTCTTTGTCCCTAGAAACAAGGATTATCACAGTGAAAGAAACTGACACTCTTCCTTCCTATAGTTTTCTGTCCCTAGAAAAAATGTTTTTTTAAAGCACACTATAGCACAAGGAGAATTTCCCTCACTTTCCTTCTTTGTCCCTAGAAACAAGGATTATCACAGTGAAAGAAACTGACACTCTTCCTTCCTATAGTTTTCTGTCCCTAGAAAAAATGTTTTTTTAAAGCACACTATAGCACAAGGAGAATTCCCTCACTGTCCTTCCCTGTCCCTAGAAACAAGGATTCGCACAGTAAAAGACACTGACACTCTCCCTACCTATAGTTTTCTGTCCATAGAAAAAATGTTTTTTTAAAGCACACTATAGCACAAGGAGAATTTCCCTCACTTTCCTTCTTTGTCCCTAGAAACAAGGATTATCACAGTGAAAGAAACTGACACTCTCCCTACCTATAGTTTTCTGTCCCTAGAAAAAATGTTTTTTTAAAGCACACTATAGCACAAGGAGAATTCCCTCACTGTCCTTCCCTGTCCCTAGAAACAAGGATTCGCACAGTAAAACACACTGACACTCTCCCTACCTATAGTTTTCTGTCCCTAGAAAAAATGTTTTTTTAAAGCACACTATAGCACAAGGAGAATTCCCTCACTGTCCTTCCCTGTCCCTAGAAACAAGGATTTGCACAGTAAAACACACTGACACTCTCCCTACCTATAGTTTTCTGTCCCTAGAAAAAATGTTTTTTTAAAGCACACTATAGCACAAGGAGAATTCCCTCACTGTCCTTCCCTGTCCCTAGAAACAAGGATTCGCACAGTAAAACACACTGACACTCTCCCTACCTATAGTTTTCTGTCCCTAGAAAAAATGTTTTTTTAAAGCACACTATAGCACAAGGAGAATTCCCTCACTGTCCTTCCCTGTCCCTAGAAACAAGGATTCGCACAGTAAAAGACACTGACACTCTCCCTACCTATAGTTTTCTGTCCCTAGAAAAAATGTTTTTTTAAAGCACACTATAGCACAAGGAGAATTTCCCTCACTTTCCTTCTTTGTCCCTAGAAACAAGGATTATCACAGTGAAAGAAACTGACACTCTTCCTACCTATAGTTTTCTGTCCCTAGAAAAAATGTTTTTTTAAAGCACACTATAGCACAAGGAGAATTCCCTCACTGTCCTTCCCTGTCCCTAGAAACAAGGATTCACACAGTAAAACACACTGACACTCTCCCTACCTATAGTTTTCTGTCCCTAGAAAAAATGTTTTTTTAAAGCACACTATAGCACAAGGAGAATTCCCTCACTGTCCTTCCCTGTCCCTAGAAACAAGGATTCGCACAGTAAAACACACTGACACTCTCCCTACCTATAGTTTTCTGTCCCTAGAAAAAATGTTTTTTTAAAGCACACTATAGCACAAGGAGAATTCCCTCACTGTCCTTCCCTGTCCCTAGAAACAAGGATTTGCACAGTAAAACACACTGACACTCTCCCTACCTATAGTTTTCTGTCCCTAGAAAAAATGTTTTTTTAAAGCACACTATAGCACAAGGAGAATTCCCTCACTGTCCTTCCCTGTCCCTAGAAACAAGGATTCGCACAGTAAAACACACTGACACTCTCCCTACCTATAGTTTTCTGTCCCTAGAAAAAATGTTTTTTTAAAGCACACTATAGCACAAGGAGAATTCCCTCACTGTCCTTCCCTGTCCCTAGAAACAAGGATTCGCACAGTAAAACACACTGACACTCTCCCTACCTATAGTTTTCTGTCCCTAGAAAAAATGTTTTTTTAAAGCACACTATAGCACAAGGAGAATTCCCTCACTGTCCTTCCCTGTCCCTAGAAACAAGGATTCGCACAGTAAAAGACACTGACACTCTCCCTACCTATAGTTTTCTGTCCCTAGAAAAAATGTTTTTTTAAAGCACACTATAGCACAAGGAGAATTTCCCTCACTTTCCTTCTTTGTCCCTAGAAACAAGGATTATCACAGTGAAAGAAACTGACACTCTTCCTACCTATAGTTTTCTGTCCCTAGAAAAAATGTTTTTTTAAAGCACACTATAGCACAAGGAGAATTCCCTCACTGTCCTTCCCTGTCCCTAGAAACAAGGATTCACACAGTAAAACACACTGACACTCTCCCTACCTATAGTTTTCTGTCCCTAGAAAAAATGTTTTTTTAAAGCACACTATAGCACAAGGAGAATTCCCTCACTGTCCTTCCCTGTCCCTAGAAACAAGGATTCGCACAGTAAAACACACTGACACTCTCCCTACCTATAGTTTTCTGTCCCTAGAAAAAATGTTTTTTTAAAGCACACTATAGCACAAGGAGAATTCCCTCACTGTCCTTCCCTGTCCCTAGAAACAAGGATTCGCACAGTAAAACACACTGTCACTCTCCCTACCTATAGTTTTCTGTCCCTAGAAAAAATGTTTTTTTAAAGCACACTATAGCACAAGGAGAATTTCCCTCACTTTCCTTCTTTGTCCCTAGAAACAAGGATTATCACAGTGAAAGAAACTGACACTCTTCCTACCTATAGTTTTCTGTCCCTAGAAAAAATGTTTTTTTAAAGCACACTATAGCACAAGGAGAATTCCCTCACTGTCCTTCCCTGTCCCTAGAAACAAGGATTCACACAGTAAAACACACTGACACTCTCCCTACCTATAGTTTTCTGTCCCTAGAAAAAATGTTTTTTTAAAGCACACTATAGCACAAGGCGAATTCCCTCACTGTCCTTCCCTGTCCCTAGAAACAAGGATTCGCACAGTAAAACACACTGACACTCTCCCTACCTATAGTTTTCTGTCCCTAGAAAAAATGTTTTTTTAAAGCACACTATAGCACAAGGAGAATTCCCTCACTGTCCTTCCCTGTCCCTAGAAACAAGGATTCGCACAGTAAAACACACTGACACTCTCCCTACCTATAGTTTTCTGTCCCTAGAAAAATGTTTTTTTAAAGCACACTATAGCACAAGGAGAATTCCCTCACTGTCCTTCCCTGTCCCTAGAAACAAGGATTCGCACAGTAAAAGACACTGACACTCTCCCTACCTATAGTTTTCTGTCCCTAGAAAAAATGTTTTTTTAAAGCACACTATAGCACAAGGAGAATTTCCCTCACTTTCCTTCTTTGTCCCTAGAAACAAGGATTATCACAGTGAAAGAAACTGACACTCTTCCTACCTATAGTTTTCTGTCCCTAGAAAAAATGTTTTTTTAAAGCACACTATAGCACAAGGAGAATTCCCTCACTGTCCTTCCCTGTCCCTAGAAACAAGGATTCACACAGTAAAACACACTGACACTCTCCCTACCTATAGTTTTCTGTCCCTAGAAAAAATGTTTTTTTAAAGCACACTATAGCACAAGGAGAATTCCCTCACTGTCCTTCCCTGTCCCTAGAAACAAGGATTCGCACAGTAAAACACACTGACACTCTCCCTACCTATAGTTTTCTGTCCCTAGAAAAAATGTTTTTTTAAAGCACACTATAGCACAAGGAGAATTCCCTCACTGTCCTTCCCTGTCCCTAGAAACAAGGATTCGCACAGTAAAACACACTGTCACTCTCCCTACCTATAGTTTTCTGTCCCTAGAAAAAATGTTTTTTTAAAGCACACTATAGCACAAGGAGAATTTCCCTCACTTTCCTTCTTTGTCCCTAGAAACAAGGATTATCACAGTGAAAGAAACTGACACTCTTCCTACCTATAGTTTTCTGTCCCTAGAAAAAATGTTTTTTTAAAGCACACTATAGCACAAGGAGAATTCCCTCACTGTCCTTCCCTGTCCCTAGAAACAAGGATTCACACAGTAAAACACACTGACACTCTCCCTACCTATAGTTTTCTGTCCCTAGAAAAAATGTTTTTTTAAAGCACACTATAGCACAAGGAGAATTCCCTCACTGTCCTTCCCTGTCCCTAGAAACAAGGATTCGCACAGTAAAACACACTGACACTCTCCCTACCTATAGTTTTCTGTCCCTAGAAAAAATGTTTTTTTAAAGCACACTATAGCACAAGGGGAATTCCCTCACTGTCCTTCCCTGTCCCTAGAAACAAGGATTCGCACAGTAAAAGACACTGACACTCTCCCTACCTATAGTTTTCTGTCCCTAGAAAAAATGTTTTTTTAAAGCACACTATAGCACAAGGAGAATTCCCTCACTGTCCTTCCCTGTCCCTAGAAACAAGGATTCGCACAGTAAAACACACTGACACTCTCCCTACCTATAGTTTTCTGTCCCTAGAAAAAATGTTTTTTTAAAGCACACTATAGCACAAGGAGAATTCCCTCACTGTCCTTCCCTGTCCCTAGAAACAAGGATTCGCACAGTAAAACACACTGACACTCTCCCTACCTATCCTTCTCTTTCCCTAAACTAAAGGAATCCAGGTTAAGCAAGAAAAAAATAAATGTCACTGTCCCTGCCTATGCTTCTCTTTCCCTGCTCCGGAACACACTACACTAGGCCGCCGTGCTGGCGGCCTTTTATAGTGTGGGGCGTGTACTAAACACCCTCAGCAATAATTGGCCACAGGCATCCTGCCTGTGGCCAATCATTGCTCTCCTCGCTGCCGGCGCTGTGATTGGCCAAGCATGCGGGGTCACAGTGCATGCTTGGCCAATCACAGCGCCTGGATGACACTGCGATGGCGTAGTGCATTGTGGGCCGTTCGCGTCACTCGAATTTGGCGCGAACGGCCCAAATCGTTCGATCTTCGTCGAACGATCGAACAGCCGATGTTCGAGTCGAACGTATGTTCGAGTCGAACACGAAGCTCATCCCTAGTAGCAACCTTTGGAAAGCAATGCACATCAATTGGTCCAGTGCTCAATGTGAAGGACTAAGGGCAGGTGCTGTCTCTTGCAGACCTGCTGTATATTATCATTCTATCTTTGTTGGTTATTATTACGTTGGAAGACTGAAGTCAGGAAGCACTGAGCAGCATTATTAATTCCCAAAGGGGGCCAGGGATTCCCTACCACAATTAAACCTAGCATTTCCATCATAAAAGTTGTCCCACAATTAGGACTTCTACCATTCTAGGGGTATAGAACAAACTTCAACATGCAAAAAACTTGTATAATAAATTGATAAGCGTGAGTATATACAGAAATATATTAACCTCATTACATATTTTTCTGTATAGACAAACTATTCTAATGTCTTTTTAATTATTGCTGTTAATCAGCTACATGGAGCAGATCACTCAGCTATGATTTCTTCATCTTTTGAATATTAGGCCCATTGTGCAACTAGACCCCATTCCAAGCTACTATGGCTATATGGCTATAGTTACATGTGAACCTTGGCCAACTGTTCAAGTTCAAAGCCTATAAATGTGAGTGTGGGAAAGACCTGTAGATTAGCAAGAAGATAACAAAATCTTTATTCCCCCCCCCCTGCCCCCGCCCCTGATGCCCGATGCCTTCTTCAGTGGCATCTGCCGGTAGCTCATAGAATAAAGATGGTTAATCAATCAGGTGGAAAATGTCTGGGAGACTGTCAGTCAATGCCCACATGCAATATAAAAAACAGATCCAGTCCTTTCTTTTAATCCAAGTCATTGCTAGCTCACGCTATCGAATGTTACTGTTTAGTCCTCTTAGAAAGGACCATTTGGCACCTAGGGAAAAATATTTTATTGACAAGTGATTATTCTGTGTTTACTGTGGGTTTTTAGGAAGTTACTTTAAAGGCAACTGTTAGTTTCTGCATAATGATGTTGCTACATCTTCTCAAACATTTCCAAATCTAGCATTTGTTTATAATAAATTTAAATATACATCATGAAGCGCTCCCCGTTTTCTAACGTGTAAAACTAAAGTATATACAATATTGAATGCAATAAATTTATTTGTGAGAATCATCAACCTCTACTTGGGTAGGTTCTAGAAGTTTGTATTTTTGTACAGTCAAATTTAGGCAGGCCTAGCTGGAAGCTTTTTGTTTTTATCTGTGTGGGCTGAGAGTGGCTCAGAGTGGCAGCTGTGACTCTCACAGACCGCATCACTCCACTGTCACCTCCCTCTTGCTTCTAGAAGAAGAGGAGGGGGAGGGAGGTGGAGCTGTCTGGGGTGTCTCAGGGAGCCCTGACCAATCCCCAACTAGGACTGGCAGGGGGCAGGCCTCCTTGAAATACCTAGGGTCAGCTCAGTAGGTGAGGAGTTAATCGGGTGTAAGAACTGAGAATGGAGTACTAGGCTGTCGGGGCCTTTAGGGGATCTCCCCAGTCTGGGGGTTACCTTGAGCTTGGGACTTGGGTCCAGGACGGAGTCCTTCAAGAATTCATGAAGGATCCAAACAGGAGGCACAGGAGGAGTCAGATAGGACAGCAGGAGCTAGTACTGCCGGGCAAGTCTTCAGGAGGGAACCACTGTTTGCAGCCAGGAGGGCTGGTGAGTAACATGTGTAGTCAGGAGGACTGGAGAGGCATGCCAGAAAGGACTGAGAGGAAATAGTCCGAGCTGGGTGTGGAGCCAGTGAGGATTGCAATGTCATGGGCAGTGAAGTCGGGCAGCTGCAGCCAGGAGGGCTCAGGGCCTAAGGAGGACTGACTGGGAGCGGTAGTCCACCAGAAGGACTGCTAGCACTAATAAGACTTTTCATATTTTCTGCTACACTATAGGGGCCCGCAGTCCCTGCCTGCAAAAGTCAAGTTACTTAGGCCTGGCTGAGCCAGTGTCAGGTCTAACCACCATGTGCTAGCTGTTCCTGGAACCACTAAATAGGAAGCGACATCCAGGAGGAATTGAGCGAACCACTAGATAGGAAGTGAAGAGTTGTGCTGGAGGTTTCTGGAGGAGTGTACAAAGAGTGTACATAGTTGTCCTTAGCAACTTTCCTAGTATTCCGCTGGGCATCCCATAATTCCCATCCCCATCCAAGTTGAATTCCCCCAAATAAAATAACAAAAACAAAGCCAGCAGACTGTTCCTTCTCTTGGAGTGTCTGGGAATTGAATGCCGGGCCAGGCATGGTGACAGGTGGGCCACATCAGCCCCTACAGGGGTGCCACTACATTTGGGGGCTCGTTTCGGGACCACCTGTTCACGGGTAACCTGCCGGTCGTTATCCCCAAGCAAACGAAGTTGAGCGAGCTGGGGAACTGTGCTTTGTTCCACCATTATTGAGGAATTGAACCCAGGGGAAGAACTTATGTGCTTAGCCTGCTATTCAGAACTGTAATAATAAGTGCCATTGCCCATAGCAAACAGCAGGAATAGTTACCAGTTGTTACTGCCTGCTGACCTAGCTGCCTCAACCAGCACTGGGGCGGACACTTATACTAATCCTGCAATTCAGTGACTTTTCACCATGTGCTCTCACCGTCGCAACCACGGCGAGCGATCATGCCCATGGATTAAAAATATGTCCAGTGCTCTGCAAATGTTGGACATCTCTCACTGGATTACAAATATGCCCAGCGCACTGCAAATGCCTGGCATTCTGAACTTTTGCTCCAAACTCCTGCATTATTCAGTAAGGGGGGATTCACCCTCGGGATGATCGATAGCATGGAGTGGTTGTGCCTGCTATGTCCAGAGTGCCGGATCCCGACTGTGGTGGTCACTGCCCTGGGACCAGTGCGGCAATTGTGGAGAACCACTTACTGAACTGGGGTCCATCAAGCAGGAGCCACAATACTATACTGTGGACCTGTTATCAGGACCCTGTTACCTGCAGCCGCAGAAGTCCTGGAAGTCCTGAGAGGGCGTTGAATCACCCCGTAAAGGCTGAGTGGAGTCATGGCCTGGTGACTCCCCCCATGAACAGAGCGTACATTAGAGGAGAAGAGACTGCCGTGACCTGTGACCTGGTCAGAGACCTAGTAACTGAGTACTGCCCAGCAGGAACCAGATAAAGTCCCTGAGGTGCCAGACAACTTTAAGCCCTCTGCCATCTTAGTTCTGAGGGAGCCAGTGTCAGAGGACTGTGCGCCTTCAGGTAAGCTGGACAGAGAGAGCAAGGTCAGGGTCATTTATTGGGGTTCCCCCAGACTACAGGTTGAGTTTGAATCCCTAGGGAGAGTGGCAGAGTGGTCATCCCCGGGTGAAAGCTCAGAAGAGGAGTGGGAAACGGGAGGATCTCAAATCCAGGAGGTCCAGTCTGAGAGTGGAGATGGGCCAGAGTCAGTAGTGGAGTCTGAAGAAGCCACTGGAACCCTGATCAGCAGCAGGCAGCTTTTTTTTAACAGACCCTCCACCACCCAGACCAGAGCACCGACCTACCGTCAGTGGGTTGTGAGGTCCCAAGATGCATGTGTCCTGCCGGGGAAGGGAAGACCAAAGGAATTGGTTCCAGCGGGAAGTGCAGAGGAGGGTGGCTCTGGAGTGGGGTCTGGATTATCCCTATGTCCCTCCCCAGATCATGGACATTGTGGAGAACTCCCAGGAAGAGTGAAAGAACGACATGATTTGGGATTTCTTGCATATTCCCAAGCCTTTGCGGGTGCCAGAGAGCAAAGTCTGGGCCTGCTTTAAGGACATTCAGAGTGAGTGGTGGCTGGGGAGAGGAATTTACAAGGACCAGGTGCTCATTGCCAAGGCAGGACGGCCTAAAAAGAGCCACTCTGTCTCTATTCAGGAGGAAGGGGGAGTCCAGAAGAGGTTGCCTGACTCCCATTTCTATGCCTAGGAGACTGTGAGGAGATACAGCTGGCATGGAGACCACACGCATAAACTGCTGGAGAGTAGCAGAATGTGTTACTTCCTCTTGACTTTCTGCAGGATCAGGCGGGGCCTGCCGCCCTGGATGTGCCCAACTAAAGGACGGTTAGTTGGGCTGCTAGGATATTTAAAGGGTGAGGCCTGATCTTATTTGAACTCTCTTACGGAGCCTGTTTGTCTGGGGAGGGGCCCCTCTCATTAGGAACTCCGGAGAAGAACTGTCCACCTTGCATATATGTTCTTTTTTCTTCCCATTGTTTCTGTCAGCAGGTTATAACCCCCTCCTGACAGAACAAACAAAAAAAACGTGCTGGATTGAGTTTTCTTTTATTTCTGTCGGCAGGATGCTAACCCCCTCCCGACAAAAATTGTGTACAGTGTATAGTAAGGTCTGAGCGTAGGGTGTGTTAAACTCTTTTGTCTTCTCTTAAGGTTCTTTGGAATGGGACGGCTGTCCGGCTGGTGACTAGAAAGTTTCCTGCAGGCAGAGTATCTTTCTCCCGGAAGAGACGCTCTGACCCAAATGTGTATTGTTTATTAATGTTAGTTACAGGGACCTGTAGCTAGGAGTGTGATTTTTGTAGTACAGGCAAATTTAGGTAGGCCTAGCTGGAAGCTAGGTCTGTTTGTTTTGATCTGTGTGGGCTGGGAGTGGCTCAGATTAGCAGCTGTAACTCACAGACAGCATCACTCCACTTTCACCTCCCTCTTGCTTCTAGAGGATTCTAGAAGAAGAGGAGGGGAAGGGAGGTGGAGCTGTCTGGGGTTTCTCAGGGAGCCCTGACCAATCGCCAACTAGGATTGGCAGGGGGCAGACCTCCTTGAAATACCTAGGGTCAGACCAGCTGGGGAGGAGTTGCCAGGTGGAAAAACTGAGGATGGAGTACTAGGCTGTCGGGGCCTTTAAGGGAGCCCCTCAATCTGGGGGGGTGAGCCTGGACCTGGGACTCAGGTGTAGGACGGAGTCCTTCAAGAACTCATAAGAGGATCTGAACAGGAGGTAAAGGAGGAGTCAGAGAGGACAGCAGGAGCTAGTACTGCTGGGTAAGTCTTCAGGAGGGAACCCCCGGTTGCAGCCAGGAGGGCTGGTGAGTGACATTTGCAGTCGGGAGGACTGGAGAGTAGGGATGAGCTTCGTGTTCGAGTCGAACATACGTTCGACTCGAACATTGGCTGTTCGATCGTTCGACGAAGATCGAACGATTTGGGCCGTTCGCGCCAAATTCGAGTGACGCGAACGGCCCACAATGCACTACGCCATCGCAGTGTCATCCAGGCGCTGTGATTGGCCAAGCATGCACTGTGACCCCGCATGCTTGGCCAATCACAGCGCCGGCAGCGAGGAGAGCAATGATTGGCCACAGGCAGGATGCCTGTGGCCAATTATTGCTGAGGGTGTTTAGTACACGCCCCACACTATAAAAGGCCGCCAGCACGGCGGCCTAGTGTAGTGTGTTCCGGAGCAGGGATAGAGTAGCATAGGCAGGGACAGTGACTGTTATTTCTTTCTTGCTTAACCTGGATTCCTTTAGTTTAGGGAAAGAGAAGGATAGGTAGGGAGAGTGTCAGTGTGTTTTGTGCTTCTGCTATAGTGTGCTTAAAAAAAAACATTTATTCTAGGGACAGAAAACTCTAGGTAGGGACAGTGTCAGTTTCTTTCACTCTGCAAGTCCTTGTTTCCAGGGACCTGGAAGGACAGTGAGTGAATTGTCCTTTTGCTATATTGTGATTAAAAAAAACATTTATTCTAGGGACAGAAAACTCTAGGTAGGGACAGTGTCAGTTTCTTTCACTCTGCAAGTCCTTGTTTCCAGGGACCTGGAAGGACAGTGAGTGAATTGTCCTTTTGCTATATTGTGATTAAAAAAAACATTTATTCTAGGGACAGAAAACTCTAGGTAGGGACAGTGTCAGTTTCTTTCACTCTGCAAGTCCTTGTTTCCAGGGACCTGGAAGGACAGTGAGTGAATTGTCCTTTTGCTATATTGTGATTAAAAAAAACATTTATTCTAGGGACAGAAAACTCTAGGTAGGGACAGTGTCAGTTTCTTTCACTCTGCAAGTCCTTGTTTCCAGGGACCTGGAAGGACAGTGAGTGAATTGTCCTTTTGCTATATTGTGATTAAAAAAAACATTTATTCTAGGGACAGAAAACTCTAGGTAGGGACAGTGTCAGTTTCTTTCACTCTGCAAGTCCTTGTTTCCAGGGACCTGGAAGGACAGTGAGTGAATTGTCCTTTTGCTATATTGTGATTAAAAAAAACATTTATTCTAGGGACAGAAAACTCTAGGTAGGGACAGTGTCAGTTTCTTTCACTCTGCAAGTCCTTGTTTCCAGGGACCTGGAAGGACAGTGAGTGAATTGTCCTTTTGCTATATTGTGATTAAAAAAAACATTTATTCTAGGGACAGAAAACTCTAGGTAGGGACAGTGTCAGTTTCTTTCACTCTGCAAGTCCTTGTTTCCAGGGACCTGGAAGGACAGTGAGTGAATTGTCCTTTTGCTATATTGTGATTAAAAAAAACATTTTTTTCTAGGGACAGAAAACTGTAGGTAGGGAGAGTATTTTTTTTCTTTCACTCTGCAAGTCCTTGTTTCCAGGGACCTGTAAGGACAGTGAGTTAATTGTCCTTGTGCTATATTGTGCTGAAAAAAACATTTATTCCAGGGACAGAAAACTCTAGGTAGGGACAGTGTCAGTTTCTTTCACTCTGCAAGTCCTTGTTTCCAGGGACCTGGAAGGACAGTGAGTGAATTGTCCTTTTGCTATATTGTGATTAAAAAAAACATTTTTTTCTAGGGACAGAAAACTGTAGGTAGGGAGAGTGTTTTTTTTTCTTTCACTCTGCAAGTCCTTGTTTCCAGGGACCTGTAAGGACAGTGAGTTAATTTTCCTTGTGCTATATTGTGATTAAAAAAAACATTTATTCTAGGGACAGAAAACTCTAGGTAGGGACAGTGTCAGTTTCTTTCACTCTGCAAGTCCTTGTTTCCAGGGACCTGGAAGGACAGTGAGTGAATTGTCCTTTTGCTATATTGTGATTAAAAAAAACATTTATTCTAGGGACAGAAAACTCTAGGTAGGGACAGTGTCAGTTTCTTTCACTCTGCAAGTCCTTGTTTCCAGGGACCTGGAAGGACAGTGAGTGAATTGTCCTTTTGCTATATTGTGATTAAAAAAAACATTTTTTTCTAGGGACAGAAAACTGTAGGTAGGGAGAGTGTTTTTTTTCTTTCACTCTGCAAGTCCTTGTTTCCAGGGACCTGTAAGGACAGTGAGTTAATTTTCCTTGTGCTATATTGTGATTAAAAAAAACATTTATTCTAGGGACAGAAAACTCTAGGTAGGGAGAGTGTTTTTTTTCTTTCACTCTGCAAGTCCTTGTTTCCAGGGACAGAGAAGGACACCTGAAGGTAGCCCTTATTGCTTTTTTCCCATCTCCCTGCAGGCCATCTATTAGAATGTCTGGAAGGCAAACAAGGAGAGGCAGACAGTCAGGAGGCAATAAAAGAGGGCAAGCAGGCTCTGTGTCTGGGGGCAACAGTGCTGGTCGTGGACGCGGTGCATTGTCATCAGCACATGGCCATGGGACACGCTTGTCCTTCTTTTCGGCAGCTGGACATGTTGAGCCACATCATGCCGAAGACTTGGTAGAGTGGATGACCAAGCCCTCCTCCTCCTCCTCATCCTCTCTCACCCAGGCTCAGGGTACTGGAAAAGCAGCTGCCAAAGCGTCGTCTTCCCTGGTATCAATGTCAGACAAATCATCAGTCACTCCTTCCCTAGACCCACCATGTCCTCCTCCTGAGGAGTCCCCCGAACTGTTTCAGCACAGTGTTGGGTACATGCTCCAGGAGGATGCCCAGCGTTTCGAAGGGTCTGATGATGAAACCCAGCTAGAGGAAGGCAGTAGCGTGAGAGCAGACAGAGGGGATGCTCAAGAAGGACACCAATCTGGCAGTCATGTTCCAGCAGCTGCAGCATACTGCCAGATTGGCTCCAGTGATGAGGAGGGAGGGGATGATGAGGTCAATGACTCCACGTGGGTGCCTAATAGGAGAGAGGAGGAGGAGGAGGATGAGGAGGAGGCACATCTCCAACGAGGCAGGATGCCCTTTGGTGGCCAGCGTAAGGGCAGTACACCGACGGAATCACACCGCAGAGCTCCGCCTGTGCAGGGCGCTGCCTCTGCCCGTCATTCAAAAAGTTCTTTGGTGTGGGCCTTTTTTGAGGCTAGTGCATCAGATCGCACAGCTGCTGTTTGCAACATATGTCTCAAGCGTATATCGCGTGGCCAAAACATCAGCCGCTTGGGTACCACATGCCTGACCAGACATATGTTGACCTGCCATGCAGCTCGTTGGCAAGCCTACCTCAAAGACCCACACCAAAGAACAAAGCGGACCTCTCCTTGCACCGCATCAGCTGGGATCTCCAACCCCACTATAACTTCAGTCCTCTCTGAAACATGCACTGAGAGGAATGAAGGTGTAGAATTAGGTGTGTCACAGCCAAGTACTTGCGCCCACTCTGCTAGCAGTACACCGACGTCCGATTCTAGCAGGCAAATTTCCCTGCCCCAGCTGCTGGACCGTCGAAAGAAGTTCACTCCCAGCCATCCACATGCCCAGCGGTTGAATGCTAGCTTGGCTAAATTGCTAGCGCTTCAACTGCTGCCTTTTCAGTTGGTAGACTCGGCCCCCTTCCGTGAGTTTGTGCAATGTGCGGTTCCTCAGTGGCAGGTTCCCAAACGCCACTTTTTCTCACGGAAGGCTATTCCGGCTCTCTACCGGCATGTGGAAGGCAATGTCTTGGCCTCGCTGGACAGGGCGGTCAGCGGTAAGGTGCATATTACCGCTGACTCATGGTCCAGCAGGCATGGACAGGGACGTTACCTTTCTTTCACGGCCCATTGGGTCACTCTTTTGGCAGCTGGGAAGGATTCAGGACAAGGTGCAGTAGTGTTGGAGGTTGTCCCACCGCCACGCCTCCAAAATGCTACTACTGGTTGTGACACACCTCTCTCCTCCACCCCCTCCTCTTCTTCTTCCTCCATGGCCTCTTCCTGTGGTTTGTCCTATGAACCAGCGGTGCTCCGTAGCCGTTCACGGGGCTACGCAAGTACGCAGGCAAAAAGATGCCATGCCGTGCTTGCGCTGGTGTGTTTGGGGGACAGAAGCCACACTGGGGCAGAGGTCCTGTCTGCTCTGCAGGGCCAGGCCGAGAGGTGGTTGACGCCACGCCAGCTTAAGCCAGGAATGGTGGTTTGCGACAATGGCACCAACCTCCTCTCCGCCCTCCGACAGGGACAACTGACCCATGTGCCCTGTGTGGCTCACGTCCTTAACCTGGTGGTGCAGCGGTTCTTGGGCAGGTACCCGGGCTTACAGGATGTCCTGAGGCAGGCCAGGAAAGTCTGTGTGCATTTCCGCAGATCTTATAATGCCAGTGCTCGCCTGGCTGAGCTGCAAAAGGAGTTGAACCTGCCCAAGAACCGCCTTATATGTGACATGCCCACCAGGTGGAACTCAACGTTGGCCATGCTGCAGCGGCTGCACACGCAGCAGAGGGCCATCAATGAGTACCTGTGCGACTACGGCACCAGGACAGGGTCAGGGGAGCTTGGTTTTTTTTCTCCACGCCAGTGGGGCATGATCAGGGATGCATGCACTGTCCTGGCACCATTTGAGGAGGCCACGAGGATGGTGAGCAGTGACAGTGCATGCATCAGTGACACTGTACCTCTTGTCCACCTGTTGGAGCACACGCTGCGTGGAATAATGGACAGGGCACTTGAGGCAGAACAGAGGCAGGAAGAGGAGGACTTCCTTGCCTCTCAAGGCCCCCTTTACCCAGACAGTGTTCCTTCTGTCCCACCCATCGCACAGGAAGAGGAGGAGGAGGAGGAGGAGGATTGTGTCAGCATGGAGGTGGAGGCTGGCACTCAGCATCATCAGCAGCAGTCTTTTAGGGATGATTTACAGTCCCAAGAAACCAGTGGACTTGTACGTGGCTGGGAGGAGGTGGCTGCGGATCATGTCGTCCTTAGTGACCCAGAGGACTCCGGAGCGAATGCCTCAGCAAACCTACGCTGCATGGCCTCCCTGATCCTGCAAAGTCTGCGGAAGGATCCTCGTATTCTTCGGATCAAGGAGAGGGACCATTACTGGCTGGCCACTCTCCTTGATCCACGGTACAAGGGTAAGGTTGCGGACCTTATGTTACCGTCGCAGAGGGAGCAGAGGATGAGACAACTCCGGGAGGCCTTGCAGAAAGGTCTGTGCAACGCGTTCCCAGAGACTGGGAGGTTGCAAACTCCTGGTCCTGGACAACGAGTTGCTGAGGCTTCGGCCAGTCAAAGAAGGAGCGGTGGGGAAGGTGGCCGTCTGACCGATGCGTTCAGACAATTCTTTAGTCCGCAGCCCCAAAGTATGATTGGTTCCAGCAACCATCGCCAGCGTCTGATAAACATGGTGCAGGAATATCTAGGGGCAAGGTCAGACTTGGACACCTTCCCCACCGAAAATCCTCTGGCTTACTGGGTCTTGAGGATGGATCACTGGCCAGAGCTTGCACAGTATGCAATTGAGCTACTGGCCTGTCCTGCATCCAGCGTTCTTTCGGAACGCACATTCAGTGCTGCTGGAGGATTTGTCACGGATCACAGGGTGCGCCTGTCCACCGACTCGGTTGATCGACTGACTTTCATCAAGATGAACCAGTCTTGGATCACCACCAGCTACCACACACCTGATGCTGATATAACAGACTAATTGATTTTAAAATGTCACATCCCTTCAAGACTGATGCTGATGCTGAGTGCCTGTGCTGTTATGTTGACTGGCTATCCTCCTCCTCCGAGTCCTCAATGATACGATTGATGATGATAGCTTGGAAGATCATTTTTGTTTATGGGTGCCGCCACCAGTGCCTAACGCCCAATTTTTCAGCCCCTGTTTAACAGGGGCGTGTAATTACAATTTTTGAAGCAATACTTTGCAACAGGGCTCATTGCTGTGCTCCAAGTACAGTATCTGTGAGGAGTTGCAGTGTTGTGCCACCAGTGCCTAAGGCCCAATTTTTCAGCCCCTGTTTAACAGGGGCGTGTCATTACAATTTTTGAAGCAATACTTTGCAACAGGGCTCATTGCTGTGCTCCAAGTACAGTATCTGTGAGGGGTTGCAGTGTTGTGCCACCAGTGCCTAAGGCCCAATTTTTCAGCCCCTGTTCAACAGGGGCATGTAATTACAATTCTTGATCTAATAATTCACAGCAGGGCCCATTGCTGCACCCACCAAGAGTAACTGTCAGGGCTTACAGTGTTGTGGCACCAGCACCACCATCAAAGGCCCAATTTTTACTACCACTGTTCAACAATTATATGTAATTAAAATTCCTGATATAATAGTTGACAGCAGGGCGTTCCAGCACCAACCAAGAGTAACTGTGAGTGCTTACAGTGTTGTGCCAACACCAACAACTAAGGGGCCTATTTCTGCAGAGTATATACGGCAGGTCCCTACTTTCAAACATCCAACTTACAAACGACTCCTACTTGCAAACGCAAGAAGACAACAGGAAGTGAGAGGAAATCTACCACTAGGAAGGAAAATTCTCTCCTGTAAGAATAAATATGGGAGAAAGGTGTCTCCTCTGTACTGATGCTTTATCAGCAATCCTTGTTTCAAGAAAAACACCACATTTCAAAAACAGTTGTCATTGGGACGGAAAGTGAGGTGAAATGTTCTGAACAGGGGCACAGACAGCAAAACAAATGTTACAGGGGTGATAACCCTTACCTATGTTTTCCAAAAAGTTTAAAAATAGATTTTTGGGCTGGAGCTACACTTCAACAATGTACCTGTTCAAAATTACAAACAGATTCTACATAAGAACAAACCTACAGTCCCTGTCTTGTATGCACCGCCTGTATACGGCTGTTCAGAGTATATAGGGCCTTTTTTATTTTATGTGCGGGGTTCCCCTTAATATCCATACAAGACCCAAAGGGGCTGGTAATGGGCTGGGGTAGGGGGGGGGGGGGGTCATGGGGTAGCTATGCCATTTTTCTTAAAGAATTTCATCCATATTACCGGGACCAGACATTACATTAAAGCCGCAAGCAGTTTTAAATGGCTTTTTTTTCCTTTAGAAGTGTCATTTTGTGCAGGGACAGTTCTAAACACGGGAAACACGTGGCACTTCACAGGCATACTTTAGACACCCCCCAGGTACGATATTTAAAGGAATATTTGACTTTTTTTTTTTCACTTTATGCATCATTAAAATGACTGCTCCCGAAAAACGACCGTTTTTAAAACTTCTTTTTGCATTGATACATGTCCCCTGGTGCAGAACCCGGGTTCCCAAACCCTTTTTAGGACAATAACATGCATAATAGTTGTTATAATTAGCACTTTAGAATTCGAACGTTCGCATCCATTGTATTTAATAGGGTTCTAATGTTCGTTCGAACTTCCGGTCCGTTCGCGGGTTCTGGTGCGAACCGAACCCGGGGGTGTTCGGCTCATCACTACTGGAGAGGCATGCCATAGATGACTGAGAGAAAACAGTCAGAGCTGGGTGTGGAGCCAGTGAGGATTGCAATGTCATGGGCAGTGAAGTCGGGCAGCTGCAGCCAGGAGGGCAGGCAGGACCTAAGGAGGACTGACTGGGAGCGGTAGTCCACCAGAAAGACAGCTAGCACTAATAAGACTTTTCATATTTTCGGCTACATTATAGGGGCCCGCAGTCCCTGCCTGCAAAAGGCAAGCTACTTAGGCCTGGCTGAGCCAGCGTCAGGTCTAACCATCATGTGCTAGCTGTTCCTGGAACCACTAAATAGGAAGCAACATCCAGGAGGAATGGAGCGAACCGCTAGATAGAAAGTGAAGAGTTGTGCTGGAGGAGTCTGGAAGAGTGTACAAAGAGTGTACATAGTTGTCCTTAGCAACTTTGCTATTATTCCACTGGGCATCCCATAATTCCCATCCCCATCCAAGTTGAATTCCCCCAATAAAATAACAAAAACAAAGCCAGCGGACTGTTCATTGTCTTGTAGTGTCTGGAAATAGAATTCCAGGCTGGGCAGGGTGACAGGTGGGCCACATCACTTAGCAGCCCCTACGGGGGTACCGCTACACATACATGGAAGAATCAAAACATTCATATAGCCTTATAATGAACAAATGTCTATACGAATGTTATGATTAATGGAAAAAAATGTATGTTTATTGCATTTGATTTTGGATATACACTGCTCAAAAAAATTAAAGGAACATTTTGAAAACACATCAGATCTCCATGGGGAAAAATATCATGCTGCATATTTATACCTATATGGACTAGGTAATGTGTTAGGAACGAAAGGATGCCACATTGTTTGATGGAAATGTAAATTATCAACCTAGAGGGGGCTGAATTCAAAGACACCCCGAAAATCAAAGTAAAAAAATTATGCAGCAGGCTGGTCCATTTTGCTTAAATTTCATTGCAGCAATTTAAAATGGTACTCAGTAGTTTGTATGGCCCCCATGTGCTTGTATGCATGACTGACAACGTTGGGGCATGCTCCTAATAAGACGACGGATAGTGCCCTAGGGTATTTCCTCCCAGATCTGGACAAGGGCATCACTGAGCTCCTGAATAGACTGAAGCGCAACCTGGCGGCGTCGGATGGACCAAAACATAATATCCCAGAGGTGTTCTATTGGATTTAGGTTAGGCGAGCATGGGGGCCATTTCATGATATCAAATCCTTCATCCTCCAGGAACTGGCTGCATACTCTCGCTACATAAGGCAAGGCATTGTCGTGCACCAGGAGGAACCCAGGACCCACTGCACCAGTGTAAGATCTGGCAATGGGTCCAAGGATATCATCCCGATACCTAATGGCAGTCAGGGTGCCATTGCCTAGCCTGTAGAGGTCTATGCGTCTCTCCATGGATAAGCCTCCCCAGACCATCACTGACCCACCAGCAAACCGGTCATGCTGAACGACATTACAGACAGTGTGACAGCAGGAAGGTAAAGTCACCTGGTTGCATCCAGGGGGGTAGATATATTTCTCCCAGATTCAGGCTTTATGCCGACTTATACAACTAGGGAGGGAGTTGATGAAGCCCAGCTGAGGCTAGTGGGCTCATGGATGATTCATACCTCTAGGGAGAGTGCTGGGCGTCGTGCAGGCAGGGAGTTGATGAGACCAGCTGAAGCTTGTCAGCTCGTTTAAGGCCTCTATAAAAACTCCCAGCTTCATTAGGTGTTTGCTCATGCCTGGAACCAGACCTGTGTGGACTGTCTAGGGAGAGTGAACCCCTGTGCGGTGAGACAAAGCCTGTGTGGCTATTTGTTTGGACATTTACTAAACCAGGGACTTAGGGACTAGGACAGCACCAGGCTGATCCCAGTTGTTAGTTAGGAAACCTGCATGTTTAGTCAGAGGTCAAGCTGACCAGGGTTTATTTTGTTTATGTTTCTTTTGCTTTGCTGTGTTTTTTTGTCACTGTAAATAGAGAAATAAACCGCACCTTTTTGATCTTGAAAACCACAACCTCCGTCTGCTGGGCCTGTTTTTGTGTGGGGAGCCCATCCAGGGGATCACACACACCCGCTGCCGAGCTACCCCCCCCCCACAGTTGGTGGAGAATGCGGGCAGTTTTTTTTTAAGCCAGCATGGAGGAGATACTGAAACAGCTGGCTCTAGCAAATGCCAATCAACAGCAGACAAATGCAGGTTTGCAAAAGAGCCTTGCAGCTCAACAACAGAGCTTCGCAGCCCAGCAGCAAGCTCATCAACAGAGCCTTGCAGCCCAGCAGCAAGCTCACCAACAGAGTCTGGAAGCTCAGCAACAAGCCCAGCAGCAATCTGAGGCCCGCTTCATAGACCTGTTACAGAAGCAAGAGCAGAGACTACAACAAATGGAAGCAGTAATGCAGCAACGTCCGCAGACCAGTGAGGAAAGCCGTCCCACTAATACCGCGTCCTTTGGGGTGAGTCGTTTATTGACAAAAATGACTGGAGAGGATGATCCAGAGGTATTTTTGACTACATTTGAAAGGACTGCTGAAAGAGAAAAGTGGCCTGAGGAGCAGTGGGCTGGACTGGTGGCTCCTCTGTTAACTGGTGAATCGCAGAAGGCTTACTATGACCTAGAGCCTGACCAAGCAAAAGACTATGTGATGCTAAAAGCTGAAATATTGGCAAGGCTGGGTGTCACCCTGGCTGTCCGGGCTCAGCGTGTGCATAACTGGACTTTCCAGCTTGGAAAACCCCCCAGGTCTCAAATGTATGATCTCATTCACCTGAGCAGGAAGTGGCTACAGCCAGAGACTTTGTCCGCACCAGAGATTGTGGAACGTGTTGTAATGGATCGGTTTTTGAGAGCTCTTCCTACTGCCATCCAAAAGTGGGTAAGCCATGGAGACCCAGAGACGGCCGGTGGTCTTGTGGATCGTGTAGAGAAACACTTGGCTACAGAGAACCTGACGGCCTCTTCCAGAGACTCTCGGACTTTCCACCCTAAGACCAGACCATCCCCAGGGGCGGATAAGAGGATTCCAAGGGGTGAGGGTGGAGAGAGTGAGAGGGTGGGAGCTCTACCCAAAGTTTGGCGAGAACAGCCTGGGAAGTCAGGGGCTCAAGAGGCAGCCAAATGGATTGTTTGCTACCGCTGCCGGCAAGCGGGACATATTGCAGCAAATTGCCCGGTTGTGGAGGAACCCATGCAATCTGACTTTCTGACGGACAGACGTCAGTCGCTGTGTGCGACAGTCGCATGCACTGCCATTCGGGGAACTGAGAAACATTTATGCAAAATGTGTATTAATGGTAGAAATGTTGTGGTATTACTGGATTCAGGTAGCCTTGTGACCCTGATAAAGGCTGAATTAGTTAAAACAGAGGTCTCTGGGAATAGCAAGGTAGCTGTTATTTGTGTGCATGGGGACACCCGAGAGTATCCAGTGACTACAGTGTGTTTCAAGATCCCCAAAGGTACCCTCTCTCATCCAGTGGGGTTAGTATCTCAATTACCGCATGATGCCATTGTGGGAAGGGATTTTCCGAAGTTCTGGGAACTGTGGGATGATCCTGAGCCCCCCACTGGTGCCCCTATGTACCAGGAAGGTGATAGCCAGAACTCCTCTGAGAGTGGTGAGGACTCTCCAGAATTTCCCTTGTCAGTATTGGCAGGCGAGACTCAAGAAACTGGAGAGGAGCCCACCTCCTCAGACGAAAACCTACCGTCTGTGGAGTTTTCTGATCTTGAGGGGCACAGGGAAAATTTTGCCACAGAACAGTTAAAAGACCCCGCCCTAATAAAGGCACGGGAAAACGTAGTGGAAATAGATGGCGAGTTAGTGAACCCAGATAATACCTGCACTTACCCATACTTCAGCGTAGAGAAGGACCTACTGTATCAGGTGGCAAAAAGGGTAGAAGAAACCGTTGAGCAGCTTGTGGTGCCCAAACCTTACAGGAAGTTGGTGTTGGAGTTGGCCCATGGGCACATTCTTGGAGGTCATCTGGGGACAGAGAAAACCCGAGAGTGGGTATTACAGAGATTCTATTGGCCTGGGGTGATGAAGGACATAGAAAATTATTGTTCCTCCTGCCCTGTGTGTCAGAGGTCGGCCCCGATGCCACATTTCCGTAGCCCGCTGGTCCCTCTACCCATCATTGAGGTCCCGTTTGAGAGGGTCGCAATGGATTTGGTAGGTCCTATAATCAAGTCCGCTAGGGGGCACCAGTACATATTAGTTATAATGGACTATGCCACCCGTTATCCAGAAGTGATCCCTCTCCGAAATACCTCGGCCAAAACCATAGCCAAAGAGCTATCTCTTGTTTTTAGCCGGGTGGGTATTTGTAAAGAACTGCTTACGGACCAAGGTACACCCTTTATGTCCCGGGTTATGAAAGAGCTGTGTAAATTGTTCAAAGTGACGCAATTGCGTACGTCTGTGTATCACCCCCAAACCGATGGGCTGGTTGAAAGATTCAACAAAACCCTAAAACAAATGTTGAAGAAAGTGGTGGATAGAGATGGAAAGGATTGGGACTGTCTACTTCCTTATTTGATGTTTGCTATTAGGGAGGTGCCCCAATCCTCTACGGGATTCTCCCCCTTTGAGTTACTGTATGGGAGACACCCAAGAGGACTGTTGGATATTGCCAAGGAAACTTGGGAAAGTGAGAGTTCTCCCCACAGGAGTGTGATTGAGCATGTCGCCCTGATGCAAGATCGAATTGCACAGGTAATGCCCATCGTGAAGGAACATTTGGCCCAAGCGCAGTTGGCACAGCAGAGAGTGTACAACCGTGGAGCCAAGACCCGTACCTTTTCCCCGGGGGATAGGATATTGGTACTTGTCCCTACGGTTGAAAGTAAATTCCTTGCCAAATGGCAAGGCCCCTACGAGATAATGGAAAAAGTGAGCGAAGTGAATTACAAGGTCAGACAACCAGGAAGGCGAAAGCCCGAACAGATCTATCACGTTAATCTGTTGAAAGCCTGGAGGGATAGAGAGTCCCTAGTCGCAGAAACTTGGTCACCAGCTCAAACTGGTTGCGTGATTCCGGAGGTTGGAATAGCAGCCACCTTGTCACAACCCCAACAACAGGAGGTGAAGGAGTTTGTGCTTCGCAACAAGGAGGTGTTCTCTGAGCTGCCGGGACAAACATCTGGGGTAGAGCATGATATTATTACCCCGCCCGGTGAAAGGGTGAAGTTAAAACCCTATCGGATCCCAGAGGCCCGACGGGAGGCAATACGGGAGGAAGTACAGAAAATGCTGAACTTAGGGGTGATAGAGGAGTCCCAAAGTGATTGGTCTAGTCCCATTGTGTTGGTGCCTAAACCGGATGGGAGCTGGCGATTTTGTAACGATTTTCGTCAGTTGAACAAAGTTACAAAATTTGACACCTACCCCATGCCACGTATAGATGAGTTGATCGACCGGCTGGGAACAGCCCGATACATGACGACTCTTGACCTCACAAAAGGGTATTGGCAAATTCCCCTGGCCAAGTCGGCCAAAGAGAAAACCGCATTTGTAACCCCAGACGGGGCGTTCCAATATAAGAGAATGCCGTTCGGGTTACAGAATGCGCCGGCCACATTCCAGCGGAAAATGGACCAGATACTGAGGCCCCATCGGAAGTATGCTGCGGCTTACCTGGATGACGTAATTGTCCATAGCACAGATTGGGCCTCACATCTGCCAAAAGTGCAAGCAGTCCTAGACTCTATCCGGGAAGCGGGGTTTACGGCTAACCCCAAGAAGTGTACCATTGGGCAGGAGGAGGCCAAATATCTTGGGTACACCATTGGCAGGGGAGTAATAAAACCCCAACTCAACAAAGTCGAGGCCATCCAGAGTTGGCCACGTCCCAACAGCAAGAAGCAGGTACGGGCCATTCTGGGAATCGCGGGTTATTATCGGCGCTTCATTCCCCACTTTGCTTCTAAGGCTGTGCCCCTAACCAACCTGACGAAAGGGAAAGGGTCGGTCATGATTAAATGGACCCCCGAGGCTGAGGCAGCATTCCAATTCTTGAAACAAGCCTTATGTAGCCAGCCAGTGTTGTACTCACCCGACTTCTCTAAAGACTTTGTCGTACAAAGTGATGCGTCAGATGTGGGGTTAGGAGCAGTATTGTCCCAGGTCTGGAACGGGGAAGAGCACCCAGTCATTTACCTCAGCAGGAAGTTGAAGTCCCATGAGGTAAATTACGCCACGGTTGAAAAGGAGTGTTTAGCGGTGAAGTGGGCTCTAGATTCCCTTCGGTACTATCTGCTAGGTAGGCACTTTGACATGGTTACGGATCACGCTCCGTTAAAGTGGATGGCTCAAAACAAGGAGACAAATAGAAGAGTGAATAGGTGGTTCCTGGCCCTACAGGAATTCAACTTCACAGTAAAGCATCGCCCTGGCGTTCAAATGGGGAATGTGGATGCTTTGTCTCGAGTACATGAATGCCTGATTGCTGGTGTTCCAACCCCAAGGTTAAAACAAGAGGGGGGGGTATGTGACAGCAGGAAGGTAAAGTCACCTGGTTGCATCCAGGGGGGTAGATATATTTCTCCCAGATTCAGGCTTTATGCCGACTTATACAACTAGGGAGGGAGTTGATGAAGCCCAGCTGAGGCTAGTGGGCTCATGGATGATTCATACCTCTAGGGAGAGTGCTGGGCGTCGTGCAGGCAGGGAGTTGATGAGACCAGCTGAAGCTTGTCAGCTCGTTTAAGGCCTCTATAAAAACTCCCAGCTTCATTAGGTGTTTGCTCATGCCTGGAACCAGACCTGTGTGGACTGTCTAGGGAGAGTGAACCCCTGTGCGGTGAGACAAAGCCTGTGTGGCTATTTGTTTGGACATTTACTAAACCAGGGACTTAGGGACTAGGACAGCACCAGGCTGATCCCAGTTGTTAGTTAGGAAACCTGCATGTTTAGTCAGAGGTCAAGCTGACCAGGGTTTATTTTGTTTATGTTTCTTTTGCTTTGCTGTGTTTTTTTGTCACTGTAAATAGAGAAATAAACCGCACCTTTTTGATCTTGAAAACCACAACCTCCGTCTGCTGGGCCTGTTTTTGTGTGGGGAGCCCATCCAGGGGATCACACACACCCGCTGCCGAGCTACCCCCCCCCCCCACAACAGTATAACATTCTCCACGGCTTCTCTAGACCCTCAGGGTGAACCTGCTCTCATTTGTGAAAAACACAGGACGCCGGTGGTGGATCTGACAATTCTGGTGGGGTTTTTTTTCACAAGAAAGACAATTCTGGTGTTTAATGGCAAATGTCAATCAAGCTCCACGGTGCTGGGCAGTGAGCACAGGGCCCACTAGGGGACGTCAGGCCCTCAGGCCACCCTCATGAATTCTGTTTCTGATTGTTTGGTCAGAGACATTCACACCAGTGGCCTGCTGGACGTACTTTTGTAAGGCTCTGTCAGCGCTCATACTGTTCCTCCTTGCACAAAGAAGCTGATACTGGTCCTGCTGATGGGTTAAGGACCTTCTACGGCCCTGTCCAGCTCTCCTAGAGTAACTGCCTGTCTCCTGGAATCTCCTCCATGGTCTGGGAGACACAGCAAACCTTCTAGCAATGGCACGTATTGATGTACCATCCTGAAGGATTTGGACTGCCTGCACAACCTCTATAGGGTCTAGGTATCGCCTCTTGCTACCAGTAGTGACACTGACCCTAGCCAAATGTAAAACTAGTGAAAAACAGTCAGAAGAGATGAGTAGGGAAAAAAAAATTCAGTGGTCTCCACCTGTAAAACCCCTCCTGTTTTGGAGGTTGTCTCACTGTTGCCTATCTAGTGCACATGTTGGTAATTTCACTAACACCAAAGCAGCTTATTAAGAATCCCCTCTGCTACTTAAAGCGGAAGTAAACCCATCCATAAAACTGTTTCATTTCCAGGACATGTCAAACCATCCAATGGCTTGTGTCTAAACTGATCACATATGCAGCATCATGGCAGTTGTAAATTAAACAGGGGCGAAGATGACAGCTTCCTTGGCTGAAAACGATAGGAGGGTTTACTTCCACTTTAACTGACCAGTTCAATATCCCAGAAGTTTAATTGATTTAATGCTATACTCTGATTAAAAGGTGTTCCTTTAATTTTTTTGAGCAGTGTATTTTAGTTTTACATGTTAGAAAACAGGAGCACTGCAAAATTATATATTTAATTTATTGTACTTGACGATTACACAAGGATGTTAGCACCTCCATATTGGAATATTGGTTAAGTAGAGCAGAGATAGTCCTATCATTTATATTTGTTTATAAATCTTCTCCAAACCTTTTTTTTAAAGTGATTGCAAACCCTAGCAAAAAAAAAAACCTGCAAGACAAAGGTATAATGAGCTAGTATGCATAGCATACTAGCTCATTATGAATTGCTTACCTTACATCGAAGCCCCCGCAACGGTCCTCGTACCCCTCTTCGGCCGACGACTTCTCTCCCAGAGTTACTTATGGGTATCGCGGGCTCAGGCTCTGTGATTGGCCAGAGCTGCGATGATGTAGCCGCACACTCCCTGAAGCAACGGCACATATGTGCCATTGCTTCAGTTTGCTTCAGTGCGCATGTGCCGATGATATCGGCACATGCAGGGGATATCTCCTAAACCATTCAGGTTTTGGAGATATCCATGGTAGCTACAGGTAGGCCTTATTATAGTTTTTTAGACAGATAAGCAGTGCAGAAGTGTCAGAAAGTGTCCATAAATGATCATGGATAATAGCAGCGTGCACCTTCACCGAAACATCCAGGTCCACCCAGTGGGAACACACTCCCCCTCAGAGGTTTAAACTCACCGAAGCAAGATCAAACTCAAGCCTTGACAAAAGGAGGATAATCAGCACCAAACACGAACTGCACTCAGCATCAGTCAGGGGGACATCAGATAAATGGAGGCTCAGACGTAGCAATAAATGAATAGAAAAAAGCCTATAGCATAATTCTATTTATTAATTAAAAAAAACCCACATCACATCACCCTCCATACATTGAACGTACATATAGTATAAAAATAATGAGCATAAAGATGCACTTCACCGTCTCCACTGGAGAAAATGCCGATCTGTCCCATCAACGTGTATGAGGAAGTAACTTACTTCCGGGTCCGGCTCAGTGGAGCGCATACATCACTTCCGTTTGCATCGTGTAGGTCACGCTCTGATGCGTTTCGTCATATCCTGACTTCAACAGAGGGCGTGCCTACACGACCAAGCCACTCTCCTTATAAAGACACTCCCTACACCGCCCGCACCAATCAGTGCCTCCATATCGCGGCAATAGGTACACATTGCGGCAACCATGGAAACCTCTGATGGCATATACAGGTGGGAAGGAGGGTCAAAAAGGAGTTACATTGCACTACATTCCTAAACACGGAAATAATACATCAATGTCATAAATGGGGACATATATATGCGATATTGCTAGCACACATATATTAAACACAGCAAAGATAATAATTTAAATAATTTAAATATATTAAAAATCACTTTTCAAATAGATACTGATGGCGATTTAAATGGAAAACATTCTAAACCAGCACAGCACTAAATAGAAAACAATATAAATGGTAAACATTCTATACTGTTTAGATCATTGAAACCATACATCTCCATAATACAGAAATTCAGAAAAAAATGCTAAAATCTGACATAATTTGCAAAGGAGCTAAAAAAGAGCAAGGATACAAAATTAAAAATCACTGATGAAACAATTAATGTCAAGGTCTATATTTAACCCTTTCGGCGAGAGAGTATCTACCGAAAATATCCATTGGGTCTCTCTCTTTGACAGATCTCTAACTAAATTAGACCCTCTCCACATGGGTTTCAAATGGTCTATTCCCCAAAACTTGAAGCCAGTGGGATCCTGATTATGGCACAATTTAAAATGGAATGACACATTGTGATCTTTAAATCCTAATTTAATATTTGCAATATGCTCAGCTATTCTAACTTTTAATTGGCGCTTGGTGCGACCTATATAGATGAGCCCGCATGGGCACTGAAGGGCATACACAACATAGGATGTATTGCATGTAATAAATTCACTAATAGTGAATTCCCTGTTATTTGAGGTGGAAATGAAATTTTCTACAGCCCTCAATGGTCTGTTCACCTCTCTACATGTGCTCGACACCTCCTACAAGCAAAGAACCCATCTCGGTCCCAAAAAGTGGAGGGTCTAGATGGTGGATCCAGGATTTTCTTACAATTTTATCTGCAAAGCTACGTGCCCTTCTGTAAATAAACCCTGGTTTCTGAGGTAGGACTGCCGACAACACTTTATCCATGCGGAGGACATGCCAATGAGTGGCAAAGATCTCCTCCACCTCCCTGTACTGGGAGTGGAACCCAGAAATAAAGTTCCACTCACGTCCCGTATCTGGCTGGCGAAGCACTACATCTCTCAGAAAGTCCTCTCTGGGGCGTAGGGCCAATTCTTGAATAATAGTGTTTAGTGATTCCTCATAATATCCTTTTTCAACAAATTTACCCTTTACAATCTCTGCTTGCAAGAGAAAATCAGAATCTTTAGAGCAATTCCTCCTTACTCTAGTCAATTGCCCTTTAGGGGTGTTTTTAAGCCACATTGGATGGTGGCCACTACTCATGGGTAAATAGCTGTTAGCATCAGTGGGCTTGAAATAGACCCTCGTTCCCAAACTGTTGCCATGTCTGAAAATGTGAACATCTAGGAAATGGATATCAGTGATGCTAAATTCGCTGGTCAGTTTAATATTATTAGAATTTGAATTAAGTTCATCCAAAAACAACTGCAGCGTATCCAATGGTCCACCCCAGACAAAGAACAAATCATCAATATACCTTTTATAAAATAAAAGATGGGGTCGGGTCTTTGAAAAGATCTTTTTATCCTCCCACTCACCCATAAAGAGATTCGCTATGCTGGGTGCAAATCTAGCCCCCATAGCAACGCCCTTACACTGTGAATAAAAGTTACCATTATACCAAAAGAAATTAGGGCCTAAACAAAAATCCAAAGAATTCCTCAAAAAAACTTTTTGACTATGTGTGATATCGTCACGTTTACACAGAGCGCAATTGAGGGCCAAGAGCGCATCATCATGTTGGATGATGGTGTACAGGGACGCCACATCCGCGGTTACCATGTACACATGCTCATTCCCTCTTAAATCAATTTGCTGCAGCATCTGTAGCAGACTCTTAGTATCTTTCAGATATGCACGGGTTAGTACCACACTCTTTTGCAGATAAAGATCTAGATATTGCCCCATCCGGGAAGTAACTGATCCTATCCCATTAACAATGGGTCTTCCCGGAGGGTGCTGGATATCCTAATGGATCTTAGGGAGGGTATAGATAGTAGGAATCCTACTACTACTAGGAACAAGGTACCTTCTCTCTCGATTAGTTAATACCCCTGTTGAGTAGCCATTTTCCACCAAGCATTTTAAATCAATCTCATACTGAATGGAGGGATCTTTCTCAAATTTAGTATAGGTGCTGGTGTCACTCAACATATCACTAAGTTGTTCATGGTAGAAATTTTTGTTTAAAATTACAACTCCTCCCCCTTTGTCGTCGGGTCTTATCACTAGATTATTTCTTTCTTCGAGCATCGTTATTCCATCGAGTATATGTCAAGGATTGACATCTTTTTTAGGGATGATACATTCAAGGTCTCTAAGGTCTCTAATCACAAGCCCTTTAAAAACCTCCACCTGATGATTAGATGATTAGAGTGTGGTACTAACCCGTGCATATCTGAAAGATACTAAGAGTCTGCTACAGATGCTGCAGCAAATTGATTTAAGAGGGAATGAGCATGTGTACATGGTAACTGCGGATGTGGCGTCCCTGTACACCATCATCCAACATGATGATGCGCTCTTGGCCCTCAATTGGACTCTGTGTAAACGTGACGATATCACACATAGTCAAAAAGTCTTTTTGAGGAATTCTTTGGATTTTTGTTTAGGCCCTAATTTCTTTTGGTATAATGGTAACTTTTATTCACAGTGTAAGGGCGTTGCTATGGGGGCTAGATTTGCACCCAGCATAGCGAATCTCTTTATGGGTGAGTGGGAGGATAAAAAGATCTTTTCAAAGACCCGACCCCATCTTTTATTTTATAAAAGGTATATTGATGATTTGTTCTTTGTCTGGGGTGGACCATTGGATACGCTGCAGTTGTTTTTGGATGAACTTAATTCAAATTCTAATAATATTAAACTGACCAGCGAATTTAGCATCACTGATATCCATTTCCTAGATGTTCACATTTTCAGACACGACAACAGTTTGGGAACGAGGGTCTTTTTCAACCTCACTGATACTAACAGCTATTTACCCATGAGTAGTGGCCACCATCCAATGTGGCTTAAAAACATCCCTAAAGGGCAATTGACTAGAGTAAAAAGGAATTGCTCTAAAGATTCTGATTTTCTTTTGCAAGCAGAGATTGTAAAGGGTAAATTTGTTGAAAAAGGATATTATGAGGAATCACTAAACACTATTATTCAAAAACTGGCCCTACGTCCCAGAGAGGACTTTCTTAGAGATGTAGTGCTTCACCAGCCAGATACGGGACGTGAGTGGAACTTTATTTCTGGGTTCCACTCCCAGTACAGGGAGGTGGAGGAGATCTTTGCCACTCATTGGCATGTCCTCCGCATGGATAAAGTGTTGTCGGCAGTCCTACCTCAGAAACCAGGGTTTATTTACAGAAGGGCACGTAGCTTTGCAGATAAAATTGTCCTGGATCCACCATCTAGACCCTCCACTTTTTGGGACCGAGATGGGTTATTTGCTTGTAGGAGGTGTCGAGCATGTAAAGAGGTGAATAGACCATTGAGGGCTGTAGAAAATTTCATTTCCACCTCAAATAATAGGGAATTCACTATTAGTGAATTTATTACATGCAATACATCCTATGTTGTGTATGCCCTTCAGTGCCCATGCGGGCTCATCTATATAGGTCGCACCAAGCGCCAATTAAAAGTTAGAATAGCTGAGCACATTGCAAATATTAAATAAGGATTTAAAGATCACAATGTGTCATTCCATTTTAAATTGTGCCATAATCAGGATCCCACTGGCCTCAAGTTTTGGGGAATAGACCATTTGAAACCCATGTGGAAAGGGTCTAATTTAGTTAGAGATCTGTCAAAGAGAGAGACCCAATGTATATTTTCGGTAGATACTCTCTCGCCGAAAGGGTTAAATATAGACCTTGACATTAATTGTTTCATCAGTGATTTTTAATTTTGTATCCTTGCTCTTTTTTAGCTCCTTTGCAAATTATGTCAGATTTTAGCATTTTTTTCTGAATTTCAGTATTATGGAGATGTGTGGTTTTAATGATCTAAACAGTATAGAATGTTTACCATTTATATTGTTTTCTATTTAGTGCTGTGCTGGTTTAGAATGTTTACCATTTAAATCGCCATCAGTATCTATTTGAACAGTGATTTTTAATACATTTAAATTATTTAAATTATTATCTTTGCTGTGTTTAATATATGTGTGCTAGCAATACCGCATATATATGTCCCCATTTATGACATTGATGTATTATTTCCGTGTTAATGAATGTAGTGCAATGTAACTCCTTTTTGACCCTCCTTCCCACCTGTATATGCCATCAGATGTTTCCATGGTTGCCGCAATGTGTACCAATTGCCGAGATATGGAGGCACTGATTGGTGCGGGCGGTGTAGGGAGTGTCTTTATAAGGAGAGTGGCTTGGTCGTGTAGGCACGCCCTCTGTTGAAGTCAGGATATGACGAAACGCATCAGAGCATGACCTACACGATGCAAACGGAAGTAATGTATGCGCTCCACTGAGCCGGACCCGGAAGTAAGTTACTTACTCATACACGTTGATGCTCATTATTTTTATACTATATGTACATTCAATATATAAAGGGTGATGTGATGTGGGGTTTTTTTTATTACTGTAGCGGACTCACCCCTCTCACCCCTTCTTCTTCTCGGCTTGCTGTCTTGTCTAGGGGGAACCTGGGAGGAGGGATGAGATCCACCACGGCCCATGTCCTCTTCTAGATAGAGGTGAAGGCCCAAACTTATTTTTACCATCAGGTCGCGTGTATAACCCAGGGTCAAGTCTTTCCTCTTAACTGACCCCCCTTTGCTCCCAGTAACCAGAGTTCCACACCACTGAAAAGGTCCAACTCTTATTTATTCTTCAACAGCAATAAATCGTCACTTAGCACAGACAGGTTGTGATCAACGAACAGTTCAGTATAGGTGGGGAGTAGGTCAAGGCACAATCCTTAATCAAACTAAACCATTGAGATATCACCAACGGTTATGTCGCACAGTGGCTGTGAATGTACTTCTTTCCTTTTCTGAGTCTCTACCAGCAACTCTGACGAACATACAAAAACAAAAAAGTGTAGCGCTAAACTAAATGAGGACTGCACTTTGATCAAGTGCAGTATAAACAGTGATATGTGATTAAACAATCAACATGACATCTAACACAGATATGTGAAAATGTTCAGATAATCCACCGTGATGAAAATTAAATCAAACAATCCACCGTGATGAGAATTATATAACATTGAAAATCATCAAAAAAATACTGTCACATACATTGCATACATTCAATGACAATATAATAAATGAATATTAGAATGGTGAATGACAATCAAAATAATAGTGCTACACTTTTTTGTTTTTGTTTGTTCTCACCATTTTCAACTGGTTGTGTGAGCTGCTATTCCACTAGGCGGCGCAAAATTTTTTTGTATTTGGTTTAACTCTGACGAACATGAAACAGGAGTTACCTTCTTTAAGCTGTGGCCCCAGTCAGAGGGAAGACATCCTTCTGAGAGAGTTACCGGAGGCCCCACCGTCACCGGCAAATGCTGCACCGGGCTGTTCGGAAGGGTTACACTCCCCGGCCCCCTCGTCTCAGATTCGGGCGCCCAACACCTTAGGGCCCCTCGGACTCCTCCACCCTTGCGGAACCCAGTCGAAGGTACTGGGTCCCAGGCCTCCTCAATAGTACCTCACCCCAGGGCTAAAGGTGCCTGGGATGGACTCCATCTCCCGCTCCGGCCAGGTCAAGGGCCCCTGTGCCCGGAACTCTGGAATGCCCGCACCCAGGCTGAAGGTGCCTGGGCGCGGCGGTGTTCTCTGACTCTGAACCCCATGCTCAGGGCGTCTGGCCCCTTTATCTCCTCTCCCCAGCGTCACAGCAGGTTCCCCGCCCCACTGTACAACCGCCGGAAAGGGACAAAAAGAGTACAGTCTTGCAGTGAGGGTTCAACCCCCGGCCCAGGGCAACAGCGCCACCCTCGGACCCCAGGGAACCTCACACCACCAGAGTCCTCCATAAACAATAATCAGTGAATCTGGGTTACACTACCACCCAGATGGATCCCTTAAATTTAAATACCCGCTACACTAATAAATAGAATTACGCTATGGGCTTTTTTCTATTCATTTATTGCTACACGTACGTCTGAGCCTCCATTGATCTGATGTCCCCCTGACTGATGCTGAGTGCAGTTCATGTTTGGTGCTGATTATCCTCCTTTTGTCAAGGCTTGAGTTTGATCTTGCTTCGGTGAGTTTAAACTCCTGAGGGGGAGTGTGTTCCCAGTGGGTGGACCTGGATGTTTCGGTGAAGGTGCACGCTGCTATTATCCATGATCATTTATGGACACTTTCTGACACTTCTGCACTGCTTATTTGTCTAAAAAACTGTTTGTTACTATTTAAGGTGGTGTTGGCCACCTACTTCATACCAACATTAGCGCTGTTTTGGTATAATTCTGAAACACTATTTACTGTTTTTATGTTTGATATTCCATTATTAGTCATGTTTTATTTTTATTTTTTTATATCAAATACTTTTTTATTTCTTTACGATATCATTTATACATACATCCATTTCATTTCTGTATTCCAGTATATGTGTGTCTTATCATGTGTTATTCATTCTCCTATTCATACCCGTTCCCCCTTCATCCACCCCTCCCCCCCCCCCTGTGCCTCCACTTCTATCCATTTATCCCATATATTATTGAATTTCTTTTTCTTACCTCTTTTAGTGTATATAAATTCTTCTTTTATTATAGTGTCCTGTACTACCTCCTCCCAGTCTATTACTGTAGGGGGACTTACTGTTTGCCACTTCTGTGCAATAAGTTTCCTTCCCTGGAACAAGCATCTCCTTATCGCTGTGTGCTCATCCTTTGAGGGTCCCCTCTCCTCCACAAGACCCAGCACGCATAGCCTAGCCTCCGGCTGCAGAGGTGTCCCAAATACTATATTTATCTTTTCGACTATTTGCTTCCAATATTGGTACAACTTAGGGCATCTCCAGATCATATGTATTAGATCTCCTTTGTCCTGACCACATCTCTGGCATCCTGGATCTGCTCTCCTGCCAAACTGGAACATTCTTTGGGGCGTATAATACGCCCTATGTATCAGATAGAGCTGGGACATGTTCTGGGAGGGAGACATTGACAATCCGGGCCCTGTTTCCAGTATTTGTTCCCATTGATCTTGTAAGATTGTGCCCACATCCTTCTCCCATTTGTCCCTAATTTTATTAACCAATATCTCACTTCGATCAGCCCTTTCTAGGGAGTCATAGATAGTTGAAATCATTCCTCTGGAAATCTCTGCATTTACTAAGCTTCGGAGGATAGCCATCTCATTCCATTCCGGTAACCTATGTCCGAACTGTGCGTTTAGCGTGTGCCTTATTTGTAAATATCTGTAGAAGGATCTATTTGAGACCGCATACTCCTCTCTTATTATTTGGAATGTTTTTATTCTACCGGTGGCAAATAGTTGTTTCAGCAAGTGTACACCTAATCTGTCCCACTCCTCCACCTTTCCCATGGCTTTAAGTTCCTGTAGGTTTCTATTATCCCAGATGGGGGAAAATTCAGAGAAGCCTGTGTATCCCAAAATCTTCTTGCCCTCTTTCCAACATTTAACCATCAATTGAACTGTGGGGCATCTAGAATAAAATGAATCTGCCTCTACTGCCTCAACTTCCGTCTCGTGGCTTGTGTCATTCAGGACTACACTTGTTCCTACTCCTCTTCCTTCCCTCTGATTACTGCCCCTCATATACTGCAGCTGAGCAGCTAGGAAATAATATCTGGGGTCCGTTTTGAGATCCATACTGGGGAATTATGTAATATGTATAGGATTTGCGGCATCCACACCATTTTTACCAAGTTACTCCTTCCAGCTACTGATAGAGGAAGCCGATTCCAGACCCTACATTTTTGTCTCAACTTTGTCAGTAATGGCACTAAATTTCCCCCTATATATTGCCCAGGGTCCTTTGTCATGTTTATTCCTAAGTATCTTATCTGGGACACCACCTTCACTTGATCTATTTGCCCTCTCAGGGGCTCTAATGGCAAAAGTGCAGATTTATCTCAGTTTATTGTTAGCCCAGAGAATCTCCCAAATTCCCCTATGATATTCATTGCTGTCTCCAATGAGGTCTGTGTATCCCCCAGAAAGAGCAGAATATCGTCCGCATACAATGCGACTTTCTCCACTCCTAACTTCCTTCTAAACCCTTTTATCCCCGGTGATGTCCTTATCACAGTGGCTAATGGCTCCATGGCTAGGGCGAAAAGCAGGGGCGACAACGGGCATCCCTGTCTCGTCCCCCTCGCCAATTGAAACCAGTCTGAGCACTCGCCATTGATCCTTATCTTTGCCCTGGGGTTCCCATACAATAAGCTAATCCATTGAATAAACTTAGGGCCAAACTGATACTCTTCTAGCACCTTCCACAGATATTGCCACTCGAGGCTTTCGAATGCCTTTGTGGCATCCAAGGACAGAATTGCTCTCGCCCCTCTTTCTTCTACTGGCAACTGGATATTTAGGAATGCTCTTCTAATATTAGAACTTGTGGACCTTCCTGGTATAAATCCTGTTTGATCAGGATGTACCAGTTTTGTAACTATCTTATTTAACCTTGTTGCCAGTATTTTAGCCAGAATTTTTGTGTCTGCACATAGAAGAGATATCGGTCTGTAGGAATTTGCCTGCAGTTGGTCTTTCCCTTCCTTCAATAGTGTTATTATGGTTGCCTCTTCCATGGACCCGGGCATTTTCCCTTCCTTAACCGCCCAGTTAAATACCTCCAGCAGTTTTGGAAGCAGCACCTCACTGTAGGTTTTATATATTTCTATTGGCAAGCCGTCAGGGCCCGGTGTCTTTTGACCCGCCATTTCTTTTGTTGCCAATTGTATCTCTTCCAGTGTCAGTGGTGCCTCCAACCCCTCTCTATCTTGCCCTGTCAGCTGGTGTATCTTCAGGTCTGCGAAGAAGGTGTCCATTTCCCCCTCTCTGCTGTTATGCCAGGTGCTGCTGTACAGATTCTGGTAGTATTTTTTAAACACTTGCGTTATTTCTGGTGTGCCTCTCTTAATTTCCCCGTCCTCATCATAAATCGCCGGGATAGTAGATGGGGGGTTATCGGCCCTCACAGTCAAGGCCAGGATCCTCCCCACTCTCTCACCCTCGGCAAAAAAATTCTGTTTCTGAAATAGTTTTTTATTTTCCGCCTTTCTTCTTCTTATTTTTTTGTATTCCTCCTGCGCCTCTTGCCATTTCTTATGTTCCTCCATGCTTGGGTTATTTATATAACTAATCTCTAATCTCCTCACCTTATCACTTGCCGCAAGTTCATTGGCACGCGTCTGTATTTTAATAAGCGATATTTTTTGAATCAGGATTCCCCGCAGGAATGCTTTCAAGGTATCCCAGACTAATCCCGTCGAGGCAGAGACAGTGTTTGCTGCTATAAACTCTTTCAAGCTGCCATTTATTCCCTCCCGTTCTTTAATTACCTCTAGCCAGAATGGATTTAGCTTCCAGTCCCTTTTATTGTATCCTCTATTCATCTTTATTTCAAAGATCATTGAGGAGTGGTCCGAAATGCTTCTGGGTTCATATGCCACCTTTCCTAACTCCCCCATCGCCTCTTCATTACAGAGTACGAGATCTATCCTGGACAGAGTCGAGTGTGTCCTTGAGTGGCAGGAGAATTGTTTTTCCTCTGGGTGTCTCCTCCTCCATAAATCAATCAGTCCCATCTCCCCACAAAATTGGAAAAGAGGGCTACCGACCGTCTGTCCAGAGGGGGGACCCACCGGTAATCTGTCCATATTTTTGTTCATGGTCATGTTAAAGTCTCCTGCCACTATTACAGGCACTCCCGGCCTGTCCACAACAAACCCCATCAGGTCCCACAAAATTTCTGTGCCAAACAGAGGGGGAATATATATGCTTGCCATCACATATTCCCTTGTCTCTATCCAGCAGTGAAGAAACACATAACGTCCTTCGGTGTCGATCTTACTATGGCTGCAGGAAAACACCATCCTGGCATCTATCAACACGCTCACACCCCTTGAATAAGCGGTGTGTGTAGAGTGGTATTGAATCTGATATTTCCTGTGTTTTAACAAATTAACGATTCCCTTATCCAGGGGTGTTTCCTGCAGACATAGTATTTTGATGTTATTACTATCGGCGTCTGAGAAAATCGCCTGTTTTTTTATTGGATCTTTTACCCCTTGGACATTCCATGAACACACCTTAATGCTTTTTCCCTGATTGGGAGATCTATTCTCACTATTATGCTTCACCATCCCCCCTTTCTGTTTCTTCCCCCTTTAGAATGCCTCCCACCGTGCCCGTGTATGCTTTAATAATATCGGTTTACATAAGCGTGTTTTTTGTGGATCTTCTCTTTCTAGTGCCCTATACAACCATACCTTCCTTCTCACTTCCCCCCCCCCCTTGCCCCCCAAAAAATACATATTTTGGTGAATTCAATCGTCACTATGTGCCTTTCACACCCTCTCCCCTGCCTCCCAGCCCCCCTCCCCTCCCCTCTTCCCCTCCCCTCACCTGCCCTATTTGGGGCCCTTGTAGAGGACCTCTAAGGTGACCGGACTCTCCTTTTACTGTGAAACCTTTCCCCCTCCCCCTCCCCCCCATTGGCACTTCCTTTAGTATTTTTCTTGTATTCCTTTCTCGAATGCATCTCTTCCATGTTTCTTGACATATAGTGTTATTTCTCCACCTTAGTGCCACTCTCCACAAAAACCAAAACATTTCCACCAGCCCCTTCCCCCCTCCCACTCCCCGCCCCCCCTCCCCTCCCCGCTCCCCCTCCCCTCCCCGCTCCCTTGTCAAAACCACGACAGAAAAAAGAGAGAGAAAAAACAAGAAAAAAAAAAAAAAGGGGGGATGAGAGTCTGAGTTCTGCATATTGAAGTCAATGACCAAGTCAGTAACTGTTTCCAGCTTCCTATGTCTCCCCTTCTTTTGTATTCATCCAGGTCATCAGTTCTGCAGGCGTGTTAAAGAATGTGTTTTCCCCATTTATGGTTATCCGCAAACGTGCCGGATAGAACATTGCATATTTAATCCCCTTTTCTTGCAGTCTGTGTTTACACTCAAAAAATTTGGCCCTTTGCCTCTGTAACTCTGGGGAAAAGTCTGGATAAAATGAAATTCTTGTTCCGTTAACCAATACCTCTTTCATTTCTCTTGCCTTTTGGAGAATTTTAATTTTATCTGGAAAGTGTTTGATAAGCATGGGTCTGGGGCGCACGCCCTCAGCTGGGGCTCTAAAAGGTACTCTATGGGCCCGCTCAATTGAAAAGTGCTTTGATAAGCAATCCTGACCAAACACTCCCAGGAGCCAGTTTTCCATGAATTCAGTGGGGCGGCTACCCTCGCTCTTTTCGGGGAGACCCAGTACCCTTATGTTTTTCCTTCTTAACCTGTTTTCCATATCGTCAATTTTATTGACGCACAAGTTCAGTTGTTCTTTCATTGTTTTCATGTCCATTATCATAGGGTTAACGTCGTCTTCCACCTGGCTGAGTCTTTCCTCTAGGACAGAGGTACGCTCCCCAACCCCCTGAACATCATGTTTTAATGTTGACATTTCCTCCTTTATCCCTCTCAGCTGGTCAAATATTCCGTTAAAGAGGATTTGCAATTGTTTATTGCAGATAAAATCTCTCTCATAGAGGGCTCGTCCTCCATCCCTGTTCCTGTGTTTGACTCTGTCACTTCTTCCTGTGCCTTTACCTTTGACCCTCGCTCGCCTGCTGCCTTTCCTGCCATCACTGTATTAATGTTTGGCCCAGACTTTTCCGTTGGGATTTCGCTTGTTGCCCCTTTATTGGCGTATGGCCTGTTGTGCTTCCCGGGATGTATGTATATTTTTCTAGTTTGGCTGCTGCTGCTGTCTGTCCTGTTCTAATTCCCCGTGGGGACTGAGGCTGGGAGTGAGGCTGGAATTGGGGCAGCTGGGTCTGGGACTGGGACTGTAGCTGTGCGTTCCTGGTCATCACCGACAGTGTACCCAGCATTTTCTTTTTCTTCCTTCTTTTCCCCTTCTCCTCCTCTCCTCCTCCCTCTTCCTTTACGGGTATACACTTATAGTTGTTCTATGTGTTGTTCTATTTGTGTAAAGCCCCGTACACACGATCGGATAACCTATGGATTTTCGTCTGATGGATTTGTCCATCGGAAATCCGATGAAACTGTTTTTCATCAGTCTTGGCCACACACCATCAGTCAAAAAACCGACCGTTCCAAACGCGGTGACGTAAAACACTCCGATGAGCTGAGAAAAATGAAGTTTAATGCTTCTGAGCATGCGTTGACTTGATTCTGAGCATGCGTGGGTTTTTTAACCGATGGACTTGCCCATAGACGATCGGAAATTCCCATCGTTTTTTTTATCCATCGGAAAATTTTAAAACAAGTTCTATTTTTTACAACCGATGGAAAAAAGACCGATGGGTACCATACACGATCGGTTGGTCTGATGAAAACCATCCATCGGACGGTTTTCATCAGTCAAACCGATCGTGTGTACGGGGCTTTAGTGTCTTTTTGCCTGTAATGTTCCAGCTACACCTGCTGTAGTCCTCCACAGTTTAGTCCCCCACCAGCTATATCAACTAATTGAATATCTCACAAACTCCTCACATCCCCTTGCCCCAGCCTCTTCCTCTAAAATAAGTGGCAAGCGCAAACACAGAGGATTATGCACGTCTGGTATATAAAAAATTTTAACTGCTCACCTCCGGCTCCGGGTTGTAATGGAAAAAAAAATAGAAGAAACACTTCCACAACGTCCTTCGTCCTGTAGGCGGCCGTATCTGGCATTAGCAGTGTAAAGCCGATGAACTCGTGGTGAGGATGACGGCCAGGTGTTATAATGAGAAGCAGTGCAGACAAGTAGTGTCGAACAAACAGGCAGAGCGGTCAGAAAAGATGGCTCCAGCTCGTTCCTCCGGCTTGTTCCTCCAGCGAGTCTCAGGTTACGCCGGTCAGCTGACCGGATCGAGTATGGTCACACAGGGCGCGTATTCTGGGTCTTAGAGTGACACATCCATGTTCGATGGATCAGTGCGTCTCGCTGTCTCGCTGTCTCCTTCCGCTTCCAGCCTCGTCTCCGATGCCGGCTCACGCTGCGAATCGTCAGCCGTTCAGATAGGCAGGACAACCCCTCTTCTTCTCTCTCTTTCTCCTGCCCCCTCCCGCCGAGCTATTCAGTCATTCCGGCGTGTATTGTGGAGCGTGGTACGAGGTGCGAGGAGCGAGCGGGCTGCTTTCCTCTCACAGCTGCATCCGGTCACGCCCCCTCGTTCAAGCCCCATGTTTTATTTTTAAAAGGCTGCTTAGTTAAGAGTTCTCCTGGTTTATTACTAGGGAATTTAGTTTGCTGATTAGTCCTTTTGACCTCTTTTGGTTCATTAGATATTCATCTACTGCTTAGACTAGCAAAGCTGTGTCTTTGGCACTGAGTGGTGTATTGCAGGCCTTATATACACCTTTTGTTTTAGGCCTTATTATAGGCTTACATGTAGCAAAAAGTGTGTTGTAAGGGTTTACAACCACTTCTTCACTGTTTGCAGCTCAATATCAGATTTGGGAATTACCGTACTCATATCTAAACATCCCCCTATAGACCATAATGACAACTAAAATACAGCACAGCGTTTAACAAATCCATCATCTATGTTAATATAGTTATTGGATATAAATGTGTCCAGTTGTATTAATCAACACCACATCCCAATATTGTTTTCTTCTTTAACCACTTAAGCCCCGGACCATTTGGTAGCTAGAGGACCAGAGGTGAATTCAGAATTTTGCACTGCGCTGCTTTAACTGTAAATTGTGCGGACATGCAATGTTGTACCCAAACGAAATTTGCATCCTTTTCTTTCCACAAATAGAGCTTTCTTTTAATGGTATTTGATTGCCTCTGCAATTTTTATTTTTTGCGATATAAACGGAAAAAGACCGAAAATTTTGAAAAAAAATGATATTTTCTACTTTTTGTTATAAGAAAAATCGAATAAACTCAATTGTAGTCATACATTTAGGCCAAAATGTATTCAGCCACATGTTTTTAGTAAAAAAAATGTCAATAAGCGTATATTTATTGGTTTGCGCAAAAGTTATAGAGTTTACAAACTAGGGTACATTTTCTGAAATTTACACAGCTTTAAATTTATGACTGCCTATCTCATTTCTTGAGGTGCTAAAATGACAGGGCAGTACAAAACCCCCTCAAATGACCCCATTTTGGAAAGTAGACACCCCAAGGAAATTGCTGAGAGGCATGTTGAGCCCATTGAATTTTTTATTTTTTTGTCCCAAGTGATTGAATAATGACTAAAAAAAAAAAAAAAAAAAAAAAATTACAAAAATGATATATTGCTCACACATGCCATGGTTATATGTGGAATTTCACCCCAAAATACATTTTGCTGCTTCTCCTGAGTACGGGGATACCACATGTGTGGGACTTTTTGGGAGCCTAGCCGCGTACGGGACCCCGGAAACCAAGCACCGCCTTCAGGATTTCTAAGGGCGCAAATTTTTGATTTCACTCCTCACTACCTATCACAGTTTCGAAGGCCATAAAATGCCAAAATAGCACAAAACCCCCCCAAATGACCCCATTTTAGAAAGTAGACACTCCAAGGAAATTGCTGAGAGGCCTGTTGAGCCCATTGAATATATATTTTTTTGTCCCAAGTGATTGAATAATGACAAAAAAAACAAACAAAAAAAAAAATTACAAAAAGTTGTCACTAAATGATATATTGCTCACACATGCCATGGTTATATGTGGAATTACACCCCAAAATACATTTTTCTGCTTCTCCTGAGTACGGGGATACCACATGTGTGGGACTTTTTAGGAGCCTAGCCGCGTACGGGACCCCGAAAACCAAGCACCGCCTTCAGGATTTCTAGGCACAAATTTTTGATTTCACTCCTCACTACCTATCACAGTTTCGAAGGCCATAAAATGCCAAAATCACACAAAACCTCCCCCAAATGACCCCATTTTGGAATATAGACACCCCAAGCTATTTGCTGAGAGGAATGGCGAGTATTTTACAGCTCTCATTTGTTTTTGAAAATGAAGAAAGAAAATATATATATATATATATATTTTTTTTTTTCAATTTTCAAAACTTTGTGACAAAAAGCGAGATCTGCAAAATACTCACAATACCTCTCAGCAAATAGCTTGGGGTGTCTACTTTCCAAAATGGGGTCATTTGGGGGGGTTTTGTGCTATCTGGGCATTCCATGGCCTCCGAAACTGTGATAGGCAGTGAGAAGTGAAATCAAAAATTTACACCCTTAGAAAGCCTGAAGGCGGTGCTTGGTTATTGGGGTCCCGTACGTGGCTAGGCTCCCAAAAAGTCTCACACATGTGGTATCCCCGTACTCAGGAGAAGCAACAGAATGTATTTTGGGGTGTAATTCCACATATGCCCATGGCATGTTTGAGCAATATATCATTTAGTGACAACTTTGTGCAAAAAAAAAAAAAAAAAAATTGTCGTTTTTCCGCAACTTGTATCAACATATAAAATATTCCATGGACTCGACATGCCTCTCAGTATATAGCTTGGGGTGTCTACTTTCCAAAATGGGGTCATTTGGGGGGGTTTTGAACTGTTCTGGCATTTTATACACAACATTAGGAAGCTTACATCCACTCTTCTAACCACTTGAAGACAAAGCCCTTTTTGACACTTTTTGTTTACATGAAAACATTTTTTTCTTTTTGCAAGAAAATTATGTTGAACCCCCAAACATTATATATATTTTTAAAGCAAAGGCCCTACAGATTAAAATGGTGGGTGTTGCATTTTTTTTTCTACACAGTATTTGCGCAGCGATTTTTCAAACGCATTTTTTGGGTTAAAAAATACACTTTTTTTAATTTTAATGCACTAAAACACACTATATTGCCCAAATGTTTGATGAAATAAAAAAGATGATCTTAGGCCGAGTACATAGATACCAAACACGACATGCTTTAAAATTTCACACAAACGCGCATTGGCGACAAACTACATACATTTTTAAAAGCCTTTAAAAGCCTTTACAGGTTACCCCAGTAGATTTACAGAGGAGGTCTACTGCTAAAATGATTGCCCTCGATCTGACCTTCGCGGTGATACCTCACATGCATGGTGCAATTGCTGTTTACATATGACGCCAGACCGATGCTTGCGTTCGCCATTGGGCAAGAGCAGGGCAGGACAGGGGTGCTTTTTTTTTTTTCTTTTTTTTTATTATTAATTTTGCTTTTCTATTTTATTTTTAAATTGTTCCTTCCAAGTATTTTTTTTTTATCATTTTTATTGTTATCTCAGGGAATGTAAATATCCCCTATGATAGCAATAGGTAGTGACAGGTACTCTTTTTTTGAAAAAACTGGGGTCTTCTAGACCCTAGATTTTTCCTCTGCCCTCAAAGCATCTGACCACACCAAGATCGGTGTGATAAAATGCTTTCCCAATTTCCCAATGGCGCTTTTTATATCCGGGGGGGGCATTCCCTCCCACTGCTAGTAAAAGCAGTCCAGAGGCTAATTAGCTGCTAGGATTGCTTTTACATGAAAGCCGGCCGCAGGCTGAAAAGAATGATACCAAGATGATACCTAAACCCGCAGGCATCATTCTGGTATAAACATTCAAAGTCCAGCAACATACCAGTACGTTGCTGGTCCTTGTTGGACATGTATTGTAATCTTTTTATTTCATGCAGCCAGTTGGCTGAACGAAAAAAGAGATTGATCGGTGGGTATGCCCACCATTAGAATACCGCTCTTCATCCACCCACTTCCAATGATGGGCATACACGCACCATTTATATATGCCGAAGCATGGGGGCATCCTCCCGCAAAAAAGTTATGCCGCACACACATGGTCGGACTTTTCCACGGGCAAGCCTCCGTCGGAATTTCGACCGTATGTACGCGGCATTAGGAGCAAAATCGCTCCTCCGCCCCTGCTGCCCCAATGCTTCGGCATATTTGCTTTTTTTTTTTAACTGTGGTGGTGAAATCACCTCCTACAGCACTGGAGTCGCAGGGATCAGGCCTGTCTCTGCGAATGCTGCAGTTATGTGTGTTTTTGTTTTGTAAGTGACAAGTGATCGATCGATACTGCACTTGGGTGGCCTGGGCTGGACGGAGGGGCAAAACGCAGGTGCCAGCAGGTATCTGGGCTGATCCCGCTAACACTGCGTTTTTGGGAACCCTAAACTGCTGGGGACGCTAGTATAGATCTGATCAGATCAGATATTGAGCTGATCAGATACTATACCACTAAGGGGGGTGTATGCTTCACGTGTGGGTGTTAGCGCTACTGGCACTAACCTGACGCTGCCTGGGGTGTGACGCAGACCCTCTCTGACGCTAAAACCTAATTGATATCACCCGCCGGGCGATCAGGGGGTTAAACCTTTATTGGGTTATATACACGGCGGGTGCCCTGACACTATAAAAAGCAAACTAACTAACCAGCGTCACCCGTAACACTTATATGGTGATCACTGGTGAAAGGGTTAACTAGGGGCAATCAGGGGGTTAAAACCTTTATTAGATAATATATGGGGGTACCTGACGCTATAAAAACCTGCGGCGAACCTAAAAAAAATTACCAGCTACCGATCTGCATCACCGACACTAAGACAGCGTTTAGAAAAATGATTGCTTAGCGACAGTGGTGATGGGGGTGAAAGGGTTACCTGGGGGGGCGATCAAGGGGGTTAAACCTTTATTAGATAATATATTGGGGTACCTGACGCTATAAAAACATGCGGCGAACCTAAAAAAAATTACTGGCTACGATCTGCATCACCGACACTAAGACAGCGTTTAGAAAAACAATTGCTTAGCGACAGTGGTGATAGGGGGTGAAAGGGTTACCTGGGGGGCGATCAAGGGGGTTAAACCTTTATTAGATAATATATTGGGGTACCTGACGCTATAAAAACCTGCGGCGAACCTAAAAAAAATTACCGGCTACCGATCTGCATCACAGACACTAAGACAGCGTTTAGAAAAACGATCGCTTAGTGACAGTGGTGATAGGGGGTGAAAGGGTTACCTGGGGGGCGATCAAGGAGGTTAAACCTTTATTAGATAATATATTGGGGTACCTGACGCTATAAAAAACTGCGGCGAACCTAAAAAAAATTACTGGCTACGATCTGCATCACCGACACTAAGACAGCGTTTAGAAAAACAATTGCTTAGCGACAGTGGTGATAGGGGGTGAAAGGGTTACCTGGGGGGCGATCAAGGGGGTTAAACCTTTATTAGATAATATATTGGGGTACCTGACGCTATAAAAACCTGCGGCGAACCTAAAAAAAATTACCGGCTACCGATCTGCATCACAGACACTAAGACAGCGTTTAGAAAAACGATCGCTTAGTGACAGTGGTGATAGGGGGTGAAAGGGTTACCTGGGGGGCGATCAAGGGGGTTAAACCTTTATTAGATAATATATTGGGGTACCTGACGCTATAAAAACCTGCGGCGAACCTAAAAAAAATTACTGGCTGCCGATCGGCATCACTGACGCTAAGACAGCGATCAGAAAAATGATCGCTAAGCGACAGTGGTGATAGGCGGTGAAAGGGTTATCTGGGGGGTGATCAGGGGGTTAAACCTTTATTAGGGGGGGTTAGGGGGCTACACTGGACCTAAGACTAAACTTTGGTGACACTTTTACAGTCACAAATGTCACTGATTGCAGTGATCACTAAATAAATGGTCACTGCAATCAGTGACACTGTGACTGGGGGCTGGGGGGGTGATCTGGGGGGTGATCTGGGGTGATCTGGGGGGCCTGGGGGGGCGATTTATGTCCCTATGTGTCCTGGTGTCAGTGTAGTGTTGTGTGCACTGACCTGATGTCTTCTCTTGTACGGCGCTCGGTATATGTGAGCGCCGCACCAGAGATGACATCACTTCCTCCTGCTCCCTCTGTCTGACACAGACAGAGGGGGCATTTCCATTCGCCGGGAGCGATCGCGAGGGGGATGGCCAGAAACGAATGGCTGCCCCCTCATCCCGGAACGCTCCCGGACACTTAGCCACCACTCACTGTATAGGAGGGGGGTCCGATCGGACCCCCCAACTGTACAAAGGCAATCACGTATGCTCTACGTGATTGTGCCTGTCGGTGCCATTCTGCCGACGTATATATACAGTGAGCGGTCGTTAAGTGGTTAATGTTTTTTTCCATGTGGATGAATACCATCTATATTTCATTTCTCTGCGTGTGCATGTTTTTAACAGTATTTAAATAAATAAACATTATACCCATATACATCAAGATCCCTTAAAGGGGAAGACGCAGCTGACCTATTGCTTTTAGATAATAGGTCCACAGGTTAAGGTGAGAGTTAATTATGAATGGTGGTGGGACTCACCTGTGGTATTAATGGTGTGAAGGAGCAAGGAAGATACACTGATTACACAAGATTTGGAGAAAATATTTATTTTTGTGGACATTTGTGTGCTATTCGTATGTTTACTGAAATTTAAAGTGGCTGTAAACCCTCCATACACCCAGGGAATTGAACAGCCTCTGATGATACACAGAGATGAACCAAATCTCCCTACATGGGTTTTACATGTATATCTTCTGTCTTCACATTTATATACTGTTTAGAAAGTTCAGATCGTGTTAGGAGATTTTCTCTTCCTGTTTAACACAGAGTGTGATGTCTGGGCATACAGCCAAGATAGCTAACATTGCTGATTGGCAAAAAGGCACACACACCCCCTCCCATCATAGGCAGAGACTCTCAGAGGTGTTTTGTAACAGGGCCAGCTCCCTGCTAATCTATTTTAGCAACCTCCCCTGACAGAAATTTCAGGCTGCTTTTATCTGATGTGTCCGAGAATTTGTCCGGAGTTATCATGCTGATAACAGAGGAACGGTTCAGGAGAGAGCTATGGGACTTAGCTCTTTGAAGAGAGATAACAAATCACTGCAGATATATGTGCCTAGCTCAAATTTCATGAATCGGGTTTACATCCACTTTAACCACTTAAGCCCCAGACCATTTTGGCTGGTTAAAGACCAGGCCCCTTTTTGCGATTCGGCACTGCGTCGCTTTAACTGACAATTGCACGGTCGTGCGACGTGGCTCTCAAACAAAATTGGCGTCCTTTTTTTCCCCACAAATAGAGCTTTCTTTTGGTGGTATTTTATCATCTCTGCGGTTTTTATTTTTTGTGCTATAAACAAAAATAGAGCGACAATTTTGAAATAAAAGCACATTTTTTTACTTTTTGCTATAATAGATATCCCCAAAAAATATATTAAATTTTTTTTTTTCCTCAGTTTAGGCCGATACGTATTCTTCTACATATTTTTGGTAAAAAAAAAAAACGCAATCGGCGTTTGATTGGTTTGTGCAAAAGTTATAGCGTTTACAAAATATAGGATAGTTTTATGGCATTTTTATTAATTTTTATTTTTTTTACTAGTAATGGCGGCGATCAGTGGTTAAGGATATTAAGGATTTGGACTATGGTTCACATTTTCACAATGTATGCACGCTAATACACAATTTTGATCATTTTTTTTTTTTTTCTTTGTGTCATCTGATTTTGGCTATAGTCTCTGCAACAAAGATTCATGGGTAATATTTTATGTTGATGTGGGAAGCACATAACAGTGTGGGCAGCAACAACTGAACATAGGTCATTGCTTACTTCTTGTTTATTTAATAGGTTTCTAGGCTTACCTGTAGGTGTTTGTTTACAAAGTGGGTTTACAACCACTTTAATATGGGCAAAGTTCTGTAGCCCATAGCAATAAAGCAACAATTTTTTTTGTCTTGACTGTCCTATACTACTGAAAAATTAACACTGTTAAGTTAAAATTGATTACTGCACATTATGCTCTTCGTCATAACTGTTTGCTTCACCCTTTCTTAAAAAATCTACTGATATTAAGCAAGTTGTTCAATAACATAACAGATATGGCCAGTGCGGCACCTCCGTGTAAATATAGATGTTCCAAGGAATGAGAATAGACTTACCAAGAGTGATATATTTCTGTTTTTCCTTCAGACGATCACACGATATGATGTACAGGATCCATTGGTTTCATATGTGCCCCAAGCCCCTCCAGGTTCTCCACTTCACGGTAGGAATGAGGCCACAGATTTATGTACACACAGCTGCTGTGCTGAGCTTTAACGTAGATGACTGAGTCAGATGCTCTTTGGTAAATTGTTCTTATACACATTCCATAATGTTGATTTTTAGGTAATGATATGACCATCTGACACATATGCAAGAAAAAAAACCTTTTAGTTTGTAAACGCCAAAGCCAGCTTATATTTGCACTTACAACGGTGAATAACAGGATAAAGGATGAATATTTCCAAACTATTGGATTAAAAGAGTTTAATGGCATACCTCCCAACAGTCCCGGATTGGGCGGGACTTTCCCGCATTTACACCTCTGTCCCACTTTACAGGGGCTTTGCCCCGCATAATTATGTTGATTAAATTTTAACTTCTAGCTCAATAGGACCTGCAGAAGTGTGAACATCCAGCACAGCCAGGGTGTTATGGTTATGCAGTAATGTTTGTCTGTCAGCTTACCTCCTCCATGTGTCCTGCTTTAGAGGCCAGCCACTCTCACCTGGCTGCTTAAGTAATCTCTCCTCTAAGCATGGCTCCACTCCAGACCCTCTCAGGGAACTCTATATTAACCTGTGCACTGCAAGCCAGCCGTGCTGATCAACGTTGTTTGTTAAGCGATTGTGTGTTTGGGTTCCTGCTTGCCGTGTGCTACGTCTGTCTTTGTTTTACCGATCTTGGCTTGTTCTCGACTATCCCTGTCTGCTTGTGACCTTGACCTTTGGTGTGTCCTTTGTTTATTCTTGTCTGCTAGTCGCCCCGACCTTTGACTTATCCCCTCACTATCTCTTGTATCCTGAGCTGCTACTTCCCCTCTATCCTCTATAGCCTACTGTGAGCGTGAGCTGGGGGACTCTCCATCCTCACCACTAGAGGCTCTGGTGAACACCTGCTGGATCTTAGACTCTGTGCCCTGGGGAATCTTAGGCTCTAGCTCCCTGTGGGATCCCTGTTAGTGCTCCAGTGGACCTGCCTTCCTTAACCACCTAGAGTTCCATCTGCAGCAGTCAGCCATAGGGTTCACTACCTTAGCGGTGCACTCCTGATCCCAACGGTGTGCATCTGTCACCTGGCTTCAGGTGACCTGACACAGGGATTGGTGAGCAAGCCAGCTGGGTGTGCACTGTGCAACTATAATAAGAGACTGAACCTGTCTATTCCAAGCTGTGATGTTGGGGATGGGCGGGACTGCTACCCATACCCACCTCCTTTGTCAAGCAACCAGTGCATAGGGAAAGAGGCATTCATACATTGCTGGCGGAGAAAAGGTGCCAAGGCAGGTTTTATCAGCCTTCTGCAGTAATTGAAAGTAAAAGCAGAGCAGCTCCCTCATGGCTCCTTCAACAGCCTCCCTGCTCTGCACCACGATCCTTACCTTATCTCCTATCTGGTTGGGAAGTTCAGGAGCTGGAAATGAGTGTGCACTGAAAAGGAAGCTGTTACAGAGCCATTTTACAGAAAAGTGCTTTTAGAATGGTAATCATGTGGAGGATGGTGGAGCTTTGGGGAAGGGGGGGATGGGAAGATGAGGGCAGAGGAGAAGTGTGTGTGTGTTGCAGAGGTTGTAGCATCCGAGGAGAGGTGCAGTATTGAGATATAGATGGATGAATGGACTCTGTCTTTTGTTGTTTATAGTGCAAAAAATAAATACCGCAGAGGTGATAAAATACCACCAAAAGAAAGCACTATTTGTGGGGAAAAAAGTGCTGTATGACAAAAAATGGCCTGGTCAGGAAGGGGGCAAATCCTTTCGGTCCTTAAGTAGTTAAAGGGGAGTTCCAGCCTTTTTTATGTTTATTAAAAGTCAGCAGCTACAAAAAGTGTAGCAGCTGGCTTTTAATAAACAGACACTTACCTGCTCCACTGTCCAGCGACGCGGCCGAACGGAGCTTCGCTCCTCTCCCCCCCTCTCCGCTGGCGCCTCTATCCTAACTGTGGGCACCCGGCCGTGACAGCTTTCGGCTTCATGGCCGGGCACTCACTGCGCATGCGCGAACGGCGCTGCGCTCCCTGAGTGGACAGGCAATCGCCTGGGACCTGTCACGTTTCCCAGGTGATCGCCTACAGGGAGGGGCCCCCAAAAGGCGATATGACGTGTTGCCTAAGCGGTCCCTGGGCGGAAGGAGGAAGTGGGACAGGAAGTCCCACTCCTACTGAAGCCCCCACTACCCCCCAAAAAAAATTACATGCCAAATGTGGCATGTAAGGGGGCGAGGAGTGGCTTAAGCGGAAGTTCCACTTTTGGGTGGAACTCCGCTTTAAAGGGATAGGGAATCTTTAAAGTAATAATAAACACACACTTTAATTTACATTATCCTTCCTCTTTATGTGTATGAATGATGGCACTGTATTTAATTAAAAAAATAAATCTGTCACGTTTCCCAGGTGATCGCCTACAGGGAGGGGCCACCAAAAGGCGATATGACGTGTCGCCTAAGCGGTCCCTGGGTGGAAGGAGGAAGTGGGACAGGAAGTCCCACTCCTACTGAAGCCCCCACTACCCCCCAAAAAAAATTACATGCCAAATGTGGCATGTAAGGGGGCGAGGAGTGGTTTAAGCGGAAGTTCCACTTTTGGGTGGAACTCCGCTTTAAAGGGATAGGGAATCTTTAAAGTAATAATAAACACACACTTTAATTTACATTATCCCTCCTCTTTATGTGTATGAATGATGGCACTGTATTTAATTAAAAAATTAAATCTAAGTAGCTTTTTCCATAATCAATTGACAGCTTTCATGTGACCCAGCTGTGGAGGATGGTGGAGCTTTGGGGAAGGGAGGGGGTGGGAAGATAAGGGCCGAGGAGAAGTGTGCGTGTGTGTGTGTTGCAGAGGTTGTAGCAGCCGAGGAGAGGTGCAGTATTGAGATGTAGATGGATGAATGGACTCTGTACCTATAGTTCAATTGAACCCTGTGCATAATATACTCAAGAACCCACCTTCCTGTACATAACGCACTCCAGAACCCAGCACATAACACACTCCAGAACCCAGTACATAACATACTCCAGAACCCAGTACAAAAAACGCACTCCAGAACCCAGTACATAACACACTCCAGAACCCAGTACATAACGCACACAAGAACCCACCTTTCTGTACATAACATACCCCAGAACCCATCTTCCTGTACATAACGCACTCCAGTACCCAGTACATAATGCACTCCAGAACCCAGTACATAATGCACTCAAGAACCCACCTCCCAGTACATAATGCACTCAAGAACCCACCTTCCAGTGCATAATGCCCTACAGAACCGCAGAAGGGCACTCCAGAAACCTGCAGTCTATACTTAGCGCTCTCCTGAGCCCTGCACTATGTATGTAAAACACTCCAAAATAATATACGCTTATTGCGATTTTTTTACCAAAAATATGTAGAAGAATATATATTGGCCTAAACTGATGTAAAAATTAGTTTTTTTTCTAATATGGGATATTTATTATAGCAAAAAGTTAAAAATATATTTTTTTTTTCAAAATTGTCAGTCTTTTGTTGTTTATAGTGCAAAAAATAAATACCGCAGTGGTGATAAAATACCACCAAAAGAAAGCTCTATTTGTGGGGAAAAAAAGGGCTGTATGACAAAAAATTGCCTGGTCAGGAAGGGGGCAAATCCTTCCGGTCCTTAAGTAGTTAAAAGTTAAAAGTAGTTAAAAGGGATAGGGATTCTTTAAAGTGATAATAAACACACACTTTAATTTACATTATCCCTCCTTTTTTTATGTGTATGAATGATGGCACTGTATTTAATAAAAAAATTAAATCTAAGTAGCTTTTTCCATAATCAATATACAGCTGTCATGTGACCCAGCTATTTCCCAGTCCATCTGCAGGAAAAATATCAATGGCTTCTAGTCCTCTGTGGCCAGTCACATGCCCAGTCACGTGCCCCCCCCCCCCCCCCCAAAAAAAAACCTTCAGAATACATAATTAATATCAAAAAAAGTTTTAAATCACACAAATATGTATTGGAGCCTTTCACATGTGCGGACCGTTTGTCCGTTTTTCATCCATCCGTTTACGGATGAAAAACGGACATACATTTATCCCTATGGGATAGCGGGTGTCAGCGGATGAACACTTGCTGACACCCGATCTCATCCGTGTCCGCTATGCTCCGTTTCTGCAGACGGAGGAAAATCCTATTTTTCCATCCGTCTGCGGATCGGATGAACACGGACAGACGGTCCGTGTTCATCCGATCCCCCCATAGAGGAGAGCGGAGATCTGACAGGGCGGTCCCTGCACAGTGTGCGGGGACCGCCCAGTCATCAGCCGGCTCAGTGGGGATCAACGGAGCGATCCCCACTGAGCAAGCGGATGTTCATGGGGCGGATCATCACGGAATCCGCCCGTGTGAAAGGGCCCTAAGTCTTTATTATTTTTGGGCAAAAACAAGGTGTGGGCTATCTAGGGTGAGGTTCTGACAATCACAGCCATGAGAATGAGTAATGCTTAAAGCTGTATGCTGTGTGTGTTCTATACCAACCCCTGTTCTCCCTCCTTAGTTTGTAATTTTTCAAATCTCCTTATTGTTACTGTGCTCACACACGACACGAGGGACAAATCTTACCAATGGGTGCAAAAAACAGACATAAAAACCTAACACAAAGTCTAGTCCTTCCCACTTTTTCCAAAACCATAAAATAAGCTTCACCCAGAGTTCAACTTTAAGACACCCCCATAACTACTGATTTTAGCAAGGAAAGGATGTTTAGGCATGGTTCTTCATCTGATTTATACTATCCTTACATTTTGTCATTTGCAATAGAAGACCCAAGAATAGCTTGTTCTCATGACAACCACTGGAGTTCGAATACCAAACCAAATATTTCTCATCCTGTATTTTTTCTGTACTAGCGCTATTATCTAGCAAACTACAAATATGAAATGCATTTCTAATTTATAACAAAAGAGTGGTCAACATTGCATAATTTAGAAATGTATATGGAAGTTGGATCCTGCATCAAGGTTGTCTGTGTTGTGTGGTTCTAGTCCCATCTATAGGAAAATGGATACAGAGGCATAAACTACATAATACTGTATTGTAATCTATCATTTGAGAGCAGGCTTCCCCATTCCTTTCTGGTGTATAACAGCACATAATGACCTGCTCACACAGCACTTGACAAAGCCAGGTATATACCAGCATTTAAAGGTAAACACCAGCCACCTTTGTTTGATAGATGGTAGAGGCTTTTTACTGCTAACTGTACCCCCCCCCCTCTTTTGTAAAACTTGTTCTCAGTTCCCATTTGATGGAGGTCAGACAGAATAGAACATCTAGGGAAATCTCAGTTTTTCCATATTTGACTGAGTGTCACACAAAACAGGAAATGAGGAAAAATCCATAAGAAAATTAAGTAATAAAGATACATTTTCTATTAGAGTGAGGAAGGTTTAGACCTCCAACAGGATTTGACGGCTGTAAGTGACCCATTGAGGAAACTTTCCCTACACTTGCTGTCCAAATGATGGAAAAAATAAGAAAAAACTGCGCTAATTCAAAAATTAGTTAGATAGCAGTGAATGGCGTCACTGTTGTAAAAGGGGAGCTGCGACTGACATGTAAACAAAGGTACAAGAGACAGAAATGGAAAGAAAAAACAATTGCGCTATCCCATAGACCTCTACAATGGTGTTTAAACTTAAAAATTAATATATAAATTATAACACCAGTGAATAAATCAAAAATTTGATTAACTCTAAATACCTTAGGTTGGTATTAACCACATGTAAAACATACCATTGGTAAACAGTAAATACCATATAATGAAAAAAACTTGTGTAAATTCATTAGTGAGCAACAAAACAGTGTATAAATAAGAATCAGCGATGAATGTCCATAATTCAAATTATGATCAAAACACCAGTGCTCTGTAAAGAAATTGTCCATATAGTGACTGCATCCAAAATAAATGTGTAGATCCTAGGCGTGTGCGATTAGTTTCATACGAATTGAAAATTTGTACGAATTTTTTGAAACTCGTACATTTGTACGAATCCGAGATACAAATTTTTACGGATACGAATTCTGTACGAAATACGAAGTTTTGTTTACGAATTTCAGCTCCAAATTATCCGAATCCAAACTACCAAATAAGACATGAAGATTCGACAAAGCAATAGGTAAATATTTTTTGGTCGAATGTGACTAACCTTAACTCTAGTCCAAGATTATTCTACATAGAGAGAAAAGATTCGACATAGAGAGAAAAGATTCAACATTTTAGAGAGAAAAGATTCGACATAGAGAGAAAAGATTCGACATTATAGAGAGAAAATATTCGACATTATAGAGAGATTGCTGCTGGAATTGGGTGGGGGAAGTACATTTCCGGTCGAATCATTCAATCATTCGTTCGTTCCGGTCGAATCGTTCGTTATACGTGTCGTACGAAATTCGTATTTCGTACGAATCCGAATTGAATTCCGTACACGAATTACGAATTACGATTTTTTTTTAATACGAAACGGAACGGAACGGAACAAAACTAATTTTTCGACGACTCCCATGTCTAGATCCACCACCATTTAGTAGAAGTTGCCTCTTACCAGCTGGTGTTGATCCCCCATAACAGAGAATCAAAAACCGCATGTAACAGGTCCACTCTCCCCACCAATCAGCAGATGCAGATACGTGGTATTAGGTAATGCCCAATCAACAGGTCATCAGCAGACATCCAATTTAGAAAAGATATGAGACACTCCACATTTTCACAGTTTTTCAGGCAGACCTGATCAAAAACTCCATGCAGCTCTATGGGCAAACTGGTGTAAACAGACTTGTGTGCGTGTACACCATCTACTTCCAAGTCCGTCCAGGTCCAGAACCTAAACATGAAGGATCAGCATTAGCCTGATGTAATCGGAGAGAAATCCACTTATATCTGGGTGCCCAAAGAGCTATCACAATTCCACCCATGTCTGTTGTGTAAATGTGGACACAAACTGAAAGGGAACGGATGTAAAAAAACTGACATCCATCCGATTCAGCAGGGGATCTGTTCACGGATCCCACGCTGAACGAAGCGGAGCGGCTCGGCTCAGTGTGAAAGAGCCCAATATGATTATCCTATAAGATCCTAGAACATAGAAAGTATTTCAAATCTTAAAGAAAAATCTCCTTAAAATGTAAACAAACAGCGTTTATAAGAAGTTCCAACCAAACCACATACAGTATAACAGACAAAAAACGTTGTCTGGAATTGAGCTTTACACATAGGAATTTATGCCCATTTTCAAATTGTGTATGAGCATTTTACCAGCATTTCACAAGCATTCCATGATCATTTACCAGCGCATTGTGGTGCTTGGAACTTACAATGCTTGTCAAAATTTCCAAAAGTTTAATACGCTTAATAGTTTAATACCAGGCACTTATACACTTTCCTGCCCAAGCATATTTTCAGCTTTCAGCACTGTCGCAATTTGAATGACAATTGCGCGGTCATGCTACACTGTACCCAAACAAATTTTTTATCATTTTGTTCCCACAAATAGAGCTTTCTTTTGGTGGTATTTGATAACCTCTGCGATTTTTATTTTTTGCACAACAAAAAAAAAAAAGGCGAAAATGTTGAAAAAAAATATGTTTTTCTTTGTTTCTGTTAATTTTTTTTGTAAATAAGTACCTTTTTCTTCTTCACTGACGGGCACTGATATGTCTGCACTGACGGGCACTGATAAGGTGGCACTGATGGGCACCGATGAGGTGGCACTGATGAAGCAAAAGAGGCGATTCAGTTTGCATGTGTAGCGCTATACAAGTCACTCATTCATTCATAGGTGGCACTGATAGGCGGCACTGATAGGCGGCACTGATGGGCACTGATGGGCGGCACTGATGGGCACTCATAGGTGGCACTGATGGGCACGCATAGGCAGCACTGATGGGCACTCATAGGCGGCACTGATGGGCACTCATAGGCGGCACTGATGGGTACTTATGGGTGGCACGTATATGTGGCATAGAATGGCACTCATAGTTGGGCACTGATGGAAACTGATAGGTGGCATTGATGGACACTGATGGGTGGCACTGGTGACACTGGTGGGTGGCATTGCTGGGAATCACTAATTTTGTTGGTGCCATGATGGTGCCAGTCAGTGCCCATTTGTGGGCACTGATTGGCATATGTTGGCTATACATTTGTACATGTGGATGGCCATGCAGGATTTACCTGGCCATCCACATGTTGCCCGCTTCCCTGGTAGTCCTGGGTGGCATCCTGGTGGTCTAGTGTGGGCATCCGAGGGGGGGCAGCGCTGATAAACAATCAGCGCGAACCCCCCCTGTCAGGAGAGACGCCGATCGTCTCTCCTCTACTCGCGTCTGTCAGACGTGAGTGAGTAAGAGCCGATCAACGGCTCTTCCTGTTTTCATCGTGATCAGCCGTGATTGGACACGGCTGATCACGTGGTAAAGAGCGTCCGCCGGAGACTCTTTACCGAGATCGGTGTTGCGGCATGTCAGCCTGACACACCGCACCACCGATCGCCGCGATGCGCACCCCCTGGGGCGCGCGGCGGCTGTTATCCTGCTGGACGTCATATGATGCCCAGTCAGGATAACTGAACCACCGCCCGGCCGTCATTTTACTATAGGCCGGGCGGGAAGTGGTTAATAAGCTTTTGTGTGTTTCTATATACTACAACAAGAGATAAATACAGAATGCTAGGAATATTTTTACATGCAGGATATTTTTGTGTAGCGCCCTCCTCACTCCCCTCTCTCTCTCGTCTCCCCTTTTTCCTTTCTAGGGGTATCTTAGAGGGGAGGGAGCGGGGACACCACGCCTGGCTTCCACCACATGTGTCAGTGCGGTATAAGCAACGTTCTTGTATTACCTTCGGGTCAGTGCTGTGCACCTGGATCCTCCCTCCAAGAGTCACCTTGAACAATGTCTGTTAGGAAATGAGCCCCACACCATAAAAGTTCAACACTCCTTTATTCTTCTCGAAGGAACACAATCAGTTGAACTCCCTTGGTAGAAACAGAACAGAAAAGGAGGTGTGGATGCGAATAGGCCCAGACACAATGTAGTTCTCCACTTTCCTTCCTGGAAGTGGGTTACGGTCTCCGCACGAGGGTAGATTTCCTTCCAGGCGGTCTCCAACGAGAGGCTCACCTGTCACCAGCAATATGCTGCACCGGGTCTTCAAGTGAGGAGCTCCCCCCGGTCCATTGCGCCTTCCAAATTCGGGTACCCACTCCCGGGGTTCCCTAGGATCTCCTTCTCTCGCGGAACTCAGTGTTGGGCACTGAGCTCCGGACCTCCATCCGAGTACCTCACCCCAGGCTAAAGGTGCCTTGGGATGGAACACGTCCTCCGATTGTCCTCTAGGCCTAGGCCACCCAGAGGACCGACACGAACCACCGTCCACAAGCTAAAGGTGCCTGGGACTCCGACCCCGTGACAAAGATGGCCGGCCCCTTTATACCCTCTCCCAGCAAGCACGGCGGGTTCCCCGCTCCACCATACCGCTGCTTAGGGAGGACAAAAAGGAGGCACAGCACACAGCAATGATTCAACCCCAGCCCAGGGCGACAGCGCCACCCACTGGGCTGCAGGGAATTACACATCACTGATGTCTCTGCCAAGTTCAAATTTACACCCGGGAAAGTACATACCCGCTACACTTGAAATGACTTATAGCACAACCCCTAGTGTAAATAGACTTAGCTAGAACAATCCAATTGCTGTCCAAGCATTTTACCCACTAGAGTGTTCTCATTCTCTTTGCAACAGATGTATATACTTTTTGACACATTTTTTATTTTATTTCCATGCTTGTCAGAGTATTCATTATCACCCTCCTACCTGCTCAATTCAAGATGCCAATGGTACAAATGCTGAACACATAGTATACACACACACATAAATGTACAAGGTGGTATCCAAAAGTTTTGAGACTAGTTTTGTAACATGCCAACAGATGGCAGCACAAGACTTCATAAGTCGGTGTGCCAAAAGACATCGTACTGTGTACATTGGGAGCGGTGCAACTGGTACTATTCTGACCACATGTGTTACTAGACATGCGCACAGCTGAAAAATGTGTTTGCTTTCGTTTTTATTCTTTTTTTTTTTCGTTTTTCGAGTCATTCGTTATTTCGAATAAATTCGTACCTTTGGAAAAAATTTAATTTGTTACGTTCAATTTATTTAGATGCATTATTCGTTATTTGGATAATTCATAAAAATCTGAAATTCGAAAATCCAAAATTTAAAAAATTCGGAAATCTGAAAATAATAACGAAAATCAGAGATTTCAAAAGAAAAAAAAATCCAAAAAATAAGAACAAAAACCTGAAAATTCAAAAAAAAGAACAAAACTTCTGAAAATTCAAAAGAACAAAAAATATGAAAATTCGAAAGAACGAAAATCCGAAAATTTGAAAATTCTAAATAATAACTAACTAATAATAACTAACTATTAAATTATAGGTATTGGAATTTCCTTTCAAATTTTGCTGTTAGTGAAGTTAACGAATACAAATTTATCTGAAGTTCTGAATTATCCGAAATAACAAATGCCGCATCTAAACGAATAGAACGTAACAAATTAATAATAATAAATAATAATAAAAAATGTATTAATATTTATTATTAATAATTTGTTATATTCCATTCGTTTAGATGCAGCATTGGTTATTTCGGATAATTTGTGATTTTGATACCACCTCGTATATCTATCTACCTATCCACAGTATCTAGCTCCACGCATTCCCATTTCCCCAGTATACCTTTCTAGGTTGTTGTGTGTTCAGGTTGAAAAAGCTATTAACTTAGTGAGCACAGTCAGAGCTTCCATACCTCACCTTTGGAAGCAATCTACTCAACTATCAGACAGTTAATGGTGGATCTTACACTGTAATTATGAAAACAACCATTTCATCTAGTTATATTGGATAGAATTTAGAAGCTCACAAAAGTACAGGTCATCACTAGCTGATATCCAGACTGAACATCTTAAACACTATGGTAACACAATAAAACTTTCCCCCTCCTTTCATTATTTACCCCACCTCACTACAGACATTGTTCTGATCAAAATGACTCTTTTGCTCTTATGTTTTTGTTTTACTGAGGTACCTGGAGCATGATCCCTCATTGTAGCTGTCTAGTTGACTATGTAATTGTATACAATTTATCATGTATTCTACTACTAATAAAGTAAAATGTTTTCCACTGAATGGTGTATTTTCCTTAAAAATAAATTATATAAAAAAAAGAAACTATAGAGTCAAATTTGGTCAATTTGAGACAATTTTACAAAGTTCAGTCATCTTTATATGGCAACATTCCTATTAGGAAAAGGGGAAAGAAGTTTGGAGGAAATGACTTAGGCCCCTTCCACACGAGGAGGATCCGTCGCTACGGAGTCCGCCAGCACCCGCCAGCTCAGCGGGAGATCTTTCCGTTGATCTCCGCTGCGCTGGCGGATGACAGGTCCCTCTCTGCTCACTGAACGGGGAGGGGCTTGTTGAGCGCCGCTGTCTCCTATGGAGAGATCGGACTAAAACGGACAGCATGTCCGTTTTCATCAGATCTCACCTGATCCGATCCGCCATGGACGAATGGCGACGTATCGCCATACGTCTGATTTTAGCGGATCGGAGCGGGTCGGATGTCAGCAGACATGTCACCACTGACATCCGACGCTCCATAGACTTGCATGGAGCGCCCGTTCAGGTCCGCCGAAAAAACTGACAGGCGGGCCTGAACAGTCTGCCCGTGTGAAAGGGGCCTAAGTTAGTGGTTTAAAAAAGGATTAAAAAATTTAAAATTTGTTCCTGAACCAATATCTTCTCCAAGGTATTTTGATGAATAAGGTAACTTCCAACCATCTCCCTTTCCTACCTCTTCTTCCTTCCCTCCTCTTCCTTTTTAATACACTAAGCCAGGGGTCTCCAAACTTTATAAACAAAGGGCCAGTTTACTGTCCTTCAGACCTTAGTGGGGCCGGATTGTAGCCAGTGGTAGTAGAAAATCCCCCAGCTTCAGTGGAAGTAAACAATGCTCCATCATTGGTTTTAGTGGAAGGAATAGTGCCCAATTGTTTATCAGTGGGAGGAATAGCACACCATCCTTGGTGTCTGTGGGAGGAATAGCACCCCATCCTTGGTGTCTGTGGGAGGAATAGCACCCCATCCTTGGTGTCTGTGGGAGGAATAGTACCCTATTGTTATCACTGGGAGGAATAGCTCCCCATCCTTGGTGTCAGTGGGAGGAATAGTGTCCCATTGTTGATATCGGTGGGAGGAATAGCTCCCCATCCTTGGTGTTAGGGGGAGGAATAGTACCCCATCCTTGGTGTCAGTGGGAGGAATAGTGTCCCATCATTAGTGTCAATTGTGGATAAAACAGTGCCCCGAGGGCCGGATAGAGGCAAGCAAAGGGCCACATCCGGCCCCAGGGCCGCAGTTTGGAGACCACTGCACTAAGCCACAATCCCTTGTTTACAGTGAGTTTCCGTTGGGGTAAACAGGGATTATATAAATGTTTAAACACCTTAACAGTTTCTAGCTTGACTATAGTATTTTATAGTAACTTACTCTAAGCAATTCTTTATTTTGGAAGCCTACATAGGCATTTCTGTGACAACACTCTTTCAATATGTAACTAGAATATTCTTGTTTTACTTTTGAAAATTCAATAAAAAATATATATATTAAAAAAGGATTAATAAAACACAGCAAGCCTGTGTATGTTTACGGCAAAGTCTTTACAGCTGATGTGTCATTTTAGGATTGACGAAGTAAGGCAGGCCATAGACGGTGCAAATTTTGATGGGGGAATCGTGCAAATTTCTTTCCTGCAACCCGTGGCTGCAGGAAAGAAATTTGCACGATTCCCCCATCAACACAGACAGTTCTGGCAGGGGAATCCCTCCTGTCGAGACATTATATTAAATTCATTGAAGACAGTGATTATTGCTAGTGGCTATAACAGCCGTTAGCGATAATCACAAGTAAATCGATCAATCATCTTGGTACATTCAGCCTGCCCATACATGGTTGTGGCTGCTGAACAGGCTGAGATTTGAACTGTCTATGGCTGGCCTAAGGGTAAGGCAGGCCATAGGTTACTCAATTTTCTTTCCTTCCACCACGGGTGGAAGGAAAGAAAATCTCTTCAATCTTCCATCAACACATTCAGTGTTGGTGGGGGAATGCATTCCACAGCCCTATTGTATTCTGCCAGCTGGGGGCGTGGGGAACCATTCCAGCCGGCAGAATACAGTGGCTACTGCTAGCAGCTAGAGCCGCTAACAGTAGTCGTATGTAGAAAATTATGACAGGCTGGTTGTACCAGAGTTGATTGATAGATCGACTTGGGTACAATCAGCCTGCCCATACATGAAAATCTCAACTGGTCCATGCTGAACTGGCCAAATTTCGATCCATGCATGGCCAGCTTAGGGTCTCCGTGATTTTAGTTAAAGTGTTACTAAACCCAGAACCTTCGTTCACTATATCTGGTCTCCCACAGTACACAGAACATGGAAATGCAATTATTTTAGTAAATATAAATAGATAAATATCTTTTCTCATCAACAGTATATAGCAGCCGGCCTTTTTCCTCAAAAAGCTTGTAGGAGGAGTCTTCATTCTCCCCTGATCCTCTGTCTGGACATGTCTGGACAGTGCTAATTGGCCCTGTGCTGATCACATGCACCCTCCAATGTGCAGCCCGTCCCCTGGCTCTGTAAATATCAGGTTATTTTTTGGAGACAGTGAAAGAAGAGGAGGATCAGGGAGACAGCATCAAATAGCCTTTATACACAATGCAGAGGATTAAACCCTTAGGTTCCACAGTGAGTATAACAAGCATGCTTTACTGCAGATACAGACAGATTTTACTGTTGTTGGTTTAATAACACTTTAAGATAAGTGATATCTGTACTAACAAGGCAGGATTGGCAACTGTTATCCCTAGGGTTACTTCTGTCCAAATAAAGTGGTACTTTGCCAAAGCATGCTCATTGTGATGTAACAACAAGTACGTTAACATTTTTTAGTTATAATATGGAAAATACATAGTGACCTTAAGGTCTATTTATAAAAACAACTGTGTAAATGTATCAATATATTTGTACCAAAGTCACAAATAATTCCCTTGCAAATATTTTTAAAATGTGCATAATTTTATGTAGCACACAGATCCCTTGCTTGCTTACCTCCACTAGCAAGTGGGACACACCAAAGCCACATGCCCAGTACCCTCCTTGTTGAAGAGGGTGAGCGGTGTTATCTATTTTTTGGGTCCTGCAGCGAGTTACCTCTTTCCGTTTATTCTTCACCCTAGAGTGTAGGGAAAAGTCTATTCTCTCTCTTTATTTCAAGAAGGCCATTGTCCCAGACAGTATTAAACCCAATAAAGAAAGGTTTATTTTGCTTTCTTGATAACTTGACAGGAAAGTTGGAGATAGAGAAAAATGAACAGGGAGGTAGGTTCAGGCACGCGGCACTTAACTAACAATATCGCCACTCAGGCCTAAGTGGGATTTGCTCACCCGGATAGTCCCCTCTCACGGTTCTAGCAGCCGGTGTGGAGCACGGAACATTCACGTGTAATTTCCTGGGGATACGATCAAGAGACAGCTTCCAAAATCTTGAACCTCCCAGCGCTTGTAATATCTAAGTCCTTAGGTGTCAATGGGGCACATTACAAGGCTTGTGGCGGATTGTGGAGTCCTTCCCTCTGATAGGTAACCAGGCTTCTCCTGAGACAGTGACTTCCTTCACCGATCCCCTTGGATAGGTCCTCCCTTGGTTGCCTCTTCTTCAGAGCAGGCCACCCTCACTTGGGCGCCCTGGGACTCCTCTTCTGGTGTAGGCCTCAGCTAAATGTGCTGGGCCCACCTGGAACGATGCAGCCTCGGGCTAAAGGTGCCCGGGGCCTAACACACACACACATAACCCTGGCCATGATGACCACCAAAGGTGGGGTACATGTCTGTTCTTCTCAGACTGAGGGGTCCTCTCCTACGCCTCGGGCCGAATGGCGTCTGCCCCTTATGTATCCTCTCCTAGCATGCACAGCGGGTAGACCACGCCCACTGCACGGCTGCCGAGAGAGGACAAGCGGATCTGAGCGGGGCCGATCGTGTGAAAGGGGCCTAATACCTTAAAATAATTCAATCCTTAGAGAAAATAGCCCAAGAATAATTGACCAGAAGAAAATGTAGCCCAAAACATTACCCTAACAACTTTTGACCAAAAATAGCCTTAAGCAATAGGGAAGAGCCCGCAGTTTGAGTCAAACTTGAGTTTGACTCGAACATCGAGTATTCGTTTGTTCTAAAACAAACCGAACATTTGGGGCGTTCACGGGAAACCCATGTTCGACTCGAACATCGCCTGTTCGCCGAATTTAGAACATTATGGGCCGTTCGCGCCAAATTTGAGTGGCGCGTCACGGCCCATAATTCACTGCGGCATCGCAGTGCATTGCTGGCTGATGATTGGCCAAGCATGCACTATGACCCGCATGCTTGGCCAATCACAGCGCCGTAAGTACAGAGAGCCGTAATTTGCCAAAGCCAGGGTGGCTTTGGCCAATCATGGCTCAGAGGAGTAGGTACACGCCCCACACTATATAAGGCTGCCGGCTTGGCAGCCTTGTGTAGTGTGTTGCAGCGTTGGTTAAAGGAAAGAGACAGTGTAATTTGATTTGAGTTAGATAGAGAAGGCAGGCGAGTCAGTTAGCTGCAGTTGCAGTGTGTAGAAGATATATATGCACCCTAGGTGTTGTATATATATTTACACACTGTATTCAGTTTAGCTAGATCCGTTCCTGTTATTCTCCATACTGAAAGGCAGGCAGGTGATTGTGCTAGCTGCAGTGTTTCACTTAGTGTACTGTGTCCTTTGCACAGTGTGCACCAAAAGCTTACCTGAATACAATTGCAGGTGTTCTGATACAAATACAGGCAGGGAGCTGCAGTATTTTGCTTTAGTGTCCTTTGCACAGTGTGCACCAAAAGCTTACCTGAATACAATTGCTGGTGTTCTGATACAAATACAGGCAGGGAGCTGCAGTATTTTGCTTTAGTGTACTTTGCACAGTGTGCACCAAAAGCTTACCTGAATACAATTGCTGGTGTTCTGATACAAATACAGGCAGGGAGCTGCAGTATTTTGCTTTAGTGTCCTTTGCACAGTGTGCACCAAATGCTTACCTCAATACAATTGCTGGTGATCTGATACAAATACAGGCAGGGAGCTGCAGTATTTTTCTTTAGTGTCCTTTGCACAGTGTGCACCAAAAGCCTACCTGAATACAATTGCTGGTGTTCTGATACAAATACAGGCAGGGAGCTGCAGTATTTTGCTTTAGTGTCCTTCGCACAGTGTGCACCTAAATCCATACAAGACCCAAAGGGCTGGTAAAGGGCTGGGGGGTACCCATGCCATTTTTCTCAAATGATTTTCATCCATATTGGCGGGACCAGACATTACATTAAAGCCGCAAGCAGTTTTAAATGACTTTTTTTCCTTTAGAAATGTCATTTTGTGCAGGGACAGTTCTAAACACGGGAAACACGTGCCACTTCACAGGCATACTATAGACACCCCCCAGGTACGATATTTAAAGGAATATTTCACATTTTTTTTACTTCGTGCATCATTAAAATCACTGCTCCCGAAAAAACAGACGTTTTTAAAACTTCTTTTTGCATTGATACATGTCCCCTGGGGCTGGACCCGGGTCCCCAAACCCTTTTTAGGACAATAACTTGCATATTAGCCTTTAAAATTATCACTTTTGATTTTGAACGTTCGAGTCCCATAGACTTTAATAGGGTTCTAAAGTTTGCGCAAACTTTCGGTCCGTTCGCAGGTTCTGGTGCGAACCGAACCGGGGGGGTGTTCGGCTCATCCCTACTGCAGAGGTTAAAGGGGTGAGGGGTCAGCCTGTCAGTGCTCAGATCATATGCCACACACATCCTCCCAGAAGTAAGCCTCTTATAAAGATAATGCACAAGAAAGCTCGCAAACAGCTTACTGAAGACAAGCAGACTAAGGACATGGATTACTGGAACCATGTCATGTGGTCTGATGAGACCAAGACAAACGTATTTGGTTCAGATGGTGTCAAGCGTGTGTGGCGGCAACCAGGTGAGGAGTACAAAGACAAGTGTGTCTTGCCTACAGTCAAGCATGATAGTGGGGGTGTCATGGTCTGGGGCTGCATGAGTGCTGCCGGCACTGGGGAGCTACAGTTCAATGAGGCAACCATGAATGCCAACATTTACTGTGACATACTGAAGCAGAGCATGAGCCCCTCCCTTTGGAGACTTAGCCGCAGGGCAGTATTCCAACATAATAACGACCCCAAACACACCTCCAAGATGATCACTGCCTTGCTAAAGAAGCTGAGGGTAAAGGTGATGGACTGGCCAAGCATGTCTCCAGACCTAAACCCTAAACCCTATTGAGCATCTGTGGGGCATCCTCAAACAGAGGGTGGAGGAGTGCAAGGTCTTAAACATCCACCAACTCCATGATGTCGTCATGGAGGAGTGGAAGAGGACTCCAGTGGCAACCTGTGAAGCTCTGGTGAACTCCATGCCCAAGAGGGTTAAGGTAATGCTTGAAAATAATGGTGGCCACACAAAATATTGACACTTTGGGCCCAATTTGGACATTTTCACTTAGGGTGTACTCACTTTTGTTGCCAGTGATTTAGACATGGCTGTGTGTTGAGTTATTTTGAGGGGATAGCAAATTTACACTGTTATACAAGCTGTACACTCACTACTTTACATTGTATCAAAGTGTCATTTCTTCAGTGTTGTCACATGAAAAGATATAATAAAATATTTACAAAAAGGTGAGGGGTGTACTTTTGTGAGATACTGTATATACAGTCTAGTATATATTTTTATACTCTGCATTTAGTGTAGACTATATATTCAGTGTAGACTCTATATTCAGTCAGTGCAGGCAGTGTATTTAGTGTATATATATATATATATATATATATATATATATATATATATATATATATATTGTGACAGCAGGAAGGTAAAGTCACCTGGTTGCATCCAGGGGGGTAGATATATTTCGCCCAGATTCAGGCTTTACGCCGACTTATACAACTAGGTGGAGAGTTGTATAAGGCTAGTGGGCTCATGGATGACTCATACCTCTAGGGAGAGTGTGGGGCGTCGTACAGACAGGGAGTTGATGAGGCCAGCTGAAGCTTGTCAGCTCATTTAGGCCTCTATAAGAACTCCCAGATTCATTAGGTGTTAGCTCATGCCTGGAACCAGACCTGTGTGGACTGTCTAGGGAGAGTGAACCCCTGTGCGGTGAGAAAAAGCCTGTGTGGCTATTTGCTTGGACATTTAAAACCAGGGACTTAGGGACTAGGACAGCACTAGGCTGATCCCAGTTGTTAGTTAGGAAACCTGTATGTTTAGTCAGAGGTCAACTTGACCAGGATTTATTTTGGTTATGTTTCTTTTGCTTTGCTGTGTTTTGTCACTGTAAATAGAAAATAAACCGCACCTTTTTGATTTTGAAAACCACAACCTCCGTTTGCTGGGCCTGTTTTGTGTGGGGAGCCCATCCCGGGGGTCACACACACCCGCTGCCGAGCTAACCCCCTCACAATATATATATATACACACCGTATATATATATATATATATATATATATATATATATATATATATATATATATATACTCTGTATTTAGTGTAGACTAGATATTCAGTATAGACTCTATATTCAGTCAATGCAGGCAGTGTAGTATATATAACACAGTGTATTGAAGTGGTTAAGGGGAAACTTTTAAACAAAGAATTGCGTGGGGGCCCCCAAAATCTATATCAGGCCCTTCAGGTCTGGTATGGATTTTAAGAGGAAGCCTGCGCCAAAATGAAAAAAAAATTACGTGGGGTCCCCCTAAAATCCATACCAGACCCTTATCCGAGCATGCAACCTGGCAGGTCAGGATAGGAGGAGGGACGAGCGAGCGCCCCCCCCCCTCCTGAACCGTACCAGGCAACATGTCCTCAACATGGGGAGGGTGCTTTGGGGTCCCCCAAAGCACCTTGTCCCGATGTTGATGTTGAAGGGCCTCATCCCCACAACCCTTGCCCACTGGTTGTGGGGGTCTGCGGGCAGGGGGCTTATCGGAATCTGGAAGCCCCCTTTCACAAAAATGGATATGGGGTATTGTATTGTACCCCTACCCATTCACCAAAAAAGTGTCAAAAAAGTAAAAACGACAGGAGACAGTTTTTGACAACTTCTTTATTAAAAATGTTAATAAAAAAAGTGTCCCGCGATGTCCATCCTTCTTCAATCCCTAAAATTATTGAGTGAATCCTGGTTAATTCTCAATTGATGACAAACGGAGTGCATAGTTAATGTTTTATTTGAGATAAACCAGAAAGAAACCAAGAAAATTGGTATTAAATCTATGCAAAAGCTGTAAAAATTTGATCACAGGTATACAAGCACAATCAAAATCAGAATTTTAAGTGCGTTTGACTTATATTTTCACTGCTGCCATTAAGAAAAGCATTGCTAAAGCACGGAAATCACCCTGTCTGAATTCTAATGAGGTAAAATGTCATATTACTAAATTAAAATTTCAAAGAATTTGTGTTCCATGGGCAAAATATTTTCTTTCATCCAACTATGACCACAGATTTCAGAAAATGTAAATATGGCTACTGGGAAGCCTACACCACAGCTGTTGTGCTAACCTACTTCAACCCCCCAATTCTTTCTTATAGTTCTGCAACTTTCTCCTTCCTTGTGAACAAGTTGCCACAACCAGGTCACTATTCTGATTAATTTAGGGATCCTGATTCTTTTTTTCCTTTAATCCATAATGGTTTTTGTTACTTCATACTCAATGTCTTACCTATCCATGTTGTACCCACCAATTGGATGCATTGCTATTCTTGCATAATATTTATCACCAATCATGGTCTGTATGTAACCATTTTTGTTAACTCTTCTTTATGGCCCCTTCCATATTTCATCCTGGTGGTAGGTTTAACTGTTTTCTTTTTCTATGTTTGAAATTCCTTTTTAAAATCTATTGTTTATTAAAATTACAAAAAAATAAAGAATTGCAGCGACAGCTGGTATTTTTTTTTTCATGGTACATTAAAAAATGCTGCAATAATTTTGACCTTGTGCTGTGTATTTGTGTTTTACAGATAACCAGATGGTGGCTTTATATGACTATGAACCTGTTCATACTGGCGACCTTGGCTTTAAGGCTGGAGACAAGTTGCAGATTCTGGAATCGTGAGTGTGACTCAACAGTACATATAAGCAAGATATAAGACCGTCATGTTTATGATAGTTTAGCTGTCAGCACAGGGTTACAATATTACTACCATATGAGTTACATAAAAAAATACAAATACAAGGTATCAAAATTTCGAAATTCTCTAAGTTTTTTCATGACATTGCCACTATGGGGGGGGGGGGGGGGGGGGGCGGGTTCATACTACATATTTTATAGAATGACTTATGATGCAATTGCCATTATGCTCTATGCAGTAATTAACTACTTCAGGCCCACAGGACGTCATATGACGTCCTCGGGTTTGTGGGGGTATATCTGAATGATGCCTGCAGCTGCAGGCATCATTCAGATATTGCCGGTTTCAGCCGGCGATTCCCTACACCATGAGAATGATCATAGCGGCTGTTCCACGGCTTGATCGTTCGGGCAGCGGAAGGAGACAACCCCCCCCTCCCGCCGCCCTCCGGTGCTTCTACCAACTCACCTGTGCGATCGGTGAGTCGGTGACAGTATCCGCCAGCCCCGGATGTTGATCAAACAGATTTCCGGCAGAACAGATGGTCGCCGGAGTCTCTATGATCGTCGGAGGCTGGGCACAATGTTATGACGTCACGCCCGGCCTCTGCATTCAAAAAACGGCGCCGCTTGGTGATCAATTTTTTTTTTTTTTAAGGCTTCCAAGCCTAGAGGTGAGATGTGGGGGTCTTATTGACCCCATATCTTACTGTAAAGAGGACCTGTCATGTCATATTCCTATTACAAGGGATGTTTACATTCCTTGTAATAGGAATAAAAGTGATCAAAATTATAATTTTTTTTTTTTTAAGTGTCAAAAAAAAAAAAAGGAAAATTAACAATAAAAAAAAAACCTTTTTTTACAGTGACCCTGTCCCCGTGTGCTCGCATGTAGAAGCGAACGCATACGCAAGTCCCGCCCACATATGAAAACGGTGTTCAAACCACACATGTGAGGTGTCGCCGCGAACATTAGAGCGAGAGCAATAATTCTAGGCCTTAGACCTCCTCTGTAACTCAAAAAATGGAGCCAGTAAAAAAATTGAAAGCGTCGCTTATGGGGATTTTTAATTACCGAAGTTTGGCGCCATTCCACGAGCGCGTGCAAATTTGAAGCGTGACATGTTAGGTATCTATTTACTCGGCGTAACTTCATCTTTCACATTATGCAAAAAAATTGGGCTAACTTTACATGAATTAGTGCTTTCCCAGAAAGGCTGGTGAACCCCACAGAATTCATTGAAAAAACATGAGCTGAATTAGGGGACATACTAAACTGCATATTGGAATGATGGGATGATTGGATTATTGGCTGCAATACTGAGAACTCTCACTAGATGTCAGTGTACTTTATACACATATATATATGGTAATGACTCTGTTGTTTCTCAAAATATGTTATTCTTTCCTGCAGTGCTTGATACAATGTTGCAAGAAGCAGTTGCTAATGTTTAACTGTTCATTTGCTGATATATATATATATATGCAGCTGTACAACAGAATCATAGTAAATTATACAGAAGTAATGGAAAAATTACATTTGACCTGTTTTTGATGGGAATATGGGTAGAATTATTATTTCCTGACAGACTCCATGGCAGCCTACGTGTGGGTTAATCCCGCCCCTCATACCTCATAGGACCCTTCTCCCATAAATCTTTGCTCTGGGCCAGAGGCCGTGTTCCTTTTTTTGTCCTCCTCCTAGGACCAAGATATAGTCTTAACTTTTCATGAAGTTTTTCTGTAATCCAGGCCTGGCGGTGTGCACGGCGATACGTTGGTGGTTAGCGGTGATCCTCTCTGCAGTCCAGCAATCCTAGCTATTAGCAGGTGGACATGGGCGATATGATGTGATACCATGAAGAGCTTACTAACCTGGCCATTGGCAGGCAAGCGGCAATATGGCCAAACGTCCCAGCTATTAGCGGGAGGCTTTGTAAACGCCCGATCGTGCGGTGGGTCGAGCGAACAGCTCCCCAGTCCCAGGTTCTGGTCCGGATCGTGCTGTGGTGGTGGTAATGTACAAAGATATTCCTTTTATATGGCAGCCGTATCTCTGTGTTTTGTGTGTCTCCTTATTTTCTATCAAGCTCCAGTGAGTGGCAACGGCGGCTGGAGCGCAGCTGCGTTCCAGCTCGCCGTTTCAGGAAGTCGCTGCGCATCCGCAAGCCGCGAACGAAGATTCTGTGCTTGGTTCGTGCAGGCGCAGTTTCGCCAAAATGGCGGCGGCGGTCGCGAGTGCGATTGGCCGCCACCGGATGGCAACCGCTATGGGGCGGTGACATCGTTAACGGTGGCAGATTTAAATAGCTGTCAAAGCAGCTATTACTTGGGATGACTTGCAGGCTTTTGCGGTATTTACCCAGGCACTGGGCTCTGGTTTACAAGGTAAATTGTTTGCTGCAGGCTCCTTGGGTGCTGGCTATGTTTTGTTATGTGCTCTCTCATGCCTGTTGTCACTCCTGTTTCTCATAAGGCTTTAATGATTCATTTCACTTTCAAACTGCCTTGCCATGGATCTGTCACCGCCCTCTTGTGGCCAACCCTTGCGCTGCAGGTAGGATTTATTTATTTTCTACCTGTGATGCTTGGGTTCACTCATTCAGGAGCTCTTAACCCTTTCTTTTTCACTCAGCTTTTCTAGGTCTGAACACCAAAGCACGGCAAAGACCGTCCTAGGTCTCAACGTTGTCACTCCTCTTCAAGGTCCAGGCGTCAGATCTTCCTTTAGATCTAGGTACCACAGATAGGAGTCTAAAACCACCTCTGGGTGTCACTCTCACCGCCACTCCAGCCGCTCTGTGAGGAAAGCCTGCTGGGTATGCGGGGCCCAGGTTCCTGAAGGCAAATCGCTCTGCAAGCGATGCTTTTCTAAAGTCGCATAAGAAAGAGAGGGTGGAGACCAACAAGTGGAAGCACTGGTCAGAAAGGTGGTCCATGAGTCCCTGAGTAAAGGGGATTCTGGTCATACCCACAACCCTGCTGGCGACACTATGTCAGTCCCTATTAGGGATGATCTCAAGGCTCCAGGCCCTTCACAGCCGAGCCATTCCTCAATTGAAGCCTCAGACAGTGAGGTGGAGGTAGATGACCCTGGTGCAGGTTTTGAATTTGCCCTAGTACCACAGCTCGTCAAAAGCTGTCAAAGAAGCTTTGAGATGGAAGAGCCAGTGGAGGCACCCTCCAAACAGAGGAAATATTTTAAACACCTCAAAAAAGAACACCCTAATTTCTCCTTTTTGGGTGAACTCAGCGCAATAATTACCGACAAATGGGGTGGTGTTGAAAGGAAGAATTGCCTGTTAATGAAGGTATCAAAAATTTACCCATTTAAAAGCAAGGATGTAAAACACCTGGAGTCGGCTCCTCTCATTGACTCAGCCCTAATGAGGATGGTGAGGCATGTCACACTCCCATTGGAGGATACTGTTTCCTTTAGGGATTGCCTGGAGTGGAAAATTTATACCGACCTCAAGCAGATCTACATTACAGCGGGTATGACCTGCAAACCAGCTCTAGCTCTCGCAGCCCTTTCTAAAGCGATGGAAGTCTGGGCAGACGACGTAGATGCTTCTCTGAGGAGCATCTCGGAAGAACTGGCCAGGAGCTCACCTATTCATGGGCTAAGGTTGACGTTGGCTTTTCTCGTGGGGCTTCCCTAGACATAATTCGCCTGGTGGCTCGGATCATGCTGACATCTGTCACGGCTAAGCGTGCCTTGTGGCTGCGCCCATGGGTAGCTGACCCTGCCTCCAAGCAGGCATGGTGCAGGATTCTATTTGGGGGTTCGTCTCTCTTTGGGAACATATCGGACAGTGCCATCACCCGTGCCACAGGGGGCAAGTCGGGGTTCCTTCTCCAGGATCGCCGTCTGCTAAACCAGAAGAGAACACAGCCCAGGCAAAGTTCAGATCGAGCAAGGAATGCTCGCTACTATAGGCCTGGCCGTGAGTTCAAGAAGACCTGGAAGAAAAAACAGCCTTCAGGCCAGAAGTTTTCAACAGGGGCATCTTCCGGTGGACAAGAATCCCCTAAGTCTTTATGATATTGCACCTGCCTAAAACAGAGCGAGTCGGCATCCTTGCCTCTCTCGGAAGAGAAAAAGCGAATTCTCCTGTCTCTCTTGTGGCTCAGGGCGCTGCAATTCCAGTTCCAGATGACAAAAGGTTTTAAGGGGTCTACTCGCCCCTCTTCATGGTGTTGAAGAAAAACGTCTCCTGGAGGCCAGTTATAGACCTAACCCACTTGAATTCTTTTATCTAGAAGGAGAAGTTCAAGATGGAGACACTACTCATGATCAGTCAAGCAATCCAACCAGACGATTGGCTTGTCTCTATAGACCTGAAGGACGCCTACTTCCATGTTCCGATAGCGTCAGAATTCCAGAAATACCTTCGCTTTGCTGTCAATCAAATCCGTCTGCAGTTCACCTGTCTCCCCTTCGGGCTTACAACATCGCCTCGTGTGTTTTCAAAACTTGTTGGCTGTCGTGGCTCTGATCAGGACCAGAGGTATCCGTCTGTATCACTATCTAGACCTGCTGTTGTCTCGGGACAAGGAGCAGTTGCTAATCCACAGATCCCAGGTCATCTCCACTCTACTCGAGTTTGGTTGGCTTCTGAATCTGGAAAAGAGCCATCTGGATCCTACGCAGTCCCTGGTATTCCTCGGGGCACACTTCAACGCTATCGAGAGCACCATCTTGTTACCCCTGGAAAAATCCCAGTGATCCGGGGCAGAGTTTGGCTTGCAATGTCGTCCTCATCTCCAAGCCTCTCAATGCCTAAAGATCATTGGCACCATGGTGGCAACAACACCCATGGTAAAGTGGGCTCAGTGGAAAATGCGGCCCTTCCAGAAGGGTTTCCTCCAGCAGTATAATCCAGGGCTTCGGGATCACTTTTATCCAAATAACCTCATCCATGCGGGAGAGCTTTCCTTGGTGGCTACAACAGAGGAACCTCCTCAATTGTCACTCCATCGCACCTGTGTCTTGGGTCACCATCACTACAGATGCCAGCAACAGGGGCTGACAGAAGTAGCCCAAGGCATATGGAATTTTCCCTCTCACAGGATAGTCTCCAATGTTCTGGAACTCCGGGCAGCGTTCTGCGCTCTGCAGGCCTTTCACCACTTAACAGCAGGAGACTCAGTCCTCCTAAGACTGGACAACACAACGGCAGTCGCATACATCAAGAGACGGGGGTACTCGCAGACTCTCCCTGTCAAAGGAAATAGAGCCCATCATGATCTTGGCCCAGAAAAACCTGGCCAACCTGACAGCTGTCTATCTCCCTGGAGTCCCGAACGTTCAGGCAGATTTTCTGTTGAGAGTTTCTCTGGACAACGAGTGGACTTCCCCCCCGAAGTCTTCAGGTGGGTCCTGTCCCTGGGAGTCATTCCGGAAGTAGACTTGTTTGCCTCCCCATGCAACTTCAGACTAGAGAGATACTACACGAGGTCTTGGTATCCCCAGGCTTTTGGGTAGATGCTCTGACAGACCATTGGCGGTTCCACAGGGCCTATGCCTTTCCCCCGGTTCCTGTCATTCTCTGTTTTTTGTCGAGGCTCAGGATGGAAGAAGCAGAGATAGTGTCAATAGTCCCCTACTGGCCAAACAAGCCATGGTTTCTACTGCTGATGCAACTCCGCTTCCGGGACCCAGTTCCTCTACCCTCCAGACCAGATCTCCTATCACAAGGGGCATTTCTACATCCATGCCCGGCCCATCTACATCTGATGATCTGGTTCTTGAGAGGGGAAGGTTGGAGGCCCTAGGCTGTCAAAGTAGGGCCATCTCCACAATATTAAATGCCAGAAGAACAGGCACCAACAGGGTCTACCAGAGGATTTGGAAAAAGTTTTCAGACTACACCTCTTCCACTGCAGGTTCTTGCAAAAACCCAAAGATACATGATATCCTGGGCTTCTTACAATCAGGATTGGATCTCTCATTGTCAGTCAGCTCGCTGCGAGTCCAAATCGCTGTAATCTCTGCCTTTACCGGTGTTTCCTGGGCTAGACACCCTCTTACTCAGTAGTTTTTCAGGGGAGCAATAAGGCTCAGACCTCAGAGCCAAGTTTTTCTAATTGGGATCTTCCCCTGGTCCTGGATTTTTTCTTAGGTAGAGAGTTGGAACATGAAGATCAATCTTCTGTCAAATGACTCTCTCTAATAGTTGTCTTCTTGGTGGCTATAACATCGGCCAAGAGGGTCTCTGAAATCAGCCTATGTTGGGTTCAGACCCCAAAGTGGCATCTGTGTTTCATGACAATCAGGAGATTGCTCTTCCAACGTTCAGATCTACCGAGGATTCCAGTGTTTATCCCTTAGATGTTGGAAAAGCTCTGAGTCAGTATCTTGAAGCTACAGCTTCTTTCCGTCAGACTGACCACCTGCTCGTTCTGTTCACAGGAAGTATAAGGGAATGCGTGCCTCTTCCAGATCTATCGGAGCATGGATTGTTCAGGCCATTCAGTGGGCCTATAAAGCCAAGGGCTTGGCGCCTCCAGAAGCGGTGACTGCTCACTCAACTAGAAGTGTCTTCATCATGGGCGGCATCACGTCACGTGCCTCCAGAAGTTATTTGCAAGGTGGCCTTGTGGTCTTCAATTAACACGTTCATGGCACACTACTGCGTAGTGGTTTACATATCTTGTCTGTTGATGGTGCCAATTAAACCTTTTTTCTTTTGTCCAGCACTCTGCCCACCCGGGTGTGTATGGCTAGTTATTTCCCACACGTAGGCTGCCATGGAGTCTGTCAGGAAAACGGAAAATTTATATCAAATACTTACCGTAATTTTCCTTTCCTGATGGACTCCATGGCAGCAGGAGTTCCCTCCCAGTGGCTGGAGTAGGCTAAATTATGGAACACGGCCTCTGGCCCAGAGCAAAGATTTATGGGAGAAGGGTCCTATGAGGTATGAGGGGCGGGATTAACCCACACGTAGGCTGCCATGGAGTCCATCAGGAAAGGAAAATTACGGTAAGTATTTGATATAAATTTTTCTCATGGGGTTTATGGGAAGAATATCATGTTAACTCCTGACAATGAACATATTTAACCCATTACTGATAATAATATGCATATAATTATTTTTCTACATGGGGATTATGGGGATTATGGGTGGAATATTGTAGTTAAACATACATATGAATATATTAAACCTATTTCTGATATGAATATGCATATTATTTATTTTTTTACATGGGGATTATGGGTGGAATATTGTTTATAAATATACATAGGAATATATTAAACCCATTTCTGATATGAATATGCATATAATCATTTTTCTACATGGGAATTATGGGTGGAATATTGTTTATAAATGTACATAGAAACCTGTTTAACCCATTTCTGATAAGAATATGCATATAATTATTTTTCTACATGGGGATTATGGGTGGAATATTGCAGTTAAACATACATAGCAACATATTAAACCTACTTCTGATACGAATATGCATATTATTATTTTTCTACATGGAGATTGTGGGTGGAATGTTGCAGTTAAGCATACATAGGAATATATTAAACCTATTTCTGATATGAATATGCATATAATTATTTTTCTACATGGGGATTATGGGTGGAATATTGTTTCTAAATATACATAGGAACCTATTTAACCCATTTCTGATAAGAATATGCATATAATTATTTTTCTACATTTGAATTATGGGTGGAATATTGTTTATAAATATACATAGGAATCTATTTAACCCATTTCTGATAAGAATATGCATACAATTATTTTTCTACATGGAGATTATAGGGGGAATTTCCTAGTTAAACATACATAGCAGCATATTAAACCTATTTCTGATAAGAATATTCATATAATTATTTTTCTACATGGGGATTATGGGTGGAATACTGTAGTTAACCACTTACCGCCCGCCCTATAGCGGATTGACGGCGGCAAAGTGGTTTTAAAATCCATATGACGTCCTCAGGATTTTGAGCCGCTGCGTGCCCCCGGGGGCGCGCATCGCGGCGATCGTTGCTGCGGGATGTCAGTGTGACACCCCGCAACACCGATCTAGGTAAAGAGTCTCCGACGGAGACTCTTTACCACGTGATCAGCCATGTCCAATCACGGCTGATCACAGTGTAAACAGGAAAAGCCGATCATCGGCTTTTCCTCACTCGCGTCTGTCAGACGCGAGTAGAGGAGAGACGATCGGCTGCTCCTCTGACAGGGGGGGTTTGTGCTGATGCATTATCAGCGCAGCCCCCTCAAAGATGCCCATACTGGACCACCAGGGATGCCACTAGACCACCAGGGATGCCCACCTTAAAGGTATGCCACCCTAGACCACCAGGGATGCAAATTATAAAAGGCTAATAGATGCCAATCAGTGCCCACAATGGATGCCAATCAGTGCCCACAATGGGCACCACTGATTGGCAGGCATTATTGTTTGGCACTGATTGGCATCCATTAGAAAAACAAATTGCAGTACAGTGCCACCTATCAGTGCCCATCCATACCACCTATCAGTGCCCATCCATGCCCATCCGTGCCACCTATCAGTGCCCATCCATGCCGCCTATCAGTGCCCATCAGTGTCGCGTATCCGCGCCGCTTCATGCCGCCTATCTGTGCCCATCCGTGCCGCCTATCTGTGCCCATCTGTGCCGCCTATCTGTGCCCATCCGTGCCGCCTATCTGTGCCCATCCGTGCCGCCTATTGGTGCCCATCCGTGCCGCCTATTGGTGCCCATCCGTGCCGCCTATTGGTGCCCATCCGTGCCGCCTATTGGTGCCCATCCGTGCCGCCTATTGGTGCCCATCCGTGCCGCCTATTGGTGCCCATCAGTGCCGCCTCATCGGTGCCCATCAGTGCCGCCTCATCGGTGCCCATCAGTGCCGCCTCATCGGTGCCCATCAGTGCTGCCCCGTCAGTGCCCATCAGTGAAGGAGAAAACGTACTTATTTACAAAGTTTTGTAACTGAAATAAAAAAATAAAGTTTTTTTTTTCAAAATTTTCGGTCATTTTTAATTTTTTTTGCAGAAAATAAAAATCGCAGAGGTGATCAAATACCACCAAAAGAAAGCTCTATTTGTGGGAACAAAATGATAAAAATGTAGTTTGGGTATAGTGTAGCATGACCGCGCAATTGTCATTCAAAGTGCAACAGCGCAGAAAGCTGAAAATTGGTCTGGGCAGGAAGGTGTTTAAGTGACCAGTATGGAAGTGGTTAAACATACCTAGGAACATATTTAACCACTTCCGGACCGGCTCACGCCGATATACGTCGGCACTTTGAAGAGGGATATCATTGTTATGGCAGCAGCTAGCTAACACAACCCCGGTATCCTCTTCTTCAGTGAGCCGTCCGGTTTCAGATAAAAGTGGTCTCTGCGGCGGATTCACAGCGAGATTACTTATATTGGCGGCGGGAGAAGGGCTTCCTCTTTTGCCGCTCTCCGGTGCCCTCCGCCGTTTACCGGGCCCACCGGCAGCGGCAGAGGCGATCGCGTCCTCTCCCTGGCTTGGTATGGAGCTGAGTGAGGAGAAGATGGACCCCACCCGGCTCCATACCATTGCAGAGTTCACAATACAGTCCACCCATAGTGCAGTTGCTACTACTTTTCTGGTGGTGTACACAGTTCACAATACAGTGCTGCCGTAGTGCACTTGCTACTACACTTCTGGTGGTGTACACAATACAGTGCACCCGTAGTGCAATTGCTACTACTTTTTTGGTGGTGTACACAGTACAAAATACAGTACAGCCATAGTGCAGTTGCTACTACTTTTCTGGTGGTGTACACAGTACACAATACAGTGCAGCCGTTGTACAGTTGCTACTACTTTTCTGGTGGTGTACACAGTACACAATACAGTGTAGTGTGGTGTTGCAAAACAAAATATACATCGTGTCCGGAAAGGCCACCAAGGAGAGGCAGATGCTCACAGGCCACTAAAAGAGAGCAAACAGGCTCTGTGAATACAGTGCTGGTCGTGGACATGGTGCATCCTCTGCAGGTGGCCGAGTGGCACGCTTGTCCTATTTTCTGCTGCGGGCTGTGTTATTGAGCCAGAACATGCAGAAGAGTTGGTGGAGTGGATAACAAAGCCGTCCTCATCCATCTCATCCTCTGTCACCCAGGCTCATAGTTGTTTGCCTTCCAATGCAGCTGTCAAAGCGGCCTATTCCACCGGCTCCTTTGTCCACAGTCACTCCTTCCGTAGCCCCACCATCATGCACGGGGGAGTCCCCCGAACTATTCGACCACAGTGTCGGGTACATGCTGCAGGAGGATGCGCAGCGATTTGAAGGCTCCAATGTTGGTACCCAGGTTGAGGAAGGGAGTAACATGAGCCTAGAGAGAGGGGGTGCCCAAGAAGGACAATAAACTGGCAGTCATGTTCCCCCAGCTGCAGCATACTGCCATGTTTGCTTCAGTGATGAGCAGGGAGGGGATGATGAGGTCACTGACTTTACTTGGGTGCCTGATAGAAGAGAGGAGGAGGAGGAGGCACATTTCCAACGAGGCAGGATGCCATCCAGGGGGCAGCTTAAGGGCAGCCACCCTATTGCATCACACCAGAGAGCCCCGCAGGTGCAGGGCACTGCTGACTCCCCGCTGATTTTGAAAAGTTCTTTGGTGTGGACCTTTTTTGACACGTGTGCAGCAAATCGCACTGTCTGAAGCGGATCAAGCGTGGCCAAAACAGCAGCCGCTTGGACACCACATGCTTGACCAGACATATGACGACCTCCCATGCAGTCCATTGGCAACAGCAGGGGCAGGCTCAGAGGTGGTTGACGCCACGCTAGCTTCAGCCAGGAATGGTTGTATGTGACAATGGTACCAACCTCCTCTCCGCCTTCCGACAGGGACACTTGACCCATGTTCCATGTTTGGCTCACGTCCTGAATTTGGTGGTGCAGCGGTTCTTGAGCAGGTACCCAGGCTTACAGGATCTCCTGAGGCAGGCCAGAAAAGTCTGTAGTAATTTCTGCCGGTCATACAATGCCAGTGCTCGGCTGGCTGACATTCAAAGGGAATGCAACCTGCCCACCAACTGCCTCATTTGTGACATGCCCACGCAGCAGAGGGCCATCAATGAGTACCTGTATGAGTATGGCACTGGGACAGGATCAGGGGAGCTTGGCCACATCCACGTTTTTCAGTCCTCAGCACCAAGGTCTGATCAGTTCAAGCAACCATCGCCAGCATCTGCATTACATGGTGCAGGAATATCTAGGGGCAAGAGCAGACCTGGAGACCTTGAGGATGGACCACTGGCCAGAGCTTGTTCAATATGCAATTGAGCTACTGGCCTGTCCTGCATCCAGCGTTCATTCTGAACGCACATTCAGTGCTGCTGGAGGGTTTGTAATGGATCATAGAGTGCGTCTGTCCACAGACTCCGTTGATAGGCTCACATTCATAAAAAATAATCACTCTTGGATCAGCAGCTATCAAGCACCTGATGCTGATGTAACCAATTTATTCTTCTATGGATGTGGGATCCCTTGAAGACTGCCTATGCTGAGTGACTATCCTATTCCTCCTCAATCTTGATGATGCTACCTTTTAAGAACGTTTTTGGTCTAGGGCACCACCACCACTTCCTAAGGCCCAATTTTTCTGCCCCTGTTTAACAGGGGCATGTAATTAAAAATACCGAGGGGGCGGACCTGATGGGGAACTTCGTTCGCTGTGTAATACATGAATAGACCCGCCCCTTCTCTCGTTCCCCATCAGGTCCGCTCAGCGGACCAGATGCTGAACATGAGAAGGGGCGGGTCTATACATGTATTACAAAGTGAGAGAAGTTCCCCATCAGGTCCGCCCCCTCGGTATGTCGGACCCCGCCTACGTCATTGGCCTGAGCGGGAAACTTCCTTCACTGTGTAAATTTAAATTACACAGTGAAGGAAGTTCCCTGCTCAGGCCAATGACGTAGGCGGGGTCGGACATACCGAGGGGGCGGACCTGATGGGGAACTTCATTTGCTGTGTAATACATGTATAGACCCGCCCCTTCTCATGTTCCCCATCTGGTCCGCTGAGTGGACCTGATGGGGAACTTTAGAAGGGGCGGGTCTATACATTTTACAGCGGAGGAAGTTCCCCATCAGGTCCGCACAGGCACAACCAATGACGGACAGCGCTGGACATCGGGATCGCCGCGGGACACTGGATTTCATCGCTGGAATGTTTTTTTTTTTTTTTATTATTTTTTTTTTTTAATAAAGGACTTTTCCAAGGGGTGTGTGTTTTTATTTACATTTTTTGACACTTTCTTCGTGAAATGGTAGGGGTACAATGCACCCCTTACCAATTCACATAGGGGGGGGCCGGGATCTGGGGGTCCCCTTTGTTAAAGGGGTCTTCCAGATTCCGATAAGCCCCCCGCCCGCAGACCCCCACAACCACCGGGCAAGGGTTGTGGGGATGAGGCCCTTGTCCCCATCAACATGCGGACATCCTCCCCATGTTGAAGGCATGTGGCCTGGTACGGTTCAGGAGGGAGGGGGGGCGCTCTCTCGTCCCCCCTCTTCCCCTGCGGCCGGCCAGGTTATGTGCTCGGATAAGGGTCTGGTATGGATTTTTGGGGGGACTCCACGCCATTTTTTTTTAAATTTGGGGTGGAGTTCCCCTTAAAATCCATGCCAGATCTCAAGGGCCTGGTATGGATATTTAGGGGGAACCCCACGCCATTTTTTTTTAATTTGATGCAGGGTTTCCCTTAATATCCATTCCAGACCTAAAGGGCCTGGTAATTGAATTTGGGGGAACCCCCACGCTTTTTTTTTTTTTTTTTTTTTATCAATGACTTTTCTATGTATTGATAAAAGCCGACAATTCATTATAGCCGCGAGTGAGTTTTAAATGACTTTTTTTCCTTCAAAAATGACACTTTGTGCAGGGACAGTTCTAAGCACGGGAAACATGCGCCACTTTACATGCATATCATACACACCCCCCAGGTACGAAATTTAAAGGAATATTTCACTTTTATTTTTTCATTTTAAGCATTATTAAAATCACTGCTCCTAAAAAAACGGCAGTTTTTAAAACTTTTTTTTTGCATTGATACATGTCCCCTGGGGCAGGACCCAGGTCCCCAAACACTTTTTAGGACAATAACTTGCATATAAGCCTTTATAATTAGCACTTTAGATTTCTCCCATAGACTTTTCGAATTTGCCGCGAACACCCCAAATTGTTCGTTGTTCGGCGAATGGGCAAACAGGCAATGTTCGAGTCGAACATGAGTTTGACTCGAACTCGAAGCTCATCCCTAATATTCATATCAGAAATGGGTTTAATATATTCCTATGTATGTTTAACTACAATATTCCACCCATAATCCTCATGTAGAAAAATAATTATATGCATATTCTTATCAGAAATGGGTTTAATATATTCCTATGTATATTTATAAACAATATTCCAACCATAATCCCCATGTAAAAAAATAATTATATGCATATTCATATCAGAAATGGGTTTAATATATTCCTATGTATATTTAGAAACAATATTCCACCCATAATCCCCATGTAAAAGAATAATTATATGCATATTCATATCAGAAATGGGTTTAATATATTCCTATGTATGTTTAACTACAATATTCCACCCATAATCCCCATGCAGATAAATAATTATATGCATATTCATATCAGAAATGGGTTCAATATATTCCTATGTATGTTTAACTACAATATTCCACCCATAATCACCATGTGGAAAAATTATATGCATATTCTTATCAGAAATGGGTTTAATATATTCCTATATATATACTGTGTGTGTGTATATATATATATATATATATATATATATAAAAACAATATTCTACCCATAATCTCCATGTAAAAAAATTATTATATGCATATTCATATCAGAAATTGGTTTATTATATTCATATGTATGTTTAACTACAATATTCCACCCATAATCCCCATGTAGAAAAATAATTATATGCATATTATTATCAGTAATGGGTTAACCACATCAGCCCCGGAAGAATTTACCCCCTTCCTTACCAGAGCACTTTTTGCGAATCGGCACTGCGTCGCTTTAACTGACAATTGCGCGGTCGTGCGACGTGGCTCCAAAACAAAATTGACGTCCTTTTTTTCCCACAAATAGAGCTTTCTTTTGGTGGTATGTGATCACCTCTGCGGTTTTTATTTTTTGCGCTATAAACAAAAATAGAGCGACAATTTTGCTATAATAAATATCCCCAAAAAATCTATAAAAAAACAAAATTTTTCCACAGTTTAGGCCGATGCGTACTCTTCTACATGTTTTTGGTAAAAAAAAAATCGCAATAAGCGTATATTGATTGGTTTGCGCAAAAGTTATAGTGTCTACAAAATAGGGGATAGATTTATTGCATTTTTATTTTATTTTATTTTTTTACTAGTAATGGCGGCGATCTGCGATTTTTATTGTAACCGTGACATTGCGACGGACATATCGGCCACTTTTGACACATTTTTGGGACCATTCACATTTATACAGCGATTAGTGCTATAAAACTGCATTGATTACTGTATAAATGTGACTGGCAGGGCAGGGGTTAACACTAGGGGCGCTGAAGGGGTTAAATATGTTCCCTAGTGAGTGATTCTAACTGTAGGGGGAGGGGACTCACAGGGAGGAGACCAATGTGTGTTCCTCTGTACTGGGAACACACATCGGTCTCCTCACCTCTGACAGGACATGGATCTGTGTGTTTACACACACAGATCCACGGTCCTGCCGCGATCGCGGGCAATCGCGGGTGCCCGGCGGACATCGCGGCCGCCGGGAATGCGCATCGGGTCCCGAGCGATGCAGCGGGCGTGTGCACAAGCGCGCCCCCTAGACGACCGGGAAGCCCAGGACGTCATATGACGTCCACCCAGGATGGGAGATCCCATCTGTGGATGTCATTTGACTATGGGCGGGACCTGAAGTGGTTAAATATGTTCATTGTCAGGAGTTAACATGATATTCCTCCCATAAACCCCATGAGAAATAATAATTCTACCCATATTCCCATCAAAAACAGGTCAAATGTAATTTTTCCATTACTTCTGTATAATTTACTATGGATTCTGTTGTACAGCTGCATATATATATATATAGATCAGCAAGTGAACAGTTAAACATTAGCAACTGCTTCTTGCAACATTTTATCAAGCACTGCAGGAAAGAATAACATATTTTGAGAAACACCAGAGTCATTACCATATATATGTGTATAAAGTACACTGACATCTAGTGAGAGTTCTCAGTATTGCAGCCAATAATCCAATCATCCCATCATTCCAATATGCAGTTTAGTACGTCCCTTGAATTCGTAACAAAGAACCTATAGCAGCTACAAAAATAGCCAAGCAGAAATCAGTGATCCCAGGCAGCTGTGAGGGGATAAACTGTAATAACAGCAAGTAGGTTATAAAATTATTAGGCCTATCAGTAATGGATGTTACTGGACATTGGATGTAGATCCCCTAAATATTAACACACACACACACACACACACATATATATATATATATATATATACATACCGTAATATAAAATATTACCCATAATCTACAAATGAGTATATTCTTGTTTACTGTAGTGTTGTATTTCACAAATATCATCTTATTTTGCCTTGTAGAAATGGTGAATGGTGGAGAGCCAGGTCACTATGCACAGGAGAGGAGGGACTGATACCATTCAACTTTGTGGCACCTATAAGCGGAATCGCCTCAGAGCCGTAAGTGTTTAGGGGAGCGTCTGAAACAAAAAGTGTACTGACATTTTTATCCTTTGCACTAATGAACAGTTTTAAAAACTGTAAGGCCTCATGTACACTGCTGCTTGTAAACTGACGTTTAGGAGCAGTTGGGCATTGTTTTCAACTGCTCCTGAACTCTCCTCTATGTTATCCTATTAGTAAATGTACACTGGTTCGTTTATAGTCGTTTCTAGGCAGTTGTGTTTAGAGGCTTTTTCTTGAACCCCAAAAAATTCATTCAGAAGCTGTGTTTAGAGACAGTTGAAGCTCAAATTGCGGCTAAACACGGCAAGTCACGTTTAGTTTACAGACGTTTTTCATTTTAACAAAAAAAAAAAAAGTGAAATCGTTCAGGAGAGGTTGAACAACGTCCCGTGTACATGAAGCCTAAAAAAATGCATTATCTTACAAGCAAGTACAGTATATGACAAATAGGTAAAGACCACTTTATTTTGTCTAATTGTTTCAATACTTAAAAATATTGAATTGTAATTTGAATTTATCATACCATGTTTTCAAAATAAAGACCAACCTTGTTGTTAAAGCGGAGCTCCGCCCTAAAGTGGAACTTCCGCTCATCGGAACCCTCCCCCCCTCCGGTGTCATATTTGGCACCTTTCAGGGGGAGGGGGGTGCAGATACCTGTCTAAGACAGGTATTTGCACCCACTTCTGGGAGTCCTCTCTGCGGGTATTCTGCGGGTAGTACGTCACTTCCCGCAGAATACCCGTTGTGTTCTGGGAGACACTCGGCTCCCAGAACACAACAGGGACCAGTGAGAACGGCGCAGCGTGACTCGCGCATGCGCCGTAGGGAACCGGGCAGTGAAGCCGCAAGGCTTCACTTCCTGGTTCCCTCACCGATGATGGCGGTGGGGGCAGCAGAGAGATGAACAATCGCTCGTCTTCTGCTGCCGACGTTGCTGGACTCCAGGACAGGTAAGTGTCCTAATATTAAAAGTCAGCAGCTGCAGTATTTGTAGCTGCTGGCTTTTAATATTTTTTTTTCAGGGGAGCTCAGCTTTAAAAAAACCTTTTTAATTGTATCTCAAGCAAAAATCTAGTTGGAAAGGGTTAGAATTTTTATTGTTGTTTATGTCCCCTACTGACAAGGTTTACTACTCTATTTGTACTCATTATTGTCACTGGGAAAAAAAGTGAGGGGAAAAAATGCAGATGTTCAAGAAAGTTTGGGACCCATGGGTTGAATACTTGACGGGGGATCCTAGATCTTTACCCGATTAGAGCTGTCTCTGATTGGTGGGAATTGGAGCACGGGGTCACCTTCCTCTTTTCTATTTTCTTTACTTTCTTACTTTTCTTTCATCCTATCCCCTTTTCCTCCTTTTATTTAATTACATTTTTTATTTTTTTATTTATTTATTTTTTATTTTTTGCTTGTCTTTCTCATTCGGTTTTTGCTATAGTTATATGAGAGTCATCTGATTTGTGCTCTATAATCCCTGCACAGTGAGTACCTCTCCAGAATGTATTCTGATCTCAGGGAGCTGAGTGGTGTGGGTATCCTCACTATACAGCTATTCACCTCCTCTTGCTCATATGTGAAGTGGTCAATAAATGCGTCTATACTATCTGTATATATACATAGTCATATATGGATGATTGATGTTGCTTTATAAAACATAGAGAGGCTCTGTCTCTAACAGTATAGAACTGATACATAGTACTAGCTTCGGACTATGTCTGAAACTCCAAACGAGCTTTGAGGATACCTCATAGGTCTGAGGATGTCTTAAAGTGGAAGTAAACCCTCCTATCATTTTCAGGCAAGGAATCTGCCATCTTGGCCTCTGTTTAATCTTTAACTGCCATGATGCTGCACATGTGATCAGTTATGACACCAGCCATTGGATGGTTTGACAGTTTGGTTGAGAGCACAACCAATGTGACAGTTGGCATTCCAGGCATGCCGGGAATGTAACTGCTTTTTGAAACTGTTAAATCGATGGGTTTACTTCCGCTTTAATTATTCCAGTTACTAAAGACCTGTACCTGGAATACGGTTCACTGTAGGGCTATCCACTCATTGTTTGGATGACTCTGGATTTTGTTTACATTTTATATTGTACTTGTTCTTGTATTCAAGATTGTATTCCTTTTCTTTGTGAAAAATTCAATAAAAACATTGAAACAAAAAAAAGTGAGGGGAAAGCCACAATTTAAAATTGTCACCAGACGGATAGATAAAGGAAAATCTTCCACAGCTGACACCCTTTTCTGTGGAAAACTCTCTGGTAGGGGAATTTTCCTCACTTTGGAAAATTTCCTGTAGCTTCCTGTTGTATCTCTGGGACAGAAAGTAAAGGAAAATTGGAAGCTCTGGTCTGATGTACTACACTGCATTGCTATGGGCTGCGGTGCATAAAGATGAATGAAATGTAATTTTGTGACATTTCAATAAAGTGAACCAGCTTCCAGATTTTATTGTCAAAGCCTAAAGGGGTTGTAAAGGTTCGTGTTTTTTTCACCTTAATGCATCCTATGCATTAAGGTGAAAAAACACCTGGCAATCACGGGACCCCCAGCCCCCCCCGTTTTACTTACCTGAGCCAGTTCACCTGCTCTGCGCGTCCCCGGCATCCTCTTCTCCACAAAGTCTCTACGTTGATTGGATAGATTGATAGCAGCACAGTCATTGGCTCCAGCTGCTGTCAATCAAATCCAATGACGCAGCCGCCAGGGGGGCGGGGGTGAGACACTCACTCTGCAACTTCAAACACCCCAGGACACCGTTCACATACTGCTATGCTACAGACCATCGGGACAAAAGACACAGGTCCTCACACCTTTCACTGAATTCATCTCGACATACACCATGAAACCCAAAAACCTCCTGCTTCTCGGGGACTTTAACCTCTGGGCAAACTCCACCCAGGACCCCATTGCCACCGCCTGCATTGACCAACTGGAAGATCTAGGTCTGCAGCAACTGATAAATGCTCCTACGCATGTTTCGGGTCACACTTTCGACCTCATCCTCAAACAAAATATGGACATCAACACACTGGACAACATGCCTTTACCATGGATGGACCACCACGCCATCAAATTTAAAATAACCACCAACACCATCTTCCAAAAACCGACACACTCAATAACAACACACTGGACAAGATCACAGAAGAAACTACACTCGGAACTCTTCAAAACTACACTATCGAACAAAATAGCAATGCTGAATCAAAACCACTCAACGGAAGAAACACTCAATCACCTTAACAAAGCATTACTACAGACAGCAGACACAGTCGCTCTGAGACGCAGAGCACTCATCCGCAAAAATAATTTGGGCTGGTTCAATGACGCTCTTACATTACTGAAACAAGAATGCAGAAGAGCTGAAAGAGCCTGGAGAAGAAACTCAACAAAGGAAAACAACATAAACTACAAAATACTCACCAAGAAGTACCACAAAGCAATCTTCAAAGCTAAAAAAGAACACTTCTCTAACACCATCTCAAAAGCCCTAAACCGTCCCAGCAAACTTTTCAAATTAGTCGCTCAGACTATGAACCCCACCTGCCTAGAGCCTCCAACAAATGAAACACAAGAATTCTGCAATGAACTATCGGATTTTTTTATTGACAAAATCGAAAACATTCGTGAAATAATTCAGCAGAAAAAAACAACCAACCTCACTCGGCCAGAGCAAGAAGAAAAAATCAATATAAATATTCTACAATCAACTAAATTTACTCTGGTCCCAATCACCATCGACACCACCAAAAGCATAATTAGAAGCCTCAGAGACAGCACATCACCAAATTACATTATTTCTACAAAACTCCTGAAAGAATGTACCGACATCTTGGCACCCACCATAACACACCTCATAAATCAATCGTTCAAAGAAGGTATTGTTCTGATCTCCCTAAAGCAAGGCATAATCAAACCCCTCCTAAAGAAACCCAACCTCGACCCCAAAGACCCAAACCACCGCAGACCGGTAACAAGCCTTAACACCATCTCCAAGATCATTGAGAAAGCAGTAGTACAACAGATACAACTCCATTTGGACAACTACAAAACTGCTGGACCCACTACAATCGAATTTCCGCCCAGGCCACGGGACAGAAACGGCACTCCTCAAAATATGGGATAACGCCCTCGAAGCAGCAGATGACAGAGAATCGTGTCTCCTGGTGCTGCTGGACCTCAGTGCAGCTTTCGACACAGTAGACCACAAAACTCTGCTCACTCGTCTCAAAGAAGTAGCCGGAGTCGCAGACTCTGATCTACCCTGGTTCGCATCCTTCCTAGAAAATCGATCCCAGACAGTGAAACTAGGAACCTTCACTTCGGAAACACGCACCATTACATGCGGAGTCCCTCAAGGATCACCCCTGTCGCCCGTGCTCTTCAACATCTACCTCCGCCCACTCCTCAAAATCATCAGCAAACAGGACCTGCTCTACCACTCCTACGCTGATGACACTCAACTTTACTTTCGCGTCACCAACAAAAAAGACCAATATCACGGACTAGAAAAATTACTCACATTGATCGATAATTGGATGATGGAGAGCTCCCTCAAACTTAATGGATCCAAAACAGAACTTCTCTTTCTCCACGCAAACCGAAAGACAAACGCTAGGACTACATGGACACCACTGACCATCCTTGGACAAACCATCACCCCAAGCACCAAAGTCAAAAGCCTCTGAGTCATCTTTGACTCAGACATGACTACGGACGCACAAATAGGATCAGTAGTCAGCGGATCTCACCATCTTCTCCGCCTCCTGCGTAGACTCATCCCCTTCATCCCGGAAGAGGACACAGCAGTAGTAGTTGGAACAATCATCAATTCCCGACTCGACTACGCAAACTCCCTCTACCTAGGACTACCCAAATACCAGATTTCTTGTCTACAAGTCGTCCAGAACACAGCAGCCAGACTGGTAACGGGAAAAAAAACCTGGGAATCAATCACCCTGTCCCTGAGGACCCTCCATTGGCTAGCCGTAAAGGATCAGGTCACATTCAAGACCTTCTGCCTCACTCACAAATGCACACAAGGAAATGCTTCTCAATACTTATGCGAGAAAATAAAACACTACACCACTAATCGCGTCCTCCGATCAACTAACCGAAACCTCCTTCACATCCCCAAGTCCCGCTACAAATCTAAGGGAGAACAAAGATTTGCAGTCCAAGGACCACGGCTATGGAACGCTCTACCCACGAACATCCGCATGGAAGAAAACCATTGGGCCTTCAGGAAAAAACTTAAGACCCACCTCTTCTGAAGGATCAGGATGACACTGGATGCAAAAGTGCCTAGAGGCGATTTAGTTCGCATTTGTAGCGCTATACAAGTTACTCACTCACTCACTCACTCATACATTCAGCAACTATGGATGCAGAGTGTATGACAGGGAGCGAGCCCGCATGGTAACCCCCTCGGGAGAGAGTTTCCCAGAGGGGGTTAGCTATTAGGGGAGGAGCCGTGAGAGCCGCCGTGGGACCCCAGAACAGGAGGATCGGGGCCACTCTGTGCAAAACTAACTGCACAGTGGAGGTAAGCATGACATGTTTGTTATTTTCCCCATAAATTTACCTTTACAACCCCTTTAATTGAACAAGCTGAAATGAGAAGCTGATTGGCTACCATGCACAGCTGCACCAAATTCTAAATGCTCCACTTTTAGTAAATCTTCCCCACTGTGTCATTACAGTGCATCAGCATTGCTCCCTTCACCATACGCACCAGTGGCTGTGGTATAACACACCTGCTGGTGTGAAACAGCCCTTAAAAAACTTTTTCTGGCAGCTCTAGGAGTATAGAGGCAGCCAAGCTTTTTACACACTCCACTGAACACTGTAATCAACAGCTCTGTTCAATGAGGGAGACAAAGACAAAATTGGATGATATGGACAGCCGCACTCCAAAAAACCTTATTGGTTGCCTTTATTGTAAAAAACGAATAGGTGCACTACAAATCACAGCAAGACAGGGATAGCAGCTGACGCGTTTCTCACTGTAATCTAGTGCTTACTCGAAGCTATGAATTGCCAGCACCCATGGCTTCCTGAGGGACTATTGATTGTCTAAGCATACTCACCTGGAGCGGTAACTCCCTTCCTTCATCTGTTCAATGAGGGAGAGCAATGTTGGTTAGAGTAGTGTCCAGTAGATATGTCAGACCAATGATGATCAAAACACTGTTCGGTGTGGTGTAATGCAATGTTTCATAACTCCAGTCCTCAAGTACCACCAACAGGTCATGTTTTCAGGCTTTCCATTATTTTGCACAGGTGATTTGATCAGTTTCACTGCCTTAGTATATACCACAGTCGTTTTATCTGAGGGAAATCCTGAAAAAATGACCTGTTGGGGATACTTGAGGACTGGAGTTGGGAAACATTGGTGTAATGGACCACAGGATAGCTCCTGTGTGATAGCTATGTGGTCAAGCTATGCTATGTGCTGGCAGCACAGGGTTTTTTTTTGTTTGTTTTTTAACTTTGCTGTAGCACTTAGTAGATAACAGAAAGTATACAAGAGACATATTCATTACTGTATGTGCAGTATGACTGCACTACAGTAATAAATGAGCAGGGTTTAAATGTGTGTTGACTGGCACTGCATTATTAAAGAAAGGTGAATATTATAAAAAAAGTGAATGTGACATTCACCAAACATTCACTGCAGATGAACCAATCACTGAAATACATGCATCAGGAAGATACACCTTCAGTCAATGTTTAGTGAATGTCACATTCATTGCTTTATCCCCTCTGATATCAACAATGTATGGTATTATACACAACCATGACTCTAAAGATGTGATTCAGCCTGTTAATTTTTTTCAGCTGGTTCTTCAAGAACCTTGGACGGAAAGATGCAGAGCGTCAGCTTTTAGCTCCAGGAAATCAGCAAGGATCATTTCTAATAAGAGAGAGTGAGACCAGCCAAGGTATTTTAGTCCACAAACTGATGAAGGAACCAAGATATAGTTGTCCTCATTATGAAAAGAGAAACATTGGCACCCATTAACACAGTGATTATCCTTTTATGACAACCCAAGCTCCGTTTGTAAAGCCCCGCACCACCGATTGCTTGTTTTAACTGGACCCATCACTTGCAAAGATAATTAAAAATAGCAACTCTGTCTCTAAAAGAAGCTTCTTTTCACTAGAATAATGACAAGCTCTGGGGGTACTTTTGCTTCTTGTAATTAATTCACTATAACAGTTTACCAGGTTATGTGGTAAATACAGCCTTTAACCACTTAAGGACCGGACCAATACGCAGCCTAATGACCAGAGGTGTTTTCACAATTTGGCACTGCGCTGCTTTAATTGGAAATTGTGCGGACATGCAATGTTGTACCCAAACGAAATTTGCGTCCTTTTCTTCCCACAAATAGAGCTTTCTTTTAATGGTATTTGATTGCCTCTGCAATTTTTTATTTTTTTGCAATATAAAAACGGAAAAAGACTGAAAATTTTGAAAAAAAATGATATTTTCTACTTTTTGTTATAAGAAAAATCGAATAAACTCAATTTTAGTCATACATTAAAGCCCCATACACACTATCAGATTTTCTCCTGATTTTTGTCATCAGACTTACCAAAACCATGTAGTACAAGGGCATGCCTGATTGCATACAAATTGAAACTCTTAAGCCCTGTACACACGATCGGATATCCTATGGATTCTAATCCGATGGTTTTGTCCATCGGAAATCCGATGAAGCTGACTTCCATCAGTCTTGCCTACACACCATCAGTCAAAAAACTGACCGTTCCAAACGCGGTGACGAAAAAAGATGAGCCGAGAAAAATTAAGTTCAATGCTTCTGAGCATGCGTCGACTTGATTCTGAGCATGCGTGGGTTTTTTATCCGATGGACTTGCCCATAGACGATCGGAATTTGCTAACGGTTTTTGATCCATCGGAAAAATTTAAAACATGTTCTATTTTTTAAAACCGATGGAAAAAAGACCGATGGGTCCCATACACGATCGGTTTGTCCGATGAAAAAAGTCCATCGGACTGTTTTCATTTGTAAAACCGATCGTGTGTACAGGGCTTTAAGGTTTGACCTCATATTAGATGGTTTTGGTAAATCTGATGACAAAAATCAGCAGAAAATCTGATAGTGTGTATGGGCCTTTAGGCCAAAATGTATTCAGCCACATGTCTTTAGTAAAAAAAAAATCAATAAGCGTATATTTATTGGTTTGCCCAAAAGTTATAGTGTCTACAAACTAGGGTACATTTTCTGGAATTTACACAGCTTTTAATTTATGACTGCCTATCTAATTTCTTGAGGTGCTAAAATGGCAGGGCAGTACAAAACCCCCCAAAATGACCCCATTTTGGAAAGTAGACACCCCAAGGAAATTGCTGAGAGGCATGTTGAGCCCATTGAATATTTTTTTTTGTCCCAAGTGATTGAATAATGACAAAAAAAAAAAAAAAATTACAAAAAGTTGTCACTAAATGATATATTGCTCACACATGCCATGGTTATATGTGGAATTGCACCCCAAAATACATTTTACTGCTTCTCCTGAGTACGGGGATACCACATGTGTGGGACTTTTTAGGAGCCTAGCCGCGTACGGGACCCCGAAAACCAAGCACCGCCTTCAGGATTTCTAAGGGCACAAATTTTTGATTTCACTCCTCACTGCCTATCACAGTTTCGAAGGCCATAAAATGCCAAAATAGCACAAACCCCCCCCCCCAAATTACCCCATTTTGGAAAGTAGACACCCCAAGCTATTTGCTGAGAGGCATGGTGAGTATTTTACAGCTCTCATTTGTTTTTGAAAATTAAGAAAGAAAATAATTTTTTTTTTTTTTCAATTTTCAAAACTTTGTGACAAAAAGGGAGATCTGCAAAATGCTCACCATACCTCTCAGCAAATAGCTTGGGGTGTCTACTTTCCAAAATGGGGTCATTTGGGGGGGTTTGTGCCATCTGGGCATTCCATAGCCTCCGAAACTGTGATAGGCAGTGAGAAGTGAAATCAAAAATTTACACCCTTAGAAAGCCTGAAGGCGGTGCTTGGTTTTTGGGGTCCCGTACGCGGCTAGGCTCCCAAAAAGTCTGACACGTGGTATCTCCGTACTCAGGTGTAATTCCACATATGCCCATGGCATGTTTGAGCAATATATCATTTAGTGACAACTTTGTGCAAAACAATAAATAAAAAAAATTCTTTTTTCCGCAACTTGTGTCAACATATAAAATATTCCATGGACTCGACATGCCTCTCAGTATAGCTTGGGGTGTCTACTTTCCAAAATGAGGTCATTTGGGGAGGTTTTGAACTGTCCTGGCATTTTATACACAACATTAGGAAGCTTACATCCACTCTTCTAACCACTTGAAGACAAAGCCCTTTCTGACACTTTTTGTTTACATGAAAAAAAAATTTTTTTGCAAGAAAATTATGTTGAACCCCCAAACATTATATATTTTTTTAAAGCAAATGCCCTACAGATTAAAATGGTGGGTGTTGCATTTTTTTTTTCCACACAGTATTTGCGCAGCGATTTTTCAAACGCATTTTTTGGGGAAAAAATACACTTTTTTTTTTATTTTAATGCACTAAAACACACTATATTGCCCAAATGTTTGATGAAATAAAAAAGATGATCTTAGTCCGAGTACATGGATACCAAACACGACATGCTTTAAAATTTCGCACAAACGCGCAGTGGCGACAAACTACATACATTTTTAAAAGCCTTTACAGGTTACCACGTTAGATTTACAGAGGAGGTCTACTGCTAAAATGACTGCCATCGATCTGACTTTCGCGGTGATACCTCACATGCATGATGCAATTGCTGTTTACATATGACGCCAGACCGACGCTTGCGTTCCCCATTGCGCAAGAGCAGGGCGGGACAGGGGTAATTTTTATTTTATTTTTTATTATTAATTTTGCTTTTTTATTTTATTTTTAAACTGTTTCTTCCATATAATTTTTTTTATCATTTTTATTGTTATCTCAGGGAACGTAAATATCCCCTATGATAGCAATAGGTAGTGACAGGTACTCTTTTTTTGAAAAAACTGGGGTCTGTTAGACCCTAGATCTTTCCTCTGCCCTCAAAGCATCTGACCACACCAAGATCGGTGTGATAAAATGCTTTTCCAATTTCCCAATGGCGCTTTTTATATCCGGGGGGGGAACTTCCCTCCCACTGCTTGTAAAAGCAGTCCAGAGGCTAATTAGCCGCTAGGATTGCTTTTACATGAAAGCCGGCCGCTGGCTAAATAGAATGATACCAAGATGATACCTAAACCCGCGGGCATTAATCTGGTATAACCATTCAAAGTCCAGCAACATACCAGTACGTTGCTGGTCCTTGTTGGACATGTATTGTAATCTTTTTTTTCATGCAGCCTGTTGGCTGAACGAAAAAAAGAGATTGATCGGTGGGTATGCCCACCATTAGAATACCTCCCTTCATCCACCCACTTCTAATGATGGGCATACATGCACCATTTATATATGCCGAAGCATGGGGGCATCCTCCCGCAAAAGTTATGCCGCGTACACACGGTCGGACTTTTCCACGGGCAAGCCTCCGTCGGAATTTTGACCGTATGTACGTGGCATTAGGAGCAAAATCGCTCCTCCGCTCCTGCTGCCCCCATGCTTTTTTTTTTAAACTGTGGTGGTGAAATCACCTCCTACAGCACTGGAGTCGCAGGGATCAGGCCTGTCTCTGCAAACGCTGCAATTATTTGTGTTGTGTTTTGCAAGTGACAGTGATCGATCGATACTGCACTTGGGTGGCCTGGGCTGGACAGAGGGGCAAAACGCAGGTGCTAGCAGGTTTCTGGGCTGATCCCGCTAACACTGCATTTTTGGGAACCCTAAACTGCTGGGGACGCTAGTATAGATCTGATCAGATCAGATATTGATCTGTTCAGATACTATATCACTAAGGGAGGTATATGCTTCACGCGTGGGTGTTAGCGTTACTGGCACTAACCTGACACTGCCTGGGGTGTGACGCAGACCCTCTCTGGCGCTAAAACCTAATTGATATCTCCCGCCGGGCGAACAGGGGGTTAAACCTTTATTGAGTTATATACGGCGGGTGCCCTGACACTATAAAAAGCAAACTAACTAACTAACCAGCGTCGCCCGTAACACTTATATGGTGATCACTGGTGAAAGGGGTAACTAGGGGCAATCAGGGGGTTAAACCTTTATTAGGTAATATATGGGGGTACCTGATGCTATATAAAAACCTGACGGGGAACCTAAATAACAAAATAACTGACTGGCTAACCAGTGTCACCAGTAACACTTATACGGTGATCACTGGTGAAAGGGTTAACTAGGGGCAATTAGGGGGTTAAAACCTTTATTAGATAATATATGGGGGCACCTGACGCTATAAAAACCTGCGGCGAACCTAAAAAAAATAACTGGCTACCTATCGGCACCAGCATAACTAATACAGCGATCAGAAAAACGATCGCTTAGTGACACTGGCAAAAGGGGGTGAAAGGGTTACCTGGGGGGCGATCAAGGGGTTAAACCTTTATTAGGTAATATATGGGGGTACCTGACGCTATAAAAACCTGCGGCGAACCTAAAAAAAATAACTGGCTACCTATTGGCACCACCGACACTAAGACAGTATATGTGAGCGCCGCAGGAGAGATGACATCACTTCCTCCTGCCTGTGTAAACATTACACAGGCAGAGGAAGCTTTTCATTCGCCGGGAGCGATAGCGAGGGGGTGGCCAGAAACGAATGGCGGCCCCCTCATCACGGATCGCTCCCGAAGCGATCCCGGCCACTCACTGTACCGGAGGGGGGTCCGATTGGACCCCCCACCCATACGAAGGCAGGCACGTGTACAGGTACGTGAGTTTGCCTGTCCGTGCCATTCTGCCGACGTATATGTACAGTGAGCGGACGTTAAGGGGTTAAAGTGTGTTTAAACCCAAAAACAAACATTCAATATATTGCAACTTACCAGATGTGGTGGCTGCATACGTTTTTTTTTTCTTTTTCTTTATTTTCACCTGGTAATAGCTCTGGTAACACATGTCCTGTCTTAAAGGAACACTAAAGGTTCCCGTTTTTTTTTTTTTAAATAACAAACATGTTATACTTACCTCCACTGTGCAGCTCGTTTTGCACACAGTGGCCCCGATTCTGGTCCCTCGGCGGCTGTTTCAGCTCCTCCCCGCAAGGACTCCACACCATAATGCGAGCTCGCTCGCATGGTGTCGAGTTACTACGGGCGCTCTCCCGTGATACAGCGGCGACTATAGCCGCCGACTGTATCACTCGGCCCCGCCCCCGGCGCCCCGCGTCATTGGATGTGATTGACAGCAGCGCCAGCCAATGGCTGCGCTGCTTTCAATCCATCCACTGTAGCCAATCAACGGCCGGGCTCAGGAACTCGGAGGATGATGGGAGCGAGCGCGGGACTTTCGAGGGGTCAGGTAAGTAAAACGGGGGCTTGGGGGGGCGGTATTGTCAAATGTTTTTTCACCTTAATGCATAGGATGCATTAAGGTGAAAAAACATGTACCTTTACAACCCCTTTAAGGCCCGTACACACAATCGGATTTTCCGATGGGAATTGTGTGATGGCAGGCTGTTGTCGGAAAAAACGACCGTTTGTATGCTCTATTGGACAATTGTTGTCGGATTTTCCGCCAACAAATGTTGGATAGCATGCTTTAAAATTTTCCGACAACAAATGTGTGTTGTCGGATTATCCAATCGTGTGTACAGAAGTCCTTCGGACAAAACTTCCAAGTACAAACACGCATGTTCAGAAGCAATGCTAACCATAACACAACATTAGCAGAAGTTGCCCAACGGGTGGCACTAAAGAGCTGAAAAACCATGTAGTTTTGTGTTTGTTGGCCGACAATTCTTTGCTGTTTGTGTGCAAGACAAGTTCGTGGCCAACGCCCTTCGGACAAAAGTCCTACGCTTTGTCCACGGAAAATCCGATCGTGTGTACCAGGCTTTAGAGTGGCTTCACTGTATCCACAGAGGAGCAGGTTAGCCACCCTTGGACAGCAGCATTGTCAACCTATGGAGAGTCAAAAAAAATTATTCTGCGCTAGGTAATGTATATGCCAATTTTCACTGAATTCCACACTTAAGGCCTATACACACGATCGGATTTTTTGACAAAAACGGTCCGACGGACGTGTTTTATCGGACAATCTGACCGTGTGTATGCTCCATCGGACAATTGTTTTGGGTTTTTCAACGGATAAATTTTCGCTGTGCATGCTCTCAAACTTTCTGGCAACAAATGTCTGATGGAGGATAATCTGATCATGTGTACACAAGTCCATAGGACTAAAGTCCAAAGTACAAACACGCATGCTCAGAACCAATGCTAAAGATCAGACAACAATAGCAGAAGTTGCCCAAAGGGTGGCGGTAAAGAGCTGAAAAACCACGTGATTTGGTGAATGTTGGCTGAAAAAGTTCTGCGTATGCATACCAAGTTCACGGCCAACGCCCCTTCGGACCAAAATCCGCGGAAAAGTCAGATGGAAGTCCGATCGTGTGTATGAGGCTTAAGTGATAATGTAAATAATCAGTAAGATTGACAGCTGCACTCACAATATTGCACACACACACAATATTAACAAAACACCATAAAGAAAAAAATGCTGCGCTGTCTATATGTGCATAATGGAATAAATTGCTAAAAAAAGAAGATTTCATGCAAATATAAACTGCAAAGTGCTTAAAACCACTGGTTTAGATAATTAAATAATATTCCTATCATTAACCACCAATTGCTTATTTGCAAAGTGCAGTGTGTCACAAATATTAAAGTGAAATCAGTCCCAATGTCCATAGAAAAAAAAGCTCCTTACCAGAAATATATGACCCTTGCAGGTCAAAAAATGCATCAATAGATAAATATCCACAAAGGAGTGACTCTCAGCAGGCAACCACTTGAATGCATCTCCTCCTCTCCAAAGCAATGTGACCCGATGGTATTCTCACAGGCATGTATGGGACACGGTACACTCAAAGAGAGGAAGGGCAAACCTCATTGCACAATGATCATTAAAAACAGTTTATTGTAAAAAAAAAAGACTTACAGTAAAGGGGTTGTAAAGGTTCGTTTTTTATTTTCTAAATAGGTTCCTATTAGCTAGTGCATTGTTGGTTCACTTACCTTTTCCTTTGATTTCTAAATGTTTTTTTTCTTTGTCTGAATTTCTCACTTCCTGTTTCTCCTCACTAAACTTCACACCATCATCCGAGCGGTGTTGAGTCAGCCAGAACAGCTTACTGAACAGTTTACTGAGGAGGAACAGGAAGTGAGAAAGTCAGACAAAGAAAACAAAGAAAAAAAATATTTAGATGGGAAATCTAAGAAAAAGGTAAGTGAACCAACAATGCACTAGCTTAAAGGAACCTATTTAGAAAATAAAAAACGAACCTTTACAACCCCTTTAAACTCACAGGAACAGTATGATTACAAGCATTCAGTAAAAACAGTGCCTTGCGCCCCTACAGGCGTAATGACGTCACTGCTATCTCCTTCCTCATTCCATCGGATTTTATTCCATCGGAAATCCGATCGTGTGTACAAGGCATAAGATAAGATAAACTAGTAGATTTAGATGGACTCTACATAACTGACTAACAAATTAAAGTCCAACTTCAGCTAAGACTTTTTAAGCAGTCACAGAATTTTGTTTCTTATATTTGGCATAAAGCTATTAACTGAATTTTTGATGTTGTTTTTTTCTTCCTTGTACCTAATTCTATCAACTTTCCCCTCATATATGCCTTATTGGCCTCCCACAAGGAAAACTCAGGCATTTCTGGTGATATTAACTGAATTAAGAAAAGATGACCATTGTAAGCAGTGTTTAATAAGTTATCTCAGCCTTCTAACTTTCACTTTTCGTGGACAGTTTGGTCTGGTAAAGGAAATTGTAAAACATTAGATTTATTGGCAGCATCAACATGTAATAAAACTAACTTACATGGGGGGTGTGGTTCAAAGAAACAAAGGCTGTTGTGTTAATGCTATTGCCAGATTCCATCATTTATTTCATTATGTATTTTGCCCATAGTTCTAATTTTAATGGGTACATACTTTCATAAAGTTGGTAAGGATTGTATTGGAGCACTGCTTTCTTCCTACTAATTTTACTACCATCACTGACGCCTCTTCAGGTTCCTATTCCTTATCTGTGCGGGATCTTGATCAAGTTCAAGGAGAAGTAGTGAAACATTACAAGATTCGGAACTTGGATAATGGAGGTTTCTACATTTCTCCAAGAATAACGTTCAAAAATCTTCGGGAACTTGTGCAACATTATTCGGGTAAGCATTTCTGCTCTCACTGTAAGAAAAAGTACAAAACTCTCAAAATAAATATAGAAATTAACTTTCTTTAAGGGGGATAATTTTTGTAGAATATTTCTGTAGATATCTTGTTTATATGTTCATGACATAGGCCACTTTCACACTGGTGCACTTTTGCAACGCTCAAATGCATCGTTCCAGCATGAAAAAAGTGCATGAAGTTTATTCCCCTTTAAATCCTATGTTCACACCAGTGTACTGTGTTTCTGCTGTGTTTTGAAAAGTCCTGCATGCTGCATCTGTGGTGCGCTCTGTAAAAAGTGCACCAAAAATGCACCTTCCCCTTCCATAGAAGTAAATGGAAATGCACCAAAAAGGCATCGCATTGTGTTTTGGGTGCCCTTTTGGGATCACATGTCCAGGCTTCACAGGTGCCTGCTGGGAAACAATGTAATATATTGGCCAGTAAATGCATTGAAAACACAATATGCGTTGTGTTGAAATTTAGAGTAACCCACTAAAAACACAATATACCAGCATGAAATGGTCCAAAGTAAGTGACAAATGTGTTTTAATGTTATTTAAGGTCTATGTAAAGTATGAAAAACTTTATATAATTATTTAATTTTGACCATAAGCAGCAGGTGAATAACTCTTTGATATCATTAGCTTTTAGAGGCTGATTAAAGCTGGCCATAGATGGATAGAAATTCATCCAGTTCAGCAGGAACCGACTGAATTTCGATCCATTCGCTCCCATTCTAGAGATCAACTAATGATCAACTTTTCTTGAACTGGCTTGTTGGAAATGTTTCCTTCGATCAACACTGTGGCAAATTGGCTGCAGCGCTAAATTGTGTATTCTGACAGCTGTCAGGGAATGCCTGAAAGATTAATTTAGTCAGCTAAATCGATCGTTTTACCACAGTGCCTCCAATACAAAAATTATTTATGAAAACAATTCAACTGACTTATTAAATAGCACGAAAAGACCGATGTGAGTATAGACTGCAGATTATCAAAAATAAGTTCATATTTATTACAATAAGTCACTTACAAACACCACTAACAGTTTGATTAATAGGTGAGACACTACAATTTACAATGAATTGCTAAAGTTTTTGTGTATCTGTTGGATTGAACTAAATGTTTAATTTCCCCAATTCTAGATATCCTAGCTTGTTTTCATAAAATTTGGCAGATAATATTCTGCATTTGACTAACTTGACCTATGAAACGGCTGCAGTCGGATTACCAAGTGAAGTTAGTCTAAATTTATGCCAGTAAAAACTAATTAAAATGTCCAAATTTTGGGGTGTTAGGAGATCTAATGGGGTAGCAAATTAACTTTTATAAAATACTTGCACACAGAAAATTAAGTATAAATAGGAAACTATAGCTACCCATTCAAATTAGCTGCCGACTAATGGGTGGAGTTGATCTTCCCCAAAATGGCATCTATCTAGGATGGAGCTGGGTGCCCTGGCTTCAGTGAGGTGTCAGATCTAGATGAGTGTTCTTTAGATGATGTGATGGTCTCCAGATGATGGTGTCTGTTCTCTAGATCAGTGTTTCTCAATTCCAGTCCTCCAGGAGCCCCAACAGGTCACGTTTTCAGGATTTTCATTATTTTGCACAAGTGATTTGATCAGTTTCACTGCCTTAGTAATTACCACAGCCGTTTCATCTGAGGGAAATCCTGAAAACATGACATATTTTGGTGCCTTTAGGACTGGAGTTGAGAAACACTGCTCTAGATGATGGGCGTGTGTCTGCTGTTGATGAGTGTGTGTCCTTCTGATGAGTATGTGTCTTTCTGATTTGCTCTCTTATAGAGTGGCCAGAGAATACTGTCATAAAACTTTGCTACGCCTGGCCCAGAAGGTGTAACCTTCTTCTATGATTGGTGGGGCAATCTAATTATCAACCCTGTGTTTACTTATGTACTAGCTCACTTGACCACCAAGGACAATAATTGTCCATCCTGAATTTTCAGTGGAAATGGATCCTATAAAATAATCTGTTATAGTACAAATTAGTATTTTAATATAACAAGTTAGACTAGGCAATTCTATCTAAAACATATAGAATGCCCAGAGAGTCTGGTGATTTTCTATTTTAGGGTAGTGGCAATTAAATGGGAACTTTAACTTTTAAATAAAAAGATGGAATTTCATATATATCAATTAAAATAATAGTTGTACACATATAGAGAAAAGAAGAAAAAATATATAATTTGTATACTTAAACTATTTATTGATTATAGCCACCCTATAACACACATATGTTTTTAACAACCATATTTATATTGAGAAACCCTTTTTCTGGTAATTGGAGATATGTGTCCGAGAAGGCTGCAGGGGTAAGGAGAGGGGCTGAACTTCTGGCTCAGATCACCACAGCACATTTGAGCAGAAGTGGGAGCAGGTACCTGTCAAAACCAGGTACCTGTTCCCCCCCTTCCCCCCCAAAAATGCCAAATGTGGCAGTGGAGGGGGTGCAAACAAGCAGAACTTTCCCTTTTGGGTGAAGTAGAAAAGGATATTTACTAAGTAGAAAATAAAGTGAAGCTTCATGCACTTCAATCACATGCAAGTAAAAATCCTAATTGTATTGTTAATAATAGTAAATAAGGTCACCATTGTGGCTATTTGAACATTCTCTATTCCTTTAGTAAATAAAGTTCAGTGATTCCAAGCAGTGACATTTGCCCGTCATCTCCTCTGCTTAGTAGGGTTCCTAGAGGTTAAAGGTAGTCTGAAAGAAAACACATCCTGCTGTAATTTCACATTTAAAAAGAACATAATGCTCTGGGACACCAGGATTATGGATGCATACTGGATTAAATGTTAATTTCTAAAATTGGGATTTTAAATAAATAGTAAATATAATATATATATAATATTTATTTATATTATTATATTTACCATAATTATTTTATATATTATATAATTTTAAATATATAATAATAATATTTTTTATATATAAATTTACCTAAAAAATAAAACTGATCCAAAAACATTAACATTTTCCTTTAAAAAGAGAAGGACATATCACACTTACAGAAGAACTAAGCACAGGCCCTTTTATCATGCTGTAAGCATTTACATGATTTGATTTGGCAGCAGATGTAAAATATTCTGTTTTATCTAGTATCCTTGGATGGACTGTGTACATTGCTAAAGGACCCATGTGAAACTAAACGTCCACAAAAACCTTGGTGGACTGATGAATGGGAAATCCCTCGCAACAGACTGCAGCTGGCAAAAAAACTAGGCGCAGGCCAGTTTGGAGAGGTGTGGATGGGTAAGTAGATTTATTTCAAATGTAGCTAATTTATGTTAATCTGAACTTAGTATTTTTTTACATTTTCAATAAATCTATTCTTTTTTAATTATTCAGATGAATGTAGAGTTTGCACCAAAGCACTTCCTGTGAAGTATACATAAGTATTTGGTAGTATTTTTTGTGAGACATACACTATGTGAAGTATGTGCTAAAACATTTCTGCATACAGGCAAGGAGGCTTGGAACCTACATTGTCACTAAATATATGAAGAATATATTACATAACTGGCAACCAAAAAATTCTGTAGGTGTAGCTACCTTAGAAATTAGGACAGGTTTCAGTTAGTTCCATCTCCTTAAAGTAAAGTTCAGCCTAAAACTAAAATCTCTTAAGCCCTGTACACACGATCGGATTTCCTATGGTTTTTTAACCGATGGATTTTTCCATCGGAAAACCGATGAAGCTGACTTTCATCAGTCTTGCCTACACACCATCAGTCGAAAAACCGACCGTTCCAAATGCAGTGACGTAAAACACTCAGATGAGCCGAGAAAAATTAAGTTCAATGCTTCTGAGCATGCGTCGACTTGATTCTGAGCATGCGTGGGTTTTTTATCCGATGGAGTTCCCCACAGACGATAGTAATTTTCTATCGGGTTTTTTAACCATCGGATAAATTTAAAACATGTTCTATTTTTAAACACCGATGGAAAAAAGACCGATGGGGCCCATACACGATCGGTTTGTCCGATGAAAAAAGTCAGTCGGACTGTTTTCATCGGTAAAACCTATCGTGTGTACAGGGCTTTAGTCTACTTGCAGCCCCATTCTAAGACAAACCTATCAAACCATGTAAAGCAAAAATCGCTATACATACCATTTCTGAAGCCGCTCCAGTCCATCCCCATGCTGAGCTGTCAGCAGTGGCTTCTGTGTGTGGGAGTGTGCAGGACAGGCAGCCAACAAAAGAAGCCCCATAGTAACTCTATGGATGACGTCCCTTTCCAGGCATTTCCCAGCCGTGTCGACTTTCTCCTGCACACAGCTTGAGACCGGACTGGATCGGCTTCAGAAAAGGTATGTATAGCGATTGTTGCTTTACAGGGTTAGATAGGTTAGTCTTAAAATGTGGCTGCGAGTAGAGTTAGGCCCCTTTCACATTGGGGCGTTTTTCATGCGGTTTAGCGCTAATAATAGCGCTGTTATACCGCATGAAAAAATCCTGCCCTGTGCCTTCAATGTGAAAGCCCGAAGGCTTTCACACTGAAGCGGTGCGCTAGCAGGACCGCTCCAAAAGTCCTGCTAGCCGCTTCTTTACAGCGGTAAAGGAGCGGTGTGTTCACCGCTCCTTTACCGCGGTCTCCCATTGAAATCAATGGGACAGCGCGGTAATACCGCCCGCAAACCGTGGCAATAGCCGCGGTTTGCGGGCGGTATTAACCCTTTTTCGGCCGCTAGCGGGGGTTAAATTAACCCCCCTAGCCACCGCATACCGCGGTAAGAACGACGGTATAGCAGCGCTGAAAATCGCGCTGCTATACCGCCACCGCACCTGCCCGCCCCAGTGTGAAAGGGGCCTTAGAGATTTTAGTATAAGGCTGAACTTCGACTGTAACTGTCAGAGCAGGGAACAGCCCTGTGAAAGCATAAAAAGAGTAGCTATATATCAAAAAACATTTTTTTTAATATATATTTCTGCTTACCAGTCCTTAGGGGTGGTGGCTGTAGTAGTTTTTTCCCAGACTTTTTATTCTTCCTTCCCTGCAGGAAAGGAATTTGCTTGATTCCCCCATCAACACAGACAGTGTTGATGCAGGGATTCCTCCTGCTGGGCCATTGTCTTGTAAACTTGGTAGATTCAGCCTGCCCATACACATTTCGAATCTCACCCTGTTTCTGCTGAACCAGCCGAGATTTAAACCATGTATGGCCTGCCTAACACACTTTCTTTTCTAGGGTGACAACGCTAACTCACTCAATTAGTGATTCCTGATTAAACTACAACTAAAGGCTCCTGTACTCAGGGGCATATTTGCCACGAGTCATTTGCCTTGGGCGGCATTTTTTTTGGAAGGGGGGCAGCATGTACGCAGCTCCATGTGTCATGGAGCAGACAGACGGCGGGCAGGTGTGTATGGGGCCAGGGGGTGTGGAGCTGCGGAGCTGTTATCAGGACGCTATGAGGTCGCCGGCAATTCTAGTGATTGACATCCAGCAGGATTCACCATGAACACAGTGTTGGTGTGTGTGTGCTCGCGGCTGGTAACATTCATTGGTTAACATATTGTAAAGTGTGCGGAGACATGCGGGAGGTGTGATCCAGCTGTGTGTTCTCCCCGCACTGCTCACCTTGTGTACAGGAGGAAGTTTCTGCTCTACCTGGGAGAGTGAGGGGGCGTTGTCCGCAGACTGTCCTGGCTGTGCCTGGGGTGGGGGTTCTTTCTGGGTGTCTTAGCTTGCGTGATTCTTCAGGTCACTTCCCGGTGTCCAGCCTTTGCTGTGAATTGTTCTGAAGAGATTTAAACAGATGTGGGGGAGGGGGTGACTTCCTCTTGTGAGGGCTCACTATTCTTAGGGCCTGCTCTGACCCCCAAAGGGGGTGTTCTATGTGCTGTATATGGGGCTCCTGTCCTCTCCTTATCATGGTGCCATCCATGAGTCCTCACATTCCCCAGGTGTCTTCTCATAGGTGACCTCTGCAACTCTGCTGTCTAAACACCCCATCGCTCTCCCTCTGAAGGCCCAGCTATACTTCTCCCTTTCACTCTCTCACCACCCTCTCTCACCAGCCTCTCTCTCCCCCTCTCTCTCTTCCCCCTCTCTCCCCCTCTCTCTCTCCCCCTTTCTTTCCCCCACCTCTCTCCCCCTCCCTCTCTCCCCCCTCTCTCCCCCTCTCTCCCTTCTCTCTCCCCCCTCTCCCCTCCCTCCCTCTCCCCAGAGGTTAAGCCTAAAAAGGAAGGGGTAGAGTTTACAGATAAAGGAGTGGATATTAAACATGAAGGGGTGTGCCAAATTTAGATGGGGGGGGGGACGCCGATTTTAAACTTGCCTATGGCAGTACAAAACCAAAATACACCACTGCCTGTACTACAGTCTAAACAAGTACCAGATCCATATACTATATGATGCACAAGTCTTCTAAACTAAACAAAAACTTCCTTTACCTTCCCTGACTGAGCAAGGAACAGTGCCCTTACAGGGACTCCACATGTAGATCTAATTAAAGGGGAGATATGAAGACAATGATATGGTTTAGAAAAGTTTGTCAATCTCTAAGTAGTAGTACATCCAACCAGACCAGAAATCTAAAAAATGCCCCTCTTTATTACTAGCAATATGGACCCATCACTCTGCTTCCAAAATCCTGTTTGCTTCCCTTTGCCAATCTCATAAAGTCAGACATCAACTTTGTTTCCAAAATCAGGCATTCAACCCTTCGCTGCATTGAAAAGGTATGGGGTTACTCTGCGTTTTTACGATTTTAGTGAGGTAGGGGTAGTGTGGAATAAGTATGGCAAGGGAGCAAAGTCAATGGGTCTCAAGGTAGTTTTTTGTATCCAGGTAGAGATCTCCTACCAGAATTTCTGAATCTTAGGCAGTGTTGTTCATCTTGCTCTAAAAAAGTAATTAGTTACAGTTACAAATTACTTCTCCCAAAAAGTAAGTGAGTTAGTAACTCAGTTACTACATAGGAAAAGTAACTAGTTACTCAGCAAAGTAACTATATTGGTTATATTATATATACATGGGGGCGGGGGCGGGGCGGTAGAAGGATGATATGTATGTAATTTTTTCAGTGTATAAAAATAATAGGAGGGATAACAAATAATATTGGTACTGTGCCCATGCCTCACTGTGCCTCACTGTGCCCAATGCCTCACTGTGCCCAATGCCTCACTGTGCCCGTGCCTCACTGTCCCCGAGCCTCACTGTGCCCGTGCCTCACTGTCCCCGAGCCTCACTGTGCCCCATGCTTCACTGTGCCCGTGCCGCAGCCTCACTGTGCCCAATGCCTCACTGTGCCCATGCCGCAGCCTCACTGTGCCCGTGCCCCATGCCTCACTGTGCCCCATGCCTCACTGTGCCCCATGCCTCACTGTGCCCCATGCCTCACTGTGCTCGTGCCCCATGCCTCACTGTGCCCCATGCCTCACTGTGCCCGTGCCCCATGCCTCACTGTGCCCGTGCCTCACTGTGCCCCATGCCTCACTGTGCCCATGCCCCATGCCTCACTGTGCCCCATGCCTCACTGTGCCCGTGCCTCACTGTGCCCGTGCCCCATGCCTCACTGTGCCCCATGCCTCACTGTGCCCATGCCCCATGCCTCACTGTGCCCCATGCCTCACTGTGCCCCATGCCTCACTGTGCCTGTGTGTTACGGTACCTCAGATCGGCGGCGTCCCGAGACTCCCGACTCCCGGCGGCCATTCTATTATTCAAAAGCCGCGCCTCCTCCAGTCCTCCTCGTTTGTGATAGGCGGAACACTCAATTTCCCAGCAGGCAGTGTTCCGCCTATCACGGACATCCTCTCATCCTCATAACACAGACGGGGATGAGAGGATGTCCGTGATAGGCGGAACACTGCCTGCTGGGAAATTGAGTGTTCCGCCTATCACAGGCGACGAGGACTCGGGAGGCGCGGCTTTTGAAGACTGCAATGGCCGCCGTCTGTCTGCATGACACGCTGATCAGGTAGGCAGGCGGCGGCTTGCAGTTAGACTTACATTACATCTACTCGCTGCGGCGAGTAGATGTAATTGGGGTAACGCCGCTCAAGTAATGGGAACGGCGGTGCCACGAGGGTAAGAGTAATCAGTTAGATTACTCGTTACCCCAAAAAGTGGCTACGTTACCTAACGCCGTTTATTTAAACGGCGTTAGTTACAACACTGATCTTAGGGCAATACCACCAGAGGTGTAGAAATGTGCCTTCCTGGGGGAAGCCTCTTCAAAATCTGGAATCCATTCCCAGAAAAAATCTAGCTAAATGCTGGGGTGTTTTATACCACCAGGAAAGAAATCTGTAACAGGATTCCTGGGTTCTAGTACTAATGGAAGAGGCATGGGTGAGTTTCAGGATTTTATGTATTTTAGTTGATGTGAAACTTATTGCTAAGTCTGTTTCCCATTCTGGGATACAATACATGGTAGAATGGGAATGCAGGCCAAGCAAAAATGTATACATTTGCGACAAGAGATGCTTGGAGTCCTGCCTATGATCACATCTGGTTTCAAACTCAGTGAGGGAGTCAGAGGCAGGAATGGACTGGCCATAGGGACTACCTGGAGTTTCCCGGTGGGCCGATGGCTCAGTGGGCCGTTTTAATTTTTTTTTTTTTGTGGGCTGTTTTTTTATGCAGTTCGGCAGCAGTGGGAGCGTGGCAGCAAACAGCGTCGGGGGTTCGGGGAAAGTGGCCATCGAGGAGGGCAGTTGGGTGTAAAATCCCGAGGGGGAAGAGCTCCACCCCCTCCCTGACCACCGAAGAGGCGGACAGTAGCAAGCGCGGCTACCCCGGTGCTCCCAGAACCTCGATTCCTCCACCTCCTCTCTGCTCCAGGAACCATGCGGCCTGGGCCGGAGGGCAGGCTGACTGGGAGCCCGGAGGAAGAGAACATGCGCCGCTGTAAGGAGCAGAGCAGCGTGAGCACCCCCCGGATCAAGAGGGAGACTCGGCGCTGCCGCTGATGGCCATCAGGTACCTGGCATCCTACACAAACATGCCAGAACACTGAGACAGCGGGGAGGTGAGCAGAGGAGGGACTGCAGAAAGGGACAGTGCTATGTGGTCTGTCTCAGCCCTCCCCTGTCTCTCAGTCCCCCCCCTCTGTCTCTCAGTCCCCCCTCTTTCAGCCCCCTCCTCTGTCTCTCAGCCCCCCCACTATCTCTCAGACCCCTCCTCTGTCTCTCAGACCCCCCTCTGTCTCTCAGACCCCCCTCTGTCTCTCAGACCCCCCTCTGTCTCTCAGAACCCCCCTCTGTCTCTCAGAACCCTCCTCTGTCTCTCAGCTCTCCTCCTCTATCTCTCAGCTCTCCTCCTCTGTCTCTCAGCTCTCCTCCTCTGTCTCTCAGACCCCCCCACTGTCTCTCAGCCCCCTCCTCTGTCTCTCAGCTCTCCCCCTCTGTCTCTCAGCTCTCCCCTTCTGTCTCTCAGCTCTCCCCTTCTGTCTCTCAGCTCTCCCCTTCTGTCTCTCAGCTCCCCCCTCTGTCTCTCAGCCCCCCTCTGTCTCTCAGCTCTTCCTCTGTCTCTCAGCTCCCCCCTCTGTCTCTCAGCTCTCCTACTCTGTCTCTCAGCTCTCCTACTCTGTTTCTCAGCTCTCCTCCTCTGTCTCTCAGCTCTCCTCCTCTGTCTCTCAGATCTCCCCCCTGTCTCTCAGCTCCCCCCTGTCTCTCAGCTCCCCCCTCTGTCTCTCAGCTCCCCCCTCTGTCTCTCAGACCCCCTCTGTCTCTCGGACCCCTCCACTGTCTCTCAGCTCCTCCCCCTGTCTCTCAGCCCCCCTGTCTCTCAGCCCCCTCCTCTGTCTCTCAGCCCCCTCCTCTGTCTCTCAGCTCCCCTCTGTCTCTCAGACCCCCCCTCTGTCTCTCAGACCCCTCCTCTGTCTCTCAGACCCCTCCTCTGTCTCTCAGCTCTCCTCCTCTGTCTCTCAGCTCTCCCCTTCTGTTTCTCAGCTCTCCCCCTCTGTCTCTCAGCCCCCCCCTCTGTCTCTCAGCTCTTCTTCTGTCTCTCAGCTCCCCCTCTGTCTCTCAGACCCCCTCTGTCTCTCAGTCCCCCCTCTTTTAGCCCCTCCTCTGTCTCTCAGACCCCCCTCTGTCTCTCAGACCCCCCCTCTGTCTCTCAGCTCTCCTCCTCTGTCTCTCAGCTCTCCTCCTCTGTCTCTCAGCTCTCCCCCTCTGTCTTTCAGCTCTCCCCCTCTGTCTCTCAGCTCTCCCCCTCTGTCTCTCAGCTCTCCCCCTCTGTCTCTCAGCTCCCCCCTCTGTCTCTCAGCTCCCCTCTCTGTCTCTCAGACCCCCTCTGTCTCTCAGACCCCTCCACTGTCTCTCAGCCCCTCCCCCTGTCTCAGCCCCCTCCTCTGTCTCTCAGCTCCCCTCTGTCTCTCAGACCCCCCTCTGTCTCTAAGACCCCTCCTCTGTCTCTCAGCTCTCCTCCCCTGTCTCTCAGCTCTCCTCTCTGTCTCTCAGCTCCTCCCTGTCTCTCAGACCCCTCCACTGTCTCTCAGACCCCTCCACTGTCTCTCAGCTCCCCTCCATTGTCTCTCAGCTCCCCTCCACTGTCTCTCAGCTCCCCCCTCTGTCTCTCAGCTCCCCCCTCTGTCTCTCAGCTCCCCCCTCTGTCTCTCAGCTTCCCCCTCTGTCTCTCGGCTTCCCCCTCTGTCTCTCAGCTTCCCCCTCTGTCTCTCAGCTCCCCCTCTGTCTTTCAGCTCCCCCTCTGTCTCTCAGCTCCCTCCCATTGTATCTCAGCTCCCTCCCATTGTTTCTCAGCTCCCTCCCATTGTCTCTCAGCTTCCCCCTCTATCTCTTAGTTTCCTCCTCTGTCTCTCAGACCCCTCCTCTGTCTCTCAGCCATTCATTTCAATGGGCAGGAGTGTACACCGCTCCTCCACCGCCATAAAAGTTGCTGCTTGGAGGACTTTCACACTGGGACTGCAGCGGAGGCGTTTTTCAGGGGCTTTACAGGCGCTATTTTTAGCCCAAAAGCGCCTGAAAAATGCCTCAGTGTGAAAGGGGTCCTACACTCACCCCCTCTCTTTTACACTCACTCCCTCTCTCTTACACTCATCCCCCTCTCTCACAAACCCCCTCTCATCCCCTTTCCCTCAACCCTCCCTCTCTCTCTCTCTCTCTCTCATTCCCCTCTCGCTCACCCTCTCATGATATACAATAATGGATGTAGGGGCCTTTTAGTGGGCGTGATTTTTTGGGGAGGTGGGGGCAGCATTTTATTGAATTAAAGTGGGCCGGTCTGGATGAAGTCCAGGGCCAAATTTTGGTCCCAGTCCAGCCCTGGTCAGAGGCACGTAGTTTCGGACTTAATTTGCAAAGAAAATCATGTATCTGCCTAAAGCGCCAAGAATCCAGCAGGAACCCCCCATATTGTTGTTGCAATTGCTCTAAGGGAAAGAGGTGACCAATTTTAAACAGCTAGTGTTGCCATTGACACCCCAAATTTTTTTAAAAAAGGCGTCCTCACAAGGCACAAACCAGGGGAACTCCTCCAGAGGAGCTAAAGGGGAGGTCTGGGGGGCCAGTTCCCCTTTTTTATTTACCTGGTCCCATATTCTTAAGGTCGCTAAGATGAATGGGGAGGTCCAACTAGATAGGCCTTGTGCTGTGGTCAGGATCCATATAGCACCTGCCAAGTTACGGCCGCCAATATTTTTTTCAAGAGAGAGACACAAATTTTATCAGCAGTGGTATGGTGCTAATTTAGAATACGGACCAGGGCCATCAGGTTTATAGTACAACTTAATATCAGGGAGACCCAGTCCGCTGTCTTCCTTCCTTCTACGCAAGATAAAATATGCTAATCTCGGGCATTTGCCATGCAAAATAAAGGTCGCCTATTTTCTTTATCTATAGCCTGCGCACTCATTGAAAAAAGGCTGGAGGCAGAGAGATGGGTACAGTTTGAAAGAGATACAGGATCCTTAGCAGGATATTAATTTTGAGTACTGTGACAGCAGGAAGGTAAAGTCACCTGGTTGCATCCAGGGGGGTAGATATATTTCTCCCAGATTCAGGCTTTATGCCGACTTATACAACTAGGGAGGGAGTTGATGAAGCCCAGCTGAGGCTAGTGGGCTCATGGATGACTCATACCTCTAGGGAGAGTGCTGGGCATCGTGCAGGCAGGGAGTTGATGAGACCAGCTGAAGCTTGTCAGCTCGTTTAAGGCCTCTATAAAAACTCCCAGCTTCATTAGGTGTTAGCTCATGCCTGGACCCAGACCTGTGTGGACTGTCTAGGGAGAGTGAACCCCTGTGCGGTGAGGCAAAGCCTGTGTGGCTATTTGTTTGGACATTGACTAAACCAGGGACTTAGGGACTAGGACAGCACCAGGCTGATCCCAGTTGTTAGTTAGGAAACCTGCATGTTTAGTCAGAGGTCAAGCTGACCAGGATTTATTTTGTTTGTTTCTTTTTGGCTTTGCTGTGTTTTTGTCACTGTACATAGAGAAATAAACCGCACCTTTTGATTTTGAAAACCACAACCTCCGTCTGCTGGGCCTGTTTTTGTGTGGGGAGCCCAACCAGGGGGTCACACACACCCGCTACCGAGGTAACCCCCTCACAGTTGGTGGAGAACCAGTGGCAGTTTTTTTTAAGCCAGCATGGAGGAGATACTGAAACAGCTGGCTCTAGCAAATGCCAATCAACAGCAGACAAATGCAGGTTTGCAAAGGAGCCTTGCAGCCCAGCAGCAAGCTCATCAACAGAGCCTTGCAGCCCAGCAGCAAGTTCACCAACAGAGTCTGGAAGCTCAGCAACAAGCCCAGCAGCAATCTGAGGCCCGCTTCATAGACCTGTTACAGAAGCAAGAGCAGAGACTACAACAAATGGAAGCAGTAGTGCAGCAACGTCCGCAGACCAGTGAGGAAAGCCGTCCCACTAATACCGCGTCATTTGGGGTGAGTCGTTTATTGACAAAAATGACTGGAGAGGATGATCCAGAGGTATTTTTGACCACATTTGAAAGGACTGCTGAAAGAGAAAAGTGGCCTGAGGAGCAGTGGGCTGGACTGGTGGCTCCTCTGTTAACTGGTGAATCGCAGAAGGCTTACTATGACCTAGAGCCTGACCAAGCAAAAGACTATGTGATGCTAAAAGCTGAAATATTGGCAAGGCTGGGTGTCACCCTGGCTGTCCGGGCTCAGCGTGTGCATAACTGGACTTTCCAGCTTGGAAAACCCCCCAGGTCTCAAATGTATGATCTCATTCACCTGAGCAGGAAGTGGCTACAGCCAGAGACTTTGTCCGCACCAGAGATTGTGGAACGTGTTGTAATGGATCGGTTTTTGAGAGCTCTTCCTACTGCCATCCAAAAGTGGGTAAGCCATGGAGACCCAGAGACGGCCGGTGGTCTTGTGGATCGTGTAGAGAAATACTTGGCTACAGAGAACCTGACGGCCTCTTCCAGAGACTCTCGGACTTTCCACCCTAAGACCAGACCATCCCCAGGGGCGGATAAGAGGATTCCAAGGGGTGAGGGTGGAGAGAGTGAGAGGGTGGGAGCTCTGCCCAAAGTTTGGCGAGAACAGCCTGGGAAGTCAGGGGCTCAAGAGGCAGCCAAAAGGATTGTTTGCTACCGCTGCCGGCAAGCGGGACATATTGCAGCAAATTGCCCGGTTGTGGAGGAACCCATGCAATGTGACTTTCTGACGGACAGACGTCAGTCGCTGTGTGCGACAGTCGCATGCACTGCCATTCGGGGAACTGAGAAACATTTATGCAAAATGTGTATTAATGGTAGAAATGTTGTGGTATTGCTGGATTCAGGTAGCCTTGTGACCCTGATAAAGGCTGAATTAGTTAAAACAGAGGTCTCTGGGAATAGCAAGGTAGCTGTTATTTGTGTGCATGGGGACACCCGAGAGTATCCAGTGACTACAGTGTGTTTCGAGACCCCCAAAGGTACCCTCTCTCATCCAGTGGGGTTAGTATCTCAATTACCGCATGATGCCATTGTGGGAAGGGATTTTCCGAAGTTCTGGGAACTGTGGGATGATCCTGAGCCCCCCACTGGTGCCCCTATGTACCAGGAATGTGATAGCCAGAACTCCTCTGAGAGTGGTGAGGACTCTCCAGAATTTCCCTTGTCAGTATTGGCAGGGGAGACTCAAGAAACTGGAGAGGAGCCCACCTCCTCAGACGAAAACCTACCGTCTGTGGAGTTTTCTGATCTGGAGGTTCACAGGGAAAATTTTGCCACAGAACAGTTAAAAGACCCCGCCCTAATAAAGGCACGGGAAAACGTAGTGGAAATAGATGGCGAGTTAGTGAACCCAGATAATACCTGCACTTACCCATACTTCAGCGTAGAGAAGGACCTACTGTATCGGGTGGCAAAAAGGGCAGAAGAAACCGTTGAGCAGCTTGTGGTACCCAAACCTTACAGGAAGTTGGTGTTGGAGTTGGCCCATGGGCACATTCTTGGAGGTCATCTGGGGACAGAGAAAACCCGAGAGAGGGTATTACAGAGATTCTATTGGCCTGGGGTGATGAAGGACATAGAAAATTATTGTTCCTCCTGCCCTGTGTGTCAGAGGTCGGTCCCGATGCCACATTTCCGTAGCCCGCTGGTCCCTCTACCCATCATTGAGGTCCCGTTTGAGAGAATCGCAATGGATTTGGTAGGTCCTATAATCAAGTCCGCTAGGGGGCACCAGTACATATTGGTTATAATGGACTATGCCACCCGTTATCCAGAAGCGATCCCTCTCAGAAATACCTCGGCCAAAACCATAGCCAAAGAGCTATCTCTTGTTTTTAGCCGGGTGGGTATTTGTAAAGAACTGCTTACGGACCAAGGTACACCCTTTATGTCCCGGGTTATGAAAGAGCTGTGTAAATTGTTCAAAGTGACGCAATTGCGTACATCTGTGTATCACCCCCAAACCGATGGGCTGGTTGAAAGATTCAACAAAACCCTAAAACAAATGTTGAAGAAAGTGGTGGATAGAGATGGAAAGGATTGGGACTGTCTACTTCCTTATTTGATGTTTGCTATTAGGGAGGTGCCCCAATCCTCTACGGGATTCTCCCCCTTTGAGTTACTGTATGGGAGACACCCAAGAGGGCTGTTGGATATTGCCAAGGAGACTTGGGAAAGTGAGAGTTCTCCCCACAGGAGTGTGATTGAGCATGTCGCCCTGATGCAAGATCGAATTGCACAGGTAATGCCCATCGTGAAGGAACATTTGGCCCAAGCGCAGTTGGCACAGCAGAGAGTGTACAACCGTGGAGCCAAGACCCGTACCTTTTCCCCGGGGGATAGGATATTGGTACTTGTCCCTACGGTTGAAAGTAAATTCCTTGCCAAATGGCAAGGCCCCTACGAGATAATGGAAAAAGTGAGCGAAGTGAATTACAAGGTCAGACAACCAGGAAGGCGAAAGCCCGAACAGATATATCACGTTAATCTGTTGAAAGCCTGGAGGGATAGAGAGTCCCTAGTCGCAGAAACTTGGTCACCAGCTCAAACTGGTTGCGTGATTCCGGAGGTTGGAATAGCAGCCACCTTGTCACAACCCCAACAACAGGAGGTTAAGGAGTTTGTGCTTCGCAACAAGGAGGTGTTCTCTGAGCTGCCGGGACAAACATTTCGGGTAGAGCATGATATTATTACCCCGCCCGGTGAAAGGGTGAAGTTAAAACCCTATCGGATCCCAGAGGCCCGACGGGAGGCAATACGGGAGGAAGTACAGAAAATGCTGAACTTAGGGGTGATAGAGGAGTCCCAAAGTGATTGGTCTAGTCCCATTGTGTTGGTGCCTAAACCGGATGGGAGCTGGCGATTTTGTAACGATTTTCGTCAGTTGAACAAAGTTACAAAATTTGACACCTACCCCATGCCATGTATAGATGAGTTGATCGACCGGCTGGGAACAGCCCGATACATGACGACTCTTGACCTCACAAAAGGGTATTGGCAAATTCCCCTGGCCAAGTCGGCCAAAGAGAAAACTGCATTTGTAACCCCAGACGGGGCGTTCCAATATAAGAGAATGCCGTTCGGGTTACAGAATGCGCCGGCCACATTCCAGCGGAAAATGGACCAGATACTGAGGCCCCATCGGAAGTATGCTGCGGCTTACCTGGATGACGTAATTGTCCATAGCACAGATTGGGCCTCACATCTGCCAAAAGTGCAAGCAGTCCTAGACTCTATCCGGGAAGCGGGGTTTACGGCTAACCCCAAGAAGTGTACCATTGGGCAGGAGGAGGCCAAATATCTTGGGTACACCATTGGCAGGGGAGTGATAAAACCCCAACTCAACAAAGTCGAGGCCATCCAGAGTTGGCCACGTCCCAACAGCAAGAAGCAGGTACGGGCCTTTCTGGGAATCGTGGGTTATTATCGGCGCTTCATTCCCCACTTTGCTTCTAAGGCTGTGCCCCTAACCAACCTGACGAAAGGGAAAGGGTCGGTCATGATTAAATGGACCCCCGAGGCTGAGGCAGCATTCCAATTCTTGAAACAAGCCTTATGTAGCCAGCCAGTGTTGTACTCACCCGACTTCTCTAAAGACTTTGTCGTACAAAGTGATGCGTCAGATGTGGGGTTAGGAGCAGTATTGTCCCAGTTCTGGAACGGGGAAGAGCACCCAGTCATTTACCTCAGCAGGAAGTTGAAGTCCCATGAGGTAAATTACGCCACGGTTGAAAAGGAGTGTTTAGCGGTGAAGTGGGCTCTAGATTCCCTTCGGTACTATCTGCTAGGTAGGCACTTTGACATGGTTACGGATCACGCTCCGTTAAAGTGGATGGCTCAAAACAAGGAGACAAATAGAAGAGTGAATAGGTGGTTCCTGGCCCTACAGGAATTCAACTTCACAGTAAAGCATCGCCCTGGCGTTCAAATGGGGAATGTGGATGCTTTGTCTCGAGTACATGAATGCCTGATTGCTGGTGTTCCAACCCCAAGGTTAAAACAAGAGGGGGGGGTGTGTGACAGCAGGAAGGTAAAGTCACCTGGTTGCATCCAGGGGGGTAGATATATTTCTCCCAGATTCAGGCTTTATGCCGACTTATACAACTAGGGAGGGAGTTGATGAAGCCCAGCTGAGGCTAGTGGGCTCATGGATGACTCATACCTCTAGGGAGAGTGCTGGGCATCGTGCAGGCAGGGAGTTGATGAGACCAGCTAAAGCTTGTCAGCTCGTTTAAGGCCTCTATAAAAACTCCCAGCTTCATTAGGTGTTAGCTCATGCCTGGACCCAGACCTGTGTGGACTGTCTAGGGAGAGTGAACCCCTGTGCGGTGAGGCAAAGCCTGTGTGGCTATTTGTTTGGACATTGACTAAACCAGGGACTTAGGGACTAGGACAGCACCAGGCTGATCCCAGTTGTTAGTTAGGAAACCTGCATGTTTAGTCAGAGGTCAAGCTGACCAGGATTTATTTTGTTTATGTTTCTTTTTGGCTTTGCTGTGTTTTTGTCACTGTACATAGAGAAATAAACCGCACCTTTTGATTTTGAAAACCACAACCTCCGTCTGCTGGGCCTGTTTTTGTGTGGGGAGCCCAACCAGGGGGTCACACACACCCGCTACCGAGGTAACCCCCTCACAGTACGTTAACACATCTTGGCCAAGTAAGAGATACATTTTGCCAAGACTGTAAATCCCGATCTATAGTAGTAGTTAGGTATAAGAGGAGATGCTAAAACACAAATAGGGAACAGTATGTGTCCGCTAAGAAACAAAATGTTCATTTTAATTTGTGACATCAGGTTTGGTGGTATTGTTACTGGTAGAATTTATAATTTACCAAAACTCATTTTAAATTTAGGCAGCTGACCATAACTCCTTAGTTCAGATATCAAAATTGGCAAGGTGGTAAGCGGTTGGGACACGTACAGTATAGGAGGATATTGTCAGCATACTGTATGCTGACAGTTTATGATCTTTCAAGCCCACACAGACACTCCCATCATCTGTATTCAGCCAAATCTCCCACAAAAAAAATTTCAACACCAGGGCAAATAAGACTGGGGAGAGAGAACACACCTGTAGGGTGCCATTACAAATTCGAAATGGTTGGGACATAACAGTAGGGATGAGCTCGGTGTTCGAGTCGAACATACGTTCGACTCTAACATCGGCTGTTCGATCGTTCGACGAAGATCAAACTATTTGGGCCGTTCGTGCCAAATTCGAGTGACGCGAACGCCCCACAATACACTGCGCCATCGCAGTGTAATCCCGGCGCTGTGATTGGCCAAGAATGCACTGTGACCCCGTATGCTTGGCCAATCACAGCGCCGGCAGCTAGGAGAGCCATAATTGGCTACAGGCAGGGGGTTTAGCACACGCCCCACACTATAAAAGGCCGCCAGCGCGGCGGCCTTGTGTAGTGTGTTCCGGCGCAGGGAAAGAGAAGGATAGGCAGGGACAGTGTCATTGTGCTATTATTTGTGCTATTCTTGTGTGTAGGGAGAGAGAAGGATAGGCAGGGAGAGTGTCAGTGTCATATTCTTTGCTAAACCTTGTGTGCAGGGAGAGAGAAGGATAGGCAGGGAGAGTGTCAGTGTCATATTCTTTGCTAAACCTTGTGTGCAGGGAGAGAGAAGGATAGGCAGGGGACAGTGTCAGTGTCATATTCTTTGTTAAACCTTGTGTGCAGGGAGAGAGAAGGATAGGCAGGGAGAGTGTCAGTGTCATATTCTTTGCTAAACCTTGTGTGCAGGGAGAGAGAAGGATAGGCAGGGAGAGTGTCAGTGTCATATTCTTTGATAAACCTTGTGTGCAGGGAGAGAGAAGGATAGGCAGGGGACAGTGTCAGTGTCATTGTTGCTAAGCCTCCTGCACAGTATACACCTGAAGCTAGCCCGTATTGCTGTGTTTTCCTGGTGTGTTACACTAACAGGCATTTGCAGCACTTACAGTGGGCGGAGTGTGCTTCCTGCTAAATATACACCTGAAGCTAGCCCGTATTGCTGTGTTTTCCTGGTGTGTTACACTAACAGGCATTTGCAGCACTTACAGCGGGTGGAGTATGTTTCCTGCTAAATATACACCTGAAGCTAGCCCGTATTGCTGTGTTTTCCTGGTGTGTTACACTAACAGGCATTTGCAGCACTTACAGTGGGCGGAGTGTGCTTCCTGCTAAATATACACCTGAAGCTAGCCCGTATTGCTGTGTTTTCCTGGTGTGTTACACTAACAGGCATTTGCAGCACTTACAGCGGGCGGAGTGTGCCTCCTGCACATTATACACCTGAAGCTAGCCCGTATTGCTGTTTTTTCCTGGTGTGTTACACTAACAGGCATTTGCAGCACTTACAGCGGGCGGAGTGTGCTTCCTGCTAAATATACACCTGAAGCTAGCCCGTATTGCTGTGTTTTCCTGGTGTGTTACACTAACAGGCATTTTCAGCACTTGCAGCGGGCGGAGTGTGCCTCCTGCACATTATACACCTGAAGCTAGCCCATATTGCTGTGTTTTCCTGGTGTGTTACACTAACAGGGATTTGCAGCACTTACAGCGGGCGGAGTGTGCTTCCTGCAAAATCTACACCTGAAGCTAGCCCGTATTGCTGTGTTTTCCTGGTGTGGTACACTAACAGGCATTTGCAGCACTTACAGCGGGCGGAGTGTGCCTCCTGCACATTATACACCTGAAGCTAGCCCGTATTGCTGTTTTTTCCTGGTGTGTTACACTAACAGGCATTTGCAGCACTTACAACGGACGGAGTGTGCTTCCTACTAAATATACACCTGAAGCTAGCCCGTATTGCTGTGTTTTCCTGGTGTGTTACACTAACAGGCATTTGCAGCACTTACAGCGGGCGGAGTGTGCTTCCTGCAAAATAAACACCTGAAGCTAGCCCTTATTGCTGTTTTTTCCTGTTGTGTAACACAGGCAGTCATCTGCAGCACTTACAGTGGGCGTTGTGTGCTTCCTGCAAAATATACACCTGAAGCTACCCCTTATTGCTGGTTTTCCCATCTCCCTGCAGGCCATTGCTATGTCTGGAAGGCCAACAAAGAGAGGCAGTCAGTCACGAGCCAATAAAAGAGGGCAAGCAGGCTCTGTGTCTGGGGGCAACAGTGCTGGTCGTGGACGCGGTGCATTGTCATCAGCACATGGCCATGGGACACGCTTGTCCTTCTTTTCGGCAGCTGGACGTGTTGAGCCGCATCATGCCGAAGACTTGGTAGAGTGGATGACCAAGCTCTCCTCATCCTCCTCATCCTCTATCACCCAGGCACAGGGTCCTGGCAAAGCAGCTGCCAAAGCGTCCTCTTCCCTGGTATCAATGTCATCATCAGTCACTCCTTCCTTAGACCCTCCATGTCCTCCTGAGGAGTCCCCCGAACTGTTTGAGCACAGTGTTGGGTACATGCTCCAGGAGGATGCCCAGCGTTTCGAAGGGTCTGATGATGATACCCAGCTAGAGGAAGGCAGTAGCGTGAGAGCAGAGAGAGGGGATGCTCAAGAAGGACACCAATCTGGCAGTCATGTTCCAGCAGCTGCAGCATACTGCCAGATTGGCTCCAGTGATGAGGAGGGAGGGGATGATGAGGTCACTGACTCCACGTGTGTGCCCAATAGGAGAGAGGAGGAGGAGGAGAATGAGGAGGAGGCACATCTCCAACGAGGCAGGATTCCCTCGGGGGGCCAGCGTAAGGGCAGCACACCGACTGAATCACACCGCAGAGCTCCGCCTGTGCAGGGCGCTGCCTCTGCCCGTTATTCAAAAAGTTCTTTGGTGTGGGCCTTTTTTGAGTCGAGTGCATCAGATCGCACAGCTGCTGTTTGCAACATATGTCTCAAGCGTATATCGCGTGGCCAAAACATCAGCCGCTTGGGCACCACATGCTTGACCAGACATATGTTGACCTGCCATGCAGCTCGTTGGCAAGCCTACCTTAAAGACCCACACCAAAGAACAAAGCGGACCTCTCCTTGCACCGCATAAGCTGGGATCTCCAACCCCACTATACCTTCAGTCCTCTTTGAAACCTGCACTGAGAGGAATGAAGGTGTAGAATTAGGTGTGTCACAGCCAAGTACTTGCAGGCACTCTGCTAGCAGTACACCGACGTCCGATTCTAGCAGGCAAATTTCCCTGCCCCAGCTGCTGGACCGTCGAAAGAAGTTCACTCCCAGCCATCCACATGCCCAGCAGTTGAATGCTAGCTTGGCTAAATTGCTAGCGCTTCAACTGCAGCCTTTTCAGTTGGTAGACTCGGCCCCCTTCCGTGAGTTTGTGCAATGTATGGTTCCTCAGTGGCAGGTTCCCAAACGCCACTTTTTCTCACGGAAGGCGATTCCGGCTCTCTACTGGCATGTGGAAGGCCATGTCTTGGCCTCGCTGGACAGGGCGGTCAGCGGTAAGGTGCATATTACCGCTGACTCATGATCCAGCAGGCATGGACAGGGACGTTACCTTTCTTTCACAGCCCATTGGGTCACTCTTTTGGCAGCTGGGAAGGATGCAGGACAAGGTGCAGTAGTGTTGGAGGTTGTTCTGCCGCCACGCCTCCAAAATGCTACTACTGGTTGTGACACACCTCTCTCCTTCACCCCTTCCTCTTCCTCCATGGCCTCTTCCTGTGCTTTGTCCTTGGAACCAGCGGTGCTCCGTAGGCGTTCAAGGGGCTACGCAAGTACGCAGGCAAAAAGATGCCATGCCGTGCTTGCGCTGGTGTGTTTGGGGGACAGGAGTCACACTGGGGCAGAGGTTCTGTCTGCTCTGCAGGGGCAGGCCGAGAGGTGGTTGACGCCACGCCAGCTTAAGCCAGGAATGGTGGTTTGCGACAACGGCACCAACCTCCTCTCCGTCCTCCAACAGGGACAACTGACCCATGTGCCCTGTGTGGCTCACGTCCTTAACCTGGTGGTGCAGCGGTTCTTGGGCAGGTACCCGGGCTTACAGGATGTCCTGAGGCAGGCCAGGAAAGTCTGTGTGCATTTCCGCAGATCTTATAATGCCAGTGCTCGCCTGGCTGAGCTGCAAAAGGAGTTGAACCTGCCCAAGAACCGCCTTATATGTGACATGCCCACCAGGTGGAACTCAACGTTGGCCATGCTGCAGCGGCTGCACATGCAGCAGAGGGCCATCAATGAGTACCTGTGCGACTATGGCACCAGGACAGGGTCAGGGGAGCTCGGGTTTTTTTCACCACGCCAGTGGGGCATGATCAGGGATGCATGCACTGTCCTGGCACCATTTGAGGAGGCCACGAGGATGGTGAGCAGTGACAGTGCATGCATCAGTGACACTGTACCTCTTGTCCACCTGTTGGATCATACGCTGCGTGGAATAATGGACAGGGCACTTGAGGCAGAACAGAGGCAGGAAGAGGAGGATTTCCTTGCCTCTCAAGGCCCCCTTTACCCAGACAGTGTTCCTTCTGTCCCACCCATCGCACAGGAAGAGGAGGAGGAGGAGGATTGTGTCAGCATGGAGGTAGAGCCTGGCACTCAGCATCATCAGCAGCAGTCTTTTAGGGATGATTTACAGTCCCAAGAAACCCGTGGACTTGTACGTGGCTGGGAGGAGGTGGCTGCGGATCATGTCGTCCTTAGTGACCCAGAGGACTCCGGACCGAATGCCGCAGCTAACCTACGCTGCATGGCCTCCCTGATCCTGCAAAGTCTGCGGAAGGATCCTCGTATTCTTCGGATCAAGGAGAGGGACCATTACTGGCTGGCCACTCTCCTTGATCCACGGTACAAGGGTAAGGTTGCGGACCTTATCTTACCGTCGCAGAGGGAGCAGAGGATGAGACAACTCCGGGAGGCCTTGCAGAAAGGTCTGTGCAACGCGTTCCCAGAGACTGGGAGGTTACAAACTCCTGGTCCTGGACAACGAGTTGCTGAGGCTTCGGTCAGTCAAAGAAGAAGCGGTGGGGAAGGTGGCGTTCAGACAATTCTTTAGTCCGCAGCCCCAAGGTATGATCGGTTCCAGCAACCATCGCCAGCGTCTGATATACATGGTGCAGGAATACCTAGGGGCAAGGTCTGACTTGGACACCTTCCCCACCGAAAATCCTCTGGCTTACTGGGTCTTGAGGATGGATCACTGGCCAGAGCTTGCACAGTATGCAATTGAGCTACTGGCCTGTCCTGCATCCAGCGTTCTTTCAGAACGCACATTCAGTGCTGCTGGAGGATTTGTCACGGATCACAGGGTGCGCCTGTCCACCGACTCGGTTGATCGACTGACCTTCATAAAGATGAACCAGTCTTGGATCACCACCAGCTACCAAGACTGATGCTGATGCTGAGTGACTGTCCTGTTATGTTGACTGACTAACCTCCTCCTCCTCAATGATCCGATTGATGATGATAGCTTGAAAGAACATTTTTGTTTCTGGGTGCCGCCCAATTTTTCAGCCCCTGTTTAACAGGGGCATGTAATTACAATTTTTTATGCAATGCTTTGCAGCAGGGCTCATTCCTGCACTCCAACTAGAGTATCTGGGAGAGGTTGCAGTGTCGCGGCACCAGCGCCTAAGGCCCAATTTTTCAGCATGTAATTACAATTTTTTACGCAGTGCTTTGCAGCAGGGCTCATTCCTGCACTCCAACTAGAGTATCTGGGAGAGGTTGCAGTGTCGTGGCACCAGCACCAGTGCCTAAGGCCCATTTTTTCAGCCCCTGTTTAACAGGGGCATGTAATTACAATTTTTTATGCAATGCTTTGCAGCAGGGCTCATTCCTGCACTCCAACTAGAGTATCTGGGAGAGGTTGCAGTGTCGTGGGACCAGCACCAGTGCCTAAGGCCCAATTTTTCAGCCCCTGTTTAACAGGGGCGTGTAATTACAATTTTTGATGCAATACTTTGCAACAGGGCTCATTGCTGTGCTCCAAGTACAGTAACTGTGAGGGGTTGCAGTGTTGTGGCACCAGTGCCTAAGGCCCAATTTTTCTGCCCCTGTTTAACAGGGGCATGTAATTACAATTCTTGATCTAATAATTCACAGCAGGGCCCATTCCTGCGCCCACCAAGAGTAACTGTGAGGCCTTACAGTGTTGTGTCAACACCACCACCACCAAAGGCCCAATTTTTCAGCCCCTGTTCAACAGGGGCATGCAATTACAATTCTTGATCTAATAATTCACAGCAGGGCCCATTCATGCGCCCACCAAGAGTAACTGTGAGGGCTTACAGTGTTGTTGCAACACCAACATGTAAGGGGCAAATTTCAGCAGAGTATATACGGCAGGCCCCTACTTTCAAACATCCAACTTACAAACGACTCCTACTTGCAAACGAAAGGAGACAACAGGAAGTGAGAGGAAATCTACCCCTAGGAAGGGAAATTCTCTCCTGTAACAGTTAATATGGGAAAAAGGTGTCTCCTCTCTACTGATGCTTTATCACCAATCCTTGTTTCAATAAAAACCCCACTTTTCAAAAAACATTTGTCATTGGGACGGAAAGTGAGGTGAAATGTTCTGAACAGGGGCACAGACAGCAAAACAAATGTTACAGGGGTGATAACCCTTCCCTATGTTTTCCAAAAAGCTTAAAAATAGATTTTTTGTCTGGAGCTACACTTAAACAATGTACCTGTTCAAAATTACAAACAGATTCTACATAAGAACAAACCTACAGTCCCTGTCTTGTATGCACCGCCTGTATACGGCTGTTCAGAGTGTATAGGGCCTTTTTTATTTTGTGTGCGGGGTTTCCCTTAATATCCAAACAAGACCCAAAGGGGCTGGTAATGGGCTGGGGTAGGGGGGGGGGGGTGATGGGGTAGCTATGCCATTTTTCTCAAAGATTTTCATCCATATTACCGGGACCAGACATTACATTAAAGCCGCAAGCAGTTTTAAATGGCTTTTTTTTCCTTTAGAAATGTCATTTTGTGCAGGGACAGTTCTAAACACGGGAAACACGTGGCACTTCACAGGTACGATATTTAACCACTTCCCGCCCAGTCAATAGCATATTGACGTCCGGGAAGTGGTTCTGTTATCTACACTGGACGTCATATGACGTCCTGCGGGATAACAGCCGCCGCGCGCCCGGGGGGCGCGCATCGCGGCGATCGGTGGAGCGGTGGGTCAGTCTGACCCACCGCTACACTGATCTCGGTAAAAAGCCTCCGTCGGAGGCTTTTTACCATGTGATCAGCCGTGTCGAATCACGGCTGATCAGGAAGTAAACAGGAAGAGCCGTTGATCGGCTCTTCCTCACTCGCGTCTGACAGACGCGAGTAGAGGAGAGCCGATCGGCGGCTCTCCTGACAGGGGGGGTTCGCGCTGATTGTTTATCAGCGCAGCCCCCCCTCGGATACCCACACTGGACCACCAGGGAAGCCCCCAAGGACCACCAGGGAGGCCCTAAGCTTGTGGATGGCCCCCATGGCCATCCACATGTAGTAAAAAAAAAAAATATGTAAAAAAAAACATAAAAAAATATGCCAATCAGTGCCCACACATGGGCACTGACTGGCACAATCATGGCAAGAAAATAATGTGTGATGGCTGGCATTGCTAGGCAGCAGTGTCACCAGTGCCACCTACTAGTGTCCATCAGTGCCACCTATCAGTGCCCATCCGTGCCCATCTGTGCCCATAAGTGCCCACCTATCAGTGCCCGTCCGTGCCACCTATCAGTGCCACCCATAAGTGCCCATCAGTGCCGCCTAAAAGTGCCCATTAGTGCCGCCTATGAGTGCCCATCAGTGCCGTCTATGAGTGCCAATCAGTGCTGCCTATGAGTGCCAATCAGTGCCACCTATGAGTGCCCATCAGTGCCGCATACCAGTGCCACATATCAGTGCCGCCTATCAGTGCCCATCATCAGTGCCCATCAGTGCCACCTCATCAGTGCCACCTCATTGGTGCCACCTCATCGGTGCCCATCAGTGTCGCCTTATCAGTGCCCTTCAGTGCCGCCTTATCAGTGCCCGTCATTGAAGTAGAAAAGGTACTTATTTACAAAAAAAATTAACAGAAACAAAGAAAAACATAGTTTTTTTTGTAATTTTCGCTCTTTTTTTATTTGTTGCGCAAAAAATAAAAATCGCAGAGGCGATCAAATACCACCGAAAGAGAGCTCTATTTGTGGGAACAAAATGATAAAAAATTTGTTTGGGTACAGTGTAGCATGACCACGCAATTGTCATTCAAATTGCGACAGCGCTGAAAGCTCAAAATTGGCTTGGGCAGGAAGCTGTATAAGTGCATGGTATTGAAGTGGTTAAAGGAATATTTGACTTTTTTTTTTTTTTTCACTTTATGCATCATTAAAATGACTGCTCCCGAAAAACGGACGTTTTTAAAACTTTTTTTTGCATTGATACATGTCCCCTTGTGCAGAACCCGGGTTCCCAAACCCTTTTTAGGACAATAACATGCATATTAGTCATTATAATTAGCACTTTAGATTTTGAACGTTCGCATACATTGTATTTAATAGGGTTCTAACGTTCGTGCCAACTTTCGGTCCGTTCGCGGGTTCTGGTGCGAACCGAACCCGGGGGTGTTCGGCTCATCCCTACAGAACAGTTCATTTTCACCCTGGCCTCTGGGCTGTGGCAAAGGCCGAGCTTTGCAGGGTCACCTCCATGAACAACCAATCCACCCTGTTAGTTCTAATTAAGTATAGACGTGACAGTACAAACCATGAGCCATTTTCAGTTGACATATTCCACTAGATAAAGGGACTTGCTGACTTTATTTTTTTTTTTAAAGCCATTGGTTATTTAAATGTATGGGCATGTGCAAATTGTATAATATTTTCTATCCTTCTGCATTATATTTTGTTTTGTCTTCTTGAACAGGGTTTTACAATGGCCATACAAAAGTTGCCATAAAGAACCTTAAACAAGGCACAATGTCAGCAGAAGCATTCCTGGCTGAGGCCAATCTAATGAAACAACTACAGCATCCGCGACTGGTCCGATTACATGCTGTCGTGACCCAGGAACCTATTTATATTGTGACAGAATATATGGAAAATGGTGCGTTATATCAAAATATATATATTATTGTACATGTCTCTAGTAATGAGGCATAATAAACAGGTAATGCAATATCAGTGATAAACATTTTTTGGCAATAGGACTTCCGATTGAGCCAGCAGTTAAACAAACATTTGCATGAACGTGGGAAATACTTTCAAAGGTGTTCTACTCTCAGAATAATTTTTTTTTTGTTTTGTTTTAATAGGAGTTTTATGTGATAGCCCTCACAGGAACATGATTATTAACATTTGTTTAAAACAGAACTGAGTAAGGCCCCTTTCACATGAGCTTCCCAATCAGGCCTGCCTGTCAGTTTTTCAGGCAAACCTGATTGGAAGCTTCATGCAACTCCGTGGACAGGCACCATTTACAGCCGCCTACCTCTGTGTCTGTCCAGGTCTTGGAAAAAAAAAATGGAAAAGGACTGTGTCTTTCTCAGTTTTTCCAGACCTAAACATGACGGAACAGAGGTAGCCTGATGTAAACAGACATCAGAGTCTGTTTATATCCGGCAAACCATAGAGTTATCACGGTTTCACCCATGTCCACCAGACACAAACTAAATAGGTATGGATGTCAAAAAACCAACATCCATTCCATTTGGCTCTGATTCAACAGGGGATCTGCTCATGTATCCCCTGCTGAGGGGAGCAGACTCTATTCCAAGTGAAAGAGCCTTTAAAGTGGATGTAAACCCTCACATATACCCAGTGAAGTGAACACAGAGATTAAACAAATCTTCCTACATAAGTTTTACATGCACTGTATATCTGCTGGCTTCAGCTTTTTACATTCTTTAGAAAGTGCACATCGTGTTAGAGATTTATTTTCCTGTTTCAGCAGTGGGAGGGCAGTCTGAGCATACACTTGTCTGTGAGCTGATTGGAGGAAAGGCACCCCCCCCTAAACAAAGGCAGAGGAATGAAGAAACTTGCAGAGCTGTGCTATGAATAGACACAATCTCTGTTTACCTATCTCTAAGTTACCTCCCCAGCACAAATTTCCAGCTGCTTTTATCATGCTGATAACAAAGGAACGGAGCAGCAGGAAGACACAGGACTTAGGGCTTTGGAGAGAGATAAGTAAACACTACAGATATACAGTATGTGCTTAGGTCAGATTTCATGAATGGGGTTTACATCCACCTTAAGGTGATAGCTACTTTCCAAGTTTGATATATACTGTATCATTAAATTCAATTATTATTAGTGAAATAGTTATATAGTTAATAGTTAGAGGAAATCTTATGTTCATATATAAGCTATAGGGAACAAAGGAATTTAAACAGATTAAAGATTTGAGGGGGAAAATGGAAATGTACTTTGGTGCACACAGGGAGTATGGTAAAAAAAAATATTTAACTACTACTAGTTGATAGGAGAACTCCACTTGACATTCTCCCCAACATTCAAAACACTCTCAAGGTATCAACAGAACACACCATATATTTAAAACAAGAGCTATCACACTGAGTTCTATAAGCAGTCAGTCCTAAAATATGTGAGAATAAGTAAATAGACTTCCATGCTTCTCCATTAATCATTTGATCCAGTAAGCAATTGGGATTCCAAGGAGAGACCATTTCCACTGGGGCAGATGGGGTAACCCAAGTAGTCAAAGACACTTCAGTGTCTCTGGAGGAACTTTAGTTATTGGACTGAAGGATTAACGTATTAACATGTAAAGTCATGCCTTTATGCATTCTCATATATTTTATGGCTATGCTTTTGGAGCTTTGAGTGTGATAGCTTTATTTTGGATATATAGTGAGTGAGTATTATTGGTTAGGAAACAACGTATATATTAGATTAAAAAAGGGACAGAGGTTCCTTTTGGGGTGACGGAATATTCTCATATTCAAATGCTGGAGAAAATCAACTACATAGTGTACAGTCCATGCATACTGTACTTCCCTGCTCACCAGTGAAGGTCTTTCTGCTTTCATTCATGCCAAATTGCCAATCAGCCATTTAAATTCTACAAAGCTGCAATTGCTCTTCTCCTTCCAACATAACACAACAACTCAATAAAACAAAGGTTGCAGTGGTTTTCTTTATTTTGAAAGTGGTTAACCTCTTAATTTTTATATTATTTACAGCATTTTTTTTTTATATTTAAATTGGTGTAACTATTAATGTATACCTTTTAGCCTTTGTTACTTTTGTGGGGAAATGTTGTTTTGTATGTCAAAAATGTGTGGGTTTAACTAAGATTAGATGTAATTTAAATATTGAAATACAGATATGGTGAATTGGATTTGGTTGGGTCATGGTGGGTCTTGGTCTGAGATTTTATGTTTTAAGAAGTTAGGATATGGATAATCTGTAACCAATTAGAACTACATTGCTAAAGATTAATACTTAGATGCTTGTGCACACACTCACATATGTACTGCATATACAGTATTAAAAGCTGAAATAATAGAAGCATTATTATTTATCCCATTCTTTAACCTCTCTGATAACAGTTGCTAAAGATACCAAAGAGAAGAGGTTTTACACTAGATGCTTTGCAAAATGTACACAATACTTTAACACAGATGACAGCACATTGAAGGTACTAAAAAAGCATGGCCCCATATCAGTCCTGGATAAAGTTTTTTTTTCACTATATTCACTTGTGGGTTATATAGACTTATCTGCATAAGTCATTGATGCCATTGCTTTTTCTGAATAGGTACCTCTTCTTCACTTAAAAACTCTACATAAACAGACATAGAGAGTTTAATTTGCTCATCATCTCATATAGCATATACAAAAACACTGGGTCAGTATCCATTACCTTATAAAAACAGAGCAGAAAAGGCAGAGTTGCATTGAGACAGAATAGCTTTAGTAAAAAATAACAGTCATCAAAAAGCAAAATACATGAAAGGAAAGATTTTATGATAAAAGATCTCTAATCTCTGAAATCAGTTGTGTCCCAAGAAATTTCCACCAACTTCTGTCTCTCTCCCAGACAGAGGCACAATCCTGAAAGAGTAAAGGCTTTACCTGTATTCAATCATACATTTTTTCTTTTGATTTTGAAATTAAGCATTAATTCCTTTTTCCTTACTCCAGGAAACTTGGTTGATTATTTGAAGACATCACAAGGCCTCAAATTAAATGTATATAAACTCATAGACATGTCAGCTCAGGTAAGAAAGCAAGCCTCAAAAGTATGAAACTTGTGATCCAAAGTAAAATAACAAAATTTATGTGATGATATTCCTTCCGTCCATGTTTAAAACTTTTCAGTTGACTCAGAATAGTAAATTTAATACTAATTGGGTTTCTTAAATATTTTACTCTTTATTTTACAATTTCCTTTATCAATAGGTGGCAGAAGGAATGTCCTTCCTGGAACGCAAAAATTACATCCACCGGGATCTGCGAGCAGCTAATATCCTGGTGTCAGACTCTCTGTGCTGCAAAATAGCAGATTTTGGCTTAGCTCGTATAATAGAGGACAACGAGTATACAGCCCGAGAAGGTACATGCTTGCACTGCATTCTAAGAAACAGTACAGACAATACAGTACAAAAATGAATGAAATAAGGTTTTAAGAACAGCATAGCTTTCTTACGGCTTTCTACATATTAGATGCAAAGTTGAATCCAGCATGCTTGGACTCTGCTGAAATGAGCCTAGTTGATCTATGCCTTGTTGGTGCTGAGCTTCCTTCTTGGGAGAATAGTAATTATGAAAAGGTCTACAAGCTCAAACACTGCCAGTTGCACCAAGCCATATGTACCTGGATGTGATGAAACAGAACGAAGCAAATGCTTTGCCAACTCCTCATTTAACCCTTTTGGGGCCCAGTGTCTGGGTTGCTTGGCAGGTTTGAGGAATATCTATTGGGTACTCCCTATGTGTATGAGACCATAATATACTGTATATACAGCTTTGTATACAGCTACAAACTGAAATTCTTTGAAGTGCAAATGAAATAGTAAACATACCTCCCAACTTCTTGAGATAGAAACGAGGGACACCTTTTAGCAAAAGTATGCAGGCATAAGACACAAACCCTGCCATGCCACCTTAAAGCGGTGTTCCAGCTTTTTTTTTAAAGTCAGCAGCTACAAAAACTGTAGCCGCTGACTTTTAATAAGAACACTTACCTGTCCAGGGAGCCCATGATGTTGGTCCCTCGAGGCTGATCTGTTTATCGGATCGGGTGCAGGCGCCGCCAGTGCAACTAAGGGAAACCAGCAGTGGAGCCTTTAGGCTTTACAGCCGGTTTCCTACTGTACATGCACAAACAGATCCCAGAATGTAGCGGGGGGCAGGAGGAAATGACGCAATGGGCCACTGTCGAGCTAGGACAAAAGTAAATTATGTACTTCAGAAAAGGTAGGAAAGAAAAAAAAAATGTTATCCAAAAACAAGGGGTGGAGGGGTGGTCGTTCCTTTAAGAGCAAGTTGTAAAAGTGGGTGGAACACCGCTTTAACCACTTCAGCCCCGGACCATTTCGCTGGTCAAAGACCAGGCCACTTTTTACGATTCGGCACTGCGTCGCTTTAACTGACAATTGCGCGGTCGTGCGACGTGACTCCCAAACAAAATTGACGTCCTTTTTTTCCCACAAATAGAGCTTTATTTTGGTGGTATTTGATCACCTCCTCGGTTTTCATTTTTTGTGCTATAAACAAAAATAGAGCAACAAATTTGAAAAAAATGCAATATTTTTTACTTTTTGCTATAATAAATATCCCCAAAAAATATATAAAAAAACATTTTTTTTCCTCAGTTTAGACCGATACGTATTCTTCTACATATTTTTGGTAAAAAAAAAAATCGCAATAAGTGTTTATTGATTGCTTTGTGCAAAAGTTATAGCGTCTACAAAATAGGTGTCAGGTCACCTGTGGCCAGGTGACAGATGCACACCGTAGGGGGACAGGAGTGCACCGCAAGGTAGTGAACCCTATGGCTGACTGCTGCGGATAGGAAACTGGGTGGTTGTGGAAAGCGGGACCAGAGGAGCACAACCAGGATCCTAACGGAAGCTAGAGCCAAGATTCCCCAGGGCGCGGAGTCTAAGACCCAGCAGGTCTTCTCCAGAGCCTCTAGTGGAGAGGATGTTATGCTGCAGGCTGGGACCAGGTCGCAGCCCCTGGAGTTTCCTAGCTCACGCCCCGTAGGATAAGGGGAAAAGAGGGGAAGCAGCAGCACAAGATATGAGAGAAACGAATAACAAGCTGAAGGTCAGGGGCAACAAGCAGACAAGGATAACGAAAGAACGAGCCGAAGGTCAAGGGTCACAAGCAGACAGGGATAGTCGGGGACAAGCCAAATATGTAACAGAGAGACAGACGTAGCACACGGCAGGTAGGAACCCACACACACAATGCCTAACAAACACGTTGATCAGCAAAGCAGGCTTGCAGTGCACAGGTTAATATAGTGTTCTGTGATAGGGCCTGGGGTGGAGTCAGGCTGGGAGGAGATTATAAAGGAAGCCAGGTGAAAAGGTTCTGGCCTCTAAGATGAACACATGGGAAGGAAGGTAAGCTGACAGACAAACACTACTGCATATCCATGACAGTACCCTCCCTCTTATGGGCCCTCCCCCGCCTGGGCCCAGGCTTAAAGGGAAATCTATGATGAAACCTCCTCAACAGATGAGGTGCAGCGACATCAGATGCAGCAATCCAAGACGCCTCCTCAGGACCAAAACCTCTCCAATGCACAAGGTACTGAAGAATGCCTCTGCAGAGCCGAGAATCCAGAACTTGTCTAACCTCGTACTTAAGATTATCCTCAGAGACCGAAAACGAGGTAGGGAGATGACAAGAAGATCTATTGAGGACCAAAGGCTCTCTAGGAATAAGCAAGGGCATGAGAGGATCAACAGGAATCTGAGGAGGGTCCCCTAGACCCTTAAAGGGGGACTGGTCATCTTGCACAGGACCATCAGACTGGGCAGATGTCAGTGGAACCCTGAAGTCAGGTTGGTTAGAAGGTGACATGTCGCCGGAGTCAAGCTGAATAGCTGAAGGACAAGCAGAATGTCCTGAACAAGAAAAAGTAGGAGGCTCACTGGGCATGGGCTGGACTGGCATAACTAGTACAGAGGCAGAGTGAATAGCTGAGTCAGGTGTAGCGACTACCTGAATCGCATCGCAAGACGTAGCGACTGCAGGACTTGTACACAAGCTAGCCTGGCTGTGCGTCCAAGGGTGGTTAGGGACAGAGAAATGTAAATGGTTATGCAACCTGGAATGAATGACCGGCTCAGGTTCACAGGGGGCAACCGTGGGTAGGCAGGACGAGGAACAGGAGGGACCCCAAGCCAGGATCTGTCCAGTAGTCCAGTCCACAAGAGGAGAATGGAGCTGTAACCATGGGAGACCCAGAATTATAGGCGTTGAGGCCTTGGGTAAGATAAGGAAGGATATCCACTCCTGGTGGAGTGTCCCTACCGACATCTTAACAGGGAGGGTCTGGAAGCGGATAGGTCCCCCTGGGAGAACAGTACCATCAATCGCCAAGACCACCAATGGCGTGGTGAGGGGCAAAAGAGTAAGTCTCATGGACGATGCGATTTCCCAGTCCATGAAATTACCAGCAGCTCCGGAATCCAGATATGCTGAGACCGAATGAGAAGAAGCACCAACATGAAGGAACACAGAAAGCAGAAGACGAGAAGGGGAAGGTGATATTTCTGGGTCCAATACTCCACTTTCCAGATGAAGTGGACCCGAACGTTTTTCTGGACAAAGAGAGCAAGTGTCACGAAAATGACCTTTGCCCCCACAGTAAAGACACAGACCAAGAGTTCTGCGCCTAGCACGTTCCTCAGGGGATAGCCTGGTCCGACCCAGCTGCATGGGTTCCTCAGCTGGTAGGAGATGCTCTACGGGTCGAAGAGAGGGGAGCTCAGGCTGACTAAGAACCAAGGAGTGCTGGCGTTGCTTTTCTAAGGTCCTCTCCTGAAAGCGAATATCGATCTGGTTACACAAGGAGATAACGCCGGCCAGATCAGTGGGAATGGTTCTTCCTGCTAATTCATCCTTCACTCTATCAGACAGGCCATGCAAAAAGGTTGCGACTAAGGCCTCATTGTTCCAGCTCAACTCAGCCGACAGTATGCGGAAATGAAGGGCATACTGTCCCACAGAAGCAGACTCTTGGCGGAGACGTAAAAGGGCGCTGGCCGCTGAAGAGACACGAGCCGGTTCTTCGAAGATATTCCGAAAAAGTTTCAAGAAGCCAGACAGGCTAGAAACCACTGGATCATTCAGTTCCCACAGAGGGGCTGCCCAGGCTAAAGCTTCACCAGAGAGGAGGGAAATGATATAGGCTACCTTAGCCCGATCAGACAGGAAGTTTTGGGGCTGGAGCTCAAAATGAATCGTGCATTGGCTAAGGAACCCCCTGCAAGCCTTGGAGTCCCCAGAGAAATGGGACGGAGCTGGCAGTTGTAGTGAGTGTGTGGCTGCGACTGGTGCAATAGGTGCAGCCGCTGGTTGTATTTGAGGTTGCGGATTCAGGGTTCCCAAGGAGGCCTGAAGCTGCTCGAAGCGAGAAGCCAGATCCTGGAGGAATCGCATCACCTGAGTCTGATTCGATTCCTGGGTTTCAAGTCTGCAAACTATGCCCTGCAATGGATCATCCGCGGGTAGCGGGATGTCAGCCGGGTTCATGGCTGATCAAACTGTCAGGTCACCTGTGGCCAGGTGACAGATGCACACCGTAGGGGGACAGGAGTGCACCGCAAGGTAGTGAACCCTATGGCTGACTGCTGCGGATAGGAAACTGGGTGGTTGTGGAAAGCGGGACCAGAGGAGCACAACCAGGATCCTAACGGAAGCTAGAGCCAAGATTCCCCAGGGCGCGGAGTCTAAGACCCAGCAGGTCTTCTCCAGAGCCTCTAGTGGAGAGGATGTTATGCTGCAGGCTGGGACCAGGTCGCAGCCCCTGGAGTTTCCTAGCTCACGCCCCGTAGGATAAGGGGGAAAGAGGGGAAGCAGCAGCACAAAATATGAGAGAAACGAATAACAAGCTGAAGGTCAGGGGCCACAAGCAGACAAGGATAACGAAAGAACGAGCCGAAGGTCAAGGGTCACAAGCAGACAGGGATAGTCGGGGACAAGCCAAATATGTAACAGAGAGACAGACGTAGCACACGGCAGGCAGGAATCCACACACACAATGCCTAACAAACACGTTGATCAGCAAAGCAGGCTTGCAGTGCACAGGTTAATATAGTGTTCTGTGATAGGGCCTGGGGTGGAGTCAGGCTGGGAGGAGATTATAAAGGAAGCCAGGTGAAAGGGTTCTGGCCTCTAAGATGAACACATGGGAAGGAAGGTAAGCTGACAGACAAAGACTACTGCATATCCATGACAATAGGGGATAGTTTTATGGCATTTTTATAAAAAAAATTTTTACTAGTAATGCCGGCGAACAGCGATTTTTATTATGACTGCGACATTATGGCGGACACATCGGACACTTTTGACACCATTGTCATTTTTACAGCGATCAGTGCTATAAAAATGCACTGATTACTGTGAAAATGACACTGGCAGTGAAGGGGCTAACCACTAGGTGGCGCTGTAGGGGTTAAGTGTGACCTGGTGAGTGATTCTTACTGTAAGGGGGATGGGCTACAACTGACATGACACTGATCTCCGCTCCGATTACACGGAGCGGAGATCAGTGTCATTGTCACTAGGTAGAGCGGGAGATGCTTGTTTACATTAGCATCTCTCCGCTCTATCTCTCCGTGAGACGATCGCGGGAATCCCCGCGGCGATCGAGTCCGCGGGACCCACAGTCGGGCTCACGGAGTTCCCGGCAGGGTCACGAGCAGCATCTTAAAGGGGACGTACCTGTACGCCCTTATGCCTGTCCGTGCTATTCTGCCGACGTAAATAGTCGTGCGGCGGTCCTTAAGCTGTTAAAGAGGATGTAAACTCCTGTGCATTATTTGTACCTATACTGTAAATATCTCCTAAATGTACACCATTTAGGAGATATTTATATTACATGCATCTGATTACATTATCGGCGCATATGCTCTGAAGTAACTGCCACCCGTGCCGTTCCTTCAGATACGTGTGTCGTAAATGACTGCTCCCCCGCATATGCGTCGGAGTTATGTCATCACGGCTCCAGCCTGTCACAGAGCTGGAGTCCGCGGGCCCGGAAGGAAGACCAGGTGAAGATAGACGCTGCCTCCAGCGATTACATTGCATCGCTGTAGGGTTTTGTTTTCAAGTAAGTTTTACATAATGTGCTAGTATGCGATGCCTTTACCTTGCAGGTCCTAAAAAAAAAACAACCAAAAAAAGATTAGTTAAAGCAGACTGTCAGTCATTTTTTCAACTTTCCATCTATTAAATCTTCTGCCCTTGTTGTTTTACCTTTGGATAGTAAAACATTTTTTTCCTGCCAGTAAATACCTTATAAAGCCCACTGTTTGTGTCTGGTAAGGCTTATGACATCATGCACAGCTCTCACTCTCTCACTCTCATTTTACCACTACTATTCCTTTATACTGTATTTTGACATTTACAAATGCAACAATTTAGAAATTGGATGAAAGGTTTAGCACTGTGAAACACTTTAAAAGATAAATAGTGCATTTTATATACAACTATATAGATCAGACCAAAATGAGGGACAAATTAGGAAAGAGGGACAGAGTGACTTTGTTTCAAATCAGGGACAGTCCCTCGAAATCAGGGACAGTTGGGAGCTATGAGTAAGGCCTCATTCACATTCCGTTTAGCGGGCTCTGCTAGCTCAGCGGGAGATTGCTCCGTTGATCTCCGCTGAGCTGGCGGATGATAGGTCCGTCTCTGCTCACTGAGTGGGGAGGGGCCTGTCAGAGCGGCCCTGATTCCTATGGAGAATGCGGATGAAAACGGACAGCATGTCCGTTTTCATCAGATCTCACCTGATCCAATCCCCCAAGACAGATGACGAACGTATCACCACACACCTGATTTTAGCGGATCGGATGGCAGACAGGTGTCAGCGGACACATCTCCACTGACATCCCCATAGGAGTCAATGGATAGCCCGCTCGGATCCGCCTGAAAAACGGACAGGCAGATCCGAGCGGGCTTCTTGTGTGGAAGGCAAGAGAAATGTGGCAGTTATTTATGTTACAAAGCACTTTAACAAACTAAGGGGTCTATTTACCATTTATCTATTTATTTATCTATTTATTATTTATCACCCAAGATTCGCACTACTTTCACCCAATATTCACACTTTTTTTTCTAACTGAATCTTATATGGGAAAATTTGTGTGAAAAAAAAAATAGACTGATATCAGACAGGGCCTACCAGCTGATGTTTCTGGGTATCTCAAATTAACTTGACCCAGGTTGTTTACACTTACTACTATAGACAGGATGTCTACTCAGAATTGCAAAATTGTGGTTCCTCTTAAGTGGTACATCATCAAACTTAAAGTAGAACTAAAAGCAAACCTTTTTTTTTCATTTCGGATAAAGTAAGGAAGGTTTATAACCCCTGTCAGACTTTTTTTCAACACCTGTGTCCCATTGTGGAAATTTCACCTCACTTCCTGTCCCATAGCAAAACAGGGAGTGAGAGAAAATCCCTGCAAATTAAGGGAATTCCTTGGGGACCCACGTGTCCCCAGAACTAGTGTCCCCATTGGAAGATTTCCCCTCTATTACTTTTCTGGGGACAACCCAAAATTTTGAATTTATTTTTACTTTCACTTTAAATGGTAAACAGGACAATAGAGAGGGTTAAATCTCCCTAATGGGGGCATAGACAGCAATAAAACTGTCAGATGTTCTAATCCATCTCCACTCTATCCAAAACTAAAAAAAGTTTTGCATTTAGTTATACTTTAAGCTCGCCGCACAAGCTCCTTTAAATCCATCTGGTGTTTCCTGAAGTGGTTGCTGGCTGGGCAGGAGTCTGTCTAACTCCTCACATACTGTGGCTGTGCATAGTGAAAGGTCCCAAACACCACACCTATCAAAGCCATTAGTAAACAGGTGAAAGCAGCCTCCTCCAGCTTCATCCAAAGCCACGATCCAACGCATTTTAGCCTGCCCATTGGACTTAAACATGGAGGTCCCCATGTTGAAGGCGTGGCTTTGGATGAAGCTGGCTGAGGCTGCTTTGACCTATTTACTAATGGCTTACCTAGGTGTGCAAAGTTTGGGACCCTTCTCTATGCATATTCTCTTTAGTGGCGTTTAGTCTCTGGAGGTCACAAGCCTATACCATTTATTTTTTTATAAAGTACTGTCATTCATGACTGTAACGAAGATGTGTTTGTCCATGGAAATAACTAAGGGCACATTGTTAGAGCACTAATTTGTTTAATAGATCAGGTGTCCTGCCTGATTTAATAATAATTTTGTTTGATCTGCAGGTGCCAAATTTCCCATAAAGTGGACAGCTCCAGAAGCAATCAATTATGGGACATTTACCATTAAATCAGATGTATGGTCATTTGGAGTCCTTCTGAGTGAAATCATCACATATGGGCGCATTCCATATCCTGGTAAGCTGCAAGATAAAAGATTATTTGTGTAATTTTTTCAGGGCAACTTTACAGTATAATAGTCTGCATGCTGCCTTTATATTATTTAGATTGTCCACAAAATACCTTGAGGGCAATGAAGACCCAAGTGCTTTCCTGCTCTGACAGTGAAAGTTCTCAGCAGCTACTTATGGAAGGTGCTTAGTGGCGGCTGGTGCTCAAAATTTTTGGGGGGGCGCAAACAAACTGAAAAAAAAAAACATCAATTGCCGCCACTGTGCCCATTAAACGCAGCCACTGTGCCCAAACGCCACCAGTTTGCCCCCTCAAATGCAGCCAATTTGTCCCCAAATGCAGACAGTTTGTCCCCAAATGCAACCAGTTTCCCCCCAAATACAGCCAGTTTGTCCCAAAATACAGCCAGTTTCCCCCCAAATGCAGCCAGTTTATCCCCAAATGCAGCCAGTTTGTTCCCAAATACAGCCAGTTTGTCCCCAGCCCGGCACTTACCTTCCTCGGGTCAGCGCCGTCCTCCTCCACGCTCCCTCAGGTCTTCTTCCGTCCTTGATGTCTTCTCCCGCCCTCAATGTCACTTCAGCCAATCAGGTTACCGGTAACCAGACCCGGTGAACCTGATTGGCTGAGACGGGTGTCAGTGTTAACCAGGGAACGCACAGCTCGTGCGTCCCCTGGTTAACTATTTGGAAGCCGATTACAGCCCACAGGCTGTAATCGGGAAGTCTATCAGAGCCGCTGGCTCTGATAGACACTTCCAAAAACCAACCAATTGCTGTTATTCAGATGGCCGACGCTCGCCAGGGGGCCAGCCATCTGAATAGTGGGCAGCAGCAGCGCCGGCAACAATACATACATTCACGCAATGCATGAATGTATGTATTGTTGACTTGAGTGACGGTGCAGGGGAGAGAGGGGGCGGCTCTCCTGCGCCCACTATGGACGCACCGCCACTGATCAAAAATTAATGTCTGTCAGTCAGGACAGGAGATTGGGAACCAGGATCCTCTCATCTATCTAAGGTGTTACTTTTATGTTTATTTCAGCATTACAGTAGCAGGTTAGAAAGACAGTAAACTGGGTGTTTGAGTATCCATTCCTTTTTTTTTATAGGTATGACTAATCCTGAAGTGATAGATTACCTTGAACGTGGATATCGTATGCCACAGCCTGAAAATTGCCCAAAGGAACTTTATGAATTAATGCTTCGGTGCTGGAATGACCATCCAGAAGAAAGGCCCACCTTTGAATTTCTTCGTTGTTACCTTGAAGACTTCTTCACAGCTACAGAGGGCCAGTATCAAGCACAGCCTTAACAAAGCTTTCTTTAACAAGTAGAAACAAGCACTGAAGAATATCTATGATTTCAAAAAGACACCCATAGCAAGAAAGCTTTGACGGATATGGTCACTGATAACTTAATTTAAAGTGAATCTGTGCATTTTAAATAATGTTTTAGGCTGGGTTCACACTATTGTGGGGCATTAGTACAGTTAACATGCATTGCATTGAGGCAGCTTGCTCATTTGAATGTTCTGCCTATTGCACTAAAAAAAGGTACAGTAATACCTGGGATTGCGAGTAACGCAGTTAACGTGCGTTTCGCAAAACGAGCAATTATTTAAAAAAAATCCTGACTCGGTTTGCAAGTGTTTTCTCGCAAAACGAGAAGGATTCAAGGCTCTGCGGTGTGCAGTACCGCATTTGACAGGAGGTGGGGGGGCGCTGGTGACACTCTGAACCGTTCGGAGACGCTCGGATGAACTCGGAAACACTCCGTTCCCGGGTGTTTCCAAGCCTCTCTGAGGGTTTCCGAGTGCATCCGAGCGGTCTCCGAGTCTCTCCAGCGCCCCCCACCTCTGGCCACATGCTGTACTGCATACAATAGAAGTCAATGTGGAACGAATTATCTTCGTTTCCATTGACTTCTATGGGGAAACTTGCTTTGATATGCGAGTGCTTTGGATTACAAGCATTCTCCTGGAACAGATTATGCTCGTAATCCAAGGTTCCACTGTACTTACATTATTTTTTGTAGCACAGTGCACAACACACAACATTAGGGAGCTGCAGTGTGATGGCAAGGTGTATTGGGGGAGCACTAAGAATGGTTGGTACCACAGAGCACCAACATGCATACCATGAGTTTTTGTGCATTGTGGTAACACATACGTTAATGCACATAGTACCGCAGCACAATAGTGTGAACCCATACTTAGAGCATTTCCGTAAATTTCTTCTTAGAGTTCTGCTGGAATCTTCAAACCAAGTTGGCTTCCAGGGTACAGGAAGAGAAAGTATCTTCCTTTTTCTCCTTTTAACAAGGCAATGCTTGGTGTTTAGGAAAATAAAGACTTTCAGAAAGTATGTATTTGCATAGGGATTATCTGGACCTTTCGTGGCATTTCAGAGAAAAGCTTATAATATTTCCTTCATGGTACTTTTTATTCAGCCTTATATTTAAAACATTTTTAAAATGCACGTTTACTTTAAGACACAGAATAAAAGGTTGATTGTCAACAAATTATAAGATTTGAAATGTAAGAGCTTCCTGAAGAGATTATTTACCTTACTGAACTGTTGTTAAATTAATCAAAAAAACATAGCAAGCTTATATAAGTCCTATATATTACTTAGCTGTATATTACATTAAAAAAATCTATGGATCCATTTTTTTCTCTTAATGCCAGTATGAACAAAGGGCATCATTTTAAAAAAATGCACAAAATGCTGGGTGTGTGCCCTGCAGTGACTGTTCAAGTGAATATTTCAACCGAGGGAAACCTATACTAAGAGAATTGCAGAGCCTGCCTTACTTTTGAAAATGCTACTTAACTGGCTGTCTCTTGTTTCATTGCTTTCCGAGTCACTGACCAGGAATGAGCAAGCCAGACCTTCTTCTCTGCATACTTGTTATACGTCAGTGACTCAAAGTATTGAACTCAAAGTAATAAAGCTATTTACTTTCCAAAGCTTTTTTTTTGTGTTGGTAGCTTTTTGTCACATACATTTTAATTTTTTTTATGGATTACAGTGATATGTAGACTTTTTAACAGCACTCCGGACCAGTCAAAATCTTTTCATAATTGGTCTAGTATGGGCACTCATTACTTTTATTGAGTATTCAGATGTGAATTACAAAACAAAGCCTATTGGGAATACCCAGGCTTAGGTAACAATATATAAAAACTTAAAAGACATAAAAACAAAACCAACCAATTACATGGCAACCAATCCACTTCTGCGCTCAATGCACCATTCATAGTAGATTTGTCATGGATGGAATTACAAAAAAACTTCCAACAGAAAAAAATGAATGCCTCCACATGACAGAAAAGAGTAGCACCACAAAAACGAATGGGACATATCAATGGAAGCAATAGTGTTAGTAGAATCCATACAAAAGATCCCAGTCTTTACAAAATTTTTAGGGCATCCTCTAGATTTATAAGGACATTTTTATAGCGGCACTCCTGCATTAAGCCCTGGTTCACACTGGTGCAATATGACATGCGATTTGACATGTCAAATCGCATGTCAAATCTGCGAAATTTGCCGCAAATTGTGGGCAATGGCACCGTCCTAATCGGTGCGACGCCGCATCTGCGGCGCTGCACCTATTACAAAAAGTAGTTTTTGTACTACTTTTTGCGATTTCAGCCGCGATTTACATTGACATCTGTTTCAGATGTCTTTGAAATCGTGCCTGAAATCGGGACTGCCAGCGGGAGTGAAATCGTGCGAGTTCAGCTGAACTCGCAGGCTTCACTCCCGCAGCCCCAGTGTGAACGTGGGCTAACTACCGGTAAGTGTTTTCAGAGATCAATTGTGGGAACCAGAGGGGACTTTTGAAAAGAATAGCCTTACACGCATAAAACAATAGCAAGCCTAGTAATGCTCTAATTGTCAAGAGATGTACCAGACCGAGGATGCAAACATCAATAGTTAGAGGTATATATATAGTATAGTAGAAAGGTTATGAAATTTATGCACCTGGACACAGCTTCCCAAAAAGACAGAATAACAGGGCATTCCCCGAAAACATGTATAAACGTTGCCGGGTCTTCTGGACAACGACTACGCCAATGTGCTGGAAAAAAATCTACCTGTGTAATTTTTTGGATGGGTAAAATATATTCTATGGAGAAATTTAAATTGTATTAACTGATCCTGGGTAGAGACCAGTTGCTGCATAGGGTAATCTCATATGTCCTACCAGTCTTCGGTGCACCAGTGCCCTCTCACGCCAACAGGACAACAATTTGTCCGTGCCATCATGGACAGATGGTAAAAGGGCCCTATATATAGCTGAGAGAGGTTTCACAAGTGAATCATCATGCAGTAAAGACTCAATCCCCTGAACAACCAGGGTGACCGGTTGATTGTGAAATTGTGTCTGGAAAGCATGGCCTAGTTGGAGGTATCGGAATAGGTACGAGTTTGGGAGAGCATATCTGCATCTTCATGTCTGCAGTTGTACTTTAAGAGGAAGTAAACCCTGATGAGTTTTACTTCCTCTTTATTCCCCTGCAAAGTAAAAGCATAATGGGCTAGTATGCATCGCATACTAGCCTATTATGTGGCACTTACCTGCAAACTAAGCAGGCAATGTCCCCGCTGGTGGAAGCATCCATATTCGCCACTCTTAATTCCCGGGCCGCGGACTCCGGCTCTGTGACCGGGCAAGGAGGGCATTAATCAGAGAGGCAGCACAGGGACCTAAGGTAACCCTGGAGGAGCTGCAGAGTTCCACAGCAGAGCCTGGAGTATCTGTACATAGGACGTCAATAAGCCGTACGCTCCATAGAGTTGGGCTTTATGGCAGAGTGGCCAGAACAAAGCAATTACTTTCAGCAAAAAACAAAATGGCACTTTTTGAGTTTGCAAAAAGGCATGTGGGAGACTCCCAAAATGTATGGAGGAAAGTGCTCTGGTCCGATGAGACTAAAATGTAACTTTTTGGCCATCAAACAAAACGCTATGTCTGGCGCAAACCCATCACATCACCCAAAGCACACCATCCCCACAGTGAAACATTGTGGTGGCAGCATCATGCTGTGGGAATGTTTTTCAGCAGTCAGGACTGGGAAACTGGTCAGAGTTGAAGGAAAGATGGATGGTGCTAAATACAGGGATATTCTTGAGCAAAACCTGTGCCACTCTGTGTGTGATTTGAGACTAGGACGGAGGTTCACCTTTCAGCAGGACAATGACCCCAAACACACTGCTAAAGCAACACTTGAGTAGTTTAAGGGGAAACATGTAAATGTGTTGGAATGGCCTAGTCAAAGCCCAAACCTCAATCCAATAGAAAATCTGTGGTCACAAGCGCAAACCATCCAACTTGAAGGAGCTGGAGAAGTTTTGCAAGCAGGAATGGGCAAAAATCCCAGTGGTAAGATGTGGCAAATCTCATAGAGACTTATCCAAAGCAACTTGGAACCTGTGATAGCCGCAAAAGATGACTCTACAAAGTATTGACTTTAGGGGGGTGAATAGTTATGCACATTGACTTTTTCAGTTTTTTTTGTCCTGTTTGTTGTTTGCTTCACAATAAAAAAAAAAAAAAAAAATCTTCAAAGTTGCGGGCATGTTCTGTAAATTAACCACTTAACGACCGCTCACTGTATATATACGTCGGCAGAATGGCACTGACAGGCACAATCACGTAGAGCATACGTGATTGCCTTTGTATAGTTGGGGGGTCCAATCGGACCCCCCTTCTGTACAGTGAGCGGTGGCTAAGTGTCCGGGAGCGTTCCGGGATGAGGGGGCAGCCATTCGTTTCTGGCCACCCCCTCGCGATCGCTCCCGGCGAATGGAAATGCCCCCTCTGTCTGTGTCAGACAGAGGGAGCAGGAGGAAGTGATGTCATCTCTGGTGCGGCGCTCACATATACCGAGCGCCGTACAAGAGAAGATATCAGGTCAGTGCACACAACACTACACTGACACCAGGACACATAGGGACATAAATCGCCCCCCCCCCAGCCCCCCCAGATCACCCCCCAGCCCCCAGTCACAGTGTCACTGATTGCAGTGACCATTTATTTAGTGATCACTGCAATCAGTGACATTTGTGACTGTAAAAGTGTCACCAAAGTTTAGTCTTAGGTCCAGTGTAGCCCCCTAACCCCCCCAATAAAGGTTTAACCCCCTGATCACCCCCCAGATAACCCTTTCACCGCCTATCACCACTGTCGCTTAGCGATCATTTTTCTGATCGCTGTCTTAGCGTCAGTGATGCCGATCGGCAGCCAGTAATTTTTTTTAGGTTCGCCGCAGGTTTTTATAGCGTCAGGTACCCCAATATATTATCTAATAAAGGTTTAACCCCCTTGATCGCCCCCCAGGTAACCCTTTCACCCCCTATCACCACTGTCGCTAAGCAATTGTTTTTCTAAACGCTGTCTTAGTGTCGGTGATGCAGATCGGTAGCCAGTAATTTTTTTTAGGTTCGCCGCATGTTTTTATAGCGTCAGGTACCCCAATATATTATCTAATAAAGGTTTAACCCCCTTGATCGCCCCCCAGGTAACCCTTTCACCCCCTATCACCACTGTCACTAAGCGATCGTTTTTCTAAACGATGTCTTAGTGTCTGTGATGCAGATCGGTAGCCGGTAATTTTTTTTAGGTTCGCCGCAGGTTTTTATAGCGTCAGGTACCCCAATATATTATCTAATAAAGGTTTAACCCCCTTGATCGCCCCCCAGGTAACCCTTTCACCCCCTATCACCACTGTCGCTAAGCAATTGTTTTTCTAAACGCTGTCTTAGTGTCGGTGATGCAGATCGGTAGCCGGTAATTTTTTTTAGGTTCGCCGCAGGTTTTTATAGCGTCAGGTACCCCAATATATTATCTAATAAAGGTTTAACCCCCTTGATCGCCCCCCAGGTAACCCTTTCACCCCCTATCACCACTGTCGCTAAGCAATTGTTTTTCTAAACGCTGTCTTAGTGTCGGTGATGCAGATCGTAGCCAGTAATTTTTTTTAGGTTCGCCGCATGTTTTTATAGCGTCAGGTACCCCAATATATTATCTAATAAAGGTTTAACCCCCTTGATCGCCCCCCAGGTAACCCTTTCACCCCATCACCACTGTCGCTAAGCGATCGTTTTTCTAAACGCTGTCTTAGTGTCGGTGATGCAGATCGGTAGCTGGTAATTTTTTTTAGGTTCGCCGCAGGTTTTTATAGCGTCAGGTACCCCCATATATTATCTAATAAAGGTTTTAACCCCCTGATTGCCCCTAGTTAACCCTTTCACCAGTGATCACCATATAAGTGTTACGGGTGACGCTGGTTAGTTAGTTTGCTTTTTATAGTGTCAGGGCACCCGCCGTGTATATAACCCAATAAAGGTTTAACCCCCTGATCGCCCGGCGGGTGATATCAATTAGGTTTTAGCGTCAGAGAGGGTCTGAGTCACACCCCAGGCAGCGTCAGGTTAGTGCCAGTAACGCTAACACCCACGCGTGAAGCATACACCCCCCTTAGTGGTATAGTATCTGAACAGATCAATATCTGATCTGATCAGATCTATACTAGCGTCCCCAGCAGTTTAGGGTTCCCAAAAACGCAGTGTTAGCGGGATCAGCCCAGATACCTGCTGGCACCTGCGTTTTGCCCCTCCGTCCAGCCCAGGCCACCCAAGTGCAGTATCGATCGATCACTGTCACTTACAAAACAAAAACACACATAACTGCAGCGTTCGCAGAGACAGGCCTGATCCCTGCGACTCCAGTGCTGTAGGAGGTGATTTCACCACCACAGTTAAAAAAAAAAAGCAAATATGCCGAAGCATTGGGGCAGCAGGGGCGGAGGAGCGATTTTGCTCCTAATGCCGCGTACATACGGTCGAAATTCCGACGGAGGCTTGCCCGTGGAAAAGTCCGACCATGTGTGTGCGGCATAACTTTTTTCGGGAGGATGCCCCCATGCTTCGGCATATATAAATGGTGCGTGTATGCCCATCATTGGAAGTGGGTGGATGAAGGGCGGTATTCTAATGGTGGGCATACCCACCGATCAATCTCTTTTTTCGTTCAGCCAACTGGCTGCATGAAATAAAAAGATTACAATACATGTCCAACAAGGACCAGCTTTGCCAGTACCCTGAGCCTGGGTGAGAGAGGATGAGGAGGATGAGGAGGGCTTGGTCATCCACTCTACCAAGTCTTCGGCATGATGCGGCTCAACACGTCCAGCTGCCGAAAAGAAGGACAAGCGTGTCCCATGGCCACATGCTGATGGCGATGCACCGCGTCCACGACCAGCACTGTTGTCTCTAGACACAGAGCCTGCTTGCCCTCTTTTATTGGCTCCTGACTGTCTGCCTCTCCTTGTTTGCCTTCCAGACATTCTAATTGCCTGCAGGGAAATGGGAAAACCAGCAATACAGGCTAAGTTCAGGTGTAATATGGTCAGGAGGCACACTCCGCCCGCTGTAAGTGCCGCAAAATCCTGTTGGTGTAACACACCAGGAAAAAGCAGCAATACAGGCTAAGTTCAGGTGTAATATGGTCAGGAGGCACACTCCGCCCACTGTAAGTGCCGCAAAATCCTGTTGGTGTAACACACCAGGAAAAAGCAGCAATACAGGCTAAGTTCAGGTGTAATATGGTCAGGAGGCACACTCCGCCCGCTGTAAGTGCCACAAAATCCTGTTGGTGTAACACACCAGGAAAAAGCAGCAATACAGGCTAAGTTCAGGTGTAATATGGTCAGGAGGCACACTCTGCCCGCTGTAAGTGCCGCAAAATCCTGTTGGTGTAACACACCAGGAAAAAGCAGCAATACAGGCTAAGTTCAGGTGTAATATGGTCAGGAGGCACACTCCGCCCGCTGTAAGTGCCGCAAAATCCTATTGGTGTAACACACCAGGAAAAAGCAGCAATACAGGCTAAGTTCAGGTGTAATATGGTCAGGAGGCACACTCCGCCCGCTGTAAGTGCCGCAAAATCCTGTTGGTGTAACACACCAGGAAAAAGCAGCAATACAGGCTAAGTTCAGGTGTAATATGGTCAGGAGGCACACTCCGCCCGCTGTAAGTGGCGCAAAATCCTGTTGGTGTAACACACCAGGAAAAAGCAGCAATACAGGCTAACTTCAGGTGTAATATGGTCAGGAGGCACACTCCGCCCGCTGTAAGTGCCGCAAAATCCTGTTGGTGTAACACACCAGGAAAAAGCAGCAATACAGGCTAAGTTCAGGTGTATAATGTGCAGGAGGCTTAGCAACAATGACACTGACACTGTCCCCTGCCTATCCTTCTCTCTCCCTGCACACAAGGTTTAGCAAAGAATATGACACTGACACTGTCCCCTGCCTATCCTTCTCTCTCCCTGCACACAAGGTTTAGCAAAGAATATGACACTGACACTGTCCCCTGCCTATCCTTCTCTCTCCCTGCACACAAGGTTTATCAAAGTATATGACACTGACACTCTCCCTGCCTATCCTTCTCTCTCCCTACACACAAGGTTTAGCAAAGAATATGACACTGACACTCTCCCTGCCTATCCTTCTCTGTCCCTACACACAAGGTTTAGCAAAGAATGGATTTGACACTGTCCCTGCCTATCCTTCACTTTCCCTGCTCCGGAACACACTACACGAGGCCGCCACGCTGGCGGCCTTTTATAGTGTGGGGCGTGTACTAAACCCCCTCAGCTATAATTGGCCACAAGCATCCTGCCTGTGGCTAATCATTGCTCTCCTCGCTGCCGGCGCTGTGATTGGCCAAGCATGCAGGGTCACAGTGCATGCTTGGCCAATCACAGCGCCGGGATTATACTGCGATGGCGCAGTGTATTGTGGGCCATTCGCGTCACTCGAATTTGGCGCGAACGGCCCAAATCGTTCGTTGTTCGCCGAACGCGCGAACAGCCGATGTTCGAGTCGAACCTATGTTCGACTCGAACACCGAGCTCGTCCCTACTTACAAGTTGGATCCCAAGTTGCTTTAGTGTGAACAGGCACTAACTTTAGTGTTATTTTTACATTGTTTTATTTTATTTTTTACATGCTAACACTGCATTAGAGGAAATTGTTCTATGAATGAAGGCACACAGAAATATTGTGAAACAATGAAAACATTCTTTGTATGCCTTTATTCACAGAACAATCTCCTAGTGAAATGTTACAATTTATTTACATCCCTGAGCTAAGGGCATAACATTTCCACATTGATACAGTGGGGTTTATTTACTAAAGGTAAATCCACTTTTTACTACAAGTGCAGTCGCTGTAGATCCAAGGGAGACATGCAAGGAAATAAAAAACAGCATTTTTGCTTGTACATGATTGGATGATAAAATCAGCAGTTTCCCCTCATTTCAGATCTTCCCCTCAGATCTAAAGCGAGTGCACTTGTAGTGCAAAGTGGATTTGTCTTTAGTAAATTAACCCCATTGCATACTTTAAACTTACTGACCAGTGCAGACTTCCTTTCATTGTTAGTTTGTACACTCCTAAAATACCAACTTCCTGTAACATGAAATAAATAATGAATGTGTATTTCTTTTTTTTGTGAATTGACTTTGTGGTATTTTATTTTACCAGTCCTTAGATGTGGTGGCTGCATTAGGTTCCTTTTCCTAAGTTTATTACCCTGCACGTTCCCCAGGTGATCTGGGCAGTAACACACCTTCTGTATTAGAGTGCCCACACTGGCAAGCAGCCTCCTGGGGGAGGGAATGTTAGATGTACAAGCAGATTTACATACACTAACAAATTGAAGCCAAACTCCAGCTCACACTGCAGTTACACAAGCAATTACAGTAATGCCGCATACACACTTCTGTTTTTCATGACGTTAAAAATGCAATTTTTTAAATTGGTCATTAAAAACGATCGTGTGTAGGCTCCAGAGCATTTTTAACGACGTGAAAATTCACGTCGTTCTTTTTAACGTCATGAAAAACGGTAGTGTGTATGCTTTTAGAAGGGGGAAAAAAATGCGCATGCTCAGAATCAAGTATGAGACGGGAGTGCTCCTTCTGGTAAAACTAGCGTTCGTAATGGAGATAGCACATTCGTCACGCTGTAACGGACCGAAGAGCATAAGGCTGAAAAGCGTGAATCGTCTCTCACCAAACTTTACTAATACGAGGATCAGCAAAAGCAGCCCAAAGGGTGGCGCCATCCGAATAGAACTTCCCCTTTATAGTGCCGTCGTACATCACCGCGCTTTGCTCGAGCGTTTTTTTTTCATGAACGTGTGTATGCAAGGCAGGCTTGAGAGGAAACACGAAAAATCACGTCGAGAAAAACATGTTTTTTTTAAATAACATTAAAAACGGCCGTGTGTACGCGGCATAACAGTTCTGCTTCTTTTTGGATAAAGGTTTTACATTAAAAAATAAAAGCTGATCATTGTAAGCACATCTGTCTGTGGTAAATGGTTTGTCTCAACACTCTAACTGCTACATTTGCAGGAGAGCTTGTTCTGTTGGAAAAACAGCAGATTTACTGGCTGGATCCCCAAATAAAACTATATTAACTAAGGATAAAAATAATTATTGCGCTTGCCCTAAACTAAACAAAAAGGAGAAGAGCTGCTACGCAAGAATGTGACAAAAATTCTGAAAGTGCTGAGAGTAAATGTGTAGCGCTAAATATGAAAATTGTGAGATATGTATAAGTCACTAAATGATATATACCCAACTGGGTACAGCAGTGAAATATTATAATAATAAGTCCACGTGGAAAACAAAAACAATGCAAGTGAAAATGTCCATCACAATAGGATGAGGAGTATCACGGTAGAGATGTCATATAGCCGTGTAGACCATCACATGGAAATTCCTTTCAAGTATGACATGACTAAATACGCTTAAGGGAACTGTTGGATCCAACTGTCAGCGTCAACGGATCAGTCAAGCATGGATATTCCCAATCGGCAAGTAGACTCAGCTGTCTGAAGAATCTCTGTGGTATAAACCAGGACTGTAGCCCATGGACCCGACAGTCCACGGCTGAAGATCGCTCTGATGTTGGTGTCCCAAACGTGCAGAGGGAACAGGCAACTTGGGAAATCCACGACACTTTCAAGCAGTATTAGGCAGGTTCAGGTAAGCAAAACCCCATGGGGGTGATGAAGGGCACGAAAATGGGACTGATCTGTTGTCGCTGACAGTCAGATCCAACAGTTCCGGTAAGCGTATTTAGTCATACCATACTTGAAAGGAATTTCCATGTGATGGTCTACAAGGCTATATGACATCTCTACCATGATTAGGGATGAGCCAAATACCCCCTGGTTCGGTTCGCACCAGAACATGCGAACAGGCAAAAAATTAGTTCGAACACTCGAACACCGTTAAAGTCTATGGAACACGAACATGAAAAATCAAAAGTGCTAATTTTAAAGGTTAATATGCAAGTTATTTTCATAAAAAGTGTTTGGGAACCCGGGTCCTGCCCCAGGGGACATGTATCAATGCAAAAAAAAGTTTTAAAAACTCCAGTTTTTTCGGGAGCAATGATTTTAATAATGCTTAACGTGAAACCATAAAAGTGAAACATTCCTTTAAATTTAGTACCTGGGGGGTGTGTATAGTATGCCTGTAAAGTAGCGCATGTTTCCCGTACTTAGAACTGTCCCTGCACAAAATGTAATTTCTAAAGGAAAAAAAGTAATTCAAAACTACTCGCGGCTTTTAATGAATTGTCGGGTCCCAGTGTCCTATCATTCTGGGTCCCCTATCAGATAGTGCCCGGCTAGCAATGCGCATGCGCAGTCCCATATCACGGAAATCTCCGAAAATAAGCATCTGTTCAATCAGCTGGTTTTGGAGCATGCGCAGTTAACACGACGCTCGCTCTGTTCAATCAGCTGTCTGTTGGCGCTCACTCCCGCCGCTCGTTCTATCAGATGGGGACCCATCTCGATAGATAGAACAGCGCTGGCCACGCTCACTCAAAATAAAAGGGGCGGGTGTACAGTAATTTTTGATAGGATGCTTTTCACAATAAACTACACAGAACTGGCCACGCTCAATCAAATAAAAGGGACGGGTGTATTATAGAGCAGTAATTTTTGATAGGATGGTTTTCACAATATAACCATCCCGCCCCTTGCTGTATTGAGTTGAGCGCGGCCAGCGCTGTTCTATCTAGATGGGTCCCCCATCTGATAGAACGAGTGGCGGGAGCGAGCGCGTGTTAACTACGCATGCTCCAACAACAGCTGATGTAACAGATATTTCGTCTCGGAGATTTCCGTGATCTCCGATTGCGCATGTGCAGTACAACCCGGGCACTATCTGATAGGGGCCCCATACTGTTAGAACACTGGCAATACAGATCAAAGTCATTGAAAAAAACGGCCCGAACCAAAAAAAAAAAAAAAGCATGGGGGTCCCCCCAAATTCCATATCAGGCCCTTCAGGTCTGGTATGGATTTTAAGGGGAACCCCGCACCAAAATAAAAAAAAAATGGCGTGGGGTCCCCCCCAAAAATCCATACCAGACCCTTATCTGAGCACGCAACCTGGCAGGCCGCAGGAAAAGAGGGGGGGACGAGAGAGCGCCCCCCCTCCTGAACCGTACCAGGCCACATGCCCTTAACATGGGGAGGATGTCCCCATGTTGATGGGGACAAGGGCCTCATCCCCACAACCCTTGCCCGGTGGTCATGAGGGTCTGTAGGCGAGGGGCTTATCGGAATCTGGAAGCCCCCTTTAACAAAGGGGACCCCCAGATTCCGACCCCCTCTTTGTGAATTGGTAACGGGGTACATTGTACCCCTACCATTTCACAAAAGAAAGTGTCAAAAATTTTAAAAACCACACAGACACAGTTGGGATAAGATATCTCACAATTTTCATATTTAGCGCTACACATTTACTCTCAAAACTATATTAACCACTTCAAAACTGGGCACTTTCCCCCTTCTTGCCCAGGACAATTTTCAGCTTTCAGTGCTGTCGCACTTTAAATGACAATTGCGCGGACATACAACACTGTACCCAAACTAAATTTGCATAATTTTCTTCCCACAAATAGAGCTTTCTTTTGCTGGTATTTGATCACCTCTGGGGTTTTTTTTTTTTGCTAAACAAACTAAAAAGACAGACATTTAAAAAAAAAAAAAAAGTTTTCTCCTTTACTGACGGGCACTGATGAGGCTACACTAATGAGCAATGATGAGGTGGCACTCATAAGGTGGCACTGATGGGCACTGATGAGGAGGCACTGATATGTAGAATTGATGGGCACTGATATGCAGCACTGATGGGCACTAATAGGTGGCCCTGATAGGCGGCACTGATAGATGGCACTGATAGATGGCACTGGATAGGCAGCACTGATGAGGAGCTACTGACATGCATTACTGATTGGCATCTCAAGGGCACTGACAGGCATTACTGATGGGGCACTGAGTGGCACATTTATGAGCACTGATTGGCCCATTTATGGGCACTGATTGGCACTTTGATGGGCACTGATAGGCGTTACTGATGGGGCACAGACTGGCAGCTAATGGGCACTGATTGGAAGCTGATGGGCACCTCTCATGGGGGCTGCGCTGATAATCAATGTGCTGATTATCAGCGAAGACCCCCCTCTGACAGGGAGAGCTGCCAATCGGCTCTCCCTGTCAGCGCAAACCGAGGAAAGCCGCTTACCGGCACTTCCTGGTTCACGCTGATTGGATCACAGCTGATCACGTGGTAAGGAGCCTCCGTCAGAGGCTCATTACCACGATCGGAGATGCGGTGTGACAAAGTGACACACCGCATCACCGATCGCCGTGCAGCGCGCCCCCGTGGGTGCGCTCTGGCATGTTATTCTGAAAGACATCTTATGACGCCCAGTCAGGATAACCGAACCACCGCCCGGCTGTCATTCTGCTATAGGCCGGGCAGGAAGTGGTTAATGTAAAAAAAACTTCCATTCACAAGACCCCCCCAGCCCCCCAGATACTTACCTGAGCCTCATCTCAATCCAGTGCTGTGTCGGCGAGCAGCATCTCTTTCCACTCTTTCTCTCCTCACTGGACACGGAGGCAGCAGCGGGAGCTGTCAATCACAGCCTGTGAGGAAAGATCGGGGGAGGTGGGGGGTTACGACACACAAAGCATGGCTCTTGTCACTCGGCAGGGGAAGGAGCCAGCAGCACCTGAGGGGGACCCCAGAAGGGGAGGATCAGGACTGCTCTATGCAAAACCATTGCACAGAGCAAATAAGTATTGCAAGTTTGTTATGTAAAAAAAAAAAAGTAACATTTACAATCACTTTAATTCAATGGTGGTGTTTACCTCACATTTTTTAAGAATTTGTGGTAACCCCCCTTCAAAAAAACAAAAAACAAATATTGCATGTGTTAAATCCCCCAGTCTCGCTCTTCCCTGAGAGCCCTGCAGCACATTTACGCATGTGTGGGTTCCCCTGCACGTGTGCAAAGACAGGTATTAGGCTGGATTCACATCTATGCGGTTTTAGTGCTTTTTGCATTTTGCAGATTTGCACTACAACCCATTTAACAAGGTTTCCTATGGAACACGTTCTGTAGTGCAAATCTGCAAACTGCAAAAAGCACTAAAACTGCATAGGTGTGAATCCAGCCTTAAGGAAGCCCTAAAACTGCGCCGGAGAGGGCTGCCTACTCCAACTTAAAGGATAAGTTCACCTTTCAACAAAAAATAATAAATACAATTTTTTTTGGCAGGTAAAAAATGTGCATTTATTATTTTTTGTTTCTGAAACCTCTAAAGCATTGCACCAGCGATCAGCAGATCACTGGTGCCATGCAGGTCTCCTGCAGATCATTGTGGTTCCGGCCAATCACAGAGCCGGAGTCCGTGAACCCGGAAGCAAGACTGTTGTGTTACACTATGTGATTATTCTTGCTCTGTGTCTTTAAGATCTGTCCCCTTCTTTCTAGCTGAACTCTCTCTCTCACCGTAGTTCTTTATATATCTCCTCCACTTCCTCATTCTGGTCATTACTCCTGTATTTCTTCCATGCTAAACATCTTACATGTGGCTTACAACTGCAACGTTTTTCTACCTATGAATATCCATCATTAAACGGAACATTCGAAAGGATTCATCGTCTGTCGTCCTAACTGTGAGTTTATTCATTGAGTTAAACTGCCTGTATCGATGCAAGGGATGAATATCAAACCAGCTTGAGTAAGGCCTACTTAAACCTGGAGATGAACTTTATCGCTTTGTAGTTGAGACAGAACAGTAGAAAAACGGAGTTTCACAGCCTAATTACAAGATTTCTGCATGTCAGTACTGAAACAAGATTTACTGCCCTCATAGCAAGACAGAAGGGACAGAGCAGCACATGGCAGCCTTATAGCCTGAGACAATCTGCACAGTGTCATATTTCAGCACACAGATCCTGCCTGCTTTCACAGTCAGTCTGCTATCATGAGTGACCAAGCTTCTGCATGTGAACTCACATCTACCTCCCCACAAGTTCCTGAAGAAACTGAGTTACCCAAACGCTCAGTTAAACCCACTTGGAAATTAATGGAGAATTATGAAGCTTCAAGGACTGAATTGTCAAATAGCTTGGAATTAGTCTGGGAGAAAATCCTTGCTGAAGCCAATACAGTGTCTGTTGAACGTGAACTACTGACACTAGAGGGCGCCATTAAACAACTTTCTGCCTCATATGAGCTTTATCAGCTTACCAGCATCAAATTTACTAATGTCTTACAAAACATGAAGTCAGAAAGTGCGATGATGCAATTAAAGCGCGTCAATGCTCTCAATATTGAAAGAGACAGTTTTATCCAGCAAACCAGATTAAAGGCAGAAGCAAAAATAAAGCTGTTACAGGGCACTGCATCTCACAGATCTGTTTCCACCAGACGTTCTAAAAACTCATCAAGATCCCATAGTTCAAGATACTCAACACTCAGTGAGCGACTTATTAATGCCCGCGCTGAAGTGGAAGCCAGCAAAGTGCAGGTGGCATATGCAGAAAAAAGAGCAGAGTTGGAAGCTCAGAGAGCAGAGTTGGAAGCGCAGTCAGCACGTCAAAGAGCAGAGTTGGAAGCGCAGTCAGCACGTCAAAGAGCAGAGTTGGAAGCTCAGAGAGCAGAGTCGGAAGCTCAGTCAGCACGTCAAAGAGCAACAATGGAAACCTTAAATGAACAGTGTAAACATGACGCAGCTATGGCAAAGCTAAGGGTCCTACAGCAAGCTATCAGTGCAGACGAAGGTGCAAGTGAGAAAGACAGCATTAACCTAAACATAGCAGATATGGAAGACCTCCTCAAACGCACTAAAGACTATGTCCTAAGCCACTGCAGTGCACACTCCATTGTCTCCAATGCTCCCGACTACATAGAGACTCCTTCACAGCTTCAAGTTAAAGAGGTTCCAGCAACTTCCTGCACTCAAAATCACTCCACTGCATTTCCTACCTGCCTACCTTGCCTGCCTTCATACGTCACAGAGCATCAGCGCAAGCTTCAAGAAAGTCATCAATCTCCAGTCATCGGTACAGCCTTGAATCAACGTACCATTGGAACAACTGACTTCAAGCAAGCAACTCACCTGGATGCATCTGCTGCACCATATTTCCCTGTGTCCTTTAACAACAATGTCAAAGATAACGCAATCAGCACCACACAGCCAACAGCATCTCACATAAAGGCGGAGACAACTGAGACAGAAGAGTTTGTGAGGTACATGCTTCGCAGAGAGCTCACAAAGACTGGTCTTACAAGTTTTGATGACCAACCTGAGAACTACAGAAGTTGGAAATGTACCTTCAGAACTACAATCAGCAATATTGGCATTACAGCTGATCAAGAATTGAATCTGCTGATCAAATGGCTTGGTCCTCTATCTGCTGCACGTGTTAAGCCATTAAGATCGGTTTTCATGGACAATCCTACTGCAGGCCTCACAGCTGCATGGGAGCGACTAGAGCAAAGTTATGGCAGTCCAGAAGCTATAGAAAATGCTTTGTTCATGCGTCTACAAACTTTCCCAAAGATATCTGGTAAGGACAACAAGGAGTTCCAGAGACTGAGTGACCTTCTCCTTGAGCTTCAGCTAGCCAAGACAGACCCAAAACTACCTGGACTCAGTTACCTTGACACTCCAAGAGGGGTAAACCCAATTGTCTCCAAGCTCCCGTATGGTTTGCAAGAGAAATGGACTGCACTAGGGTCATCATACAAAAGAGAGAACAAGGTTTCCTTCCCTCCATTCTCTTTCTTCTGTGAATTCATCAGGAAAATTGCAGAGACCAAGAACGATCCAAGTTTTTCCTACGGTGAGTACAGCCACTTCTCACCTAAGAGTACCAGTCTTCAGGGCAACTATAGAAACCATAGAGGCCCAGTGTCCGTGAAAAAGACTGACATCCTTCCCACTCCTACCACAGTTCTGGCCACGAACAAACAGAGTAGGAAGATTGAAAACCCTAACAGAGTGTGTCCCATACACAAGAAGCCACACCCCCTCAATAAATGTATCGGCTTTAGGAAAAAGCCTCTGGAAGAGCGCAAGGAGCTTTTAAAGACATTTAGGGTATGTTTCAGGTGCTGTGCTTCTACAGAATATTTTGCAAGGGACTGTAATGTGTCCATCAAGTGCATAGAGTGTGGCTCTGAAGAACATGTGCAAGCCCTCCATCCTCTTGAGCCCAGCTCTGCACAACCTGCCAACACTCCTCCTATGTTAACGCATGGCGGGGAGAATACAGACCAAGTGCCTAATTCTACCATCATTTCTTCATCCTGCACTGAAGTTTGTGGAGAAGACCGCTGTGGTAAGTCCTGTGCTAAGATATGCTTGGTGAACATATACCACAAGGATCAACCAGAAAAGTCTCTAAAGGCATATGCTATCTTAGACGATCAGAGCAATCGATCACTTGCAAAATCGGAATTGTTCAATCTATTTGAAATAAAAGGCGAAGCTCATCCTTACACCTTGGGTACCTGTAGTGGAACTATAGAGGTTTCTGGAAGAAGGGCTCATGGACTCATGGTATCTTCTCTCAAAGGTAACTTGCAATTACCCTTACCTACACTTGTTGAGTGCAATCAGATACCTGCTAGCAGGGAAGAAATCCCTACTCCAGCTGCTGCTTTCCATCACCCTCACCTCAAGGTAATAGCAAATGAGATACCGCTGCTTGACAAAGATGCTCAGATCCTTCTTCTGTTAGGAAGAGACATTCTAAGAGTTCACAAGGTACACAGACAAGTCAGTGGACCCCCAGATGCCCCATTTGCCCAGCGCACGGATCTAGGGTGGGTCATCATAGGCAATGTCTGCATAGGCAAAATGAAAAGACCTACCAACATTTCGTCATTCAAGACAAATGTTCTGCCAAATGGCCGAAACACTTACTTTGAGCCATGCCCACATCACTACTGGGTGAAAGAGAAGATAGCCAGCCACGGATGGCAACATGGTATCTCAGGTGACACAAGCCCTTTCTCCTCCCAGGTAGGGAGAGTGTCAGTTTCTTTCACTGTGCAAGTCCTTGTTTCTAGGGACTGGGAAGGACAGTGAGTGAATTCTCCTTGTGCTATAGTGTGCTTAAAAAAAACATTTTTTCTAGGGACAGAAAACTGTAGGTAGGGAGAGTGTCAGTTTCTTTCACTGTGCAAGTCCTTGTTTCTAGGGACTGGGAAGGACAGTGAGTGAATTCTCCTTGTGCTATAGTGTGCTTAAAAAAAACATTTTTTCTAGGGACAGAAAACTGTAGGTAGGGAGAGTGTCAGTTTCTTTCACTGTGCAAGTCCTTGTTTCTAGGGACTGGGAAGGACAGTGAGTGAATTCTCCTTGTGCTATAGTGTGCTTAAAAAAAACATTTTTTCTAGGGACAGAAAACTGTAGGTAGGGAGAGTGTCAGTTTCTTTCACTGTGCAAGTCCTTGTTTCTAGGGACTGGGAAGGACAGTGAGTGAATTCTCCTTGTGCTATAGTGTGCTTAAAAAAAACATTTTTTCTAGGGACAGAAAACTGTAGGTAGGGAGAGTGTCAGTTTCTTTCACTGTGCAAGTCCTTGTTTCTAGGGACTGGGAAGGACAGTGAGTGAATTCTCCTTGTGCTATAGTGTGCTTAAAAAAAACATTTTTTCTAGGGACAGAAAACTGTAGGTAGGGAGAGTGTCAGTTTCTTTCACTGTGCAAGTCCTTGTTTCTAGGGACTGGGAAGGACAGTGAGTGAATTCTCCTTGTGCTATAGTGTGCTTAAAAAAAACATTTTTTCTAGGGACAGAAAACTGTAGGTAGGGAGAGTGTCAGTTTCTTTCACTGTGCAAGTCCTTGTTTCTAGGGACTGGGAAGGACAGTGAGTGAATTCTCCTTGTGCTATAGTGTGCTTAAAAAAAAACATTTTTTCTAGGGACAGAAAACTGTAGGTAGGGAGAGTGTCAGTTTCTTTCACTGTGCAAGTCCTTGTTTCTAGGGACTGGGAAGGACAGTGAGTGAATTCTCCTTGTGCTATAGTGTGCTTAAAAAAAACATTTTTTCTAGGGACAGAAAACTGTAGGTAGGGAGAGTGTCAGTTTCTTTCACTGTGCAAGTCCTTGTTTCTAGGGACTGGGAAGGACAGTGAGTGAATTCTCCTTGTGCTATAGTGTGCTTAAAAAAAACATTTTTTCTAGGGACAGAAAACTGTAGGTAGGGAGAGTGTCAGTTTCTTTCACTGTGCAAGTCCTTGTTTCTAGGGACTGGGAAGGACAGTGAGTGAATTCTCCTTGTGCTATAGTGTGCTTAAAAAAAACATTTTTTCTAGGGACAGAAAACTGTAGGTAGGGAGAGTGTCAGTTTCTTTCACTGTGCAAGTTCTTGTTTCTAGGGACTGGGAAGGACAGTGAGTGAATTCTCCTTGTGCTATAGTGTGCTTAAAAAAAACATTTTTTCTAGGGACAGAAAACTGTAGGTAGGGAGAGTGTCAGTTTCTTTCACTGTGCAAGTCCTTGTTTCTAGGGACTGGGAAGGACAGTGAGTGAATTCTCCTTGTGCTATAGTGTGCTTAAAAAAAACATTTTTTCTAGGGACAGAAAACTGTAGGTAGGGAGAGTGTCAGTTTCTTTCACTGTGCAAGTCCTTGTTTCTAGGGACTGGGAAGGACAGTGAGTGAATTCTCCTTGTGCTATAGTGTGCTTAAAAAAAACATTTTTTCTAGGGACAGAAAACTGTAGGTAGGGAGAGTGTCAGTTTCTTTCACTGTGCAAGTCCTTGTTTCTAGGGACTGGGAAGGACAGTGAGTGAATTCTCCTTGTGCTATAGTGTGCTTAAAAAAAACATTTTTTCTAGGGACAGAAAACTGTAGGTAGGGAGAGTGTCAGTTTCTTTCACTGTGCAAGTCCTTGTTTCTAGGGACTGGGAAGGACAGTGAGTGAATTCTCCTTGTGCTATAGTGTGCTTAAAAAAAACATTTTTTCTAGGGACAGAAAACTGTAGGTAGGGAGAGTGTCAGTTTCTTTCACTGTGCAAGTCCTTGTTTCTAGGGACTGGGAAGGACAGTGAGTGAATTCTCCTTGTGCTATAGTGTGCTTAAAAAAAACATTTTTTCTAGGGACAGAAAACTGTAGGTAGGGAGAGTGTCAGTTTCTTTCACTGTGCAAGTCCTTGTTTCTAGGGACTGGGAAGGACAGTGAGTGAATTCTCCTTGTGCTATAGTGTGCTTAAAAAAAACATTTTTTCTAGGGACAGAAAACTGTAGGTAGGGAGAGTGTCAGTTTCTTTCACTGTGCAAGTCCTTGTTTCTAGGGACTGGGAAGGACAGTGAGTGAATTCTCCTTGTGCTATAGTGTGCTTAAAAAAAACATTTTTTCTAGGGACAGAAAACTGTAGGTAGGGAGAGTGTCAGTTTCTTTCACTGTGCAAGTCCTTGTTTCTAGGGACTGGGAAGGACAGTGAGTGAATTCTCCTTGTGCTATAGTGTGCTTAAAAAAAACATTTTTTCTAGGGACAGAAAACTGTAGGTAGGGAGAGTGTCAGTTTCTTTCACTGTGCAAGTCCTTGTTTCTAGGGACTGGGAAGGACAGTGAGTGAATTCTCCTTGTGCTATAGTGTGCTTAAAAAAAACATTTTTTCTAGGGACAGAAAACTGTAGGTAGGGAGAGTGTCAGTTTCTTTCACTGTGCAAGTCCTTGTTTCTAGGGACTGGGAAGGACAGTGAGTGAATTCTCCTTGTGCTATAGTGTGCTTAAAAAAAACATTTTTTCTAGGGACAGAAAACTGTAGGTAGGGAGAGTGTCAGTTTCTTTCACTGTGCAAGTCCTTGTTTCTAGGGACTGGGAAGGACAGTGAGTGAATTCTCCTTGTGCTATAGTGTGCTTAAAAAAAACATTTTTTCTAGGGACAGAAAACTGTAGGTAGGGAGAGTGTCAGTTTCTTTCACTGTGCAAGTCCTTGTTTCTAGGGACTGGGAAGGACAGTGAGTGAATTCTCCTTGTGCTATAGTGTGCTTAAAAAAAACATTTTTTCTAGGGACAGAAAACTGTAGGTAGGGAGAGTGTCAGTTTCTTTCACTGTGCAAGTCCTTGTTTCTAGGGACTGGGAAGGACAGTGAGTGAATTCTCCTTGTGCTATAGTGTGCTTAAAAAAAACATTTTTTCTAGGGACAGAAAACTGTAGGTAGGGAGAGTGTCAGTTTCTTTCACTGTGCAAGTCCTTGTTTCTAGGGACTGGGAAGGACAGTGAGTGAATTCTCCTTGTGCTATAGTGTGCTTAAAAAAAACATTTTTTCTAGGGACAGAAAACTGTAGGTAGGGAGAGTGTCAGTTTCTTTCACTGTGCAAGTCCTTGTTTCTAGGGACTGGGAAGGACAGTGAGTGAATTCTCCTTGTGCTATAGTGTGCTTAAAAAAAACATTTTTTCTAGGGACAGAAAACTGTAGGTAGGGAGAGTGTCAGTTTCTTTCACTGTGCAAGTCCTTGTTTCTAGGGACTGGGAAGGACAGTGAGTGAATTCTCCTTGTGCTATAGTGTGCTTAAAAAAAACATTTTTTCTAGGGACAGAAAACTGTAGGTAGGGAGAGTGTCAGTTTCTTTCACTGTGCAAGTCCTTGTTTCTAGGGACTGGGAAGGACAGTGAGTGAATTCTCCTTGTGCTATAGTGTGCTTAAAAAAAACATTTTTTCTAGGGACAGAAAACTGTAGGTAGGGAGAGTGTCAGTTTCTTTCACTGTGCAAGTCCTTGTTTCTAGGGACTGGGAAGGACAGTGAGTGAATTCTCCTTGTGCTATAGTGTGCTTAAAAAAAACATTTTTTCTAGGGACAGAAAACTGTAGGTAGGGAGAGTGTCAGTTTCTTTCACTGTGCAAGTCCTTGTTTCTAGGGACTGGGAAGGACAGTGAGTGAATTCTCCTTGTGCTATAGTGTGCTTAAAAAAAACATTTTTTCTAGGGACAGAAAACTGTAGGTAGGGAGAGTGTCAGTTTCTTTCACTGTGCAAGTCCTTGTTTCTAGGGACTGGGAAGGACAGTGAGTGAATTCTCCTTGTGCTATAGTGTGCTTAAAAAAAACATTTTTTCTAGGGACAGAAAACTGTAGGTAGGGAGAGTGTCAGTTTCTTTCACTGTGCAAGTCCTTGTTTCTAGGGACTGGGAAGGACAGTGAGTGAATTCTCCTTGTGCTATAGTGTGCTTAAAAAAAACATTTTTTCTAGGGACAGAAAACTGTAGGTAGGGAGAGTGTCAGTTTCTTTCACTGTGCAAGTCCTTGTTTCTAGGGACTGGGAAGGACAGTGAGTGAATTCTCCTTGTGCTATAGTGTGCTTAAAAAAAAATTTTTTCTAGGGACAGAAAACTGTAGGTAGGGAGAGTGTCAGTTTCTTTCACTGTGCAAGTCCTTGTTTCTAGGGACTGGGAAGGACAGTGAGTGAATTCTCCTTGTGCTATAGTGTGCTTAAAAAAAACATTTTTTCTAGGGACAGAAAACTGTAGGTAGGGAGAGTGTCAGTTTCTTTCACTGTGCAAGTCCTTGTTTCTAGGGACTGGGAAGGACAGTGAGTGAATTCTCCTTGTGCTATAGTGTGCTTAAAAAAAACATTTTTTCTAGGGACAGAAAACTGTAGGTAGGGAGAGTGTCAGTTTCTTTCACTGTGCAAGTCCTTGTTTCTAGGGACTGGGAAGGACAGTGAGTGAATTCTCCTTGTGCTATAGTGTGCTTAAAAAAAACATTTTTTCTAGGGACAGAAAACTGTAGGTAGGGAGAGTGTCAGTTTCTTTCACTGTGCAAGTCCTTGTTTCTAGGGACTGGGAAGGACAGTGAGTGAATTCTCCTTGTGCTATAGTGTGCTTAAAAAAAACATTTTTTCTAGGGACAGAAAACTGTAGGTAGGGAGAGTGTCAGTTTCTTTCACTGTGCAAGTCCTTGTTTCTAGGGACTGGGAAGGACAGTGAGTGAATTCTCCTTGTGCTATAGTGTGCTTAAAAAAAACATTTTTTCTAGGGACAGAAAACTGTAGGTAGGGAGAGTGTCAGTTTCTTTCACTGTGCAAGTCCTTGTTTCTAGGGACTGGGAAGGACAGTGAGTGAATTCTCCTTGTGCTATAGTGTGCTTAAAAAAAACATTTTTTCTAGGGACAGAAAACTGTAGGTAGGGAGAGTGTCAGTTTCTTTCACTGTGCAAGTCCTTGTTTCTAGGGACTGGGAAGGACAGTGAGTGAATTCTCCTTGTGCTATAGTGTGCTTAAAAAAAACATTTTTTCTAGGGACAGAAAACTGTAGGTAGGGAGAGTGTCAGTTTCTTTCACTGTGCAAGTCCTTGTTTCTAGGGACTGGGAAGGACAGTGAGTGAATTCTCCTTGTGCTATAGTGTGCTTAAAAAAAACATTTTTTCTAGGGACAGAAAACTGTAGGTAGGGAGAGTGTCAGTTTCTTTCACTGTGCAAGTCCTTGTTTCTAGGGACTGGGAAGGACAGTGAGTGAATTCTCCTTGTGCTATAGTGTGCTTAAAAAAAACATTTTTTCTAGGGACAGAAAACTGTAGGTAGGGAGAGTGTCAGTTTCTTTCACTGTGCAAGTCCTTGTTTCTAGGGACTGGGAAGGACAGTGAGTTAATTCTCCTTGTGCTATAGTGTGCTTAAAAAAAACATTTTTTCTAGGGACAGAAAACTGTAGGTAGGGAGAGTGTCAGTTTCTTTCACTGTGCAAGTCCTTGTTTCTAGGGACTGGGAAGGACAGTGAGTGAATTCTCCTTGTGCTATAGTGTGCTTAAAAAAAACATTTTTTTCTAGGGACAGAAAACTGTAGGTAGGGAGAGTGTCAGTTTCTTTCACTGTGCAAGTCCTTGTTTCTAGGGACTGGGAAGGACAGTGAGTGAATTCTCCTTGTGCTATAGTGTGCTAAAGCATTCCTCATCAACCATCTTTGAAATCCTTGTTTTTTGGACAGTCAGGGAAATTGTCGTTGTGCTATTCTGTGCAAAAGCAATCATCCTGAACCATATTTAGAAATCCTTAAGTAAAGGGACAGAGAAGGACACCTGAAGGTAGCCCTTATTGCTTTTTTCCCATCTCCCTGCAGGCCATCTATTAGAATGTCTGGAAGGCAAACAAGGAGAGGCAGACAGTCAGGAGGCAATAAAAGAGGGCAAGCAGGCTCTGTGTCTGGGGGCAACAGTGCTGGTCGTGGACGCGGTGCATTGTCATCAGCACATGGCCATGGGACACGCTTGTCCTTCTTTTCGGCAGCTGGACATGTTGAGCCACATCATGCCGAAGACTTGGTAGAGTGGATGACCAAGCCCTCCTCCTCCTCCTCATCCTCTCTCACCCAGGCTCAGGGTACTGGCAAAGCAGCTGCCAAAGCGTCCTCTTCCCTGGTATCAATGTCAGACTCATCATCAGTCACTCCTTCCCTAGACCCACCATGTCCTCCTCCTGAGGAGTCCCCCGAACTGTTTGAGCACAGTGTTGGGTACATGCTCCAGGAGGATGCCCAGCGTTTCGAAGGGTCTGATGATGAAACCCAGCTACAGGAAGGCAGTAGGGTGAGAGCAGACAGAGGGGATGCTCAAGAAGGACACCAATCTGGCAGTCATGTTCCAGCAGCTGCAGCATACTGCCAGATTGGCTCCAGTGATGAGGAGGGAGGGGATGATGAGGTCACTGACTCCACATGGGTGCCTAATAGGAGAGAGGAGGAGGAGGAGGATGAGGAGGAGGCACATCTCCAACGAGGCAGGATGCCCTTTGGTGGCCAGCGTAAGGGCAGTACACCGACGGAATCACACCGCAGAGCTCCGCCTGTGCAGGGCGCTGCCTCTGCCCGTCATTCAAAAAGTTCCTTGGTGTGGGCCTTTTTTGAGGCTAGTGCATCAGATCGCACAGCTGCTGTTTGCAACATATGTCTCAAGCGTATATCGCGTGGCCAAAACATCAGCCGCTTGGGTACCACATGCCTGACCAGACATATGTTCACCTGCCATGCAGCTCGTTGGCAAGCCTACCTCAAAGACCCACACCAAAGAACAAAGCGGACCTCTCCTTGCACCGCATCAGCTGGGATCTCCAACCCCACTATAACTTCAATCCTCTCTGAAACATGCACTGAGAGGAATGAAGGTGTAGAATTAGGTGTGTCACAGCCAAGTACTTGCGGCCACTCTGCTAGCAGTACACCGACGTCCGATTCTAGCAGGCAAATTTCCCTGCCCCAGCTGCTGGACCGTCGAAAGAAGTTCACTCCCAGCCATCCACATGCCCAGCGGTTGAATGCTAGCTTGGCTAAATTGCTAGCGCTTCAACTGCTGCCTTTTCAGTTGGTAGACTCGGCCCCCTTCCGTGAGTTTGTGCAATGTGCGGTTCCTCAGTGGCAGGTTCCCAAACGCCACTTTTTCTCACGGAAGGCTATTCCGGCTCTCTACCGGCATGTGGAAGGCAATGTCTTGGCCTCGCTGGACAGGGCGGTCAGCGGTAAGGTGCATATTACCGCTGACTCATGGTCCAGCAGGCATGGACAGGGACGTTACCTTTCTTTCACGGCCCATTGGGTCACTCTTTTGGCAGCTGGGAAGGATGCAGGACAAGGTGCAGTAGTGTTGGAGGTTGTCCCACCGCCACGCCTCCAAAATGCTACTACTGGTTGTGACACACCTCTCTCCTCCACCCCCTCCTCTTCTTCTTCCTCCATGGCCTCTTCCTGTGGTTTGTCCTATGAACCAGCGGTGCTCCGTAGCCGTTCACGGGGCTACGCAAGTACGCAGGCAAAAAGATGCCATGCCGTGCTTGCGCTGGTGTGTTTGGGGGACAGAAGCCACACTGGGGCAGAGGTCCTGTCTGCTCTGCAGGGCCAGGCCGAGAGGTGGTTGACGCCACGCCAGCTTAAGCCAGGAATGGTGGTTTGCGACAATGACACCAACCTCCTCTCCGCCCTTCGACAGGGACAACTGACCCATGTGCCCTGTGTGGCTCACGTCCTTAACCTGGTGGTGCAGCGTTTCTTGGGCAGGTACCCGGGCTTACAGGATGTCCTGAGGCAGGCCAGGAAAGTCTGTGTGCATTTCCGCAGATCTTATAATGCCAGTGCTCGCCTGGCTGAGCTGCAAAAGGAGTTGAACCTGCCCATGAACCGCCTTATATGTGACATGCCCACCAGGTGGAACTCAACGTTGGCCATGCTGCAGCGGCTGCACACGCAGCAGAGGGCCATCAATGAGTACCTGTGCGACTACGGCACCAGGACAGGGTCAGGGGAGCTTGGTTTTTTTTCTCCACGCCAGTGGGGCATGATCAGGGATGCATGCACTGTCCTGGCACCATTTGAGGAGGCCACGAGGATGGTGAGCAGTGACAGTGCATGCATCAGTGACACTGTACCTCTTGTCCACCTGTTGGAGCACACGCTGCGTGGAATAATGGACAGGGCACTTGAGGCAGAACAGAGGCAGGAAGAGGAGGACTTCCTTGCCTCTCAAGGCCCCCTTTACCCAGACAGTGTTCCTTCTGTCCCACCCATCGCACAGGAAGAGGAGGAGGAGGAGGAGGATTGTGTCAGCATGGAGGTGGAGGCTGGCACTCAGCATCATCAGCAGCAGTCTTTTAGGGATGATTTACAGTCCCAAGAAACCAGTGGACTTGTACGTGGCTGGGAGGAGGTGACTGCGGATCATGTCGTCCTTAGTGACCCAGAGGACTCCGGAGCGAATGCCTCAGCAAACCTACGCTGCATGGCCTCCCTGATCCTGCAAAGTCTGCGGAAGGATCCTCGTATTCTTCGGATCAAGGAGAGGGACCATTACTGGCTGGCCACTCTCCTTGATCCACGGTACAAGGGTAAGGTTGCGGACCTTATGTTACCGTCGCAGAGGGAGCAGAGGATGAGACAACTCCGGGAGGCCTTGCAGAAAGGTCTGTGCAACGCGTTCCCAGAGACTGGGAGGTTACAAACTCCTGGTCCTGGACAACGAGTTGCTGAGGCTTCGGCCAGTCAAAGAAGGAGCGGTGGGGAAGGTGGCCGTCTGACCGATGCGTTCAGACAATTCTTTAGTCCGCAGCCCCAAAGTATGATCGGTTCCAGCAACCATCGCCAGCGTCTGATAAACATGGTGCAGGAATATCTAGGGGCAAGGTCAGACTTGGACACCTTCCCCACCGAAAATCCTCTGGCTTACTGGGTCTTGAGGATGGATCACTGGCCAGAGCTTGCACAGTATGCAATTGAGCTACTGGCCTGTCCTGCATCCAGCGTTCTTTCGGAACGCACATTCAGTGCTGCTGGAGGATTTGTCACGGATCACAGGGTGCGCCTGTCCACCGACTCGGTTGATCGACTGACTTTCATCAAGATGAACCAGTCTTGGATCACCACCAGCTACCACACACCTGATGCTGTTATAACAGACTAATTGATTTTAACATGTCACATCCCTTCAAGACTGATGCTGATGCTGAGTGCCTGTGCTGTTATGTTGACTGGCTATCCTCCTCCTCCGAGTCCTCAATGATACGATTGATGATGATAGCTTGGAAGATCATTTTTGTTTATGGGTGCCGCCACCAGTGGCTAAGGCCCAATTTTTCAGCCCCTGTTTAACAGGGGCGTGTAATTACAATTTTTGAAGCAATACTTTGCAACAGGGCTCATTGCTGTGCTCCAAGTACAGTATGTGTGAGGGGTTGGAGTGTTGTGCCACCAGTGCCTAAGGCCCAATTTTTCAGCCCCTGTTTAACAGGGGCGTGTCATTACAATTTTTGAAGCAATACTTTGCAACAGGGCTCATTGCTGTGCTCCAAGTACAGTATCTGTGAGGGGTTGCAGTGTTGTGCCACCAGTGCCTAAGGCCCAATTTTTCAGCCCCTGTTCAACAGGGGCATGTAATTACAATTATTGATCTAATAATTCACAGCAGGGCCCATTCCTGCACCCACCAAGCAAGAGTAACTCTGAGGGCTTACAGTGTTGTGGCAACACCACCACCACCACCACCACCACGAAAGGCCCAATTTTTCAGCCCCTGTTCAACAGGGGCATGCAATTACAATTCTTGATCTAATAATTCACAGCAGGGCCCATTGCTGCACCCACCAAGAGTAACTGTCAGGGCTTACAGTGTTGTGGCACCAGCACCACCATCAAAGGCCCAATTTTTACTACCACTGTTCAACAATTATATGTAATTACAATTCCTGATATAATAGTTGACAGCAGGGCGTTCCAGCACCAACCAAGAGTAACTGTGAGTGCTTACAGTGTTGTGCCAACACCAACTAAGGGGCCTATTTCTGCAGATTATATACGGCAGGTCCCTACTTTCAAACATCCAACTTACAAACGACTCCTACTTGCAAACGCAAGAAGACAACAGGAAGTGAGAGGAAATCTACCCCTAGGAAGGAAAATTCTCTCCTGTAAGAATTAATATGGGAGAAAGGTGTCTCCTCTGTACTGATGCTTTATCAGCAATCCTTGTTTCAAGAAAAACACCACATTTCAAAAACAGTTGTCATTGGGACGGAAAGTGAGGTGAAATGTTCTGAACAGGGGCACAGACAGCAAAACAAATGTTACAGGGGTGATAACCCTTACCTATGTTTTCCAAAAAGTTTAAAAATAGATTTTTGGGCTGGAGCTACACTTAAACAATGTACCTGTTCAAAATTACAAACACATTCTACATAAGAACAAACATACAGTCCCTGTCTTGTATGCACCGCCTGTATACGGCTGTTCAGAGTATATAGGGCCTTTTTTATTTTATGTGCGGGGTTCCCCTTAATATCCATACAAGACCCAAAGGGGCTGGTAATGGGCTGGGGTAGGGGGGGGGGTCATGGGGTAGCTATGCCATTTTTCTTAAAGATTTTCATCCATATTACCGGGACCAGACATTACATTAAAGCCGCAAGCAGTTTTAAATGGCTTTTTTTTCCTTTAGAAGTGTCATTTTGTGCAGGGACAGTTCTAAACACGGGAAACACGTGGCACTTCACAGGCATACTTTAGACACCCCCCAGGTACGATATTTAAAGGAATATTTGACTTTTTTTTTTTCACTTTATGCATCATTAAAATGACTGCTCCCGAAAAACGACCGTTTTTAAAACTTCTTTTTGCATTGATACATGTCCCCTGGTGCAGAACCCGGGTTCCCAAACCCTTTTTAGGACAATAACATGCATAATAGTTGTTATAATTAGCACTTTAGAATTCGAACGTTCGCATCCATTGTATTTAATAGGGTTCTAATGTTCGTACGAACTTTCGGTCCGTTCGCGGGTTCTGGTGCGAACCGAACCCGGGGGTGTTCGGCTCATCACTATTCACCACCTTCAAGGTTGTAACAAATGGCAAGCATCTAAGCCGAATCTTAAGGTTGGAGACCTCATCCTTCTAAAAGACAAGGAAGTTTGTCGAAATGAGTGGCCTATGGGTCTTATTACTAAAGTTATGCCCAGCGACGATAACAAAGTCCGGAAGGTAGAAGTCAAGGTAACCAAGGGAGGATCGACACAAACCTTTAGTCGACCAATTACAGAGTTAGTACTCCTTTTGCCAGGTGAGTGACTTGTGCAAGGACTAGTCATGCTGTTTGCACGGCGGGGAGTACATTGCTGCCATCTACAGGTTCTACTCAGAACTTTGGAATTATTTGAAGACATCATACTGTGACTTTATGTTCTTCATCCTGTTGAACTTACGTTTATTATTTGCTTGTTGCATGTGTTTCATTACAGGTTCCAGGACATTCGTCAGTATTGGACTTTTTGAAAATATATATTTTAATTAAGGTTATGAAATCTAAAGATTTCAGACGGGGAGTGTTGTGTTACACTATGTGATTATTCTTGCTCTGTGTCTTTAAGATCTGTCCCCTTCTTTCTAGCTGAACTCTCTCTCACCGTAGTTCTTTATATATCTCCTCCACTTCCTGATTCTGGTCATTACTCCTGTATTTCTTCCATGCTAAACATCTTACATGTGGCTTACAACTGCAACGTTTTTCTACCTATGAATATCCATCATTAAACGGAACATTCGAAAGGATTCATCGTCTGTCGTCCTAACTGTGAGTTTATTCATTGAGTTAAACTGCCTGTATCGATGCAAGGGATAATAGCAAACCAGCTTGAGTAAGGCCTACTTAAACCTGGAGATGAACTTTATCGCTTTGTAGTTGAGACAGAACAAAGACGGGTGAAGATGGGAGCGCCTGCAGTGCTGACATCTCGTCGCTGGAAGGCTTTGTTTTAAGCTATGTTTGTAACATAATGTGCTAGTATGTGATGCATACTAGCATATTATGCCTTTACCTTGCAGGGTGTGAAAAAAAAAGAAAAAGTCCAGAGGATTACAACCACTTTGAGGCTGCAAATTGGATGTGGGTTTCTCCACATCCAATTCGCATGACAGAAGAGTGTAAACCATCTCTCAATGGAGGAGGTTCACACACCCCTGGGGCGGCCGCGGCCCGCATTTGGAAAGGGTCCTGTGAGTCTTCTGGTCCGTTTCAGGTGTGAATTCAGCCAAACATTCAGACCTGATTTGCACCTGAACCAGTGAACAGGGATGCACCAGACCCCCTACTGTGAGAGCCGGCCGCAGCATGTGTGAAGCCATCCTCAGGGCTTATTTACATTGATTGGTGATGTTTTTTTCTTTTTTATGCGCTTTCCATTGAAACTGATAGAAATGCATGCCTATTTGAATTGAGGTGACTGCACATTATATTAAATAATGCCCATCACGTCATGATACATAACAATGCATGTGTTGATATACTTTTTAATGCATTTCTATTTATATAAATGGAAAGTGCATAACAAATGCACAGGTATGAATAGGAGACCTGTAATGAAAATACTGTATATGTAGGCTGTCACTGTTGAACTCTCCTTTACGTTAGTTTTAGATGTGCATCTAAACCCACCGCTCCTCTGAAGAGCAATCTGCATTCAAAATGCTTTTCAGAGGTGATTGACAGACAGTAAGAGCCGGTTCACACCAGGGCGACTCGTCAGGCGACTCGGTCGCCTGACGAGTAGCGTCCCATGCTTTTCAATGGAACCGTTCTAAGTAAGAGCGACTCAGGTCGCTCCGACTTAGAAAAAGGTTCCTGTGGAGGGGGCAGGGCGGCGCCAGCGGAGACAGACATGCCCTGCTGAAGCTCCGTGACTCTCAGGACTCCACAGCCGAATAAAGCGCCCGTTCAGCTCGGTTCCTGGTGGAACCAGGTGTGGGAACAGCTGGTGAGACAAAAGAGTCTATTTATGTTTAGAAGGGGTGCCCGCTTGAACAGGAAAACATCTAATTTCAAAGTCAGTCAGCCCAGAGCAGCATTGAAAATGGCACCTCCCCCTTCTCCTCACACAAGCACCTCACAAACTGCTAAACAAAGACAGCAGAAACAGCGGTCCCAGGCTGCTCTTGTGGAGAATGACACAGATAATGACTATGAATATACTGACCCAGTACAGGTCACCAACACAGATACCATTAACCCAAACATATTAAAGCAATTTGAAAAGATGCTTCAGAAGGCACTTAAGAAAACTTCAGACCACATCACAAGCAGTTTGTCAAAGGATATTAGGGAATTAGGTTAGCGCACTTCTGACCTAGAAGATAGAGTAGATGACATGGAAATTGATGTACAGTCCCACCTGCATGAACTAGAGGATTTAAAAGCAGAAAATCTCATCCTAAACTCGCGTTTAGAAGACTTTGAGAATAGGGCCCGTCGTTCAAACTTGCGCATTCGTGGAATTCCTGAGGCAATTATTGATCTCCAGTCCACAGTAACTGCCCTATTTCAGGAGCTGCAGCCATCAATCACTATTGACCGCCTGGAGATAGACAGAATTCATAGGTCTCTAATTCCTCTCAAAGCTACAGGACCACCGCGCGACATTATAGTGAAACTTCACTATTTCCGTACAAAAGAACAGCTTCTTGCCGCAGCCCGTATAAAAGACTCTCTTATATTCCAAGGCAATCCATATCTAATTTTTACTGACTTGTCTCCAACTACGGTTGCTAAAAGACGGGCACTGAAACCCCTCCTTCAGATCCTACAGCAAAACCAAATATTATATCAATGGGGTTTTCCATTTTCCATACGGTTTACACATCTAAGTTCAAAATATAGATGTAAATCTGCTGACGAATTGCAAAAGGTACTACAGGACCTTCACCTATTGGACAGATCATTCTCCTTGTCAGATACTTTACACAAGCAAACTGCATCCTACAAAGCAAATGAAACTTCTAACTCCAAAAGCAATGGAAATCATCACAGTCCTACTAAACGCTTTCGCTTCAACTCGCCTGACAGGAATCCTGCAGACACTATGGACTGAGAAACAACTTTTTCATGTTTTATTTAGGAACTTCTCTCCACGGGAGCTCTGAGATTGCTCAATTTTCCTCCCCCCCCCCTTTTTTTGTGAAGGCCTATCGGCCATTATCAGCACTATTACTTATAGTTCATCCCTATTTAAGCAAGTTCGCTGTTACATAATTTTTTTTTCTCTTGAATCTACCCTACACCACATATATATATTTTTTTTATATATAGACGGGTGCTAAAAGATTTTTCTTCATTTTTCTTTTTTTCAATAAATGATTAAGTGGCTGTTGCGGTCCTGAGAGCTAGTTACTGCTCTCCCCACTACTCTGCCCTGGGTTTCTCCTCCTATCTGTTTTTGGAGGGGCTTCCTTGGATAGATTTTTGGCCTCTGGGTTTGTATTTTCTACTCGCCCAGTACGCCGTATTTTTAATTATTCTCTGCATACTTAATTTATCATTAAATGCTTATATGATTCTTCTTCCTATCTTTTCTTTTTCCATCTTTTCTATCTCTTCTTCTAGAACTCAGCTCCTCCCCGGGGTAAGTATATTTAAATATTTTGCATATATATTGTATGTTTATATTGATTTCTTGATATGTGAATGGCCCCCTTAAATGTCTTATCTTTGAATGTGCAAGGCCTCAACATACCTCAAAAGCGCACGAAAGCATTTCGCTCACTAGCTTCAACAAAGGCACATGTAATTTGTCTCCAAGAGACCCACTTTACTAAAAATTCCGCTCCTAAATATTTTGGCTCTCTATACCCTCAGGTTTTTACAGCCTCGGCTGACACAAAGCAGCGTGGTGTACTGATAGCGTTTCATCGCACAACTCCCTTCTCACTTCAGACAGAGATCAAAGATCCTGAAGGGCGGTATCTCATACTTACTGGGCATATAACTGACTCTCCAGTTACTGTGGTGTCATACTACGCCCCAAATAAAACCCCTTCATCCTTCCTCTCTCACTTGTTACAGGTAGTTGAAACTCATAAAACTGGCACGCTACTAATTTGTGGAGATTCGAATCAAGTCCTTTATCCATTTTTAGACAAATCCCCTATTCCTAGCACACCTATCTCCCGTAAAAGCACATTTCAACAATTACTCCAGCAACATCACTTATTAGATACCTGGCGAGAAGCAAACCCAGCTAAGCGACAATTTACTTTCTACTCACATCCTCACAATTCACTCTCCCGAATAGACCACATACTTATAAATGTACCTATGGCCCCTGAACTTCTCTCTTCCTCCATTATACCCTTCACATGGACTGATCATAGTGCAGTGTTAACCTCATTCACCTCTGCAATTCCAAAAGCACAAGACCCCACTTGGCAGATAAATAACTTCATGCTATCCCACCCATCCCACTATGCAGATTTAGAGACAGCCTTAAAAGATTATATTTCTTTTAATAAAACCTCTGATATCTCTCCTCTGACATTGTGGGAGGCTCATAAATCAGTGCTCCGTGGAGCATGTATTCAAAAAGCCTCATACCTCAAAAAGGAAAAACGGCTGCTCCAACATAAACTGGAGGCAGAATTTAATTCAACCCATGCACTCTTTCAGGCAAACCCTAATCCTACTACGAAATCACACCTGGATAGAGCACGTCTAGACCTTGACCTTTTTCTCTCAAACTCTGCTGTTAAAACGCTAAGTAAATATAGGCATTCATTCTATCTTAAAGCCAATAAACCTACGACACTCCTTGCCCGGGCCCTTAAAAAATCAATACACTCCTCCAAACCGATACGTCTAAAATTGTCCCACGACACCTACACCAGTAACCCAGTAAATATTCTACACACTTTCCAAAAGCATCTTGCCACATTATACAATAAAAAAGAACCCCTAAATCAGGCCTCTGCAGATTCCTTTTTTTCCCACATCACACTTCCATCTATTCCCTTGGTCAACCGGGGTAGCCTTGAAAGCCCTATAACCACTGATGAAATTAACATGGCAATAAAATCTCTTAAGCTAAATAAACGTCCAGGCCCAGACGGCTTTTCAGCCATGTATTATAAGGAATTTGCACATATATTAACCCCACTATTGACCGAAGCCTTCAATTCTATTCTCTCTGGGCATTCCTTCCGACCTGAAACACTGACAGCTATTATTTCCATGATCCCTAAACCAAATTCAGATGAATCAGCTCCCTCCAATTACAGACCCATCTCTCTACTTAATTTGGACATAAAGCTTTTAGCGAAAGTTTTGGCAACACGTTTAAATAATATAATAGGATCTTTAATCCACAAGGACCAAGTAGGCTTTATCCCAAAACGCAAATCTGGTGATGCGGTACGTAGAGTGGCCTTACTTACCCATATTGCCCAAAAAAGACGGATACCTCTTTGCCTGTTATCCCTAGACATCAAAAAGACTTTTGATACTGTATCATGGCCCTACCTCCAATTTGTCCTACAACGCTGGGGATTTGGCCCCCACTTCCTTAGTTGGATCTCGTCACTGTATAACCACCCCAAAGCCTATGTGAAATATGCAGGTTATAAATCCAACCTATTTAACATCCTTCGAGGAACCCGTCAAGGTTGTCCTCTTTCCCCAATTCTATTTGCCCTTCTCATTGAACCCTTAGCTCAATCTATCCGTTCTGATCCATCTATTAAAGGCCTTGAGATAGCTGGACATCAGCATAAAATTTGCTTATTTGCTGACGACATTTTACTTTTTATGTCCTTCCCCCATATCTCTGCTCCTAACTTAATACAGAAGTTAGACCAATTTGCCCGTATTTCAGGTTTGCACGTCAATCTGCAAAAATCCTCAGCACTCAATATCTCCTTATCTTCCTCAGAATTACAACAAGCACAGGTATCCCTTCCCTTTTCCTGGTCCACTACGCGTCTACCCTACCTGGGAATCAACCTCACGTCTCATATTACAGGACTCTTCTCAGCCAATTACCCACCTATATTACGCCATATCACCTCTTTGTTAACACATTGGTCTTCTCTTCCTATATCGTGGATAGGTAAAATGAATATTATTAAAATGTCTATACTTCCCAAAATTCTGTACTTTTTTCGAGTTTTACCCATCTCTCTACCAGCATACTTCTTAAGAATACTACAAAGTAGAATAACAAAATATGTTTGGGGTACATCTAAACCCCGTTTACCTAAACATACTCTTTACCTCCCTAAATGTAAAGGTGGTCTGGGATTTCCTAATTTATCTACCTACTACTACGCGGCCCAACTAGCACAATTAACCAAATACCATGCAACCTCGGAAATTCCTCTTTGGGTAACTCTAGAATCAATAGATTGCGATCCTTATTCTATCTCCAATCTTTTATGGCTGAGACCTTCTGATCATAAAAGAATCACTAACCCAGTTACCAAAAACTCATTAACTATTTGGAACAGATTTAAAATAACAAATGAGCTACAATCTCCTCACACTCCACTTTTATCATTTATTAAAAATTCCCTTTTTTATCCTGCCTGGAAATTCCCCAAATCTTTTAAAGCCTGGACTAACTCTAAATTAATCCATCTTCATGACCTGCTGTCCCAGACTACCTTTATACCGTTCCCAGATTTATGTGAAAAACATGGTCTTCCAAACTCTGAGCTTTTTAGATATCTGCAGATTAAAAACTTTTTTACACCCTGTATCCAAAGCAGAACCAAACTTAATAAATTATCACACTTCGAAACCAAATGTAAAAATGATCCCCATGCAATTGGACTGATCTCTAACCTCTATGCTCAACTCATCACTAAACCTGTTTCTGACCCTCCTTCTTATGTAGCTAAATGGGAGGCAGATCTCAATTTTAATCTTGAAATATCTGATTGGGCTGCAATCTGGAATAATACAAAATCCTCCTCACAAAACATAACAGCTTTGGAAACTAATTACAAAGTACTCACCCGCTGGTATTTGGTCCCTTCCAGAGTTGCAAAATTTGCCCCCAATTACTCCTCATTATGTTTTCGTGGCTGTGGTGATCTTGGCTCCTATCTACACACTTGGTGGGATTGTCCGGCAGTTCAAAAGTTCTGGAGTGATATATTTCTCATACTCTCAGCCTTGTTTGCAATATCCATCCCTCCAGTACCTTCAATAGCACTCTTAAATCTCAAACCGGCAACACTCACCTATAAACAATTTAAACTTTTATTGCAGATCACAACAGCCGCGAAACAGACCATAGCTAAAGCCTGGAGAACTGACAATTTGGTAGTAAATGAAACCAAGCATAGAATTAACCAAGCTATGGTCCATGCCAAAATGGAAGCCATAATTCAAGATAAAATAAATTCCTTTAAAGATATTTGGCAACCATGGATAACTCAGTTTTTGCCACCAAACTTTGATGACACCTTGTTGATGCCTTGATGTTTTACACTCTCTCGCAGTAACTATCTATAAGCAAATGGCTATTGATGCATTTATCCCCGGGGATTCTTCCTGTCACTTCCTCTTCTCCTTCTCTTCTTCTCTTCTTCCTGCTCTTCCCCTTCTTTTTTTCTCAACTTGTTTATATGGTTGTTGTTTTTTTGTGTTTTTTATTTTATTTTTTATTTTTCATGTATATATAGGTTCAACAAGTATACCTACATATGCTCCTCTCAATTTTTTTAGGCACAGATTCTTGATTTTTAAGAGTTATATAGTAGCGATCATTCTGTCTCATACCTTTTGAGGCTTTAATACATTTCTTTATCCTCCTTAGGTGTTTACCTTTAAGGCTTCAATTGTATTTCTCATTCTGAGTCTACACTTTATTTAGACTAAGTGAAGTAACTCACTCTGATTATTGAGTGAAGCAATTGTCTCTTGATCCATGATATATATATGATTTCATATGCTAATTTTGAACCTATTGTAGTGATTACTGTGATTGTTTCTTTCTTTCTTTATTTATTTTTTTATTATTATTTCTCTGTAATTTGATAAAATTCAATAAACAAATTTGAACAAAAAAAAAAGAAAAAGGTTCCTGTACTACTTTTGGGGGCGACCCAAGGCGACCTGCATTGACTTCTATACAGAAGTCTTATGCAAATCGCCTCGGCGGGCGTCTCAAGTCGTCTTGAGATCGCGCCGCCGAGGTCGCCCCCACAAGTCGTGCCGCGTCGCGCCGCCCTGGTGTGAACCGGCTCTAAGGAGACGATGTGATGCTTCCTCAACACATGTTTAACCCCATTTTTACCGAACAGAGATGACACTTCCACATTCACCTGAATGGATCGCATGCAGCATGCAGCAAGCTTTCTTTCGACTGATCACAATACACATGGTATCACCACTGCGGTACCGGTGATGATACCCAGGGCTGGTACAAGGGGTGGGCAGGAGGGGTGGCTTCCCTGAGCACTGTGGTATCATGTGAGGTGGTGGGGGGGTGCACCATAAGGAGATTGGGGGGGATTTCTGTTAGGAGGGGGAATTTGTGGGCGATGGGGGGATAAATTATTTGGGGGAGGGGGTGCTAGGAGTGTTGATTTGGGGGGATTTGTGTTAGAGTGAAGGAAGAGGATTTGTTCCAGGAGGTGGAATTTGTGCAAGAAGAGCTGACATGGTAGAGGTAGGAGGGGATTTGTACTAGGAGGGGAATTTATTTTTGATTTGTGGGATTTGTGGTAGTAGGGATGATTGGAGGGGGTATATGTGCTAGGAGAAGAAATTTGAAAGGGGGAAGATTTATGCCAGTGGAGGGGATTGGGTTGGGGATTTGTCCTGGGAGGGGGTATTTGGAATGAGGGGTGTGCACGATGTGTAGAGGATTTTTGCTAGGAGGAGTGATTTTTTTGTGGTGGGGAGGAAATTGTGCTGGGGGAATTTGGGGGGAGAGATTATTTGAAACTGGGAGGGGGGAAAGGGGGGCAACGATTTGTGTTGGGAGGGGGAATTTGGGGGCGGAAGGGGGCAAGAATCACTCTAGGAGGGAAAATTTGAGTGGGGGTGCTAGGAGTGTTGATTTGGGGGGATTTGTGTTGGGATTTGTGTTTGAAGAGGTGATTTGGTAGAGGGGATTTGTACTAGCAGGGGAATGTTTTTTTTTGGAGGGAGGTGACTTGTGTTAGTAGGGATGATTCGGGGGTATATGTGCTAGGTGTGGGAATTTGGAATGGGGGTAGAGTTATGCTAGGAGGGGGAATTGGGGATTTGGAATGGGGGGGGGGCAACAGGATGTGTACTCAGAGGGGAAATTTGAGCGGTAAAGGATTTGTGCTAGGAGGGTTGATTTTTGGGGGGGAAGAAATTGTGCATGGGGGATTTAGGGAGGGAGAGAAGATTTGAGTTGGGAGGGAGGGGCAAAGATTTGTGTTGGAAGGGGGAATTTGGGGGCAGAAAGGGATAAGAATTCTTCTAGGAAGGAAAGTTTTGGGGGGGGGGGTGCTAGGAGTGTTGATTTTGGGGGGGGGGATTTGTGTTGTGATGGGGGAAAAGGATTTGTGCTAGTAGGGGGGATTTATGCTAGAAAATGTGATATAGTAGAGGGGGGAGGGGATTTGTATTAAGAGGGGAATTGTTTTTTTATTTGTTTGGGGGGGGGATTTGTGCTAGTAGAGATTATTGTATATGTGCTAGGAGGGAAAATTTGGAAGGGGGGAGATTTTTGCTAGTAGGGGGATTGGGCATTTGGAATGGGAGGGGATTTTGAATTGGGGGGGGGCAGGATTTTTATTCAGAGGGAAAATTGGAGTGGTAGAGGGTTTGTGCTAAGGGGGCATTATTGGGGGGGTATATGTGCTAGTAGGAAGAATTTGGAAGGGGGAGATTTATGCTAGTGGGGGATTAGAGATTTGTGCTAGTATGGATTATTGGGGGGGTATATGTGCTAGGAGGAAGAATTTGGAAGGGGGGAGATTTATGCTAGTAGGGGGATTGGAGATTTGTGCTAGTATGGATTATTGGGTGGGGGGTATATGTGCTAGGAGGAAGGGGGAGATTTATGCTAGTAGGGGGATTGGGGATTTGTACTAGTATGGATTATTGGGGGGGTATATGTGCTAGGAGGAAGAATTTGGAAGGTCGGAGATTTATGCTAGTAGGGGGATTGGAGATTTGTGCTAGTATGGGTTATTGGGGGGGGGGAGGTATATGTGCTAGGAGGAAGGAGGAGATGTATGCTAGTAGGGGAATTTGTGCTGGGAGAGGATTTGGAATGGGGGGGGGGGCAGGATGTGTACTTTGTGCTAGGAAAAGTGATATTTTTGGGGAGGAAATTGTGCTGGGGGAATTTGAGCTGGGAGGGGGGCAAAGATTTGTGCTGGGGGAGGGGGGATTTCAGCAGGGGGGTAAGCATTTAGATTAGTTGGCTCAATTTTTTTGCTGACATATAATGCTCATACATCTCGGGGGGAGGGGCAGTTTGGCATGTTTGCCCTGGGCTCTAGATGACATTGTCCCGACTCTGGTGATACCATGCGCTTAATGGGATGCGGTTGGGGGCTAGGGTGACCACATTTCCAAACTACCATTCAGGGACACCCTCCCTTCCCAAAAATCAGCTTGTGCTCTAACGAATCACAGCACAGTGATTGGACACAAGAGGCGGGATTTATGATTTCTCCAATCACAAGCATGGGGCGGGATTGTGCTCCTCCAGGCATTCCTGGCCAGGACAAGTACTGTCAGTGAGTAAAACGGTGATGTGGTGCCCTTTTTTGGGGGCATCAGATTGGCCCAGGGGGGTGGCTGTGTCAGTTTCATTCCGGGACACTGTATTGTCCTGCAATGAATGTGCCCGGGACAGACCTGCAAAATGCGGGACTGTCCCGGGCAATCCGGGACATGTGGTCACCCTATTGGGGGCGCGCTACAAGCGTGGCTTGGTCGAGCATTTTTTGCCCCCCCCCCAACCAAACATTTAAACTTACAAAGAGCTGGTTGCGTATAATACAAAAATCGTAAGGCTTACTGCGTCTCCACCCAAGAACAACCATCGCAGCTCAGGGGTTTTGCCTTTCTCACTGCCTGGTTGTGACACAAATAACTGAGCCCACAAACAGGCAGATGGTATTTTCAAAATGAGGCTTGCAATGGCAGTCTAGTATTGCTCCCATTTCCTCTAACAAAGGACAAAGCTGGGCTTCCACAGGGCAAGCAAAGTTTTGTGAATGGCCATGACTAAACAAAGGGCGGGAGCTTCCTCTCGCGATGAAATCTCGCGATTCTACAAATTGGAGGACGAGGGCGACCAGCACGAGCCAACCTAACCGCTCAACCAATCCTTTCCTGAGAGGGCGATGAATGAAGCTCCGCCTCAGCCGTACTGACTGTCTCTGCTATTGGACGCTTCCCTGTCCATCAAATCACCGATGGGCAACGCCGCTCTGGCATTGGATAAACGTGCCGGTGACGTTGATGAACGCTGGCTAGGCGAGTGCTAGTGGATCCGGGGCCCAGAAAGGAACATGGCGTACACACAAGGAACAAAGAAGAAAGTGTGCTATTACTATGATGGTAAGCGTGGCCTGGGTGAGAGGCGGGGAGGGGGATAGAGTCAGAGGTAGGGGGTACGTGTGGATGCAGCAGTGGGGGAGGTGAATGGGTTCCGGGGTGACCATTGGGGCGGCTCTGTGTGTACTGAGACCCATTTCACTTCCTTCTCCTTCTGGGATTGTCCAGGCTTTCCTGGCTGCACGGGGAACGCGTGGTTATGACTGGAAATGGGGGACGTACCTTTTTTCAGGGGCAGTGTGGGGGGGGTCATGGTACACAGGGGGAGGGGGGGTTATTGGGGGAGGGGTGCTCGCTACACCAGTCCCATCCTCTATAGAATTTCTTCTGGGCAATGTATATATCGTACCCCATCGCATCTATGACATCAATAAAGTACAGGACCCATAATAACCAATTATTGTACTGCTTTATCTTCACTGTGGATTCTGATTGGCTGCTGTGGGTTAGCGCTCTTTGCAGATTGCGCTTTATAGTGAACAACGCTCCCCCCCCCCCCCCCCCCCCCAGTGTTTACGGTGTTTTCCCCAAATTATTAACGGGTATGTCACCTGCTAATAAGTCACAATCTTTTTGTTCAGTAAATTGGTAATGTAATTGGGAATATAAAGGGATGTGTGTGTGTGTGTATGTGTGTGTATATATATATATAAAATTTCAGCCACTTGTACTGGTGCGTATCCCATCTATCTGCTTAAAAATAAAAAATATATCCCCCCCCCGAGCTGCCTGATATCATTCTGGCACTGTGAAGTTATCTGCAGCCACTGCTCCTGAGAAAAGTTGCACCTCTCCCGCTTCCTCTGCCATTTACAGGTCTTGTATTCCTGCTCTCACACCATGCGTTGTGCTCTGTAGATCTCCTGTCCTTCAGCTGCTGCTCCTCCATTCCCAGATTGTGACCCGGCTCCATTAAAAGCCGGTCCGATTCTCATGTTATGCAAATCTGATGTGGTTAAAAACGCATCTGATTCGTATATGTGAACCAAGCCTAATATAGGCCATAGTGCAAATTTCTCGTGGTTGCAGGAAAGAAATTTGCACGATTCCCCCCCATCAACACCGACATACTGACAAGGGAATCCCTCTTGCCAAGCTATTGTTTTCTCCCTGCCGGGAGAAGACAGTGACTATTGCTAGTGGCTATAGCAGCTGCTAACGATAATCGCAAGTAAAATGAGTCAGCCTGGTTGATCAACTTGGTTACATTCAGCCTGCCTACATCTCGGCTGCATCCTGCTGAACCGGCCAAGATTCAAACAGTCTATGGCCGACCTAACAGTTTTTTACTTTTAAAGCCGAGTTCTAGGCGGTTTTGTGTTTATTATAAATCTGCAGCTACAAAAAAAGTGTAGCTTCTGACTTTTAATAAATGCACACTAACTTGTGCCATGGTCCAGGCTTGCAGCTTCACAGCCGGGTGTGCACTGTGCCAGGCCACGGAGGCGATCTCCTGGGACCTGTGGTGTGTCCCAGAAGAGGGAGGGGGAGAGGAGAACTTCCACTCAAGCAGGTATCTGTCAAAACTAGTTACCTGCTACCCCCCAAAAAAAAGATTGCAAATGTGGCATGTAAGCAGTGCTTAAAGCGGAATTTCCACTTTTGAGTGGAACTCCGCTTTAATGTAGGTGCGTCAAACGCCAATTTCATTGTGGGCTGCATCAGCATTATGGTTGCCCTCAAAGAATCGTTTGCATTTGTAAGACTAGATGTCCAGCGCACCCCTCCTCCCCTTACATTAGATGTCCCCCACCCGCTCTTGCCTCACAGTGCACAGTCTGAAGGAGGGCTGGAGTCTGCTGAATGACGAAGCGGAGGTGAGGTGGTGCTGAAGCTGCACAGAGAGATGCAGGATCTGTAGGAGGAGTTAAGTCCTCCCCTGCTGGGAAGGTGGAGACGAGGGGGTGCTACGGCTGCACTGCGAAACACAGGATCTGGCAGAGGTGTTCTGTTCTCCACTTTGCTGAAAACTGCTGAGACAAGGTGGAGGCATAGATGAGGGGGTGCTGCAGGTGAGGTGCGAAGGCCACATGTAATGGCCTGTTGGCCCGGATTCAGACCCTCCGTTAATTGTCGCCCAAAACGCTTAGCTGGGTCCTGTTAGCAATCTGGCACTGTTCTGGCTGCAGGTCTTCTCCCTTCATTTACTGATCTCACAGGCAACAGTGGGGTCCGTAGGCTCCTGCCAGTTAAATCATGGGTGCCCCCTATAGCACAGGGATTGCTATGGGGGCACTGGCAGGATACTCCAGGAATGGAGGTAAGGGATCACGCTGTGCAATACCATTGCACAGAGCAGGTACATATAACATATTTTTTCAATGGGGGGGGTGGTGGGGGGAAATGAGACTTTACAATCACTTTGACTCTTACAGTTCTGAAAGACAGATACTCAGGATAATATCCAGTGGCTCTGAAGAGGCACTGCAAGGTTGATTTATTTTAGCAGAAGCAGACACCTGCAGGTAATGGGATATACACAATTGTACATAACTAATGTGTTTTGGTACTGTATCCCAAAACCTATATGTACTAAATTTCAGCTTTAAAGTAAAGCTTCAGCCAGCCTTTTTGATCTTGAACAGTGTGGGTAGGGCAATAACCTGTGTTGGGTTTTTATTGCTGCCTTGGATCTTGGGGAGCTTTCAGCTCGCTTCTTGTCACTTTGACAGCAAGACGAGAAATTTAAAGCATTTGGCAACTTTTGAGTTGCAGTTGCCCGTCCCCACTTCTGGGAGACCTGGCTACGGCAAGATGCGGCGTGGTTCCCCGGAAGTTCGGCCCACCTCCTCCTTCCCCCGGCGCCGGGCTATTCACAAAGGGCAACGCATATGCGCAGTAGGTCTCGGGTGTGAAGGCGCAAGGCTTCACTGTCTGTTTCCCTTATAGGCACTGGTAGTGGCAGCACCCTAGAGCCAATGGAAATATTGGCTGGGGTGACGGCATCGCTGGATTCCAGGACAGGTAAGTGTCCTAATATTAAAAGTCAGCAGCTACAGTATTTGTAGCTGCTGACTTAATTTTTTCATGGGGGGGCTGGACCTCCTCTATAATAATAATAATAATAATAATAATAATAATAATAATAGATTTATAAAGCAATTTACAAGGTAAAGGAAGACTCATTTTTAAAACAATTCAATACATGAGGGTTAAGGGGGCCCTGATTGCGAGAGCTTGGGAAATAAAGGGGAGAGGCAAGTGATACTTAAAGGAGTTGTAAAGGCAGAAGGTTTTTTTTTATCTTGATGCATTAAGATAAAAAAACCTTGTGTGCAGCATCTCCCCTGCACCCCCTAATACTTACCTGAGCCCCATCTCTGTCCATCCTGTCTTGTCCGTCCGGGACTCTTTTCCTGATTAGCTGAGACACAGCATTGACGCCATTGGCTCCCACAGCTGTCATCAGTTGGCCAATCAGAAAAGAGGGGGCGGGGCCTGGGCTCAGTGTCTGAAAGGGCACACAGAGCTGTGACTTGGCTCGGGTGCCCCTATATGAAGCTGCTTGCTGTGGGGGCACTCGAGAGGAGGGCGGGACCAGGAGCAGCGAAGAGGGACCCGAGAAAAGGAGGATCCTGGCTGCTTTGTGCAAAACCAACTGCACAGAGAAGGTAAGTATAACATGTTTGATTTATTTTTTTAAACAAGACTTTACAATCACTTTTAATATCTGAGGAATGCACTGATGAAGGAGGTAGAAGTACAGATTTTAGGTGGAATTGAGATAGGCTTCCCTGATGAGATGAATGTTCAAGGATCTTTTAAAGGCAGACACAGTAGTAGAAAGCCAGACAGATTGGGGTAGTGAGTTCCAGAGGATGGATGAGGCATCAAAGTCCTGATGGTGAGCTTAGGAGGTAACGAGAGGTGGTCTCGGAAGGAGCAGTTTTTGGCAATACTTTGAGGTGTAGACCTAGACAGCAGAAAGAAACAAAAAACCCAGGTGAAAATGAAATGTTTGACCACTGTTTTCATACACAGAGCAGCAGTCTTCTCTACAGCCTGCTGCATTTGCTTTAGATTTGGTCTGGTGCTCAGGAGCTAATAAAACCCTTCAGTAGATTTTTTATTTATTTTTTATTTTTTTCCATCACTTCTGGTCTCTGTGCCCAATAGAAGGGAATCGAGGGGAAATCAAACCAGCATGGACGTAGACTGCATTAAAAGTATTAAAGTAATTCAAATGGTTCTTCACCCTATGCTAAAGTGAAAACCCCCCCCAAAAAAAAATGGCTTGAGTTGGACTTTAAAGTGAACCAATGTCTAAGCTATGGACAGTAAAGTATTTAGATCTTCTTATCAAGCACTAAATTAACATTAAAGTGGTTCTAAAGCCTAAAGTTTTTTTTACCTTTTTTAAAGTGGTTGTAAACTCCGTTCACAAAATTTGACCTAAGCACATGTATATGTAATGTTTACTTATCTCTCTCCAAAGTGCAGTTATGCTCTGCTGCTCTGTTCCTCTGTTATCACCAGAGTCGCTTCTGACAAGCTCTCTGACACACGAGATAACGGCAGCTAAAAATTGTGTCGGAGTGAGCTTAGAAGTAGATCGGCAGAAAGCTTGTACTATGATCACTGTAAGTTTGTTGCTGTAAAGCTACTTTTTTGTTTTTTTCGTTAAAAACAAACATGGTATATTTACCTGCAGAGTTAACCTCTTCTGGGGTTCCCCGCAGCACGCTCCTAAGCCGGGCTGTGTGCGTTCATAGACACACAGTGTGACTTGGCCCTGCCCCCCACTCCCTCCTCACAGGATTTGACTGACAGCTGGAGCCAATGGCTCACTCTGCTCTCAGTAAAGCTTGTGAATACAGGAGGAGAAGAGATCGAGGCTGCGCTGGATATAGAGTGCCCCCAAGAGGGGGAAGGCACAGAGATTGGAAGGTTTTTTTACCTTTTTTGAAGGGATTGTAAAGTATATTTTAAGAAAAAAATGTCATACTTGCCTCCCCTGTGCAAGGGATTTGCACAAAGCGGCCCTGATCCTCTTCTGGGGTCCCTTAATGGCGCTCCTGGCTCCTAATTGCCCCTTTTCTTCAGCGGGCGGTCCGCTTTCAGATAAGTGGTCTCTGTGGCGGATTCGCTGCAAGATCCCTTTTATCGCCAGGGTAGAGGGTGGGGCCACGCTCCGTGCCCTCTGCCGCTTACCGGAGCCGATCGGATTCTATGTCCTCTGTTATGGAGCTGAGTGAGGGGAAGATGGCTCCCACCCGGCTCAATACCAATGCAGGGCGGAAGCAATGTCAAAACGTCACTTTCGCCCATAACTCTTAAAGCAACTTTTTTATTTTATTTTTTTTGCATTTTAGTGGTAATATGAGATCTGAGGTCTTTTTGACTCCAGCTCTCATATTTAAGAGGACCTGTCATGCTTTTTTCTATTACAAGGGATGTTTACATAATGTTAGGGGGTTCTAACAAATTTCTAGCAAAAGGAAAAAAATGATTTTAACTTGTAAACAACAAGTTTGAAAAACAGTCTTAAAGTGAAAAAAAACCTTCTGCCTTTTTTTAGAATCACTTTTATTTTATTTTTTAATACAAACGTTTTTTTTATTGGGTATAGACAGAAAAAAAAAAGCACATATCTTATCGGGATGCAACCCACTCATATAACATAAAAATTACATTGCGACATATAATATCGAGAGGAAAAGAGCATAAGAGGATCAGTCACAGGGGCAGAAACTAAATGTGTTACTCGAGGTCAGGCCCAGTGATGGCCCGTCAGGTGCATCCCAGGGTTCAAACAGAAATAAAATTCTATTAATGCTTAAAAGAAATCAAGAAGGAAACAGGATTAGAGGGGAATAAGGGAGAATTTCCATGGAAGGATAAGAAAGAAGGGAAAGAGAGATTAGGGAAAAGAAAAAGCTTAGACAGGTATATGTGTAGAAAGGGGAAAACAACCTGTTGAAAAATCAACTTTAATCTGCTACTTCTGGTTTGAATAATTCGACCGACCCAGTATCAAACAAAAAGAAAAAGTAGAGTATGTACTCCTCGTCGGGTTGGGATCACATGTCCTGACCATCTCCTAGTATCCCCAGGGCCCAAAGGAAACGGGAGAATCTGGGGTACCTATCCGACCACACAGAGGCGGCCACCCCAGAGGCAGTGCGTTGGTCACAGTATAGCCGCTCCTGTCGACCACGCCGCCCATTTATTATGGAAGGTCGGCATGGTGTCCATGATAGTGTGATAGATCCTTTCCATAAGACGGATAGACTCCATCCGCTGGAGTACCTGTGTCCATGGAACCGACTGGGACCGCCAATTCAAGGCTATGGCCCAATGAGCTGCACAGAATAGGCAGGGTTCGTACGGTCATTAAATTCCTGGAAAAGTCATGGGATTTTGACATGGCACTTTCCAGGCCTGGAAAAGTTTTGGAAAATGACTGAATCCACTAAGTTTTGGAAAAGTCATGGAATATTTTAGTCACTACTAGTCGTGCAACGGATCGTAAGCGATCCGTGATCCGAACAGGTCATCCTGTTCGGATCGGCACACGGCGCGATCCCCGGAGCGCTCCGGGGCCTCGGCCATTAGGAAAGGCCGCGGCTTCGGCCTATCTCCGGAGCCGCGGCCATCTTTGTACACCCGGCGGCAGCCTATTGGCTTAGCGGCACGCTGACGTCAGCAGGAACTGGAGGGACACACACTGCGCCGTGTATTGCTGTTCTGAGGTCTGTAAGGGGTGGGGGGGTGCCTGCATTACTGGGGGGTGCCTGCACTGGGGTGCCTGCACTGGGGGGTGCCTGCACTACTGGGGGTGTCTGCACTACTGGGGGTGTCTGCACTACTGGGGGTGTCTGCACTACTGGGGGTGGCTGTACTACTGGGGGTGGCTGTACTACTGGGGGTGGCTGTACTACTGGGGGTGGCTGTACTACTGGGGGTGGCTGTACTACTGGGGGTGGCTGCACTACTGGGGGTGGCTGCACTACTGGGGGTGGCTGCACTACTGGGGGTGGCTGTACTACTGGGGGTGGCTGTACTACTGGGGGTGGCTGTACTGGGGGTGGCTGCACTACTGGGAGGTCTGCACTGCAAGGTCTGCACTGGGGGTGGCTGTACTACTGGGGGTGGCTGTACTACTGGGGGTGGCTGTACTACTGGGGGGTCTGCACTGGGGGTGGCTGTACTACTGGGGGGTCTGCACTGGGGGTGTCTGTACTACTGGGGGTGTCTGCACTGGGGGTGTCTGTACTGAGAGGTCTGCACTGGGGGTGTCTGTACTGGGAGGTCTGCACTGGGGGTGTCTGTACTGTACTGACGTCAGTACTACAGTTTGAATTTATTTGTGTGAACTGTGAAGTTAAGTCATGGATTGTGGAAACTAACTAGTGTCGGGTGATTGTATATAGTGTATACCACATTTACCACTGACTAATGCAGAGTTGCAATGCAAGGAGATCAGCTAAAGTAGTTGGATCTGTGCGTGCGTTATAATTAATTAATCAAAATTAGTTGTTTAATCGATTTAAAAGAAAAAACGATTAATCGAACATATAAATTTTAATCAGTAACAGCCCTAATTTATATTAGTAAAAATATGCTCGGTGTGACATGGATTTTCTTCTTATTTAACATGTATACATAGACATTTCATGAAACATAAGGTCATGAATATTTATACGTGAAGTCATGGAAAAGTCATGGAATTTCATTGGTAAAAATGTGTATGAACCCTGATAGGGTATTCACTAATCTCTGGGTATGGGGAGGCAGACCCGGTATAGTGGCAAAGAGCAAACACATCGGGGCCGTCAGGTCTAGGATGGTGCCCGCAATCTGCGTCACCCTGGATGCCACCCGGCTCCATAGGTGCCTCAGATGAGGGCAACCCCAAAACGTGTGCAGAAGGGTGCCAGGGCTCTGACAGCCCCTAAAGCACGTCTCCTGAACTGTAGGGTAGTATTTATGAACGCTATCTGGAGTGAGGTACCACCTCGTATGTAGTTTAAGTACTGTCTCCTTAGTGGCTATGGAGCGGGTACATCTGTGCATATTCTGTAGCATGTCGCTCCAGTCTTCTGGGGGGAATGCCACACCCAGGTCTGATTCCCAATGGGTCATAGCCGAGGACTTAACTGGCAGCTGAGAATCATTTAGTGACATATATATCGTAGAGATCGTTCCCTTGCCTCTAGCACCATTCTGGCAGATTGTTTCATACTGGGATAAGTTGGATCTAGTGTTCAATGTGAATAGGGATTCGAAAAAGTGCCTAATTTGTAGAAATCTAAAGAATTCCGTTCCCGGGGCTTCGAACTGCTCTTGGAGTTGTGTAAATGAACAGAAATGTGTGCCTTGCGATAGTGCTTTTAATGTCAAGAGGGAGTTTTGTACCCACCAATGGAAGCTCTCAGGGGATCGGAAAGCAGGGGGAAAACTGGGCGATCCCAGGAAGGTGGACAGGGGGGGGTCTGCCAGACCTAAGTTTAAATTTGTGGTGATATAGGGACCAAAGGTGTATTGTCTGACCCACTACCATGTTTAGCATGCCCAGTTCCCTGGGCTTAAGGCCCGTCTGCCAAAGAAGTCCCGGAAGGTAGTATGGGCAGACAGAGGACATTTCAAACTGTAGCCAGGGGATGCTGTCTGGTGCGGCATGCCACTGTGCCGTCTGGGCCAATCTGGCTGACAAGTAATACAACCAGATGTTAGGTAGCCCTAACCCCCCCCCTGTGAAGAGGGTCTGTGTGTGATAAGACCGCCATACCTAGGATGTTTATTGTTCCATAGAAACCCATTAATCTCACGTTGGATCTGCAACAGAGTATGTCGTGATACATAAAGGGGGAGAGCCCTAAAGAAGTAAAGCAATTTCGGTAAAATGGACATTTTTACGGCTGTGACTCTGCCTAGGAGGGTGATGTGGCATGTAGACCATAGGCGTAACCATTGTCTGACTTTGGCGAAGATCTGGGGGTAGTTGGCTTTATATAATTCTCTTAGGGTGGGGGCTAGACGAATCCCGAGGTATTGGAGGGTTTTATTTGATACTGAAAAGCCAAAAGAAGATTTAAGGGCAGAGGTGACTCTGGGAGGGATATTGACAGGGAGGGCCGAACACTTGGAGAGGTTGACACCAAGGCCCGAAAAAGTGTGAAAGGATTGGAGCGTAGAGATTAAATTAGGAAGGGAAGTAACTGGGTCCTGGAGGAATACAAGGATATCATCCGCGTATAGGCTCACCTTATACTCCCCATTCCCCTTCTGATACCCCCTAATGTTCTGGTATGTGATGATCGCCCTCGCCAAAGGCTCCACGGCCAGGGCAAACATCAAAGGGGACAGAGGGCAGCCCTGGCGTGTTCCCCTGCCCAGGGGGAAGTAATCCGAAGTGCAACCTGGGAGCTTAACGCGTGTGTGAGGATTGTGGTACAGTGCCCTAAATCCATGAACAAACTCCCCTGAAAAACCAAACCTAGTCATGACCGCGTCCATATATGGCCACAGGACACTATCAAAGGCCTTGTGTATATCCAGGCCCAACAGAAGAACCTTGCGGGAAAATAGCTCCGCATCCTGGATAATGTCCGTCGCCAAGCGAATGTTGTCTGTGATTTGCCTAGAGGGGATGAATCCGGTTTGTTCGGGGCCAACCAGGGTGGAAATTATGGGGGCTAGTCTATCTGCAAGAACACGACCTAGAATCTTAATGTCATTGTTAAGAACCGAGATTGGTCTGTAATTCTGGGGGAGGGAGTGATCCTTGTTAGGTTTAGGGATTAGGGTCATATTGGCTGCAAGCATTTCCTCTGGAAGTGAGTGGCCTTGCAATACGTGGTTGATTAATTTAGTCAATTTAGGGGCCAACGTACCTGCAAATTTTTTATAGTAAGTCGCCGTATACCCGTCTGGGCCCGGGGCTGTTGACGCTTTGAGCGACTTGATGACTGTCAGGACCTCCTAGTTCTGTGCATGGGGCGTTCAAGTTGGTCAGTTGTTCGTGTGTCAAAGTCGGAAGTTGGATGGAGTTCAACCAGTCCTCAGCTCCAGCAGGGGGGGGGGAGAGGCTGGGGCAGATAGGGAGCTGTAGAACGCGGTGAAAGTGTCAAGTACCTCCTTGGGGTGGGAGACCAGCTGGCCTGAGGTGTTACGCAATTTGTAGATATGGGTGGGCTGAAGGGAGTGATGTAGTTTACGTGAGAACATGGCCGAGGCAGCGTTTGAGTGCAATAGGAATCTCGCTTTGGCCCATCTAATAGATTTTTCAGTGTGGTCTGAGAGGATAGTATCCAATTCCACCCTCTTCTGGTCAATTTGTCTAAGAGTGTCCGGGGCGTGGGATTGTGCGTGTATATGGTACAGTTTTGCAAGGTCTGCAGTTAGGGTTTTAATTTTGACTAACTTCTGTCTCTTCTTAATGGTGGCCAACTCTATCAGTCGGCCGCGAAGTACTGCCTTATGGGCCGCCCAGAGAATAGAGGGGGTGGTGCCTTCTACATCGTTCAGTCTGAAGTACTCTTCCAACTGATTCGCTACTTGTGTGGCTATGTCAGGGTCCGTCAATAGGGAGTCATTAAGCCTCCAGGAGGCTGTCAGGGGGGAAATGCCTACATGCGAAGTTTTAAAGGAGACCACCAGGTGGTCTGACCATGGGCATGGGTGTATAGTGGCCGCTGTGGAGTTGGCAAGTAAAATTGGGGAGCTGAAAATGTAATCTAGCCTTGCATAGCTCTCGTGGGGGGCTGAGTAATGTGTGTATTCCCTAGCTCCTGTATTGAGGGCCCTCCATGTGTCAATAAGTTGGAAAGTCTCCAGGGACCTCACTAGAGATTTGGGGAAGGCCTTAGATGAGTGGGTAACCTTGCTTCTGTCCAGTGTGGAATGGGCGACTAGATTGAAGTCACCACCCACTATCATGTGTGGAGAAGTATATCTGTCCAAAATTTGGGTGAAGGACCTGAAAAAGGAACCCTGAGCAGTATTGGGGGCGTACACATTGGCGACTGTAAAGGATTTGCCCTGGACATCACCTTGGAGTATCAAAAACCTGCTATCCGGGTCCTTGTAAACATGTTTGACATCAAAATGTACATTATTTCTGACAAATATGGCTACCCCTCTGGCTTTAGAGCTATACGTGGTATGGTAATGTAACTTAAATGACTTGTCAAAATAATTGGGGTGAGACAATGCCGAAAAATGAGTCTCTTGCAGGAGGACAATGTCCGCCCCCAATTGCTTATAATCTCGAAAGGCCTTCCTCCTCTTTTGTGCGGAATTAAAGCCTCTGACATTATGTGAGATAACCTTCAAACCCATAATATGGTTGGAACAAATTTAGCTTGGGGTGAGGTTGGTGAGATAGGTGCGAATGTCAGCCGCACAGGCCCAGCACCAAAGCGGGTTGCCAAATTCCTGGATCATAGATCGGGGGCACGGTCAGCAGGTTAAGTGTAGCAGTAAAACCAATAATATAACATTGATAACAGGAACATTGTAGGAAGAAAAAAAAAGGCAAACAAACTAACAGGGGTCTGGATGGATAGGCCATCCAGGCCAGCATCAAATATTTCAAATGACTGAAAAAAAACAGTCTTCCACGTGCACTCAATCTCCCCCAACACTGAAGGGGGGAGAGAGAGAGTGGCAAGAGTTCAGTACAAGGTCTCTCCCAAAACAAAAAAGGGAATGGTGGGAGAGAAGTGATTCTTGGATTGAACACTAACGTGGTTGGGGGGTAAAAGTTCCGGGCGGAAAACAGCAGGATCACGAGGACCGGAGACATAAAGGCTCGTTCAGAACCGAAAGGCTTGGGGGTCCAGAAATTGACAAGTCCAGCGAGACAGGCCAGGGGACATGGGGCTCATGAACAAAAAATAAGGGGGGGACAGGTGGTACCGAAATCATATTTAGTACCTTGACCGCAAGCCTGCGGGAAGATCGTGTTGGAGCCGCGGAGAACTTCCACAGCTGTCCGCGGTCACGGGTTACGGTAGGCTCTGCGTCCCCTCTGAGGAGGTGGGGTGGCCCAGATTGGTGACGGGCGGGGGGTGGACGGGTGCCTTGGTGCTTGTTGAGGTTCGAGGAGGCCCAATTTGACCAGGATGGATTTACCTTCCAGGACCGTGGTGGCGGTGTATGTGGATCCGTTGTGTGGGACCGTCAGTTTGAATGGGAAACCCCATCTATAGCGGATCCGAGCAGTTTGAAGGACGGAGGTGATTTCTTTCATCTGTCGGCGTCTCTCCAGTGTGGTCGGGGAGATGTCCGGATATATCTGAATGGTGACCCCGTCCAGCTGTATACGAGGGGTGTTGCGGGAAGCTCGCAGGATCTCCTCCTTCACCAGGTAGTCCTTCAGGCACCTCACCACATCCCTCGGAGGCTTCTCCGGGGGCGGCTTGGGTCGTAGGGCCCTGTGGAGGCGATCACATATGAATGCATTCACCGGTTGTTCTGGGAGGAGGGAGCGAAACAATCTCTCAGTGGCATCAGGCAGATCCAAGACTGTTTCAGGCAGGCCACGCACTCTAATATTGTTCCTCCTGTTCCGGTTGTCTAAATCTTCCATACTATTCTGGAGCTGGACAACCGTGTCCGTGAGCAATTCATGGTCTTTGCGGAGGTCATCGTATGCGAGCTGGAGCTCATCATGCTTCACCTCCAGTACGTCTGTCCTCCCGCCCAGGGAAGCGATCTCCTGGGAGAGGGTATGGGTGGACTTGTGAAGCTCAGCCTGAAACTTGCGGGCAAGTTTTTCATACATTGTTGTCAGACTGTGGTCCAAGTCTGCCTTCGTGAGGTGTGGAGTGCACTCACTCAGCTCTGAAGTCGCAGAAGGGGAAGCCATGGGCTCCGGGGCCTCCAGCATGGACGATTCCTGGTCAGCGCCACCCTGGGACATCCTCGTTTGATCCCGGGCCCGTAGTAAATAATTCGTCAAGGACCGCTGGGCGGATTTCTGCTTATTATATTTTTTAATCAACGGCATGCACAACTGGTCCCTCTAGGGGTTCAGGGTGATTCAAGTAAGATTTGCAGGCAATATAACCCCCTTGGGAGTGCTAATGTCTCCGGTGCCCTCGGATCTCCTTCACTTAGCTGCCTGCCAGTTCCGCGCCGCGCATGCGCCCCCCCTTGCGGATGTGACTTTTAGTTCATCTTGTCACCTTAATACAGGTGAGGGGATCCTCCAACCATGGAGTGCTGTCTCCTGTAGGGTTCTCACAACAGCCCAAGGGAAAGTCAGCAGAGGACCGGGCTGTGGGGTTAGTGGCAGGCCAGGAGTCTCGGTTCAGGCAGGGGACGACTTATGGGGAGTTCAAAAACCAGGATGGGAGGAAGTCTCTACTGATGGTGACCCCTGGGGTTGTTCTTTCAGGCAGGGCTACTTTAAAAGTGTTGAGGGGGGTGAAACTTCTGCAGAAGGATAAGGGAGAGCTCTGTAAATTTGAGGCCGGGTGAAGCAAGATGTCCGCCTGACAGGGTTATGGGAACCGGGCTGCAGCCGAATTCCACTAATAGGAAGGAATCCCACCTTAGTCCTCTACAAGAGCACCGACTTTTGTTGAACTGTTAGCCGAGGTAGAGGGACAGGGTCTTTAATCTGCTGCAGGGGGACTATGGAGATCGCAGAGGTGTACCAAGATGGCCGCCGTATGCTAGCAGCACAGACTTTTGTAAGAAGGTAGTAGATAGCCTTATGCATATATTGGGGAGAAGTGATGGATAGTTTCCCCAGCTGAGGCAGGGACCAGGAAGAGTGACTGGGTACCGGAGATCTGCAGATGTGGCCCGGCCGCGGCCCGCTCCCGCGGGGTACTGCCTCAGGAAACACAGCGGACTCCCAAGCCCGACTAGGCCGCACCGACCGCGGCCGCCACGAATGCCCCCGAGACGTAGCTCTTGCTCCGGATCACTGGAGGTAAGTGGATGGGTGTCAGGGAGGGACGAGAGCTGGTCCCTTACCTCAAATACAGCCGCAAACAGGTTTCCTCCGGGAGGCCTCGGGCCTGCAAGATGGCGGCGGCCCCGGGCACTGGATGCCGTCAATCTCGGGAGACCTCCGGTGTCCCCCAGCTGAATTGTCCGAAGATAAGGGTGTGGGGTACTGCAGGGGGTCTAGCTGGATGGGATGGTATGCTTTGTACTTTAGAATCACTTTTAATGAATACCTGTGAGAGTTCTACTTATGCTTTACTATGCATGCACTTAACATGCAAACGTATCAGATGTTCCATCCTTTTTAAAGTTGAGCTCCAGGCTAAACACAGAGGGGTTGATATGCTAAAACTGGAGAGTGCAAAATCTTGTGGCGCTCTGCATAGAAACCAATCGGCTGCCATTTTTTTTTTTTTTCAAAGCTTAATTAAACAAGCTGAAGTTAGAAGCTGATTGGCTACTATGCAGAGCTTCACCAGGTTTTGCACACTCCAGTTTTAGTAAATCAACCCCATATTGTCTGAATACAAGGGTCATGCGTTATTTTAATATTCCAGATTTGTGTAGTAATCAGCATGAAACAACTCCTTCACTTTACCTCTGTGCATGAGTTTCATGTATTAAAGTGATGACCTCACTCCCGCGCATGCTTGCCATTGCTTCAGTTTGCACCAGTGCGCATGTCCTGATGACATCGGCACATGCAGGGTACAGGGGATATCTCCTAAACCGTGCAGGTAAGCCTTATTATAGGATTACCTGTAGCATAAAGTGGTCTGTAAGGGTTTACAACCACTTTAAGGACCAGGCCTTTCTGCTTTTTCACCTTGTGCAGGGTGACTGGTATTCTATCTGCCCCCTTCAGAGTTCAGCTTAAAGTATTTCCATATTGGTGTTCTGACAATTCCAATGACCTTTTTTGTTGTGTTTTTTTGTTTATAGGTGATGTTGGTAATTATTATTATGGGCAGGGGCATCCAATGAAACCTCACAGGATCAGAATGACCCACAATCTGCTTCTTAATTACGGATTGTACCGGAAGATGGAAATCTATGTAAGTGCTAATTGAACTGGTGCTAACAGTTTGGTATATCAGACAATGAAAAAAAAATCAGTTTTTATTTTTATCATCTATGATTACATAGACAATTTTCTAACTTTACATAAGGCCCCTTTCACACTGAGGCGTCTTTACCGCGTTTTCGGGGTAAAAATAGCGCTGTAATAACGCCTGAAATAATCCTGCCCCAGCATTCTCAATGTGAAATCTGAGGGCTTTCACATTGAGGCGTTTTGCTGGGTGGGCGTTGAAAAAAATCCTGCAAACAGCTTTTTTAGAGCAACTTTAGGGCGCATAAAATAGCGCTGTAAAAACGCCTATCCCCATTGAAATGAATGGGATTCGCGGTAAAAACGCATAGGCATAAGCGTTATGTAAAAAATAGCGCTAACGCCTAAGCGTTTTTACCGCATTCGTGCAAATTTTAGCGCGAACGCGGTAAAACCGCATAGCCGTTAGCGCTATTTTTATCGCGATAAAATCGCAGTAAAAAATGTCATTATTTTTTAGCGTTTTTTCAACGCCTCAGTGTGAAAGGGGCCTAAGTCCTACCTTTTTTAAATATACTTGTATGTGAAAAAAAGAAATATATTGGCAATATGATTGCCCAGGAAATATTTTTTTTTTTTTTCCTGTAGGATTTGGTGCTAGCTAGTCAGAGTTGTTATGCCATCTAGTGGCAACAAGATTAAGTACAAGATGAGTATAAATGTTCTCCTAAAAAAACAAAATATGTCCTGAGTTTCTTTTTTCTAACAATATGGTAATGACCAAGTTCGCTTTTTAGGAAATACAATAAATGTACAGCAGGGGAGAGGAGCCCATGCCCACTGTCACAGGAGAAGGGAGGGGCTCAGAGGGTGAGGGGGGGTGGAGCTACAACAAGTTGAACTCTAAATACAGGTGTAACATATTCTGTAAGGCGAACATATGCTTAACCACGGGCATCATATAACGTCCTGGACTTTTGAGTGGGGATATCTGAATGATGCCTCCATCTCTTTCGGACGGAGATTCTGTGCACTGTAAGAACAATCGTAGCAGCAGTTCAGCCGCTTGATCGTTCTTACAGGCGGCAGAAGGGGACATCTCCTTCCGATGCCGTCTGGTGCTTCTCCGAGCTCGCCCATGCGATCGGTCGCCACTAAAAGTTGGTCATAGAGATTTATGGTGACCAATGCCCAGTCATCTCTATGACCCTCGTGCAACTTTTTTTTTTTTTTAATTTTGGTCTTTCCCCCAGTCGTCTTCCAAGTCAGCCCTTGAGAGATGGAGCTCCTCCTCACAATCGGGAAACACATTGCCATTAATTTTTTCCTCCCCTTAAGAGGCGGTCCCTCAGGTCCCTGGTCAGTCTTAGTGTTTCCTCCGTCCGGAGGAGACATGTTGCCAAAAAGGACCTGAGGGGGGGGCTCCATCTCTCATGGGCTGACCGGGACAGGTGTCTGCGGGTGCAGCAGTGTATGTCAGCAGGGCTTGACTGTATGGAGTCCCTGTGCGGCAGGGGGTCAGTGGACCTTACCGGAGCCGCGTCACTGGCGTGGAGGAGGACGGATCTTGACCACGGGCAACCCTCCTTAGGCTGAGTGCAGGAGGTGTCCCGGGTTCGAATTTCCTCTGTGCCCAGGTGAGGAGAAAGGCGCCATTGCTGCGTTCCCTTGGCGGCGTCAGGGGGGGGGCGTGTACCCACGTCTGAACGCCGCTTGACCCGGAAGACGCGGGGCGTCATTTCCGGGTAGGAATGACGCAATCGGCGTGCGCCGGGGAAGCTGGTCCAATCCCCTTAAAGGCGCGGGAAATTCGAACGGTCGGCTGGTGCTAGTAGCGTGGACGCGGCTGCAGACGACAGTACCGAACGCCACAGCAAGCCAGGATGCTGGAAGAGGATGAGATTCCATCGGCCCAGGCTCCAGGAGGCAAAAGCACCAGCAGGATGCAGGTAGGCACCAGTGGGTGACCTTTGTATTGGGACAGCAGCTAGGTGGTGATGGGGCACTAGCAAGCTGGGGCCAGGGGGTTACTAATGTCACTGGGTGTGCACTTTAGTAATGTGTGGTGCAGTGTGTATTTTTTTCTCACCGCCATGGGTTCCCCTGTGTTTATCTTTTGGCAGGTGAAACCACCTAAAGAGCCAAAGCCCACTCCCAAAAAGTGGTGTGCAAAGTGTAATACCAAGATGCTCTTGGAAGACACAGAGCCGCTATGCAAAACATGCATTGACAAACTGGTTGAAAAACAGTCGGATGCAGTTTATGCGAAGATTTTTGGATCCGTAAGATATGGCTAACACCTTTTAAGGATCTCAAAAAGTTTATCGCAGAAGCTAAATCTCCAGCAGTCCCTACTGGAGTTTCCTCTCCCATGGCCTCACCCAGATCAGAAGTCGCCTCAGGGTCGCACGATTCGGTGAGGGAGCGAGCGGGCAGCAGCACAGCTAGTGTTATGGCTACCGATAGCTCAGATCCAGAGCAGGAAGATGGGAGAGAAGAAAGAAAGGGACCCAAATACAAGTTATCTCTAGAAGATGTGGATGATTTGCTTGGGGCCATTTACGAAACTTTGGAAATTGAGCATGAAAAAGATCTGCCTTCCAAACATGACCTGATGTACCAGGGTCTGAGGAAGAAAAAATCCAAAGTATTCCCAGTTCATCCGGTAATGTCAGATACCGTGACAAACGAATGGGCAGACCCAGAAAGGAAACCTTTTTTTGCGGCCAGTCACAAAAAGCGATTTCCTTTTAGTGAAGATCCAAAAGAGGTTTGGAATAAAAATCCCAAATTGGACGCGCCACTTTCTAAGGTCTCAAAAAATTCTTCATTGGCATTTGAAGACATGGGACACCTAAAAGATGGCATGGATAAAAAGTGTGACGTTATCCTAAAAAGAGCTTGGGAGACTAGTGTCGCTAGTCTGAAGCCAGCCCTAGCCACCACTTGCGTGGCAAGAAACTTAGAGTTTTGGCTCTCACAGCTGCAAGACCATATTAAAAATGGTACGCCTAGGGAGGAGATTCTGAATACACTTCCAGTTCTCTCCAAAGCGTTCGGCTATATTGCGGATGCATCCGCAGAATCCGTCAAGCTGGCAGCAAGGTCAGGTGGACTAGCAGTTGCAGCAAGGCGTGCGATTTGGATGAAGACCTGGACAGGTGATGCTGCATCCAAAACAAGGCTGTGCAATCTCCCATTTACTGGGGATTTGCTTTATGGTTCCGGCCTGGACGAGGCCTTGGAAAGAACAGCAGACAGGAAGAAAGCCTTTCCTGCTGAAAAACGAAAACCTCCACAAAGGTTTTTTCGTGGGCGAAGAGATCGTCCCCACGAAGAAAAAGAGGTACCCTAAGAAAAACTGGACAGGTCACAAGGGGAAACCAAAGAGTAATGTCCTCTTTGGCTCTTCTAACCAAGTTTCCAAACAATGACAACAGAGTGCCAGTAGGGCGAAGACTGGCTACCTTCCTACCTCAATGGCAGAAGGCGACAGCCAATCAATTTATTCTGGACATTATCGCAAGGGGCTACTCTCTGGAATTCAATTGTCATCCTCCAGAGAGATTTCTAGTAACAAGACTTCCCAGGGATCCAGAGAAAGCCAGGGCCCTTCCACTGTTACTAGGGGAGATGGTGGACCAGAAGGTCCTTACTCCAGTCCCAGAGAAGGAAAAAAGAAAGGGTTTTTACTCACATTTTTGTGATCAAAAAACCTTCCGGGAAGTTTCGGTTAATACTAAACTTAAAACCGTTAAACCAAGCGATTCAGTACAAAAAATTTCGCATGGAGTCCATATTTTCGGTCAAAAACATTTTGCAACCAGAAACCTTCATGGCGACCATGGATCTCAGGGATGCATATCTCCACATTCCCATCCGACAGGAGTCCCAGAAATATCTGAGGTTAGCAGTGGAGATAGAGGGAAAGGAATATCTTTTCCAGAGCAGAGCTCTTCCTTTCGGGCTATCCTCATCCCCAAGGATATTCACCAAAGTGTTAGCAGAAGCTCTGGCCCCTCCTAAGGTTAAAAAAGATGACCGTAATACCATACTTAGACGATCTACTATTTGCAGCGCCTTCGAAAGCACAGCTGACAAAAGACCTCACAGAAGCTCAACTGTGGTTAAAGTCACTAGGCTGGATTCTAAACGTGGAAAAGTCCAATCTGTGTCCCACTCAGAACATTCGGTTCCTGGGATATCTGCTCAACTCCATAGAACAGAAGACTTCCCTACCGGAGGAGAAAATCCAAAACCTCATCAGGAGGGTGAGTTTAATGCAGAACAACCTCCCAATATCTATCAGGGAGCTGATGTCGGTTCTGGGTCTGATGACATCATCGATACCAGCAGTCCAGTGGGCAAAATACCATCTAAGGTCACTTCAAGTATTTCTCTTAAAAAACCAAAGAGAAGATCTGGACATGTCAGTTTTACTCCCGACATCCGTAAAAAGGTCGCTGTGGTGGTGGAGGATCCACACGAACCTAAATCAGGGTCTGGCTTGGTCATTTCCGACCTCACAGAAATTGACCACAGACGCAAGCAGTTGGGGTTGGGGAGCTCACCTAGCAGGGCAACCTGCTCAGGGGAGATGGTCCCCAGAAGAAGCCAAGGCATCTTCGAACTGGAGAGAACTTCTGGCGATAGCCAAGGCCATGGAGTTTTTCCAAAACCAACTCAGAAGTCGTCACATTCTGATTCTTTCGGACAATGCCACAGCAGTGGCTTATGTGAACAAGCAAGGGGGCACAAGAAGCCCATCCCTAAGCCACATCTCCAACCAAATTTGCAGGTGGGCAGAAGGGAATCTGCTGTCACTAGGAGCAGTCCATCTAAAAGGGGAAGACAACCAGGTAGCGGACTTCCTCAGCCGCCAGGAGATCTCCCAAGAGGAATGGGTATTACACCCGGAGGTGTTCAGGGAAATTACAGCCCGCTGGGGAATGCCAAACATAGACCTGTTTGCCTCTCGGAAGAATGCTCAGGTGAAACATTTCTTCTCGCTAACCCAACAAGATCAGCCTCTTGGGATAGACGCTCTAAAAAACCCTTGGAACTTCAAACTATGCTATGCCTTCCCTCCGGTTCATCTGATACCACGGGTGGTAAAGAAGTTTCTACAGGAACAGATGAAACTGATACTGATCGCACCATACTGGCCCAAGAGAGCCTGGTTCTCTCAACTCCTCAGTCTCTCGGCAGCAGAGCCGTGGCTTTTACCTCACAGGGAAGACCTGATGTGTCAGGGACCCCTGACAGGCCTAAAACAAGAGTTTCAAATGGGCGGCCTGGTTACTGAGGACCTCTTGAGATCTAAAGGACTCTCAGATAAGGTGGTGACAACGCTTCTGAGCGTTAGGAAACCAAACACCAGAGCCATCTATAGAAAGACCTGGAGAAAATGTAACAGTTGGTGCACTGAAAATAAAAGACTAAAAATGGATACACCCACCATCCTTGAATTTTTACAGCAGGGCGCTGATAAAGGGTTAGCGCTCAGTACTCTGAAAGTACAGATTGCAGCGCTCTCGGTGTATCTAGAAAGGACACTACAAGAGGACCCTTTGGTCTCTCGTTTTTGCAGGGCATTGGCAAAATACAAAAAGCCCAAGACACAAAAATGTCCCACTTGGGATTTGTCAGTGGTCCTCAGGGGAATCATTAAACATCCCTTCGAGCCACTACAAGATACATCTTTAAGATTACTGACTCTTAAAACAGTTTTCCTAGTAGCCATCACAACGGCACGTAGGATAGGGGAAATACAGGCTCTATCCGTTAGGGAACCTTTTTTGAAGATTCATGACGATCGTATCGTCCTTCAAACAGATCCGGGATTTACTCCAAAAGTGACGTCAACTTTTCACAAATCCCAGGATATAGTCTTGCCTTCATTTTGCAGTTCTCCCAATAACAGCAAAGAGCAGGAACTAAGTCTTCTTGATGTCAGAAGGTGTCTACTTCAATATTTAGAAATCACTAATGAATTTAGAACATCAGATGCCCTATTTGTCTTATACGCAGGCCAACTAAAGGGTAAACAAGCCTCCAAAAGGACAATAGCTAGATGGATCAAGACAACCATACTAGAGTGCTATAGGGTCATGGAGACTACACCACCTAAAGAACTTAAAGCTCATTCAACAAGGGCTTCAGCAGCCTCATGGGCAGAAAGGGCAGGAGCCACTCCAGAACAAATCTGCAGGGCTGCAATCTGGTCAAGATTCTCGACCTTTGTTCAGCATTACAGACTGGATCTGATTTCCAGCCAGGATCAGGCTTTTGGTAGGAAAGTCCTCCAAGCCGTTGTCCCACCCTAGATCTGGTGAGTTCTTGGTTATCCTCTCAAGGGCTGACTTGGAAGACGACTGGGGGAAAAGCAGAGTTAGTTTCTTACCGGTAACTCTGTTTCCAGTAGTCTTCCAAGGCAGCACGATCCCACCCTAAAATGTCTAACCTCGTGGGGTTGTGTTGTGTATTATATCGTTTCAGATTCCGGCCTTCGGTTCTCGGGGATGACTGACCAGGGACCTGAGGGACCGCCTCTTAAGGGGAGGAAAAAATTAATGGCAATGTGTTTCCTGATTGTGAGGAGGAGCTCCATCTCTCAAGGGCTGCCTTGGAAGACTACTGGAAACAGAGTTACCGGTAAGAAACTAACTCTGCTTTTCCAGCCTGGAGGAGAGATATGGGTTCTTATAGACCCCAAATCTCTCTATAAAGAGGACCTGTCGTGCACTATTCCTATTACAAGAGATGTTTTACATTCCTTATAATAGAAATAAAAGTGATAGTGTAGAAATAAACTGAAAAAAAAAAGCGCCCCTGTCCCCACGTGCTCGCGCACAGAAGCAAACGCATACGTAAGTTGTGCCCGCATATGTTAATGGCGTTCAAATCACACATGTGAGGTATCGCCACGTGCGTTAGAGCAAGAATAACCATTCTAGACCAAGGCGCCTCCCCTGTAACCTGTAAACAATTTTAAAGTGTCGCCTATGGAAATTTTTTAGTTCCAAAGTTTGGCGCCATTCCACGAGTGTGCGCAATTTTAAAGGGAGACTTGCTTGGTATCTATTTACTTGGCGTAACATCTTTCCCATTATGCAAAACAATTGGGCTAACTTTACTGTTTGAAAAATTAGGGCGCAAATACCCTGTGGCGTAAAAAGTTACGATCACCATTTTATTCCCTAGAGTCTCTGCTGAAAAAAAAATGTACCGTATATACTCGCGTATAAGCAGAGTTTTTAAGCACAATTTTTTGTGCTGAAAATGCCCCCCTCGGCTTATACTCGAGTCACCTTTTTTGTGCCTGATCTCCCGGACTTTGGGGAGCCGGTACCGGCCGGCCATAGGTTCCCTGGACCCCAAACTTGGCACACATATAGCCCCACTCTTCCTCTACAAGTGTGCAAAGTTTCTTGTCCGGGGGACCTACGGCCTTGGAACACCGATTTTTCAAAACCGGGCACCCCTTCCATAGACTCCCATGTTAAATGGTCATTTTTCTGGTGAATTTGGGGACCCAGTACCGGCCGGTCATAGGTCCTCTGGACCCCAAACTTGGCACACATGTAGCCCAACCCTTCCTCTACAAGTTTGCAAAGTTTCTTGTCCGGGGGACTTGCGGCCGGGGAGCACCGTTTTTTCAAAGCCGGGCACCCCTTCCATAGACTCCCATGTTAAACGTCAGTCTAGTCATGGACACAGTGAGGCATGGACAAAGTGAGGCACACCCTAGGCTTATACTCGAGTCAATACGTTTTTGTGGTAAAATTAGGTGCCTCGGCTTATATTCGAGTCGGCTTATACTCGAGTATATACGGTATATGTATGTTTGGGGTTCGAAGTTTTCTAGCAAAAAAATTATAATTTTTTACATGTAGGAGTACCAGAATAGGCACGGTATGGAAGTGGTTAAAGAACTTCTTCCTCTTCCCCCTTTTTTTTTCTTCCCCTAATCGAACTTGCCTAGGTGGATGCAACATCTGTCTGATGCTGCATCTGTCCCCCGGCGCCTCTACACTGAGAACCGAGATCAAACATCGCCGATGACTCGGTTCTCGCAGCTCCCAGAGGGGAGAGCTGCTGACTGTCAATCAGCAGCTCTCCACTCTTCTCCCTCCTCGCTCGCTGAGCTGTGGAGGAACGGGGAGCGGCCGTCTCAGCATAAAGCGGACTTCAGATTTGAAGTATGCACACAGTTTTAAATGCGAGTTCTATGAACAAGCAACCAGGGAAGTGCTGTCTAAATGGTAGCACTTATTCACTGTAAATTGTAGCTTTGCTTTACTTACAGGATTCAGTGTTTCCATGTCATTCTTTGCCAGTGGGGTCTTTGGGAAAATCTAGACGGTGTCTTTTAGTCCAAAAGCGGGTATCATGCCTGGGTTTTGGATATGGGATGAGTTGTTTTTTTTTTTTTCTTGGGCCACTGAGAGCAGTATTTAACTAACTCACACTGTGACCGACTGCATCAAGTGCTTAGTGAAATATGTTGCTAATATTGTTCTTAAATAATTTCTCATCCTACCAGAGACCGCACAAATCCAGTGCTGAAGAAATGACAAAATATCACAGTGACGATTACATTAAATTTCTGCGTTCCATCCGGCCAGACAACATGTCTGAATACAGCAAACAGATGCAAAGATGTACGTTCTTACTCGATACCTTGTTTGGTACAGTATGTCCACATGGATAGTTCAGGATCAGGTGTTTTATGCACTGACATGTGACATTGCTTCCTTTCTCCTGTGGATGGTGTTTTCAAACTATGCCTTCACTATTTTAATCCATAAAATGTATCGGCAGTAACTGGGCTTAGTGTTCCATATAGGGGCTTCATCAGTTACACTTTTTAGCAATGTATTTTTGCTGAGATCCATGATCTTTCTATGTACAGACAGAGGGTCTTGAATGTGACCCAATCCTTTACGGTTGGCCAATGCAGGGTCCTCAGTGAAGGGGTGATGGTTTTCCAAGGTTTTTTTCCCTGTTGCCAGTCCTGGCTGCCGTGTTCTGGACGACTTGTAGGCACGAAATCTAATATTTGGATACCGTATTTTCCGCACTATAAGGCGCACCTAAAAGCCTAAAATTTTCTCAAAAATCGGCCATGCGCCTTATAGTCCGGTGCGCCTTATGTGTGCACTGAGTTCCAAAATCTGTAAAAATGTTGTTGTGCGACTTTGGTAAGCGCTCCGCTTGGTTAACTGTCGGACCATTTCCCGCTGACACAGGGACGTAATACGTACGCTACGTACGCTGGCAGCAATAAACCAGTCAGAGAACATTACGTAATATGTACAGCACGTTAGCAAGGTATCTGCTTTCACTGTTGTCCGAGCTTTTGCAAAAGCCGGCATCATTGCTTAACAGCCACCTGGCAACGAGACTGAAAAATAATGTGAGTGTATTGTTAAATAGTAGAATAAAGTTCAACTAAACTCACTGTTTTGCTTCCGTTAAATTTATTTTTGTAGACCGTATGTTTTAGCATGCGCCTTATAGTCCAGTGCGCCTTATGTATGGGTTAAGTACAGAAATAGACCCGTAATTGAGACTGCGCCTTATAATCCGGTGCGCCTTATAGTGCGGAAAATACGGTAGTCCTATATAGAGGGAGTTTGCGTAGTCGAGTCGGGAGTTGATGATTGTTCCAACTACTACGTCCTCTTCTGGGATGAAGGGGATGAGTCTACACAGCAGGCGGAGGAGATGGTGCGATCCGTTGACTACCGATCCTATTTGTGCAGCCATCGACATCTCCAAGACTTTTGACTTTGGTATTTGGGGTAATGGTCTGTCCAAGAATGGTGGGTGGTGTCCAAGAAGTCTTTGTTTTTGACTTTCGGTTTGCGTGGAGCAGAAGTTCTGTTTTGGATCCATTGAGTTTGAGGGAACTCTGTCATCCAATCGTCGATCAATGTGAGGCAATTTTCCAGTCCGTGATATTGGTCTTTTTTTCCGTTGATACGAAAGTAGAGTTGGGTGTCGTCAGCGTATGAGTGGTAGCACAAGTCCTGTTTGCTTATGATTTTGAGGAGTGGGCGGAGGTAGATGTTAAAGAGCACGGGTGACAGGGGTGATCCTTGAGGGACTCCAAGAAATTGCGTGAGTTTCAGAGGTAAAAGCTCCTATTCTCACTGTCTGGGAGTGATTTTTCTAGGAAGGATGCGAACCAGGGTAGGTCAGGGTCTGCGACTCCTGCTACTTTAAGGCGGATGAGAGTTTTGTGGTCTACGGTGTCTAACGCTGCACTGAGATCCAGCAGCACCAGAAGACATGATTCTCCATCATCTGCAGCTTCAAGGGCGTCATCCCATATTTTGAGAAGGGCTGTTTCTGTGCCGTGGCCTGGGTAGAAGCCTGATTGTAGTGGATCCAAGAGTTTATGGGTGTCCAAATGGAGTTGTAACTGTTGTACTACTGCTTTCTCCATCATCTTTGAGATGGTGTTGAGACTTACCGGTCTGCGGTAGTTTGGGTCTTTAGGGTCGAGGTTGGGCTTCTTTAGGAGGGGTTTGACTATGCCTTGCTTGAGGGAGATCGGAACAATGCCTTCTTTGAACGATTGATTTACGAGATGTGTTATGGTGGGTGCCAAGATGTCGGTACATTCTTTCAGGAGTTTTGTAGAAATTATGTCATTTTGGTGATGTGCTGTCTTGGAGACTTCTGATGATATTTTTGGTGCTGTCGCTGGTGATCGGGACCAGCAAAAATGTAATCGCTTGTCTATTGATTTCCTCTTCTTGTTTAGGGTGAGGTTGGTTGTTTTTTTTTTTCTGTTGAATTATTTCACAAATGTTTTCGATTTTGTTGATAAAAAAAAAATCTGATAGTTCATTGCAGAATTCTTGAGTTGCGTTTGCTGGGGGCTCTAAACAGGTGGGGGTTCATAGTTTGAGCGACAAGTTTGAAAAGTTCGAGGTCGGTTTAGGGCTTTTGAGATGGTGTTTGAGAAATGTTCGTTTTTTTTTTTGCTTTTTGAAGATCCCTTTGTGGTATTTATTAGTGAGTGCTTTGTAGGTGGTGTGGTTTTCCTTTTGTTGGGTTTCTTCTCCAGGCTCCTTCAGCTCTTCTACGTTCTTGCTTCAGTAGAATAAGAGTGTCATTAAACCAGCCCGAATTGTTTCTCCGGTTGAGTTCTCTGTCTTGGAGCTACTGTGTCTCTGCTGTTTTTGTAGTAATGCTTTTGTTTAAGGAGTTGAGTGTTTTTGTTCCGTTAAGTGGTTTTGATTTAGTGTTCCTATTTATTTATTTTTGATGGTGTCGTTTTGAAGAGTTCCGAGTGTAGTTTCTTCTGAGATCTTGTCCAGTATGTTGAGTGTTTAGTTTTTTTGGGAGATGGTGTTGGTGGTGGTTTTAAATTTGATAGCTTGGTGGTCCATCCATGGTAACGGCATGTTGTCCAGTGTGTTGACGTCCATATTTTGTTTGAAGATGAGGTCAAGAATGTGACCCGACCCATGCGTGGGGGCATTTATCAGTTGCTGCAGACCTAGTTCTATAGGTTGGTTGATGCAGGAGGTGGCGATGGGGTCCTGGGCGGAGTTAGCCCAGAGGTTGAAGTCCCTGAGTAATAGAAAGTTTTTGGTTTTCAAGGTGTATGTCGAGATGAATTCGGTGAAGGGTGTGAGGAGATTTGTCTTTGGTCCTGGTGGTCTGTAGCATAGCAGTATGTGAATGGTGTCTTGAGGTAGTGTTTGAAGATGCAGAGTGAGTGTCTCCATGAAAGGCAATGAGTTCTGTAGAGTCGGTTTGATGAGAGAGGTGAGATTTGAAGATCACTGCTAGGCGGCCTCCTCGTTGTCCTATTCTATGCTTGGTTAGGATGCAGTAGTTCTCAGGCACCAAATCTGTTAGGATGGTGTTAGTCAGGTGTTAGCCAGCTTTCCGTGATAAAGAGACATTCTATGTCATTTTGGGTGATGAAGTCGTGGATTTCCTGTCTGTGCTTGACTGCCGATCTGGTGTTGATCAGGGCACATGATGTATGTTGTAGTGTCAGTGGTCCCTTTGTGTCTTTGATGGTCGATAGATCCTTAGCAGCTGTTCTTTTCGTAGTATATTTTGGGTGGAGGTTGGTAGTGTTGAGGCGTTATTCCTTAGCCTGTGGAGGGTGTCCGCTGAGTATTTAAAGTTGCACATGATGGGAAGAAAAAGTTGATGGGGATGGTGAATAGGGCCCAATGACCTAACTGACCGACCCCCCCCCCTCCCCCCCCAGTTGGTCCAGAGGCAGGTGGAAAACCCCAGCCGAGACTAGGCCAATTGCTACAGCAGGGGGAAAATTCCTTCCTGACCCCCCCGAGAGGCGATCGGGTGAACCCTGGATCAACTTCCTACTGGTTGGAGGTGCCCCAATGTACTTACCAGGTCGGCGCACGCGGGCCTGCTAGAGAGAATTGGGGAGAGGGAAATGGGATGGCCATAGCTAGGTCGCAGCCGCGGTCTGTCCTGCAGGTCTAGAGGCAGGCGCCCAGATGATGGCAGTCGGCGGCTGCGGGCGACGCAATGGTGAGCTGGGGGACCTGAGCTAGGGGAGACTTGGGTCCAGGGTAAGCCACAGGTCGTCAGGTTCATGTTTGCTGGGGGAGCGGAACGCCGAGTCCAAGCAGGGTCCTGGATGGCCAGAGCTCCTGTCACACACGTCCGTTACGCTTGAACCATGTGTGTGGATTGCTCTGTGAAGCGGTGAGGTTAGGGGTCCTGTCACATACGTCCGTTACGCTTGACCGTGTGTGGATCTGGGGAGCTAGCGTAGTAGTGGTGGTCGGTGCTGTAGGTTGGGGTAGCCTGGGTACGTCGGGGGGGAGGTCCGTAATAAGTAGAGCAAAAGTTTTAAAGCGTTTTGTGAAAGATAGTGGAGGGGGTGGGAAATATCAGTAGTGGAGAAGGTTTTTTTTTTTTTTTGTCGGTGTTGGAGGGGAACTCCTGGGTGTACCAAGATGGCTGCTGTTTACCAGGCCGGATCTCCATTTCGTCCTCCCGGCTGTCTTTTAAGGGTGACCCAGTGGGGGCCACAGGCAATTGATCAGTGAGGGGGTGCAGTCCGGTGGTTATACCTGGCTAGAATGTTCCAGGGGGGCCGGGAGAAGGTGTTGAGGGCCAAGGCTGGGTGGACCAAGATGGCTACTGGGGCTAGGCCGAAGCCGTGGTCTATGCTGCCGGACCAGGCAGCTGCTAGTGCTGCTTCGGGGGCACGCCAACGCCTGGGAGGAGCTCCGAGAGCAGGGGAAGTAAAGCGGCTCGCTGGGTGATCCGGAGGAAGGCTTACTATGGTGGAGCTAGGCCGCGGACTTTCCTGGCTGTGGGTAAAGGGAGGTGGCGGCTGGTGAGCTGGGGGCACTGTGCTGGGGGGGCCCAGGTCAGTGGGGCTCAGCTCAGTAGCTGTAGCCCGGGAACGCTGCTTGAGGGGGGGGGGACTGTGGGGGGAGAAGCCTTGCAGCCCTGGGTGGCCAGAGGTTAGGGGAGCTGTGCTGGGGGAGAGCCGGGTCCAGGTGGGGCCATAGACCGGCTGACCAACGCAATGGGAGATTGTAGATAGCAATCCAATAGTAATCGCAATCCGTGGGTGTCAAATAGGAATAGCTGTCAAACAGCAATCTGTGGATGTCCTGGATTATCCATGAGATAAATCATAGGATAGGAAAGAGAGGCTTCATGGTGCAGTACTCCAGTTTTAACTTTTTTTAAATGTTTTTCAAACAGCCGCGACTCAAGTGCAGATATTCCACCATACACATTTAAAATTATTGTATAAAAGAATTTGAAGTAAACCTGTAGTCGGGAAGTATGGAGGCTGAAAATGCTGGCCCTATCATTTTCTAAAGAATTCCTTGGCTTTCTTGCTGATCCAGTGGACAGCAAGTATGCAGATTAGGTAGTTTTAATGTACACGTTGTTGCAGATTAGGTGTTCTGTCTTCTACATGCTTTTCCAGGACAGTGGCAGAAAGTTTTGAAAGCGGATGGCTAGCATTTTCAGGAGGTTGTGAACCCTTTAAATCATATTGCCACATCAGAGTGATTTTAATCTGGCAACGTGAATAAAATAGAAGCACCTAGGGGTGCATACATATAGTTTTAAATGTTCTTATAAGCACTGGAGGCTCTTTAAACTGGATTGTTCTTTTATGGGATTTCTGACTTCTGGTAAGTCAACTACTGGTCTGCTTCCTTCTGCATCTTGTTAGTGGTCCCTGCAGGTGGTACAGTCAGAAGTGAGAAAGGGTAGGACAGCCTTCAGCATTACCAAGGTGTTGGGGGGTACTTGTGAAAATGTTTTGAAACTGTATACGGGGGCCTCCTAGGTGCATCATATCACTTTGATGGGATTACTTAAACAATAGAAAATTTGTTAATATATGTTTTGTAACCGATATTTTGTTCTCACAGTTAATGTCGGAGAAGACTGTCCTGTGTTTGATGGTCTCTTTGAGTTCTGCCAGTTGTCAACAGGTGGATCTGTTGGTGAGTATTTTATTTTGATTCCAAAAGTGTGTGTGTGTATGTAATTAAATAGATTTTTTTAATTATTTTTTTTGCCTTTGTCACATCCCTGTATTCAGACTGCTAAGCCTATACTGTATTTCCTCCCTTTTTTTTAACTTTTTTTTTTTTTTTTTATTCTTTTACAGCAAGCTCTGTTAAACTAAACAAGCAGCAAACGGACATTGCCGTAAACTGGGCAGGTGGACTTCATCATGCCAAGAAATCTGAGGCATCTGGCTTTTGCTATGTCAATGACATAGTGCTTGCCATTCTGGAACTTCTTAAGTATGTATTCATTGCTACGTGACCATAGCAGGCATAGAGATTTTTTTTCTTTCTTATGCCTGTTTTTTTTTTTGTTCTAGGTATCATCAGAGAGTACTGTACATTGATATTGATATTCATCATGGTGATGGCGTGGAAGAAGCTTTTTACACCACAGACAGAGTCATGACTGTTTCTTTTCATAAATATGGAGAATATTTTCCAGGGACTGGGGATCTGAGGGTGAGTGTTTAAAAATATAATAAATGTGGTTGCTGTATTTTAGTTAGGATTTAAAGTGGCTCTTTTAGGAGGTCACCAAATCACAAAACCTGTGAATTGCCCTGTGGAAAAAAAAACACTTTATACATGCCTGTCCATTTGGTAAAACTTCAAGCTTTAGCAGAGCTCCCAGGACTGATCTGATTCGACACTTAAGTGCCTTGAATAGCATGTTCTCCTCTAACCACTGTAGCTTCTTGTGACAGCCTCTGCATCACTATTGTCTTTCAATGACTGAAGGGCAGCAGGAGGAACCAAAGCAGCCAGCGGGTGAATACTTCAGACGTTTGCTTTGTGATTTTGTTGACTGCCCTCTTTGAATTTTTGTACTCAATATCGTGGACACTGGCAGACATGTAGGCCAGCTTAGGATAACCCCTCAATCAACCCAGCATCCTTCAATTGGTAGCAAGCAGTACCAAGGAAAAGAACGGGAACAGAGGGGGGTGGTACTTTTTTTTTTTTTTTTTTTTTTTACCTGTGTCCCTCAATGGGGTCCAAGAAAAGGATTTTACAGTACAAAAATCCTATTCTTTCGTGCTTACTGAAGGACACAGGAATGTACCATGAAGGACTTTGAACTTTCCAAAGATGGGGGATTTCCCTGAAAGGAATGGGGGGGCGGTTTGGGTCCCCAGACAGAGTTGACATGTGGGCTGGATCAAGGGGTTTAGGGTGGGAGGTGTCCAAGGAGACTGGGAAATGTGCAATAGCACAAGAAACAAATAATTAAAAGGGGGCTTTCACACTGAGGTGATGCGCTGGCAGGAGAAAAAAAAATCTCCTGCAAGCCGCATCTTTGGAGCGGTGTGTATACCGCTCCTTCCCATTGAAATCAATGGGACACCGCGGCAATATCGTGGCTGTAGCTGCGGTTTGCAGGCGGTATTAACCCTTTTTCACCCACTAGCGGGGGTTAAAACCGCGCCACTATACCGCACATGCCCGCCCCAGTGTGAAAGGGGCCTAAAGGAAATTAAAACTGGTGTTTGAAAGAAGCCCACAGAGTTCAATTGTCAGGAACGTTTATAAAAAGGTTCCCTTTATCGCTCAAATCGCATGTTTGGGTACCATTCATTTTCAATGGCACCTAAAATGCGTTGCAGTTTTGACGCAATTATCGTGCAGCAAACTACAACATGCAAAGCTTGTTGCCCAAAAAGAGCATCTTTTGGGCGCAAGCTTCACGTGTTGTGGATTGCTGTGCAAATATCGCGGCAAGTGCTGCATTTAGGTGCCATTAAAAATGTAAGGCACCTGAACATATGTCTTTGTGATTTGTGGACAGAATTGCAGCGATTTTGCTTAAGATCCCAAAATGCAAAGTTTGATTGGAGCCTTGGTGATGTCTGCAGTTGAATTTTTATCGCCCCCTTTTATTATTTTTTTCAGTTTTTTTTATTTTTTCCACAGTTTTGCGCAACTCAAATTGCTTCTGAAGTCACATTGATGTGAACTGAGCCTAAACCTCCTGACAGTTCTCTTTGAGATCTCTCTCTTTGAATGTCTGGGTCTGCACACCTGCTGTTGGCACTATATTATAAATGGTAACTCCTGGCAGGTGATGCAACTCACCTGAGGCACGGAGTCCAAGTGAAGACTTGGCCCTTTTGGAATAGGGCTGTGTTCACATGTGCAGTGCGAATTGCAGCTCTGTTTTTACAGCAAACTGACAAAGTAGTTAAGCTTTTCAGGTCAGGTTTGTATAAGGTCAAGATTTTATCGTATTTACAACTGAATGTCATGTGCGATTCAGCAGCATTCCCATAGAAGTCAATGGGCCTGAATTGGCACTTGTACCAGACTGCACTGCTCAGAAAACTGACAGGACTCTTCATTTTGCACGAACATATGTGAACAGGCACAATAGAAAGCGATGTTCTTTCACACGTCACGCAAATTGGATGTGGTTTAAAACACATCAAATTTGCATGTGTGAACCTAGCCTCATGGTGGCTACGCTGTAGATTAAGGGTAGGGATGTAGTGGAAGATCAGAGTTGACGCCGAGAAGAAAATGGGTGTTTAATAAGAGGTTGTGGCAAACGAGAGTAGTCTTTGTCCAGGCTGAGGTCAGTGGCAGGCAAGAATGACTAAAACGATTAGATTTGGCAATTGAGGCAGAAGATATGGGCAGAGTCAGTAACCACAAAGGCAGAACGGTAATCTCATGCATTAAGTAGTAGCAGGAAGATGCAGCATCGGCCACTGTGAGGGAAAGAGTTTAAATGCCTCCCATCGCCTGTGTACACATCCAGCATAATGAAGAGTTTACTAAAGTTACGAAAATTTTAGTAAGGGGGTGCACTCCAACACGTGCATGCCTAACCAGTCCACAGGTGAAATGCCATGCTCTGGCACATGACCAGCCGAAATAACAGGCTGGACAAGGTCCCAGGAGGAACATGGACCTTTAAGATACTGTAGTGTGTGTGTGTGTGTGTGTGTGTGTGTGTGTGTGTGTGTGTGTGTGTGTGTGTGTGTGTGTGTGTGTTTCTCTGGTAAATGTAAGTTGAGGTACTCAAGCAATGGTGGGCCAGAGCACCCAAAACTCCCAGGTGGACAGAAACAGCTTAAAATGATGGTGAGATTTCACTGATTATTATCCAAGACACACAAGGCAGAAGCTGGCTCAATCTACCAGGCTGCCCTTGTACCCTTTAACTCCTGCTTTCACTCTGAAAGGGATTTGTTAAATTAAAAAGGGCATTCCTTAAATCATTGGTTTTTTGTTTGCTAAATAGGATATCGGGGCTGGAAAAGGTAAATACTATGCAGTGAACTACCCATTGCGAGATGGCATTGATGATGAATCCTATGAAGCCATATTTAAACCGGTAAGTGTACATGTTGGTGATCAGAAGATAATTTGAAATGACCGTAAAATCAAGTTTTGTTCAAGCTGGCTCATGTCCTAGTCTACAATTATTTTTTATTTTATTTTTTTCTTCTTATTTTGCCTATTAGGTCACGACTAAGGTTATGGAAATGTACCAGCCTAGTGCTGTTGTCCTGCAGTGTGGTGCAGATTCACTTTCTGGGGACAGACTTGGGTGCTTTAATCTAACTATCAAAGGTGAGTCTAAACTATTGCATGATTTACTATCTCACGTACTGCAAAATGTTATCAAATGGTATTGTATATGTGAATAATACAGTATCTGTTGTGTGGGTTTTTATTTTATATTTGTAAAATATTCTCCATGTGTTGCAGCCGTCACAGCATGCAGTTAATGTGTGCAAATGTGTGTTTGTTTTTTTTTTTTTGTTTTTTTATCCCAAAACAAAAATGACAAATGATGTGTGGTAAATAAAAATTTTAAGCAAAGCGAGTGTCATGAGCCTTTTCAACTGCATAGCTTTCATTGAAGCCTACTAACAATGCTGCCTCTGTAGAGTGGTACCTGTTGGGGCACAGATCCTCTATACTTAAGTTGTGGTTTGAGCATGTGCTGCATTGCTTTTGCTAAAAAATAGATTCCAAGCACTCTGCAGCTGTGACAAAAAAATGTGTGTTTATTTAAAAAAAAAAAAATCTATGAACCTTTTGTTTTTCCAGGACATGCTAAGTGTGTGGAGTTTATAAAGACCTTCAATCTACCATTGCTGATGCTGGGTGGAGGTGGCTACACCATTAGAAATGTTGCCCGCTGTTGGACATTTGAGACAGCTGTGGCTCTGGACACAGAAATTCCCAATGGTTAGTACAGTGTGTCTGTGCATTTTACAGCATGCTATTGTATTTGTATCTAAGGTATGACACTGGTTCCATGCTAACAAATCAGTAAAGTCAAAGAAAGGGCATGGTAGACAGTCAAAGGTATTTAGTAAGAGACATGGTGTGTGGTTTTTTTTTTTTTTTTTTTGTTCAACCAAAAATATGTAGAATTTGTATCGGCCTAAACTGTGGGGGGGGATTTAATATTTTTTGGGGGGATATTTATTATAGCAAAAAGTCGCTCTATTTATAGCGCAAAAAATAAAAACCGCAGAGGTGATCAAATACCACCCAAAAAAAACTCTATTTGTGGGGGAAAAAAAGGACGCCAATTTTGTTTGGGAGCCACGTTGCACGACCGTGCAATTGTCAGTTAAAGCGACGCAGTGCCGAATCACAAAAAGGGCCTGGTCCTTTAGCTACAAAATGGTCCAGGGCTTAAGTGGTTCTACAGATTATTATTTTTTTTGAGTTGCACTAATTGTCTGAAATGAACGGTCGCGCCACATGCTGCTGTAAAAGCTTATAGGGTATCATTATGGTGTGTGCTAATGTTTCTTTGGAGGAAAAAACTATTATGCAGAATAAGAGGATGGCCGCATGCCACAGTGAGGAATAATGCTCAAATATTCTTTACTGTAGCAACAATGCCAGAGATATCACAGGAGCATGACTAGTTTAACGCGTTTCACACGATTATGTGCTTGTTCACAACACAAGTATGGCCTCAACACAAGTCCTTTAAATGCACAGCTCAAATGAGAGGCACCTGAAAGGGCTTGAGTTGATTGGCTGACTAAGGAAATACTTAAAACGCACATGATAAAAACATTAAACAAAATCAATCATTGCATGTTTTTAGACCAAAGAAAGGAAAAATACCATTAGGGAAAAACTATCAAATCATATTGTGTAATGGAAAACTTCAGTTGTATTTTAGACAACAATAGTACGTCCCAAAATAAGTGCTTAGTTGGCTGCATGTACCTAATTGCTTGTAGATATGCAGCACTTCAGCAAGTATTGCCACAAATGCAAAGCTTTCTGTGATAAACCTAAGGGTGGTGGTCAGGGTGGCTAAAATGTTGTTCTTTGAGCTCTGCACGGACCTCAAATCTGATGTACAACTATTTTGAGTGGCTAAGTGTAAGTAACTTCCCTTGTAAAATATTACCTTTTTACTACACCTTCCCAACAAAACCAAATTCTGTTGGCAAGAACAGATGCATTGCCAGTGTGTCTTGGTAGTTCCTAAAATCAATGCAGGTCCTCAGTCCTTTATTTTTGTTTTAGAATGGTCATGACGGAGGCCTTTACTCTATTGAATGGCACAGCACAATGCAGGGTACCTCTCAAATTTCTAAAGCCCCATGTTGTGTGATGAGTTGGGGACAGTCCTTGGCATCATAACTTGTCATGGCATATTGTAGGTGCCTATGTTTCATACCTAGGCTTCTGGGGTGCATTTGCAGGAGTAATTTGTTAAAATGGTGGACTGTCTAAATTTTTGCTGTGGATGGTGGCCCTTTTGCCCCGGGACCTAAGCACTTCTAAACCATCAGACCCCATTTGATAAAAGACTTGTTCTAAAAGGGCCCCATCGTTGGATAGGATTGGCTATTGGGTAAGTGATGCAGATTACACCGTACTTAAAGCAATATTGATTAATTTTTCATTGGAAAACTCTGTTCGGTAAAAGTGGCTTTGGTTTGTTAAGGATAACCTGTGGCCTTGTCATTTTTAGAGCTTCCATACAATGACTACTTTGAATATTTTGGCCCGGACTTTAAACTTCACATCAGCCCTTCTAATATGACAAACCAAAATACGAATGAGTACCTGGAAAAAATCAAGTGAGTGGTTAATTGACAGTATTTTATTTGAATAAAGGTTGACAGAAGTAGCCTGCTTTGACTGCATGACTTTGTTTCAGGCAGCGACTGTTTGAGAATCTACGGATGCTTCCCCATGCGCCTGGTGTACAGATGCAGGCAATCCCTGAGGATGCTGTGCAGGATGATAGCGGTGATGAAGATGATGATGATCCTGACAAACGTATTTCCAGTAAGTTTTTTTTTTGAAAGAGGAAATAGCATTACGTATTTCTTGTGTTGTGTTATGGAGTGTTCCAGAGCAGCACTATCTTCAGGGCTCAAAGAGGGCAAAGTCAGGCCCTCTAGGTAAGAAGACAATTCCTGTTTTGTCATGTCTGGGGTCTGGTACAGGGTCTCAGAACTCCAAAAATGTGTTTTAGAATTCCAGGAGTCTCACCACCTCCCCACCAAGTCATCTAAGTTGTAGCACAGAGATCAGAGCATAAAGCGGTCTCGCTAAAAAAGCCAGCAGGCGGCCACTTTTATCTCTGAATTCAAAAAAGGACCTGGTCGCATGTAATTGTTTGCAGTATGTACAGTCAGAAGCAGCTTGCACTGCCTTGTCTGGTCCTGCCACAGGTGGTATTTACTAGGAGATGGGTCATGAATATATACTACCTTTTCAGCATCAGTAACCTTGAGTTCTGTGTTTCTTAAATCAGAGTTCAAAGCTTTGGAAAAATCTCTTTAGTGAACACCCCTCTCATAGTTGTCTTAAAAGCTTCCCATTGATAAGGAACTGTCGTTTCCACCCCATTCGCTTTCCAGTATTGATCAATAGCTGTTTTGCATTTTAAGGTAATTCCTCCTGCAGCCAGTGTACATTCATACGCCAGTGCCACCTTCCCTGTGGAGCGTTCAGGTCTAATATGACCTGGGGAGATATCTGACACTGGATATAATCGGAAGACCATCTATAGAGGATAATAAGTCTATTCTAGGCAGTGTCCTGTGAGTCTGAGTGACAGGAGCATTCCCTGACTCCAGGATTTTTTTTGCCGCTAAACATCTGTGAAAGCATAGCTCTCAAATCAGGAGGACAGGATATGACGCAAGTCAGAGGTACATCTATGTCTGTCAAGAGCCACATCTGACACTGCATTGAAGTCGCCTAGCAACAATAGTGGGCCCTGTGCAATCGGCACAACTTCCTTTTTAAAATACCCTCTAACACCTAGAAAGAGAAGGGGGAGGAATATATAAACATACTAATGTTATGCTATACTAGTATGTCAAATGTTTAATGTATGCTTATCTACCATTAGGATCTAGTTCGACCTGTAGAATGTGTGCCGCAGCCTTTTGGTGACCAGGATGGCTACCCCTCTCGAGTAAATGGAGTATTCAGCATGAATTACCCTCATAATATTAGCTTTTTTTTAAGGCCATAACTTTAGACCCCTGTAAGTGTTTCCTGCAGTAGGATAATATGGGGTTTATACCCTTTTTATTAAAAAAAAATCAAATCCTAGAGAATCCCTTTTTGAGTTCATACCGTGTACATTCCAAGTCATCAGGCTTATCTTATCTGCCATTCATACATAGAGGTGATGGATACAGAATGTGAACAATCCATTGAACAGTGTATCCACCCTGTGATAATAATAGAGGGCGCTACCATAGATATTCCAATGCACAACGTGAAAAAAAATATTATGGTGATCAGTAAAATTGCTTAATTGGTTCAGTGTGCACACTCATTCACCACAATGTGAAATAAACTGAAAAAAATATATAAAGTCCCAACGTGTTGAATTGAAATTACAATCAATCCAATATTTCAGAAATTTGCTAGTAGAAAAAAACTATATTCTTCCTTTTATGTGAATAATTCCTCCACCATATACTATGCAATATTGGTCACCCGAAGTGCACAGATATAGGATGCGCTTACCAGATGACTAGGACCACTTTACTTAAAAATATGGTCAATTAGGCTTTAGCAGGATTGTGCCTGCACACATAGTAAGACAAGAATGGATCCAGATACCTCTTCCAGGAGTCATAGGTGAGATATGCAAATGAAAACCGAGAATCCCATAATACTGTTTATTTAAAAGTGGATATTAAAACAAAGGGTGTCAAGTGGCCTCTTACTTTAAAAAGTGCCTACCCGACACTGGGGCTGAAGGCTTGTCTGTGAGCACCGTTCCGCTGCTACCTCCGTGGCCGGCGTGCAAGGGGTTCACAAAAGATTTCAAACAAAGCGCTGGAATGGCGTCAGCAAAATAACACACGTGACCAGGTACCGCCCTCTATTATTATCACATGTTCAATTGGAAGTTACACTTCTATTTTGCAGGGGAGCAGCTGTGTTATTATTTTTATATATTTAGTTATGTAAGATTATATCAATATTTGCCAAGGAATTTCATATATTTTTTTCAAGTGTATCCACCCTGCAGAGATCAGAACAGCAGCACAGTCCAGTAAAACACATTAACCCCTCCCTTCCCACCCTGCACACAGCCCCAACCTGTTGTGTGCCTAAATCCCATAGCTGTAAAATGTAAACGACCTTGAGGGGTCACAGGTCTTTAGCAATAGAACAGATGCCGCATATCGGTATGCAGCGTGTCCTGAAGGAGCTGAGTAGCGTCCAAAACGATGAGAATCTCTCCCCCCTGCCCTCAAGGACACAAGAGTAAAGCAACAAAAAACAGCGCCAAAAATAAACAGGCATAAACAAAAAAATATATATCTCAGGAAGTAAACTTTTATAGTCGGTCAAACTAGGAACCAAAAAGGGGTCCCAAGAAAAATTATCAGTTATTAAAGTTGCAGGAACTTTGTTCAATCAGCGTGTAGATCTGCGCAGGACATCTCGCAGTAGAAATAGTGTCAGGAAATAAACATGTAGCCCCAGCACTAAACAGAGTGCGTGTGCAGCAAATGATGCACCAAATACTCAGCAGTGTGCCGCAGGGCTAGGGTGCCCCCTAGTATCCAGCCAGCGTGAAGCCTCAGGAGGGGTGTTAAAGAAGAAAACTTTGCCTCTGTCTACTACTACTCAATTTTGCTGGATATAGCATGCTGTATGCCAATTGTAAGTCCCGGAGTCAACATAGTTCTTTCTTTGATGGTCCTCCATGTCTCCCAACTTGTCAGTGTGAGCATTCACCTCTCTGTGCATAGTTTGCACCTTGCCTTCTAAAGGGCATACTACATCCTCCAAATCACTAATCCTTTGCTCAGCTTCTGTGGCCCTTTCTCTAATGGTCTTGACATCTTGCTTTAGGAATGACATTTCTCCTCTCATAACATTAATATGTTCAGTCAATGTGGTTTGGCAAGTGTATATGGCCTCCATAATTTGTTTCAGAGAGGGCTCCCTCTCTGCCGGTGCCATTTCCCCTGGGTCTTTGCGGGACAGTCTGTCCAGGGAGAAGCCTCTTCTCAGCCCCTTAGATCTCTGGGGCAGCGGGCTTACCTTGCTGGAGTGAGTGGGCGAGCGATCCGCTGAACTCTGCGGGGTATTGCTGGGTCTTTGACACTCAGGATAGCCGCAAGATAAGTCGTCCCAGCCAGAGCTTTTTCACAGCGCTGCTTACATGTCGGCCGCTAACTCCAGTAAGTTTTCTTAGTGACTTCTTTAAGATCAACTTGGTGAGCATTGTACATGAATTCTAATTTATAAAGGTGATATTGCATGTGCTTTCTTCTAAAGGATTAAGGCAGTCTATAGACATTAGTGTTCATAGACATGTGTGCGAGAGCTTGGTTGGTAAATGAGCAGTTGGTCCTCTAACGTTCCTGACTGAGCAAGCTCATAGATCAAAAGATGGTGAAAAGGATCTTCTGAAAAGTCATAACACAACCTTCATTCTATAGACACTTGCATACATCTCTACCTAGAGTATTTAGAAATGGAAGTAAAAAAAAATGCAGGCTTTCCAAATATCTTAACTTCTACCCTCTCACCTACACGAGTACACATTTGTCCATTTATGCACAATCTTGTGTTTACCTCAACATGTACAGCTAGATGTGATCAAATCATTTTTTAAATTTTTATTTTTTATTTTTTTATTTATAACAAGGAAAGGGACCCTGTCGGGTCGATACATTACAAAGTAGTACGGCTATCAAGACAACTTATTCAAAAACAGTCAGAATACATTACATCACATAGTCTTGATGTAGGAAGGAAAAGAAAAGCAGGGTTCAAACATATGAGTGTGGACAAATTGGTGGAGATTACGCTCCCTGGTGTATTGTCACTTAGTATGTCTGAGCTATTGTTAGTTTTATTCGTGACCTCTGATGTCTTTAATTTTGTTTCAGCGACTTGTTCCTTCCTAGGTGTCTAGTTCTGCCTGTTGGTTCCCTTTGCTCCGTTGGGGTATTTGTGCTTGAGGTTGTCGTGTTGTGTAGTACCGGGGACATGGGCCCAGTTCCTTGGTTTTTCCTGTTTATATTAGAGAAAAGGTGGAAAATAGAGTGTAAAGCAAATCCCCCCAGTTTAGGATGGGATTGGTTAAAGGTAGAATATTAGAATAGAGAAAGATATGAAAAAGAGAAAAAGAGGGGAGGGGGAGTTGTTGTGGGAAGATGTGTTGGGTGGTGGATGGGGGGGGGGGGGGGTATGGGGGTACTGGGGCCCACGAACATGGGACATCAGTAATTCAGTCCTGTGTATCGGATGGGATTGGCGGTGGCGGGGTGCAACTCTGTGTCTGTTGAGGTTCCCTTCAGCGCCTGACCCTCTGCCGAGTAGATGAAGATAATCCATAACTGCCAGGTGTTGGAGAATGTCTTGTCTATGTTGGGCTGTGAGGACGAGGTCCTCCATATATCTTATTTCCTCCACTCTCGCTATCCATGATGCTATGGTAGGTGGGCTTGTGGATTTCCACATTATCGGTATGCAGGCCTTGGCTGCATCTAGCTAGTGTCTGATTACCGATATTTTATTTTATTTTTTTTTTTATGTTTTTTCCGGAGTGTCTGATGCGTGGAGTAGGAAGAAAGCGGGGTCTACTGGTATGGGGCTGTCTGTAAATTTTTGTATAACTTCTCGAACCACTTTCCAAAAGTGGTGTAGTAAAGGACAGGACCAGAATATGTGCAGCAGTGTTCCCTTTTCTGCTCGACACCGCCAGCAAAGGTCCGGCGTTGTCGGGAAGAATCTGTGGAGCAGGTCTGGAGTTCTGTACCATCTTGACAGTAGCTTATAGTTAGTCTCCTGGATTTTGGCGCATATCGAGGATTTGTGAGTGTATTTAATTATTCGTTGTTTCTTAGTTGTGCTGAAGTTGCAATTCAGTTCCGTTTCCCATTTGGTCAGCCCTGGTGGGGTAAAGTCTGTTTGTGGTACGTTTAGCAGGCTGTAGGTTTGTGAGAGCGTGTGCGTTATGGTACCCGATGTGTTGCAGAGTTCTTCTAATGTGAGGGGACGGGATGTTGTCGGGTGGGTTGTCAGTGAGTGTAAGAAGTGGCTCAGTTGTCTGGCTCTCAAAAAGTCCAGCCGAAATGGGCCTGTGGCGTCTGAAAGTTCTGTTAACGTGGGCCAACGACCATTGGTACTAAAGTGGGAGGCCTGGTGAGTGCCCTCGTCTGTCTTTTTTAAATTCCGCGTCCTGTATTCCTGGTGCAAATTCGGGGTTTCCCAAGATGGGGAAGAGGGGTGAATTGGGGAATGATATGGGGGTCGTCGAGAAGAGACGTGCGCAGACCTGTGTTGTGGTTCCTATTAGCGGGTGTCGCTTGATTTCCGCTGGCAGGGACGGGTAGCACCAGGGAGCCCTACCAAGCGGAGTCTCGCTTTGATGTTGCTCCAGTTGTGTCCAGAGCTTAGTCTCCTGGTGCCTGCACCAGTCTATAAGCCTGCCCAGGTGTACTGCCTGGTAGTATGTACGAATGTTCGGCAACGCGAGTCCCCCGTGTTTAGGTAGAACCAAGAGTTTATAAGAGTCGTGGCCTTTTCTTAGCCCATACAAAGTCTGTAAACATGGTTTGTATTTGTTTGAAGTAGAGTGGGAATGTGAATAGGTATCGCCTGCATAAGATAGAGGAATTTTGGGAGTATCATCATTTTGAGGATGTTGCAGCGACCTATCCATGAATGTAGACCGGTGTGCCATTTTTTTAAGTAATATTTTGATTGTTTTCAAAAGTGGTGGGAAGTTCAGCTCATATAACCGTGGGAGCGTGCGAGGGATGCAAGTACCTAAATATTTTAGGGCTGTCTGCGTCCATTTCAACTGGAAACCTGATTGTAAATGTGCAAGTTGTGCTGGTTGTATTCCTACTCCCATCGCCTCGGATTTAGTAAAATTAATTTTTAGGTTGGAGAGGGCTCCATATATCTTAAATTCTTGTAAGAGGTTGGGGAGGGAGATTGAGGGGATGGTAAGTGTAAACATGAGGTCGTCGGCGTATGCCGATACCTTATGTTGTGCTGCTTGTACTTTCACTCCTGAGATGTTGGGGTTTTGTCTTACGTGGCATAGGAATGGTTCCAGAGTGAGGGCGAATAGAAGGGGGGACAACGGGCACCCCTGCCTTGTCCCGTTTGTAATCAGGAAAGGGTCTGAGAGCACTCCATTAGCCCTCACTCTGGCAGATGGTTTTTCATAGGTTGCGGCTATCCATTTTAGCATGTTGTCTCCCAGTCCCACATGCCGCAACGTGGCAAACATAAAGGCCCAACTAACCCGATCAAACGCTTTCTCAGCGTCCGTGCTCATGAAAACACTGGGCGTTTGGGTGCGGGTGACCGTATGTAGTAGATTCAACACCTTAGTAGTATTGTCCCTTGCCTCTCTTGTGGGGACAAATCCCACCTGGTCTAAGTGTATTAGGTGGGGCAGGTGAGTCTGTATTCTGGTCGCTATTATTTTGGTGAATAGTTTGAGGTCCGAATTAAGTAGGGAGATAGGCCTATAGCTTCCACAGTTGGTCAGGTCTTTGCCTTCTTTCGGGATGACGGATATTTGTGCTTGTAATGTGGTGGCGTGTAGTTTCCCTCCTTTAGTAAGGCCGTTAAGCACATTAACTAGGCGTCCTCCTAATACTGGTAGTAGTGTCTTGTAGTAGTGTGGCGTGAGTCCGTCCGGCCCTGGGGCTTTTCCGATTTTAGTGCTTTTCAGCGCAAGTTGGACCTCCGATAATGTGATAGGGGCTTCTAACAGATCTCGGGTGTCAGTGGAGAGGGTGGGCATACGGGAGGTAGTAATATAATCTGTTATGTGTTCTACTGATGGTGGCGTGTTGGATAGGTTGTAGAGCGATTCATAGTAGGATTTAAATTCCTGTTATATGTTGTGGTAAGTTTCTCTTCTGTCCCGATGGCGAGCGTATGGAGGGTATGTATGACGCTGTTCTCTGGTCCCGTAATGACTGTGCTAGTAGTCTGCCGCATTTGTTGCCTGACTCGTAAATCCTTTTCCGTGATATTTGTAGTGCCGTCTTTGCTTTAAAATTTAACAGGTCAGTGACTTGCGTGCGTAATGCGTCCAGTTCGTTCCCTATCTGGTCAGTCGGGGTTTGCTTGTGTCTGATTTCTAGGGCGTGAAGTCTGCTGAGGAGAGAAGTCAATTGGGCTGTCCTTTTGTTTTTTTAGTCTTGCGCCGTGTTTTATAAGTATTCCGCGAATCACCGCTTTGTGTGCTTCCCATACTAGGCCTTCGTCACTTTCTGAGTCGCTATTGGTTTGAAAATAGTTGGTTATTTCCCTTGTCACCTCTGCCAGTGTGTCTGGGTCTTTCAGAAGGCTTTCATTAAGCCTCCACGGTTTCCTTTGATTTTTTTGGAAGTCTGTCAGGGCATACCTCCAGGATAGCTGGGGCGTGATCGGACCAAGTGATTGATCCTAGTGAGGTGTTTCTAAACGGTGTGAAGTTGGTTGTGTGGTATCAACAGGTAATCAATTCGCGAATATGTGTTGTGGGGACGCGAGTAGTACGTATAGTCTCGTTCGCCAGGGTGAAAGAGGCGCCACGTGTCTATTAACTGTGATCTCTGAAGTGCTATATGGATGGTTTTGCGTGTGTTTCTCGGGGTTGATGAACTCCCTGTTGAGGTATCCTCCTCGGGTATTAGGGGGATATTCAGGTCTCCTCCCACTATTAGTTGTCCTTCAGTAAAGTTTTGTAGTTTGATCAAGTGTCTTGTTAGAAACGTATCTTGTTGGGTGTTTGGGGCGTAAAGGTTTGCGAGTGTTATTTTGATGCCCCCAATTTGGCCCTTGAATAGAAATCTTCCCATCGGATCTGTCAGTATGTCTGTCAGGGACCATGGGATTTTGGCTGAAATTAATATTGAAACTCCTCGCGATTTGGATTCCTTGTAGGTCGAGTGATACACCGTCGGGAAGTATCTATTCCTGAGGATCGGGAGTGTGTTTTCTCGGAAGTGTCTCTTGCAAGAGAACAATGTCTGCCTTTAGGCGTCGCATATCATTAAGTAACATTCTCCTTTTCTCTGGGATGTTGAGTCCCTTCGCATTTAAAGTGACAATAGTAATGTCATCCATGTTTGTGGGGGGGGGGGGGGGTGTAGGGAGGGGGGTAGGGAAGTACAGTAAAGTTAGAGAGGGAGGTATAGAATAGAGATAAGAATGTAGCAGATAAAGATAGGTATATTCAACCAGTACTAAAAGGGTATGAAATGCGCCCGCCAGAAGCCTAGTGCCTCTAGCGGTTGCCTACCAATTTAGCTGGTGCTCTAATGTGCGTGCAAAATTTTTGCAAAGACGCTCTCCAGGTGTCCTGGGTATCGTGCGTCGTCCTATGTGGGGGTGAGGTCAGCAGGGGTCCCTGCGAGTCTCCCGGTCCCTCCCCGACCACCCGGCCTCTGCTTGTATAAGAGTGTGTGGGCATACGTGCTCAATGGTGTATCGTAGAGTGGTTTGTACGTTTCAGGCTATAATATATAATAACACAAGGACATGGAAATTCAATACTTACTCATTTTCTAGTTATCAAAAAGAAAAAACTTTAACCAGAAAGACGGTATCAACGAAACAACATTAACTTAAATGCATAGGTTACATCTGTCAACTAATTATTCCCCCACATAATCCAACCCGCGCCAGAGAAATTCCCCACAATTTATGGTCGTGAGCAGTTTGGTGCGGTTTCATTGTCCCCCCCCCCCCCCCCCCATTTATGACTCCCCTTTCCGTCTGGCACCGCACCTCCCCCACCCCCGAACACCCTCCAAGGCTGTATCTTGTCCTCTGATGGGGTCCAAACCCCCGTTCCTCCCAAGCAACCACCCAGTATATGTTCTGCCCCCCCGTGGTCCCCCACGGGCCACATCTGTGGGCGTGGGTCTTGTTACCTAGAAAGTATCTTGACACCTGTCATCTGTTAGCTCCTTTCTGGGTAGGTGGTTATGACCCAGTTGACATGACGGGGGAGCCAGGTAAGTACATGTGTAGTTCTCAGCTTGTGGAGCAAAGGATGATACCTGTAGGGGTGGTGCTCCAGTTTGGTGGTCAGGTAAATTGGGGTTCGGTAGTCCACCTGGGACAGTGCTGCAAGAGTATGTTCTCCCGCATGTGTCCCCGGGGGGGGGGCGCGGGGGACACATTGTCCTCTCCCTTTGTGACCCACTCCTCCAGACAACAAAAAGGCAAAAAGGGCAAGGACTCCGGGGGGAGTAACCCTTGTGTTCAGTTCTGTGGGGGGTCTGCGGTGTGGAGGGCCTCTCTCTTAGTGGGAGTCTCGATTTGTAGTATGCAAAGTGTTGGGGGAAAAAGGGGGGTAGGTGTGCATCTTTGCACCATGGTGGACCATTCTCCCCCTTCAAACTCTGAGGCGTGGGGGTGGCCTGGGCATAGAACTGGACCCTCGGCGGGTCTTCTGCAGCAAGCGAGGGGGGGGGCAGAAAACGGGGGGCAGCATCAAGGTAAGTTCAGTGGCCCTATGCGTTACAAACAATGGGTACAGGTATAGGCAGCTCTGCAGTAATCAGGACTCACGTGTACCATCGACTGCGGCGGTGCTGGAGCGGGATCGGCCTCGGTTCCTCTGCAAGCGCGGTGGTTGGTTGTATCTGCCCGTTGCTGGACCCGAGCGACCCGGTGCCTTCGGTAGCCTCATTAGCCAATTGGGCACCTGGACTGGTTCTGTGCCTATGAAGGAGAAGAATCCCGGCAGGTCCGCGGGCGTTCTCAGGGTGAAGGAGGTCTGCTCCGTTCGGAAGATTACCGCCAGGGGGTATCCCCAGCGGTAGGTGTATCCTCTACTTCTCGCCTTTTCCAATACTGGCTTTAACCTGGCCCGGCGCTGTAGGGTTGCCCTGGATAAGTCCGGTAAGATCTGGATATTGGCCCCATCAAAGTCGACATCGCCTGCCTCCCAAGCCTTTCGTAGTATGTTTTCTTTAATTGTAAAGCGGTGGAGGCGGCACAGTACATCGCGTGGCCTGGCTGGGTCGGTGGATCTGGGACCCAGTGTGCGGTGCACCCTGTCGATTTCAAGCGTCGGCGGGGGGGTCTCCAGCAGTCTGTGGAATATTGCGGTCACTGTCTCTGCCAGGTCTTCCGGGCCCGTGGCTTCAGGTATCCCCCGCAGGTTGTTGCGGCGGCTGCGGTCTTCCATTTCCTCTAGGTGTAATTGCATGTCTTGGGAGTTCATCGTGTGTGATACCTGCGCCTGCTCCAGGGCCTGCATGCGTGTCTCCAGTGCCGACACCCGTGACTCTCCAGATGTCACACGGTCCGACACTGTAAGCAGCTCTGCTTTCACCTCCTGGATGTCCCTGCTGTGCGCCTCCTCTATCCTTAGGATCAGCGTTTCTATGTCGGCCCTTGTCGGTAAGGCCTCAATGTCGGCTCTGGTGGGGAGGGCCCGCAGCATGGCGCAGAGGTCGTCGTCTATTCGGCCTTGCGATGTGTCCGACATCTCTGTACGGAATGCTGCCGGTGTCTCTGCAAGGTAGTACGGGTCCTCCGGTGGTGTTGGCGGATTGCTTTGGGGCAGGCCCGGGTTCCGTTCCGTGTGCGGCCCCTGTGGAGCGGCTACTATGGCGCCTGTTGCTTGCCTCGGTGTACATTCGAAAAAATGATGAATACTGGTCCATTTTTTACATTTTTACAAAGAGGATGAAAAATTCCAGCTGAACTGATCCGAGATCAGTCGGGTGAAAAATCATTGGGTCTAACGGTCCAAAGGTGAACACAATACTTATTTAATTTTTTGTAGATGGACTCTAATTGCGCTTTTTTTTTTTTTTTTTTTTTTTTTTTCTGTCTACCTAATTTTTAAACTGCTTTTATGCTGCTGATCATCTACTCCAGTGTTCTGACCAGGTTGGCCTATCAAGACCTTGCAGAGGAGGTAGTAGGTTGCAGTGTGACATGACTGGTTAGCTTAACTGATTTGCTATTTATACCGGAGTTCGAGTAAAAAAGTAAACTAAAATGCAGCCAGCTTATTTCATAAAAGATTAACATTTTGAGTTTTTATAACTGCTTATTCTTGAAGCAAAAATCTGTTAACACAACCCCCCCCCCCCTCGCTCTTCAAAGTAGCCATATAAATAGCAGACCCTGGAACAGACAGACTTGCTCCTTCTCCATGGCTTATACAGGTGCTAAGCAGTGCATGTTGTAATCAAGATGTGAAGTTTGTGTTCTACTGCATGCATACCTCCCTGCCTTGGAGTATAGTCTAATAGAGAGCTGGTTTTCCTGCAGGCCTACATAGAGCTGGGTTGTCCCATTATTTATATATATATATATATATATATATATATAATCTAATCTCTCTGGATACTGTGCATGCATGTGCAGTACAGCAGCAAGGTTGACTGTTAATCTTGACAAGTGCTTCCTCTTGAATGTATTCTAGGTTGCAGAGAGAGGAATACGATTATATGGGGTTCGCTATTTATGGGACTGTTTTTAGCTAGGGAGAAGTTAGAATGGAGTGTGGTGTGTTTTTTTTTTTTTTTTTTTTTTTTTTTTTTTGAGCTTTATGCTTATACCATGCACTTCTCTGAAGTTTTGTCAGCCATTTTAAATACTATAGGCCCCATTCACACTTGTATGACTCCAAAGTCATCAACTGCCTGTATTCCCTCTCATCGTCCTTGCAATCGGTGGAAGCTTTTCAGCCATAATGGGGGGCCGGTTTTGGAGTCAGTGTTATGGGCACTGAAGATGATGTCCCCATCAAACTGCTGATCTACTGCGATTTTCATGCACAACCATCTCTAGGTTTTACCGAGTGGCCCAAAAATGAAAATATCTAGTGAACGGCGGTTGTGTGGACAAAAATTGCTTGTTTTATGTCAGAGGAGAATGGGCAGACTGGTTCAAGATGGTAGCAAGGCAATAGTAACTCTCATAACCACTCGTTACAACCACGGTAATGCAGAATACCATCTCTAAACGCACAACACATCGAACCTTGAAAAATATGTGCTACAGCAGCAGAAGACCACACTGGGTGCCACTCCTGTCAGTTAAGAACAAGAAACTGAGGCTACAGTTCACATGGGCTCTCTAGATTTGGACAATAGATTGGAAATTTTTTCGGCTGCGACATTTAAATGGTAGGGTCAGAATTTGGCTTAAACCACATGATCCATCCTGCCTGGTATCAACGTTCAGGCTGCTGGTGGTGGTGGTGTAATGGTTTGGGGGATATTTTCTTGGCATTCATTGGCCCCTTGGTACCAATTGAGCATCGTTTAGGTATTGTTGCTGACCATGTCTATCCCTCTTATGACTACAGTGTTACCTATCTTCTGATGGCTACTTCCAGCAGGATAATGCACCATATCACAAAGCTCAAATCATCTTTAAACTGGTTTCTTGAACATGACAATGATGAGTTCACTGTATTTCAGTGGCCTGCACAGTCACCATCCTTTGGTATGTGGTGAAAAAGGAGATTCTCATCATGCATGTGCAGCAGACAAATCTGCAGCGACTGTGTGATGCCATGTCAATATGGACCAAATTCTAAGGAATGTTTCCAACACCTTTTATTAAATCTATGCCACAAAGAATTAAGGCTTTTCTGAAGGCAAAAGCGGTCCAACCCGGTACTTGCAAGGTGTACCTAAATAAAGTGGCCAGTGAGTGTAAATATGGGAGTCACAAATGCAGTGCTCTAACCTGGAGAGCTTTAATGAAGACTTTCTAGCTGTAATCTTTGTCAAGTTGTCCAAACAGTACAGTGAAAAAAACACTAAGAATTCAACTATAGTAAACAGCCTGAAATTGCCTGAAGCCTGAAGCAGAGATGCATATTGATCAGTTGAAGATTCATTGAGTATTTTCTCCTCGTTATGTCAAATTCCTCTAACGTGGGAGGTTTGGTGTCATTGGGTGCCAGCTTTGTACATTGGTCCTTCAGGTGGCCCATGAGCTGCAGGCAGTCCCTAGTCCTTGTTCAAGTTGGGTCTGTTGGCAGTTTTTTTCTTTTGCCCACCTTTTCAGTTGGACTGTCAAATTTTGATCCATCTATGACCAGAAGCCTGGAGTAACAAAGTGTAATAAGTCTTTGCGCACTCTTGACAATTTTTTTCTTTCTCATTATTCCAGTTCGATCTTCAGATAAGAGAATTGCGTGTGATGAGGAATTTTCAGATTCAGAGGATGAGGGTGAGGGAGGACGTAGGAATCTTGCCAATTTCAAGAAAGTAAAGCGTGCCAAAACAGAGGATGAAAAAGACGGCGAAGAGAAGAAAGGTAAGGAACCTCACCAAATTATTTTTTTCCATTCACTAGTAGAAGAAAATCAAAAATAAATATCAGAGGGTTGCTTTTTCATAACCCCCTGCATTTCTGTGGTCAAGATATTTCAATTGGGCTCCACGAAGACAGCATTTCTAGTGCCACATACTTTAAGGGAGTGATTGAGTTTAGCTTCAGTGCCTTTGAATAGTGTATCCTGTAATGGTTCCCAATCAGAGCCTAAAGTACAAATATTTTTTGACTGTTTACACCAGGGGTCCCCAACCCACGCACCGATGATGGTTCGCAGCCCATTTGATGACCGGGCTGCACAGTAGGTGAGCAGCGGCCGCGGCCCACAAATGGCTATCGCCACCTATTGCGTGGCCATGCCTGGGTGTCCTCTGCTGCCCAGCAAAGGATTTTCTCCTGTCAGCAGGGCAGGGAGCCGCAACAAAAAATCTTGTGACAGGGAATGCCAGGCCCCCCTGCGAATAAGGGCGCATTAGTGGCTAACTTGAAACGGGGAGGACATGGGCCCCAAAGAAAGGATAAAATGTTTTTTAGTTGGGGGGGGGGGGGGGGAATGATTTTGGAATGCATTGGGGATTTGCGAAAAAAAAAAAAAGTGAACTTGGGAAGGATTTTCATTTTGATGAGGTTAATACGACCCGATAGGGACAGAGGAAGATTCCCCCATGCTTTCAGGTTGGTTCTGACTGAGTTGACTACTGGGGACAAGTTTAATGGAATGAAGTCAGCCACATTCCCCGAGATACGTAGGTAAATTAGTCCACCCCTTGTAGCTGAAGAGGAGCCGAAGCCTCTCTTAGCATCAATAGCAAGCAATTGTGACTTTGACCAAATACCCTAAGCCCTGTCACTTCCGAGAATTCTTCTAGGGCTAACCATGCCCCTTGCAGAGGAGCCAGCATCATTTAGGAAAAGTAGGTTGTCTGCGTACAAGGCCACCCTCTCCTCCAGCCAGGCCAGTTCTAATCCTTTAATGTGGGGTGAGACACACACTGCCTCAGCCACTGGTTCTATGGCAAAAAGGGCCAGAGAGAGGACAGCCTTGCTGTGTACCCCTAGAGAGCTCAAACAGGAGATGGACAACCCCCAAACGAATGGCAGCAGTTGGCGAAACATATAGTCTGAAACCATTGGATAAACACTAAGGGAAACCCCATTCTCTGCTGAATCTCCCAAAGGAAAGGCCATTCAATCAAGTTGAAAGCGGCAACCACTCTGTCATGCCTTGCATGAAGGTTAGTGAACAATCGGGGTACCAATCTACGAAGGTTAATATCTGTAGACTTTGTAGGTCATGAAACCGATCTGAGTCTATGATGGAGGGAAGTAAAGGGTTAAGTCTAGCAGTTAAAAGCTTGGTTAGAATTTTGAGGTAATTTTTAAGTGCAATAGGTCTAAAAGCCACATAACTTTGGATCTTTATCAGTTTTGGGAATGAGAATAACATGCGCCATGGGAGAGCCCTGCTCTAAGCAATGAGTGAATAGGGCAGCCAGCCAGGGAGCCAACATGTCTCCATGCGCTACATGGAAATCAACCGGAAGACCATCCGGGCCATTCCTGTGCCCCTGTTCAAAGAACTTTTGCTTTGTATTATACAGTTCCAGTCTAGTAACTGCTGTTAGGTGAAGACTGCGTTTTGATGCCTACAACGCATCAAAGTTTGAGGCGGAGGGATCCATATTGGTCAGAAGCCAACCCCACCTCGCTCTCCAATGCTGTTGTGGTAGCAGTTTGTTGCACCCTAACTGCCTTGATGGCTGAGATGTAATGGACATCCCCCCCCCCCCCCCCCCTCTCCCTCCAATGAAAACTTTTAACGAACTTCTAACTAGGATCACACTCATTGATTTGGGTGAATGGTGAATCCTTGCATAGATGAATGGAATTTTCCAATCTGCAAAGAATCTTGGGTCCCTTAAAGGAGAATTGATTTCTGATATGTTAACTTTGCAGATCTCAAGGAGGATGACAAGCTAAAAGAAGAAAAAACAGAAGTTAAACGGTAAGGACCACTCTTTAAAGAAGAACTCTGGGCTAAGCATCTCTGAGCCACGTTTTTGTGGAATGGCAACCCATTCATTTGAATTGGTTCCTGTGCCTGCATTTCATGCAGGAAAAGGGTTCCTGCGCAATTTTTAAAATGCAGCTGCAGGGAGATTGCATGGCGCTTTTAACCACTTGCTTACTGGGCACATATACCCCCTTCCTGCCCAGGCGAAATTTCAGCTTTCAGTACTGTCACGCTTTGAATGACAATTGCGCGGTCGTGCGTCCCAAACAAAATTGATGTCCTTTTTTTCCCACAAATGGAGCTTTCTTTTGGTGGTATTTGATCATCTCTGCGGTTATTTTTTGCGCTATAAACAAAGACTGACCATTTTAAAAAAACAAAATTTTTTAGCTATAATAAATATCCCTATTTAAAAAAAAAAAATCTCAGTTTTATTCCGATATGTATTCGTCTACATATTTTTTGTTAATTTTTTTTTTTTGCTATAAGTGTATAGTGATTGGTTTGTGCAAAAGTTATAGCGCCTACAAAATGGGGGGGGATAGAATTGCCTTTTTTTTTATTTTTATTTTTTTACTAGTAATGGCGGTGATCTGCGTTTTTTGTCAGGACTGCGATATTGCGGCGGACACATCATACATTTTTGGGACCATTCACATTTATACAGCGAAATTTGCTATAAATATGCACTGACTACTGTATAAATGTGACTGGCAGGGAAGGGGTTAAATGTGTCCCCTGCTAGGTGATTCTTACTGGGGGAGGAGACTGATCTGTGTCCCTATGTACAAGGGACACTCCATCGGTCTCTTCCCTGGCTCTAACTACAGATCGCGGGTACGTGGCGGATATCGCGGCCGCCAGGCACGCGCATCGGCATCTAAAAGACGCGGCAGGCATGCCCCCTAGCGGCCGGGAGGCCCGAGAATGTCATACGACAGCGTCCCGGCATTGTAGAGCCACCTTGTGGCCGTCATTTTACAATGGCCGGTAATGCGAAGTGGTTAAAGCAGTAATAAGTCCTCCTTTATAACTTTTGTACCTACAGGTAAGCCTATAATAAAGCTTACCTGTAGGTACAATGAATATCTCTTAAACGTGTACCGTTTAGGAGATGTCCACATATGTAGAGATCAGTGATGCTACCGGTGCATCTGCACTGTAAATGGCCAGTGTGCTAGAGTATGCCGTTCATTGGGAGTGCTGCGTTGGTACTGTGATGCACATGCGTGAGTGAGGTTATCGCGCCCCAGCAAACCGCTACAAACACAGTTCGTGTGTATGCAATTAATAAGTGTGTGTGTGTGTGTGTGTGTGTGTGTGTGTGTGTGGCGCACTCGCCCCCTTCTCGTCTGCTTCGGCTCCTCTCAGGAGAAAGGGGCACACCGCACCACAAGCCCGTACCCTCCTGTGTTAAGAGGTTAGGCGGTGTTGTTTTTGGGCCTTGTATGCAGCCGGAGCATAAAGTCCTCCTGAGAATGATTCTCACCTCCTACAGTGTGTAGATGCAAGTCCTTCACTTCCTCAGGAACGTAAATGTCCACACCAGCTGAAAGTCCAACTCAATCTTTATTTTTCTCTTGGATGAACGAAAGGTTGGAATAAAGATACAGGATAGCTTCAAGGTGTGGAGGAGGTCCAGGCACAAACGTAGCTCAACTTTTAGGACTGTTTAGATTCTCAAACAGTTTTGGCGCATGGTCTCTGCCACAGACCATGAGGTTGGTCACTGCCACTGACCTGGCGAACAGGGCCACTGACCTGGTGAATATGGATTTCCTTCCTAGGACATAGCCCCTTTTAGGGAGAAGATATCCCCCCCAGAGAGTCAACAGACCCCTTCCTTCACTGTGTCCACAGCACCGGGCCCTCGAACAGGATCCTCCCTTCTCTTGGGGTGCGGGTCCCCTCGCAAGGCGGCACCCTGGACTCAATCCCTTAGCGGACCCCAGCCGAAGGCTGCTGGGCTCCAGGCCGTCACCGCTACTCCTGGGCCTCCATGCCCAGGCGAACAGGAGCAGCGAGATAGTACCTCACCCCAGGCTAAAGGTGCCTGAGGTAGAACCGGGCCTAGGGCACCCGGAGATGACGAACCACACTCCGACAAACCCAGGCTGAAGGTGCCTGGGCGTGGACGGACGAAGACCCCTCAGAAGATGTCTGCCCCTTTTATATCCTCTCCCGGCATGCACGGCAGGTTCCCCGCCCTACCGTACGGCTGCCGAGAGGGGACCCAAAAGGCACAGCACTGCGCTCGCGGTTCAACTCTGGCCCAGAATGGCAGCGCCCCCCTCCGGCCACAGGGAACACATCACCAGCATTAACCCCTGAGAACAAAAATGGTCCATGAACCTCATCAATTTAATGTGTCTGAGCCTGGTTACCACTCAGACACTTCCCTTAAATTGAACTCCCTGCTACACATATATATATTTATTTAGTGTGTGTGTGTGTGTGCTGATTTTTCTTAAAGGATATGTCATTTTGTACAGCCAGTCCTGAGATTTACACAGTACTTCCAGAAACCTGGCTGTTAACCTTTTTCCTACACAGTCAGTTACTTCTTGACTCCAGCGTACTGATTGGGCAATAAAGGAGCAGCAGTAGACAGTTTTGGCTCATGCCTCCTGTTGGCATTTTCTTTCACATGCTAGCTCTTGCTGTTAGTTCCCCTCTTCATCAAATTACATTTAGTTGCTTACACTAGCTTCATTTTAAAAGTGTTTAATTTTATTTATGAATAAACAAGTACATGCTTTGCCATTTTCATTATCTGCTTAGAGTTCAGCTTCAAGTCCGTTTTTTAAATGTGTTAGATTCTATACCTTCTGTTCTGTTGTGGTACATGTTATTGACTGCATTGTTGATGTGTTTTTTTTTTTTTTTGTTTTTTTCTTTTTTTTTTCTTTACTCTCCCGCAGGGTAAAAGAGGAGACCAAAACTGCCTGACATTTTTGAGTTTCAGATGACATCTCTAGACCAATGGATCCTTATGGTCATATATTTTATATGCCTTGTACAGTGACGCTTATATAAAATAGAATGACCTAACCAGGCTAAAATATTATATTGAATGGAGAGAGAAAGATTAGACAAGAGGAGCCTTCTTTCTTCCTCTTTGTATGTTTAGGTATTAAGTCCTGTGCCCCACTTGTGTCAGTTGGGCAGTGGTTTAGTCTTAAACTCAGCTTTCCTCTTAATGCAGGAAGCCTACATTAGCCCTTTTTTTCCTGTTGTACACCATTTTGTCAGTGAAGGAGCACTGGTACTGTAGATTCTTTGTATGATATTGCTCCTGTTCAGTCTGCTCTTTTTTATGCCTTGAAGAAGGCTGCTACATCCCAGGATCTGTTTGGTGAAAGAGGGGAGCCCAGGCGTCTTCCAGCTGAGGTAGTCATAGCTTCCTGGGATAGGGACATGCAGGCTCCCAATTTCCCAACACTCTTCAGGGATTCCCTGTTTGGATAATGCTGCTAAATCTACCCATTATAATGTTTTATGAAGCAAAAATTTTAGAAGTGGGGAAGCCTGTGCAGCAGTTACCTGTTACCTCAAAGGGGTTGCTATTTGGGTTTCTACTTTTAACCTAACTATGGGAGTTGCGGGTTGGGAGGGGGGATATGAAGAGATGCTTTTGGGTTTATATGTCCCTTTTTTGTCATTGGGATTTTTTTTTTAATGGTTCTATTGTGGAGAAACTTTGTAATAAAACATTATACCAGACATTGTGAAGTGTCAATTCTTAGAATCAGTTCAGACTGGTGGTGGGTGCCTTTTTTTTTTTACAATTGCATATTTCGTTTTGGATTTGTTGCGGTCACATTCTGTATGAAAGTGAGTGGCTATAAAGGTGTGGTGTTTGCCTTTCAGGTTATTGAAAAAAAAAACTTGTGCTAGTATACATCACATACTAGCACATTATGTGAAACGTACCTGAAAACGAAGCCTTCCATCGGCATGCTGTCATCGCTGAAGGCGCTCCCATCTTCACCCGATCTTCCTTCCGGGTTAGTGGGTGGCTTGAGCCGCGATAATGTCACTTCCGCACAGGAGCTGCCATTTTTGGCACAGGACACTGAAGGAATGGCACGGGTATGCTGTTTAGAGCGCATTCGCCGGTGACATCACCGGCTGCATGTACAGTAAATATTGTAAGATATTTACAGTACCTATAGGGAAGCCTTACTATAGGCTTACAGTGGGTACGGAAAGTATTCAGACCCCCTTAAATTTTCACGTTTTGTTATATTGCAGCCATTTGCTAAAATCATTTTAAGTTGATCTTTTTTTTTTTTCCTCAATGTACACACAGCACCCCATATTGACAAACACAGAATTGTTGAAATTTTTGCAGATTTATTAAAGAAACTGAAATATCACATGGTCCTAAGTAATCAGACCCTTTGCTCAGTATTTGCACCCTTTTGATCTAATACAGCCATAAGTCTTTTTGGGAAAGATGCAACAAGTTTTTCACACCTGGATTTGGGGATCCTCTGCCATTCCTCCTTGCAGATCCTCTCCAGTTCTGTCAGGTTGGATGGTAAACATTGGTGGACAGCCATTTTTAGGTCTCTCCAGAGATGCTCAATTGGGTTTAAGTCAGGGCTCTGGCTGGGCCATTCAAGAACAGTCAGTTGTTGTGAAGCCGCTCCATTATTTTAGCTGTGTGCTTGGGGTCATTGTCTTGGAAGGTAAACCTTCGGCCCAGTCTGAGGTCCCGAGCACTCTGGAGAAGGTTTTCGTCCAGGATATACCTGTACTTGGCCGCATTCATCTTTCCCTCGATTGCAACCAGTCGTCCTGTCCCTGCAAATGAAAAACGCCCCCACAGCATGATGCTGCCACCACCATGCTTCACTGTATTGGACAGGTGATAAGCGAGCAGTGCCTGGTTTTCTCCACGCATACCGCTTAGAATGAAGGCCAAAAAGTTCTATCTTGGTCTCATCAGACCAGAGAATCTCATTTCTCACCATCTTGGAGTCCTTCAGGTGTTTTTTTTAGCAAACTCCATGCGGGCTTTCATGTGTCTGAGGAGAGGCTTCCGTCGGGCCACTCTGCCATAAAGCCCCGACTGGTGGAGGGCTGCAGTGATGGTTGACTTTCTACAACTTTCTCCCAACTGCATCTCTGGAGCTCAGCCACAGTGATCTGTGGGTACTTCTTTACCTCTCTCACCAAGGCTCTTCTCCCCCGATAGCTCAGTTTGGCCGGACGGCCAGCTCTAGGAAGGGTTCTGGTCATCCCAAACGTCTTCCATTTAAGGATTATGGAAGCCACTGTGCTCTTAGGAACCTTAAGTGCAGCAGAATTTTTTTTTTTTGTAACCTTGGCCAGATCTGTGCCTTTCCACAATTCTGTCTCAGAGCAAATGAGAATCATGAGGTCAAAGGAACTGCCTGAAGAGCTCAGACATGCACTGTGACCTGTGAGGTCTTGTAGACAGGTGTGTGGCTTTCCTAATCAAGTCCAATCAGTATAATCAAACACAGCTGGACTCAAATGAATGTGTAGAACCATCTCAAGGATGATCAGAAGAAATGGACAGCACCTTTATAGTTAAATATGAGTGTCACAGCAAAGGGTCTGAATACTTAGGACCATGTGATATATTTCAGTTTTTCTTAACCACTTGCTTACTGGGCACTTAAACCCCCTTCGTACCCAGACCAATTTTCAGCGCCGATGCACTGTGAATGACAATTGCGCGACCTACAACGCTGTACCCAAATGATATTTTTATCAATTTTTTTTCCCACAAATGGAGCTTTCTTTGGGGGGTATTTGATCACGTCTGCGGTTTTTATTTTTTGCGCTATAAGCAAAAAAGACAGAAAATTTAAAAAAAAAACACAATTTTTGTTTACTTTTTGTTATAATAATCCTTTTTTTTTTTTCTCAGTTTAGGCCGATGTGTATTCTTCTATATATTTTTGGTAAAAAAAAATTGCAATAAGCGTATAGTGATTGGTTTGCGCAAAAGTTATAGTGCCTACAAAATAGGGGATAGTATTATGACATTTTTATTATATTTTTTTTTTTTACTAGTAATGGCGGCGATCTGCAATTTTTTTTATTTATTTTTCTCTTCCAGGCCTGCGATATTGCGGCGGACACTTTTGACACTATTTTGGGACCATTCACATTTATACAGCAAACAGTGCTATAAATGTGCATTTATTACTGTATAAATGTGACTGACAAAGAAGGGGTTAACACTAGTGGGCGATCAAGGGGTTAAATATGTTCCCTATTAGTGATTCTTACTGTGTGGGGGGAGGGGACTGATTGGGGGAGGTGACCGATCTGTGTCCCTATGTACAAGGGACACCGCATCGGTCTCCTCTCTCCCTGACAGGACGTGGATCTCTGTGTTTACACACAGAGATCCACGTCCTGCCCCTGTAACAGCCGATTGCGTGTACCTGGCGGACATCGCGGCCGCCAGGCACGCGCATCGGCATCACGTGATGCGGCGGGCACAGCTGTTCCCCGCCGTGCGCCCTCTGCAGCGTGCGGCCGGATGTAAACGCAGGAGACGTCCACCCGGCACTTGAGAGCCGCGCTGCAGACGTCTTGTCTATAGCACGGATCTCAAGTGGTTAATCTGCAAAAATGTCAACAATTCTGTGTTTTTCTGTCAATATGGGGTGCTGTGTGTACATTAATGAGGGGAAAAAAAATGAACTTAACTGATTTTAGCAAATGGCTGCAATATAAGAGTGAAAAATTTTAAGGGGGGTCTGAATACTTTCCGTACCCACTGTACCTATAGGTAAAATGCATGCATGAGAGTTTACTTCCAATATCGGTTTCCCCCGATCCGCAAGCACTTTACCTGGCTCATCTGTCGAGCGCTGTCCCTGTGCAGTGCCGTTGGCTCCTGAAGAGCCATGTCAGCTTTACCAATTTTTAGAGATGTGTTTACACAGTCACATTAAATAAAATGGCAGTTTTGATCTTTGAAAAATGTATTACTATTTTTGAGCCTTGCTACTAAAGTTGTACAGCATTAAAAAAAATTGTCGATCTTAACCACTTCCTTACTGGGCACATATACCCCCTTCCTGCCCAGGCGAAATTTCAGCTTTCAGCACTGTCACGCTTTGAATGACAATTGCGCGGTCGTGCGACGTGGCTCCCAAAAAAAATTGACGTCCTTTTTTTTCCCCACAAATAGAGCTTTCTTTTGGTGGTATTTGATCACCTCGGCGGTTTTTATTTTTTGCGCTATAAACATAAATAGAGCGACAATTTTGAAAAAAAAGCAATATTGTTTGATTTTTGCTATAATAAATATCCCAATTTTTTTTTTTTTTTTTTTTCCTCAGTTTAGGCCAATACGTATTCTACATATTTTTGGTAAAAAAAAAATTGCAATCGCCGTTTATTGATTGGTTTGCGCAAAAGTTATAGCGTTTACAAAATAGGGGACTGTTTTATGGCATTTTTATATATTTTTTTTTTTTTATTAGTAATGGCGGCGATCAGTGTTTTTTTTTTTTTTGTGACTGCGACATTATGGCGGACACATCGGACACTTTTGACACTATTTTGGGACCATTCACATTTATACAGCGAACAGTGCTATAAATATGCACTGATTACTGTATAAATGTGACTGGCAGGGAAGGGGTTAAATGTGTTCCCTGGAGTGACTGTTACTGTGGGGGGGAGGGGAGGGACTGGGGGAGGAGATCGATCTGTGTCCCTATGTACAAGGGACACAGCATCAGTCTCCTCTCTCCCTGACAGGACATGGATCTCTGTGTTTACACACAGAGATCCACGTCCTGCCTCTGTAACTGCCGATCGCATGTACCTGGCGGACATCGCGGCCGCCAGGCACGCGCATCGGCATTTCAGTGACGCGCCGGGCACGTGCGCGCGCCGCCGGCGGCACTCACGCGCCCCCCAGTGGCCAAATTAGAGGAGGCCGTATAATAACGGCCTCCCGGCATTTGACAACCACCTTGCGGCCGTATATACTCGTACGGCGGGCGCGAGGTGGTTAAGTTAATTTTATCTTTTTGAGTGCAGAGGAGTAAGTGATTTTTACCAACTATACTGGGCTAAGTATTGTTACCCTCATGGTAACCAGATTCTATATTATAATTTTCTAGTGCTGTGTACAAAACGGCTAGTTTCTAGTTACTGTGGGTAACTTTTTTATTTAATTAATGGTTCCCATAGACATGATTGCTGAACATGGGCATACCTACTTTATATTACATGGCCCAAAGTTAATGGTTACCCCTCCAAATTCAGTTCCAGTTTTTCCAGTTAAAAGTACTGTTGATTGCTACAGCAGCAAACACATTTGCGTGCTTTCAACTTTGCAGCGCTAGTTTGGTGTAGGACCTCTTCTGTTTCAATCTGACTGTGCCCTTGTACACGGTCAGATCCGCAGACATGGTTTATATAGCTTGGTGTGGAGGTATTTGAGTAGCTTGTACAACAGCACTGACCTACGTTCTAATGAGCACCTTTGGGATGAATTGGAATTCCAATTGAAAGACAGGTCTTAGTCAAACATCAGTACCTGACCTCACAAATGCTGTTATGGTTGAATATGCATCAATCCACACTGACACACACATGTCTCCTGTGGAAAGCAAGTCTGTTACAGCTGCAAAATGCAGTGGGTGGCCTTATTGATGCCCATAAATTTGGAATGGGATGTTTTTAATATGCTTGTAAAGGTAGGATGATAAGGTGTCTACAGTCTTAGCCTAAGGCATCATGCACACAGGACGTACGTTTAAAAAAAACTCTCCTAGAGTCCAGCAGGGTTTTTGCAGAAAAGCGTCTACACCTTTTAAAGCTTTTACAGGTGTCACGCTTTTGGGCGTTCATTAATTTAATTGGCTGGAATAAATCTATTCTGGCCATTGAAATGAATGCACTAGCTTTTAGGTGAGTTTTTAGTAGCGTTGAGCGTTTTTCCTGCTCAAATTCTGCTGCGCCTGTATGCACTGTCGTTTTTGTTTATTTACTTTTTTTTTTGTTTGTTTTTTCCCTGCCTATAAGCTCCTGCCACTTAATGCTACTAAAAGGCTGTATGCATGGACACATATGCTAACATAGTGGTGCATTTAGAAGCAGGGGAAAAAAGTTGGATGCCCCTAGAAGTAGCTGTAAAAATGTTCAGTGTCATAGTGCATGACTGTTCTCATTGGTCATTGCCCACGGCTGTTTTTTTTTTTTTTTTTTTTTTAAAAACCTTACTGAAGAATGCATTAAGGTAAAAAGCCTTCACAACCACTTTATTCTTAACGCCCCTTTCACAGTGGCTGAGTCCGCCAGCAGATCTGCTTACTCAGCAGGGGATCTCTCTCCTGACCCCCCCCCCCCCCCCCCCCCCCCGAGCAGACAGATGTAAAAGTGGAGTGGACATGAACACAGTCCACTGTCCTCTATGGGCTGTCGGATGGAAACTGACCACCCGTCCATTTCCACCTGACTGTCCGATCTGCCAAACAGATGCTGTCTGTTTTTAGCGGACAGGAGTGGATGTTGGCGGTTTTCAATAAACACATGTTGGTTGACATCCACTGCGCCATAGAGGGCAATGGGTGGTCCAACAGGCAGACCCCATTTTGGTCTGCCTGTGTGAAAGGGACCTTGGAGTCGCTTGCTGGGTGCTATGGCGAAAAATAGTTTTACAGTCAGACATTTCATACATTAGACTTAAAGTGGATGTAACCCTGATTTTCATGAAATTTGAGCTGGGCACATATATCTGCAGTGTTTTTTCGTTCTCTCTTTAAAAGCCTTAAGTTCTGTAGCTTTCTCCTGCTCCTTTCTTCTGTTATCAGCATGATAACTTCTGACAAGTTCTCCAACAACTGAGATGAAATCAGCCTGAATTTTGTGTCAGGGTGGTGCTATAAAAAGATTAGCAGAGAGCTGGTCTAGTCACAGTTCTGCAAGTCTCGGCCTATGTGGCGGTCCAGATGTCCCAGTGTATCGCAAGAATCCACACGCACAGGTGAATCGGGAAGAGAACATTTTAACAGGATGTGCACTCTCACCAGTATATAAAGTTGAAGGCAGCAGATATACAAGTAAAACTTATGTAGGAGGATTTGTGTCATCTCTTCATCTCATCGGAGGCTGTTTACTGGGTATATGTGAGGGTTTACATCCACTTTAAAATTAATTGGTCTAAAAGTATTAACTGAGTTCAATGTATTTGGTTATATTGGTCATCTGAATGCAACTTGTTCTAAAACCACCAAAGAGAAAAGGTAGATTATAGGTTCGGATATTTCAGATTTGTATGAACTATATTAAAGTGTATTTTATCCTCAACACTACAACCTAATAAAATAGTGGACAGTAGAGATTCTTAAAGAAAAAAAAAAAAAAATCAGTCTCAGTTCTTCAAATACCTTCATTCTCCAGGACCACTGGGCTGCTTTACATTGAGCAGCAAAAGGAATATAGCCGTCTTATCTCTGGTTAGCCTCACGCAGCTGCTGTGCTCAATTTGTTATGGAGCTTGTTCTTTTTGGTGTGATAATTGAACATACCTCAGGGAAGTCATGAGACATTGTATACTGTATTGAATAGTGGTCACAAGATGGATGTTTGCAGTGTAAAGCTTGTAAATGCATTAATACAAGATTACTATGGAAACAAACATTTGCAGGAAAAAATATTTGACATGTATTTATGGTGTCCTAAAATATTCCCTTTTAATTTAACCATTTGGACTCAAAATATATTGCATTAAAAAACTAATCCAAAGGGAAACAATCCCTGCATTTAACAAAAGTGAGGTGAGAAAAAAAACTTTCCAAAAAAAAAAAAACTACTAATCCCAAGATGCTTCAGCAGTTTTTTGTTTTTTTAACACACCTTAGGAGGTAGCTGGTACTTGTAAATATTGTAGCCTTTCGTGATCTATAGAAGATGTGTTCTCTTTCACAACTTTAAGTTGTGCTCTTGCAGAGCTATTAAGCTATATTTTTTTGCATGCAAATATACTTCTTCATCCAGGCTAATGCTGGAGATCATCATATTGCACATTAGATTCCCTCTTTTATGAAGCCTATGGTTTTACTCTGCAGATATTGTGTGGTTATTTGTATCCAGTGAAATGTGACCCTAGTTGGGTACATGTAGCGAAATCCTCCGCCTAATGCTGAACTGGTGTCCTGTTGCCAAACTTGATGCTTACCTGTTGAAGATGCTTGTTGCCAGACTTATTATGGGGACCCACTAGTGTTAACACTCCCTAGACCAGTGTTTCTCAACTCCAGTCCTCAAGGCGCACCAACAGGTCATGTTTTCAGGATTTCCCTCAGATGAAACAGCTGTGGTAATTACTAAGGCAGTGAAACTGATTACATCCCCTGTGCAAAATAATGGAAAGCCTGAAAACATGACCTGTTGGGGCGCCTTGAGGACTGGAGTTGAGAAACCCTGCCCTAGACTGTGGGGCTAGGCATGGAGATTTCCCTTAACATGGGAGAAGTCAAAGATCACCAGGCACCGTGTCGCTGCCTCACACCCGATTTAAACCTCTAATTTCCATACTACTGTGATGCAATTGCATGACAATCATGGGTTTAAATCAGGTGGTGAGGAGGCAACATATTTCCTCCTCGCCATCTGGCAAACAGACTGTTTGTTTTTCAGAGGAACAGTAGTGCCTGCTGCATTTGTGAATGAGCCCTTGGTTGCCTTCAACAGTGGCACTCTTTAGGGCTTGTTCATACATAAAATTGGGTGGTGGTAAAACCCTAAGGTTGAGTTTACTTCCCCCAATCCCTAGCTGCTGAGGCAGCAGCCAAAGGTATATACATGCCACAGCAGGTTTTGGTGGGTGCAACTGCATGCTTCTGCGGGGTTAAAGAAGGTGGTGGTGAGAAAGCAACACTGCCTGCTTTGACCCCTTGTTTGCTGTACTGCACAAGGTTGCAGGGCGACCTCATTCACTTGCTACACCCACCAACCATGACAGGGTGTATAACTTCTACAGCGATATGTGTACACCCCTGGCTGCTGCAGCTAAAGGGTGTGCGGTTGGGGCAGGGGTGGTAAAAACATGTCTTTAATTATGGGGTTTTATCACCACCCCATACAGCAAATGTAAATGGACCCTTACTACGGAGCCCTCTAGAAGGCTGCTTTCACACTGATTTGCTCCGGTTTACCTGTACCGTGGGCGCAGTTCAGTGCATCTGTGACTTTCCTGAGTTGGCTGTGCTTAGCCATAGACTTCTATTATATCCTGCAGCTATGGTGCCCTTTCTGTAAGTGCACCAAACCTACAGGATATAATAGAAGTCTATGGCTAAGTGCAGCAAACCCACAGGAAAGCTGCAGGTACACTGCACCTGCGCTGTGGTTTACTCACACCGCCTCAGTATGAAAGCAGCCCTATACTATTATGAGCAGTGTGACGTAATACACCGTGCCTGCTGCTGGCATTACTGGAGAGCGCTAGCTGGAATAAGAGGTGGAGTGCAGTTGGTATCACTCTGCATGGGACAGGTGCCAGCGGATTATGCGGCTCGTGCGCCCTTCTACAGCTCCAATTTTACAAGTATTCCCTCTGCATTGTACTCTGGTAGATCAAAATCTACAGGTTGCTGACCTCTGCCCTAAACAATCTTTAGTTGCTTACTCCTTCAAGGTCAGCAGCTGTCCCCATCCCATGTATCCCTCCACAAAGGTTTCCTTTATAAACATGCTTTCCTAAACACTGAAGTGGAAAGATGTGACTTGAGCGTAGCCTGGTACACACTACTAGGTTTTTTTTTTTTTTTGTGTGTTCATCCCAGCAGGGCTGAATTGGGGGGGGGGGGGGGAGGAGGGAGAAAGAAACGACCGCTCAGGAGGAGCCACTGTACCAACTATGTGAGGTTAGTACAACGCTGCCCAATCCCCCCCCCCCCCCCCCCGGAACACTCCAGTCTGTGCTCTTGGCCACTGGCTGAGAGCGCTGATCGGGAGACCTTTTTTGATTATGCCCCTTTGACAGAAGCCGCCTGAATGTCTTTGACATTCAGCCTATGTACTAGACTTTATGGCAATTTTGTTTTACTATGTGGGCTAATGTCTGAAGTCTTCACTCTGTGCCTGCCATTAGGTATCTTTTTTTTTTTTTTTATTCAATGTCATTTATTTGTTTGGTGTTGAGAACTTCAGGTGCGTTGCTGAAGGCAGAAGAGAAATTACCACTACAGATGAGCCAAGAAGAATCCATAGCGGGTAACCCCACAGGTGCTGGCCTGGCTTGCCACTGACAAACAGGGAAACTTGGAATGGGCAGCTGCACACCGCAACAGAATACAAACAAAAACGTAGACAGATAGTCACAGGAATGAACGGAAGGTTAACTTGCTTCACACAGCTTGTGCTTAGTCATAACATGGTGAAATGCAGGGCAACCCACTTCAAAACGCCACTGGCACACAGATAATAATGTTTTCTGTGTGCCTTAGTGAGGCTGTGTTGCTCTGTGCAGGTCACTGTACATGGTGTGAACAAGCCCTTAACTACTTGACCACGAGAAGGTTTTACCCCCTTCATGATCAGGCCATTTTTTTGCTATTTGGCCACTGTGCTACTTTAACTGGCAATTGCTTGGTCATGCAACACAGTATGCAAATAACATTTTTTTTTTTCACACAAATAGTTTTCTTTTGGTATTTTACAACTTTAGCAAAGACCCTAGAGAATACAATGACGGTTGTTGAAACTTTTTATCTGCCACAGTATTTGCGCAGCAATTTTTCGAACATGTGTTTTGGGGGGGGGAAAAAAGTTTTGTGCTTTAAAAAAAAAAAAACGTAAAGTTAGCCCAATGTTTTTGCATATTGTGAAAGATGAAGTTACGCCGAGTAAAAAGCTACCTAACATGTCACGCTTCAAAATTGCACATGCTCGTGGAATGGCGCCAAACTTCGGTACTTAAAAACCCCCATAGGCAACGCTTTAATTTTTTTTTTTACTGGTTACATGTTTTAAATTACAGAGGTAGTCTAGGGCCAAAATTATTGCTCTCGCTCTAACGTTCACGGCGACACCTCACATGTGTGGTTTGAACACCGTTTTCATATGTGGGCGGGACTTGCGTATGCGCTCGCTTCTGCGTGCGAGCACACGGGGACAATAAATTATTGTTAATTATACTTTTATTCCTATTACAAGGAATGTAAACATCCCTTGTAATAGGAATATGGCATGACAGGTCTCTTTACAATAAGACCCCACATCTCACCCCTAGGCTGGGAAGCCTGAAATAAAAAAAAACGATCACGGCTTCCCAGCCGAGGCGGCGCCGTTTTTTCTTAATGCAGAGGCCGGCCTCCGACGATCTAGTCCGCCGGAAAGCTCTATCGTCAACATCCGGGGCCGGCGGATCCGTTTTCCGATTCACTGATCGCAGCGGAGGGTCAGAAGCACCAGAGGGGGGACGTCCCCTCTCGCAAGAACGATTAAGCGGTGGAACAGCCGCTATGATCATTCTTATGGCGTAGGGCAGGGATATGCAATTAGCGGACCTCCAGCTGTTGCCAAACTACAAGTCCCATGAGGCATAGCGAGACTCTGACAGCAGCAAGCATGACACCCAGGGGCAGAGGCATGATGGGACTTGTAGTTTTGCAACAGCTGGAGGTCCGCTAATTGCATATCCATGGTGTAGGGAATCGCCGGCTGAAAAAAAGATATCGGAATGATGCCTGTAGCTAGAGGCACCATTCAGATATCCCCGCTCAAAGTCCAGGATGTCATATGACAGCTGGCGGGCGGGAAGTGGTTAATCATCACTGAGTTTGCTTTTGTTTATATAAAAAAAAAATAAGTTTTTCTTAGATTGTTAGATAAAATTTTGCAAATAAATAATATCTTCAGAAATTTAGGCCAAAATGTATAGTCTGCTCCATTTATTTGGTAAAAATAACCCAAATCGTGTATATTTAGACTGTGTGAAAGTGATCGAGTCTATGATATGGTATATACGAAAATTTATCAATCCTGATGTACTGACGGTCTAATTTCTTGAGGCCATAAAAAAGGCAGGACAGTACAAGTACCCCCCAAAGTACCACTTTTTGGAAAGTAGACAGACAGTATTCAGTAAGAGGCATAGTGAGGTTTTGTTTTTTTGAGGCTGTCTATTTTTTTTTTGTCACAATTTTCTGGAAAATTAAGAAATTAAATACATATTTTTTTTCCACTACATACTGTCACCAGTGCAGTACAGCATCATCATATGACTGGTGTGTTGGTGATTAGGGATACTGTCATCAGAGTAGTTCAGTGTCACCATAGTACTGTACTACTTTGGGGGGGGCTGTCTGATCAGGGATTTATTTTTATCCCCCCCCCCCCGACTATTCTTGCCTATACCAGTGCTGATCACCGTTCTAAGTAGTAGTTTTAGATAAAATAAATGGCTTTCATTCATGACAGCTTGCTTCCTATTGTGATCTGTAATTGGGGGGATCCGTAGTGGAGAAGGATCTGGGGGTTTTGGTAGATCATAAGCTCAATAATGGCATGCAATGCCAAGCTGCGGTTTCCGGCCTGGTTCACACTGGGGCGACAAACGCTCCGACATTGGGAGCTCATGTCGCATGACGTGTGAAAATCAATGTTTCCTTATGGGAGCCGTCTTAACTGGTCCGACACATGTCGGTCCGACTTTGAGAATGCTCGCTGTACTACTTTGGTCCGACTTTGATCCGACTTCAGCCCATTGACTATCATTGAAGTCGGATCAAAGTCGGACCGCAGTCTTGCATGATCCGACTTTGGCATGCGACTTGTGTTCTGCTGCTCTTGAGGGGGAACTCCAGGCCAAATTTTAAATAAAAAACCGGCATGGGTTCCCCCTCCAGAGGCATACCAGGCCCTTGGGTCTGGTCTGGATTTGAATGGGCGCCCCTACGCCGAAAAAACAGCGTGGGGGTCCCCCCAAAATCCAAACCAGACCCTTATCCGAGCACACAACCTGGCAGGCCGCAGGGGAAGAGGGGGGGACGAGAGAGCGGCCCCCCCTCCCTCCTGAACCGTACCAGGCCGCATGCCCTCAACATGGGGGGTTTGGTGCTCTGGGGCAGGGGGGCGACCTGCGGCCCCCCCACCCCAGAGCACCCTGCCCCCATGTTGATGAGGACAGGGCCTCTTCCCGACAACCCTGGCCGTTGGTTGTCGGGGTCTGCGGGCGGGGGCTTATCGGAATCCGGGAGCCCCCTTCAATAAGGGGGCCCCTGGATCCCGGCCCCCCCACCCTATGTGAATGAGTATGGGGTACATCGTACCCCTACCCATTCACCTGGTGGAAAAAAATTGCAATAGAAAAACACTACACAGGTTTTTAAAGTAATTTATTACACAGCTCCGAGGGTCTTCTTCCGACTCCGGCGCTCTTCTTCCGACTTCCGGGGGTCTTTTCCGACTTCGGGGGTCTCCGGTGTCGTCTCCGCGCTCTCCGGTTCTTTCTTCCGCCGGGCCTCCGCTAACTTCTTTTTAGCTCTTTTGCTAACGGAGGCCCGGTCTTCCCGTTGTCTCGTCCGGCTCTCCGTTGTCCTTCTGCCGGCCCCTCCACTAACTTCTTGGTAGCTCTTTCGCTAGTGGAGGGGTCGGTCTTCCCGTCGTCGGCTTCTTCCCTCTTCTTCTCGATGTTGACGCGTCGCTTCTTCCCGCTGTAATACTGGCTCTCCGCTCCGCATTAATATAGGCTTCTCATGACGTCACATGTTCCCATGACGTCACATGCTCCGGGGCCATGTGCCCCGGAACATGTGACTGTGACGTCATGAGAAGCCTATATTAATGCGGAGCGGAGCGGAGAGCCAGTATTACAGCGGGAGGAAGCGACGCGACAACATCGAGAAGGAGAAGAGAGAAGAAGAAGCCGACGGCGACGACGGGAAGACTGCGCCCCTCCACTAGCGAAAGAGCTACCAAGAAGTTAGTGGAGGGGCCGACAGAAGGACAACGGAGAGCCGGACGAGACAACGGGAAGACCGGGCCTCCGTTAGCAAAAGAGCTAAAAAGAAGTTAGCGGAGGCCCGGCGGAAGAAAGAAGCGGAGAGCGCGGAGACGACACCGGAGACCCCCCGAAGTCGGAAAAGACCCCCGGAAGTTGGAAGAAGAGCGCCGGAGTTGGAAGAAGACCCCCGGAGCTGTGTAATAAATTACTTTAAAAACCTGTGTAGTGGTTTTTTATTGCAATTTTTTTTCCACCAGGTGAATGGGTAGGGGTACAATGTACCCCATACTCATTCACATAGGGTGGGGGGGGCCAGGATCCGGGGGCCCCCTTATTGAAGGGGGCTCCCGGATTCCGATAAGCCCCCCGCCCGCAGACCCCGACAACCAACGGCCAGGGTTGTCGGGAAGAGGCCCTGTCCTCATCAACATGGGGGCAGGGTGCTCTGGGGTGGGGGGGCCGCAGGTCGCCCCCCTGCCCCAGAGCACCAACCCCCCCATGTTGAGGGCATGCGGCCTGGTACGGTTCAGGAGGGAGGGGGGGCCGCTCTCTCGTCCCCCCCTCTTCCCCTGCGGCCTGCCAGGTTGTGTGCTCGGATAAGGGTCTGGTTTGGATTTTGGGGGGACCCCCACGCTGTTTTTTCGGCGTAGGGGCACCCGTTCAAATCCAGACCAGACCCAAGGGCCTGGTATGCCTCTGGAGGGGAACCCACGCCGGTTTTTTTAATTTAAAATTTGGCCTGGAGTTCCCCCTCAAGATTCATACCAAACACAGTGCCTGATATTGGCGGGGATCCAAGTCGGATCCCCGTTCATTGAAAGTCGGACATATGTCGGCTTCATGTCGCAGGGCAAAGTCGGATCCAAAGTAGGACGGATGTCGTGTCCCACTAGTGTGAACCCAGCCTCCAAAGCGAGCAAAGTCCTTTATTGTATTAAGAGAGGTATGGTCTCCAGAGAGAGATATCATTTTGCCCCTGTTCAAATCATTAGTAAGACCTCATCTGGAATATGCAGTTCAGTTTTGGGCCCCAGTTCTCAAAAAGGATATTGGGGAACTGGAGAAAGTGCAGAGAAGGGCAACCAAACTGATAAGAGGGATGGAGGAGCTCAGCTATGAGGAAAGATTAGAGGAACTGAATTTATTCACTCTTGAGAAGAGGAGATTAAGGGGGGATATGATCAACATGTACAAATATATAAGGGGTCCATATAGTGAACTTGGTGCTGAGTTATTCACTTTACGGTCAACACAGAGGACAAGGGGGGCACTCTTTACGTCTAGAGGAAAAGAGATTTCACCTCCAAATACGGAAAGGTTTTTTCACAGTAAGAGCTGTGAAAATGTGGAATAGACTCCCTGCAGAGGTGGTTCTGGCCAGCTCAGTAGATTGCTTTAAGAAGGGCCTGGATTCTTTCTTAAATGTACATAATATAACTGAGTACTAACATTTATAGGCAAAGTTGATCCGGGGAATATCCGATTGCCTCTCGGGGGATCAGGAAGGAATTTTTTCCCCTGCTGTAGCAAATTGGATCATGCTCTGCTGGGGTTTTTTTGCCTTCCTCTGGATCAACTGTGGGTATAGAATTAGGTATATGGGATTGTACGATATATATATTTTTTTGTATGGTTGAACTGGATGGACTTGTGTCTTTTTTCAACCTGACTAACTATGTAACTATGGTTAGAGCTAAGCACATGGTAAAGTGTGCTGTGACTGGCCAGGTACCATGTGATAGCTGTGGGCCAATCGCAGCATTACAATAGTAAGCAAAACAATCATGAATGGAAGCCATTCATGACTGTTTTACTTACATGCAATCGCTATGATTGATCATGGCAATCACATGATACCATGGCCACCATGATCCGCTGTGTCTGATCCTAGGGCTGTGCGCCGTGACTTACTAGTATGTCCTTGTGCCTGCAGCTGCCTCCCACGCCTAATAAAAGTACTGTGGGTGGCAAGTAGTTAGGATTCTCAAATAACTGTGGCTGACTACAGTGGTTTTTAAACTGTATTATACAACTGGACATGTCTTATGTAGATAATAATGTTACAAGAAAACTACTTGTATAGGGATGATATCCTTTTTGAGAGTGACATTTTCCTTTTATAAAAGAAAACCGATTGTAAGGAGACTGCCCTTACTAACCCTCTGACAATATTTGGTTGGGGTTGTGTAACGCTACTGGGTTAAAGGAAGTTCAGTCCTGTGCTGATTTGGTCTTGCCCCTTCTCTCCTGAGTCACCATCTTTAAATATTGTGAGTGTATGTGCCAAGGGTCATTGGGACCTAGAAAAGCCCCGTGGCACATCTCTGCATGCACAGTGGATTTTCACGTCTTTGCACATGCTTGTATATGGGACCTTGACACATCTGCAGAACCCCCTCCCTGTGTGTGCTGCGGGTCTCCGATGGGTCACAAAACATGTGGTGCAGCACTAAAAAGATTAGAGACCTTTATTAAAAAAAATAATAATAAAAATATTCTCCAATTGTGAAGAAAAAAAATAAAACCTGCTTTACATGTTTTCTGTAATAATTATGTAGATGAGACAAAGCAGGTATTTTCTGCGTTTAAACCCTGCCTGTTCACCCACGTTTTTGTTTTTGAACTAGCGTTCCATTTTCTCTCAAAAAGGTTTTTGTTAAAAAATAAAGATATTGTGGTCTGTATCAAGCTTGGAATTTTAAAAAACTGCCTGATCAACTTTTGTGTGCATAATGGTATTACTTACCAGAATTATAAAGCAGCATTGATGAGGTGTGTGCTCGCTGCTAGTTTTGAGTATTTTTGAAGCTTAAAGTAAAACTTTGGGTAGCCCCCCCCCTCCATGGGTCTACTGCTGTAAGCCCTTCATCTTTGCTAAGATACCGTACTTACCAAGGCTACTACTGTAGAGCTGTAGTGAAACCATTGAGCCTGCAAAGCTTTTTACACAAGCAACTGGTTCAAAAGCCCTTCCTCACTTAGCACTCCTATGCAAGGGAGTCTTTTATGGTTAAAATTATATATGAGCTCCCTTTTATCAGACAGAATCTGATAGCATGGATGCTGTCATTGTGCAGGCTTATATGGTTGCCTCGCTACTTTGTAGTACTTGTAGATGACATTTGCATGAAGCCTGTATGTACAGGAGTGTTCAGGGAAAATTACTTACAAAGTTAATGGATAGCACAGGACAGCCCTGAAACCTGGCACAATTGATAGGACTGTAGCAACTCTTGTATACTCAGGTTTCCTTTAAAAGTTGTAGGTTCCAGGGTTTTCTTCAACAGCCCAACATTTCTAATATGTTATTGACACAGAACAAGTATGTAGCCAAGGGCATTCAGCTTCCAACTTGTATGCTTGGTCCAACCAGTCAGTATAGGATGACAGCACTAGAGCTTGTGACGTCAAATACCAATCAGTTTCTAGCTTGAGTAATAGGCCATTCCTCTCGGTTTACAAAATAAATTACTGTATATACTCGAGTATAAGCCGAGCTTTTAAGCACAATTTTTTGTGCTGAAAATGCCCCCCTCGGCTTATACTCGAGTCACCTTTTTGCGCCTGATCTCCTGGAATTTTGGGGAGCCGGTACCGGCCGTTCGTAGGTCCCCTGGACCCCAAACTTGGCACACATATAGCCCCACTCTTTGTCTATAAGTGCGCAAAGTTTCCTGTCGGGGGGACCTACGGCCGGGGAGCAACGATTTTTCAAAACTGGGCACCCCTTCCATAGACTCCCATGTTAAACAGTAATTTCTTTGGTGACTTTGGGGACCCGGTACCGGCCGGTCCTAGGTCCTCTGGACCCCAAACTTGGTACACATATAGCCCCACTCTTTCTCTACAAGTTTGCAAAGTTTCTTGTCCGGGGGACCTACGGCCGGGTAGCACCAATTTTTCAAAGCCGGCACCCCTTCTATAGACTCCTATGTTAAACGTCAGTCTAGTCATGGGCACAGTGAGGCATGGACACAGTGAGGCACACCCTAGGCTTATACTCGAGTCAATACGTTTTCCTAGTTTTTGTGGTAAAATTAGGTGCCTCGGCTTATATGGTAATCTTAATTCACAGAACACAAGCAGATAAGACTTGTAGTGGGAATAACTGAATTTAGGGCTGATGCACCCCCTTTTATATAATTTTTAAAAAAAACATTTCCTAGATTGATTATTATTACCAACATCCCATCAGTCTTTGACCATAAAATGTGTTGCAAAATCCAGTTAAAAGCTACATTACTAAGTTATGAAGGTGTTGGCTACAAGAATAAAAAGCACTTACTGCTTAGTTCATGCACAGTAGATCAGATCAAAATGACATTCAGCTCAAGTCTGAAGTTGGTCACATGTACAAGGCTAACTGTAAAACCTCCTCTATAGTTAAACTGTGATAATACCTTTGATTTATATCCAATTTGTTTGCTGGGCCTACTTATTGCATAGTTGGTAGTATAGTAAGTGACCCTATTGGTGTTCAACACGGTCACACATAATTTGAAGATGTAGCCTGGTTTATTCAGCCCATGCCCAACCTACAAATACTACATGGAAGGACATGACCCAACAGGAAACCGTTGATTAGGCTGGCCATACATGGTTCAAATCTCAGCAGGAACCAGCCAAGATTTGGACTGTTAATGGGCAGGCGCAATGTACCAAATTAATTAACTCGGGTAAAACCAGCCTGCCAGATTCTCACTAGGGGCTACTATAGCTGCTAATGATAATCACTGTCTTCTTCCAGCAGGGATGGCTGCCTCCGCCGGGAGAAAACCAATTGCTGATTCCCATGTCAGCACTGTCTGTATTGATGGGGGAACCATGCAAATTTTCTGCAACCCATGGTTGAGGAAAGAAATTTTGCACTGTGTATGGCCAGCTTTGGCAACAAGGGAAATTTTTATGCGGAGGAACCATGAAATCAACCTAGGTGTTTGATACAAAAATATCCCACCATCTTGTTAAAAGTACTGTATTTATTGGCATATAACACTCACTTTTTTACCCTGAAAATAGAGGGTAAACTGTGCCTGCGTGTTATACGCAGGGGGCTGTGGAATGTTTTCCTGAAACCTCCCTCTTAAAGTTAATAAATACGGTACTTATTTAATACAATAGTGACATCAATTAAGCTGTCCTATGCATAGAGCAAAAATGAAGTCTGGCTTGATCTTTAGGCTGGGTTTACACAAATGCGATGAGGGAAGCAGTGCGATTCCTGCATTGCATATCTCACAGGCAGTCCAAACTGCCCTATGCGAACCGCTGCAGGTGTCAATACAAAGTTAATGACACCCCCAGATCAGTTTGCAGTGTAGGAATCAGATTGCATGGGTGTGAACACAAAAAATAAATAAACAGCAAGCACCATTTGTCCCAATGCGATGCAAATTCAGCCATACAATCTGTATGGCTGTATTTGCATCACACAGACATTGCATGTGATCTGCATAGTCTGACAATGTAGTGTGAACCCAGCCTTACCACCCACCCCCCAGCAGTAAGAAGAAAAGATACCATTAAAACACCATTCATTAATTACCATACATAAACCCCCGCTGTCTGAGGCCTAGGTTGCAAAAAAAAAAAAAAAAAATGCATAAACAAATTGAGCAATACAAAAAAAGACTGTTGTGCTACAAAATAACTTTAGACATCTTGGAGTAAAGGGATTAAAATTTATTTAAAATATCACAATGGAAAAAAAACAACAACTTGAAGTTAGAAAAGTCACCACAGAACCAGACCATAAAAAAAACAAAGTATTTACAGTAAAACATTCTCATTTCACACACCAGGAGAACTTTAGTAGGTTGTAGCATGGTGAATTCACAGCTCACACCCTGAGAAGGGAAAGTTTACCACGCTCAGCCGCCTCTGAATAACTGGTTTCAGGGTCACTGCTTAGATTTTGGAATAAAGTCCACTTCTGGGAAAGCAGCCCCTTGCATCCACCTCCAAATTCCAACTAGTGTTGTCCTCAAAGCTACGATTGTCGATGGAACAGATCATGAGTTTGTCTGGATGATAAGAGTTCACACCTTTACCGATCAGTCCTAAACCTCACCAGTACACGTGTTTTAGCTTTAACATAAGACATAATTAGGGTAGTGAAGATTTTCACGGAAAAGGGGACCAGAAACTTTTGGCACATAAAGGTCTGTTCACACCCTGCATAGGTTAGATACAGTACCCAGGGCTGTGGTGAATGACAGGTGTAAAAAGGGCTCAATGTAGTCTCTGATGGAGGGTTCCTCCTGCTACTCCTCCTTAGGCGGCTCAGCAGCCGGCTCCTTACTGGGCTGAGGTTCACTCTGCTCAGCTGGGGTAGCAGCTGGGGCGGCGGCAGCAGCAGGCTCAGGCTGGGCGGCAGGAGCTTCTTCTGGGGCAGCCGCAGAAGCGGTACTGGCATCCTCTGGGACGCTGGTGGGCTCTGCTACATTTTCGCTTTGTGGTTCCTCTGCCTTAGCAACATTTTCTTCCTTGGGGGAAGCAGCCTCCTCTCCAGCTGGGCTCTCCTCTGCAGTAGCAGCATCAGCCGCCTCCTTTTTGTTTTTACGGAATGGCAGCTTGAACGGCTTCTTAAAGAACTTCTTTTTCTTTCCCTGCTTTCCTGGGGGCTCCTCTGGCTTGGCATCTCCATTGGCAGGTGGGGCTTGCTCAATCGTCTCCCCAGATCCCGCCTCCTCGGCAACTGGCTCCGCAGAGCCATTGGATTCGGCAGCAGCATCCCCGTTCAGCTTCTGCACAGCATCCCCGTTAGTCTTCACATGCCCGTTTTCCTGTACAAAGATAAAACATTGGTTTTATAAGGGGGATTTTTTTTGGATGTTTTTTTTTAATCTATATCTACCCCAACCATCCTAGCTCCTGGCAGTCTGATTTTTACAGAATGAGGTTGTCAAAGGGATCTTTTGGTGACCTCATTTTTTGGTTTTAAAATCCAAGATTCCCAGAAAAAAGTCCCTTTAATCATTCTCTCAGGTATCTGATGGCTAACCACACCCCTCCAGACTATACAGCTCATCAGTATGGCACACCAGTCACAAGACCCCCCCCCCCCCCATCAGGACTACAGATCATCAAGCCCCCCCCCCCCCCCCTGCAATCCATATTTCTCAAACTACAGCTCATCAGTAAGAAAAATCTGCCACAAGACCCCCCCATAGCTCATCAGTCACAAGACCCCCTCCACATCCCCCAGCTCATCAGTCACAAGACCCCTCCTTACACTCCACACCCCTCCATTAGACTACAGATCATCAAGACCCCCTGCACTTCACACCCATCCGCCTATACAGCTCATCAGTCACAAGAAGACCCCCTCCCCCCTGCACTCAATCAGCGATCACCTCCCTCCCCCTACCCGATCGCCTCTTCATTCTATAGAATGGAAGATCGCTCCATATAAACGATCAGACGGCACGTAACAGGTCACGTACTGCCCCAAAACAAGGCGACAAAGCCCCCCCACCCCCAATGTCTACAGACAGTAGACGCGCCCAAAAGACAGGCACACATCCACTTGTAGATCGGTATCGCTCAGGAATTTACCTGTTCTGCTGCTTTGCTCGCTGTAGCGGTCTCTGCGTTCTGGCTCTTGGACTCGACGCTGCCCATGATTGACAAAGCAAGTTCGCTAAAACTGTATCCAGAGGAGGAAGAAAAAATAAATAAAAACGAAATCTTTCCACCTCGGCTCCCAGACCTATCTTCACCGCTCCCCCTCTGCACCGATATCTCGCTTTTCGCTCTTTTACCCTCCCTCCTCTTTTTATATAGCTGTGTCGGGCAAGGAGGCAGCCAATCAGACAGGAGAGCTGACCGATGAGAGGAACGGCTCAGCCAATGGGGCCGGCGAGGGGGTTAGGGGCGTGGTGTTCCTGTTGCGCTGGATACAGCGCCCAGGGCTGTGCTAGCGTGCTGCTTTGGGCTACAGAGTGGGGATGAACATGGCTGAGGAGAGGGACCATAGATAGTAGCTGGGGGTGCTGTGTATGTAAGGGGGGGAGTCCATGACTGAATTCACTCGCTACAACATAAAACAATGAATTAGAACGTTAAGTCACACACATGTGGTGAGAGGACGTGACAGAAACGTTAGAAAAGTTGTGAGGAAAAGTAACATGAAAGGAATGGGGTGCTGGTCACATGTTGTCGTGTGTTGAAAGTTTTTGGGGGGCTGTAGAACGATTCGTGAGGGAGTGTTTAGTGGGCGTCGGATAGGGCTGCTCCCGCTAGCATTTGTAGGGTTAATTTGGGAAGATACGGGATACGCATTCCTAAGACGGGACATTTCCTGTGTGTTCCTTCTGTCTGTGGGACAGGCTCAGCTTTCAGCATTTACTTAAGTTATATACAGTATATACCACTGATGTTCATTGAGGCTCGCACACAACATCAGAAAATCGGACGAAAAATACCTCTTTCGAAGCGATAGTGGGATAATCTGATCGTTAGTACACAGCTTTCGAGAACCGATCACCACGGTTCATCTAAAATTATCCGTAGGGACAAACACAGAATTTTTTCTCATATGATACCAGATCGTACGATTTTCGTTTAATCAGTACAGTATTCGTCTGAAAATACAATACGGCTGGGTTCACACTATTGCGAATTGGATGGAGATTTCTCTGCATCCAATTCGCATTGCAGGAAATTGTGACTGGCTCTCTATGGAGCCGGTTCACACATCTCCAGAGCGGCTCCGGTGTGAATTGCATAGGAGTCCTGTGTGTCGTTTGGTCTGTTTCAGGTCCGAATTCAGCCCAAAGTTTGGGCTGAAATTGGACCAGAAACTGTAAATGGAGACGCACCGGACTCCTGCTGTGAGCTGCAGTGTGAACCCAGCCTTCTGAATTTTTATTCTGTCGTACGAGAATTTTCATAACTTTAGTAACCTCTTCATTTCGATATTCGATAAAAAAAAAAAACTACGTTAACTCGTCCAATAATCTCACCGTGTGTATGAGGCATAACACTATCAGTCACCAGCATAAGTCCACATACATAACTATGTTAAGATCCTGATAGACATCAGGTCAATAATAATCATATGCCAACAGGACCACCCTGGCAACCAATTTTAAGGTGAGGATCCATTGTTCACCAAAGATAGGCAAATACCAGATCTGATCCGAACTCTGGTTCCACCACATCTTAAGTATGCCATCTGGTTTTGTTCACCAGTCCTTGGGAAGGACGTAATTGAAATCGAGGGAGTCCAGAGAAGCGCAGCAAAGCTAACGGGTCTGGAGGACTTGGGTTATGAGGAACGTCTGCAATTAAAGCTGTAGTAAAGTCCAAACATAAAAAATGGGCTCCTGGGCAGTTAAAAGCGGAACTCCACCCAAAAGAGAAAGTTCCTCTTTAAAGCCCCCCCCCCTTTTCACAAAAATTGCATTTTTTTTGTGGGGGTTGTGGGTACCTGGTATTGACAGGTACGCTCTCCCTCTTCCGCTCAGATTGCCTAGGCGATCCTAGCGAAAATTCTTTCCCCCCCTCCCTCCCCACAGTCTTCTGGGACAAGTCACAGGTCCCAGAAGACTGCTGGACGATTCACAATGTGCAGTGGGCACCTGGCTGTGGCAGCTGCCCACAGTTGAGATGCCAGCACCAGAGACAGAGGACTGATGTAAGGAACGCCTCTGGTGAGCACATCGCTGGATCTTGGGACAGGAGAATGTCTCTTTATTAAAAGTCAGCAGCTAAAATTTTTGTAGCTGCTAACTTTTAATAAACACAAATATGACTGAAGTTACTCTTTTAGGCTCGGTTCACACTGCCGCTACTTGTCATGCGACTTCAGAGTTCAAAGTTGCACGACAAGTCACAGCCCATTAATGGCATCGGAACGAATCTAATCGGTGCGACTAACGTCGCAGCAACTTAGGAAAAGGTTCCTGCACTACTTTGAGGCGACTTCATCATGACTTGCTTTGACTTCTGTTAATGAAGTCACAAGCCACAATGAAGTCACGCAGGATGTCAGTTGTCAAAGTTGCGTGACTTTTTAGCTGCGTAGATGTGAACTGGCACTAAGTCATATTGTGTTAGTATGCAGCGCATATAGACTTGCCTTAAGACGAAGCCCTCAAGCAGCGCACTGTAGACTCTTCCATCTTCACCCGGTCCTCCTTTCCGGTTTGCGGGATTTGGCCATTTGAATGGCTGAGCTGCGATGATCCCACTCCCATACATGCCGCCCATTCAGAATGCAGTGCGCATGCACGGGTAATATCACTGATCTCTACATATACGGTACATGTTTAGGAGATATTCATTGTACCTACAGGTAAGCTTTATTATAGGCTTACCTGTTGGTGCAAGTTATAAAGCTGACTTTGTTATCACTTTAAAAACCCCATACAATCCCCCTGCAGCTGCGTTTTAAAAAGTGCAGGAACTTTTTTCTTGCATGAAACGCAGTCGCAACAGCCAATTCAAATAAATGGGCTGCCGTTCCAGAGCAATCGCAGCTCGCAGAGGTGTGAAACCTAGCCTTAAAAGTAGCAGCTGGTGCTGTATATTTTGGGGGTGGCAGCGGCAAACAAGACATCCCGCCACCACCCTCTCCCCCCGATCAGTCGATCGGTCACTCGCTTGGTCGGCCCCACACTTACACCACCGCACCCCCCCCCCCCCCCCGGTCGGTTGGCCCTGCACTTACCCCATTCAGGTTGCTGGCAGCTGAAACTCCTTCCTGCGTCTCCTCCTCCTCTGTGTCTCGGGCTTCGCGGCAGTTTCTTCCTCGGCGGCTCCCTTCCTCCTTCCCTCGGCGCGGCAGCAAATACGATCGCTTCTCCTCTCGGCCAATCGGGTCTCAGGACCCGCTTCCTGATTGGCCGGGAGGAGAATCAGGAAGACAATAGCGAATATTAATTTGCTATTGTCCCACAACTTGGTGTGCTCAGGATGCAGTGCTCTGCTCCCCGAGCCCACCCTTTTTTGAAGCCAATTAGAGCCTCAAGCTCTCATCACATGCTTCTAAAAAAAAAAAAACCCATTGGAATCCATGCGTTCGGCGCCCTGCATGTAGATTAGTCAAAGAATATGATATGTCAAAGAATATGATCAGGCGAATATACAAATATCTAAATGGTGATTCAATCTAGAATAGGGAGAAAACTATTTAATCTTAGGTCATTAAAGAAGACAGGCTAGAAATAGCGCCTGAAAACTGCCTCCCATTTACTTCAATGTGTGCTTTCACACTGGGGTGGTGCACTTGCGGGATGTTAGGAAAAGTCCTACAAGCAACATCTTTGGGGTGGCTTGGGAGCGCTATAAGGCTACTTTCACACTGAAGCGCAGCTAAAACCGCTGCGGCACTTTTCGGGCTCTAGCAGGCCGTTTTTTTTAGGTCACATGACAACGGGACCTTAAAAAAAATGACCCCTTTTAGGGCACTTTGGAAGTGCTGCCCATTCATTTCAATGGGCAGCTGTGTTTTGGAAGCGCTATTAATAGCGCTCTCAACCCGCCCCAAAGATGCTGCTTGCTGGACTTTTCCTAACGTCCCGCAAGCGCACCGCCCGAGTGTGAAAGCACACATTGAAGTGAATGGGACGCAGTTTTCATTCGTATTACAGGCACTATTCCTAGCGCTAAAATTCCTGAAAACTGCCTCCATGTGAAAGGGGTCTTAATAGCACTCCCAAAACGACCCTGCCCATTGAAATGAATGGGCAGCGCTTCCAAAGTACCTTAAAAGCGCTTTGAAAGAGACGCAAAATGGGTCTTTTTTATTTATTTTTTATTTAAGGTCCTGTTGTCACAGGACCTAAAAAACTGGCCCACTAGCGCTGTTTTAGCAGCGCTTCAGTGTGAAAGTAGCCTTAGGGGTTCTTTAGACCTGGTTCACACTGATGTGTTTTGCAAAGGCATGGCTGTCCATTAATTTGAATGGGCTGCTGTGTCTCCTGGAATGCAAGGAAAAGGTCTTGCTCCATGCCATCAGCTGAGTATTGTGTATTGGAGGCAGTCTCGTCTGTGTCTCTAACATGCTTGTGTCAAACACATGTTCAAGAGTACCCACTTGTTGTTTTACTTTCTTAAAGTGGTTGTAAACCCACTTTTTAAACAAAGACCTACAGGTAAGCCTAGATTAAGGCTTACCTGTAGGTGCATGAAATATCTCCTTAACCTACACGGTTAAGGAGATATTTGTATGTAAATGCGGCAATGCTGACGTCACCCCATTCACAAATTCGGCTAGGTCGCAACATTCGACGACGTAGCCGAATTCGACATCTCACGCGCGCATGCGCGGAGTCACGTCTTCGCCACTCCGGCCAATCACAGCGCCGGAGCGGCGCTGTGATTGGCTGCAGCGGCGATACCCGGAAGTAACATTCCGGCTATCGCGGCAGCGATGGATGCGGCTAGAGGAGGGACACGGACGACTTCGGGGGCCCCGATCGAAGGTAAGTGGTACATAATGAGCTAGTATGCTAGTCATACTAGCTCATTATAGCTTTGTCTTGCAGGTAAGTAAAAAAAAAAAATTGTCTACGTGGTTTACAACCCACTTTAACCGCTTCAATACAGGGCACTTTCACCCCCTTCCTGCCCATGCCAGTTTTCAGCTTTCAGTGCTGTTGCACTTTAATGACAATTGCAGGGTCATGCAACGCTGTACCCAAAATTTTTATAATTTTTTTCAGGCAGATAGAGCTTTCTTTTGGTGGTATTTCTGTTGTACAATTTTGTAAATAAGTAATTTTTCTCCCTCACTGATGTGCGTTGATGAGGCAGCACTGATGGGTACTGATGAGGAGGCACTCATGTGCAGCACTGATGGGCACTGATAGGCAGCACTGATGTGCAGCACTGATGTGCAGCATTGATGAGCGGCACTGATAGGCAGAACTGATTGATGGCATTGATTGGCGGCTCTGATGAGCAGGCACTGAAAGGCAGCACTGACTAGCATCACTGATGAGCACAGATTGGCATTACTGATGGGCACTGATAGGCATCGCTGCTGGGTACTGACTGGCATCACTGCTGGGCACCTGATTATCTGTGCAGATCTCCCCTGTGAGGAAATGCCGCTGATCAGGTAGGTAAATACATATTTCTTATACAGTTTAGTCAGCATAGGTGTTAGGAGGTGGGAGGGGACATTGTTAAGACTAGTTTGGTTTAACCTGGAATTCTAGTTTAACAGTCATATTGATCTATCTACTCTCTTATGATTGGAATTGCCATCCATACCAATCAGAATATTTGCAATTAAATCAATCAGTTTTGCTCAGAATCCATTGATCTAAAAACCCATCCAGACTGCATTTTTATGGTATGAATCAGCCCTAAAGCCTCTGGATCAGCATAATAACCAGGCAACTAGAATTTTCAAAAGGATATAAACAATGGTAGTCTATATATACCTGTCTATACAGAGATGAACTGATGATGTAAAAGAAGCGATATTCAATTACCCCTAGAAATTACCCCTAACTGCTGTTACCGCCCTCAGGCTATCTCCGGGGGTGTCAGACCACTCAACCTCAAAGAATTATCTTGCACACTGGGGTGCTCAAAGCATGTATATTAATGACACAGGCAAAAAATATTATTCTGTTTACAAGAGGGACCAGAATCAGGCTGTGATTACATTGTCTATGCTCCTCTGCCACCATACCTTGTACTTGAGGGGCCAGTAGCAAGTTCTGGGTGCTGAGGGTAGGGGGATGTGCATAGCCCTATCTAAGTTTCAATATGCTCAACACTAAAACGAAAGCCATAGATGGTTGGAGTGTCTGCCTCCCGATTGTTCCCTGGTTGGGGCAATGGTTGGTTCTGTCCCCTCAGCTCCCTTGCCAGGCATGTGTTGCTTTGACTATGCCGATTGGTGAGTTTGGGGTCTTTATTTTAGGCCCCTCTTACCTTTTGTCCAACATTTGTTAATTGTTATAAAAATTTTCATTTGGTTATTCTATTTCTTTTATAGACACATTCCACATGCATCTACTGAAGAAGCGAGTTATATCTCGCGAAACGCGTCAGTTTATTAGGATGTCATGTATATCCATGTTATACTATATGCATCATTGTAACTTTTAACCTTGTTCAATTTATCGGCTCAGCAATTGTTTATGCCATTCATGTATGTATGATTTCATAAATAAATATTTTTACTGCATTTATCCTTGTTATTCTCATCGGCCTTCAGTGCACACTTCATCTAAAGTCCCAAAGGGCGATTCCTATGTTTTTATTGAATCTATTGATCCTCTTACGTTCAAACTGGCTAAAAACATAGGATCACTCAAAAGTCAACCTGCGTTCCCTTTTAAAATAGGAAAGCAACTCTGTCTCTGAACAAAATACAATATAAATACCTGTAAAAGAAAACAACTTATACTTTCCTGACCTGCAATTTGTTCACAGAATCCATGCTCTGTTGCTGAACAAAAAATAGTTACATAGTTAGTCAGGTTGAAAAAAGACACAAAGTCCATCCAGTTTAACCATAAAAAAATAAATAAATTAAATTAAAAATATCGTACAATCCCATATACCCATTTCTATACCCACAGTTGATCCAGAGGAAGGCAAAAAAAAAACAGCAGAGCACGATCCAATTTGCTACAGCAGGGGAAAAAATTCCTTCCTGATCCCCCGAGAGGCAATCGGATTTACCCTGGATCAATTTTACCAATAAATGTTAGTACTCAGTTATATTATGTACATTTAGGAAAGTATCCAGGCCTTTCTTAAAGCAATCTACTGAGCTGGCCAGAACCACCTCTGGAGGGAGTCTGTTCTACATTTTCACAGCTCTTACTGTGAAGAAACCTTTCCGTATTTGGAGATGAAATCTTTTTTCCTCTAGACGTAAAGAGTGCCCCTTTGTCCTTTGTGTTGACCGTAAAGTGAATAACTCAAACACCAAGTTCACTATATGGACCCCTTATATATTTGTACATGTTAATCTTCTCAAGAGTGAATAAATTCAGTTCCTCTAATCTTTCCTTATAGCTGAGCTCCTCCATGCCTCTTATCAGTTTGGTTGCCCTTCTCTGCACTTTCTCCAGTTCCCCGATATCCTTTTTGAGAACTGGTGCCCAAAACTGAACTGTATATTGCAGATGAGGTCTTACTAATGATTTGTACAGGGGCAAAATTATATCTCTCTCTCTCTCTGGAGTCCACACCTCTCTTAATACAAGAAAGGACTTTGCTCGCTTTGGAAACCGCAGCTTGGCATTGCATGCCATTATTGAGCTTATGATCTACCAAAACCCCCAGATCCTTCTCCACTACGGATCCCCCCAGTTGTACTCCCCCTAGTATGTATGATGCATGCATATTCTTAGCCCCCAAGTGCATAACTTTACATTTATCAACATTAAACCTCATCTGTCACATAGTCGCCCAATTAGACAGAGCATTGAGGTCGGTTTGTAAATTGGCGACATCCTGTAAGGACGTTATTCCACTGCATAGCTTGGTGTCATCTGCAAATACCCAAAGGATCTTCCAATCTAACACAGTTCTGGGAGTGTCGGATGCCTATGTTAGTTAGGCATGCAACATGAGAAATGGAATGTTTTGAAACCTACTTTGCCCGATGAAGAGGCCCTTAGCAGGTCCTGAAATGTTGCATTTCTTATGTGACATGTCTAACTATAACTAATATTGGTGGCTTTACTTTAGAAGACTGCGTTGCTCTAGCAATATATTTTCTTTTGTCCACTATGGTACCGTCCACCAATTGCTGCACCACCCCACAACTCCAGGTATTCTGGTTAGGTGTGCAGTGCAGATATATACACTCACTGGCCACTTTATTAGGTAAACCTAGCTAGCAACGGGTTGGACCCCCCTTTGCCTTCAGAACTGTCTTAATTCTTCATGGCATAGATTCAACAAGGTGTTGGAAACATTCCTCAGAGATTTTGGTCCATAGTGACATGATAGCATCACGCAGTTGCTGCAGATTTGTTGGCTGCACATCCATGATGTGAATCTCCCTTTGCACCAAATCCCAAAGGTGCTCTATTGGATTGAGATCTGGGTACTGTGGGGGCCATTGGAGTACAGTGAACTCATTGTCATGTTCAAGAAACCAGTGGTGAGATGATTTGAGCTTTGTGACATGGTGCATTATCCTGCTGGAAGTAGCCATCAAAAGATGGGTACACTGTAGTCATAAAGGGATGGACATGGTCAGCAACAATACTCAGATAGGCGTTAAATCAGTGCTCAATTTGGTACTAAGGGGCCCAAAGTATGCCAAGAAAATATCCTCCACACCATTACACCACCACCACATGCCTGAACCGTTAATACAGGCAGGGTGGATTCAAGCTTTCATGTCGTTTACACCCAATTCTGACCCTACCATCTGAATGTTGCAGCTGAAATTGAGACTCATCAGACCAGACATTTTTCCAATCTTCTATTGCCCAATGTTGGTGAGCCTGTGCGAATTGTAGCCTCAGTTTCCTGTTATTAGCTGACAGGAGCGGCACTTGGTGTGGTCTTCTGCTGTTGTAGCCCATCTGCTTCAAGGTTCGACGTGTGGTGCATTCAGAGATGGTATTCTGCATACCTTGGTTGTAATGATTGGTTATTTGAGTTACTGTTGCCGTTCTATCATTTGAAACCAGTCTGCCCATTCTCCTCTGACCTCTAACATCAACAAGGCATTTTCGTCTACACAACTGCCACTCACTGGATATTTTTTCTTTTTTGGACCATTCTCTGTAAACCCTAGAGATGGTCACAGTAGATTAGCAGTTTTTGAAATACTCAGACCAGCCTGTCTGGCACCAACGGCCATGCCACGTTCAAAGTCACCTAAATCCCCTTTCTTCCCCATTCCGATGTTTGGTTTGAACTTCAGCAAGTCATCTTCACCACATCTAGATGCCTAAATGCATTGAGTTGCTGCCATGTGATTGGCTTATTAGCGATTTGTGTTAACAAGCAAGTGAACAGGTGTACCTAATAAAGTGTCCAGTAAAGCCCTGTACACACGATCGGATATCCTATGGATTCTAATCCTAATCCGATGTTTTTTTCCATCGGAAATCCGATGAAACTGTCTTCCATCAGTCTTGCCCACACGCCATCAGTCAAAAAACCGACCGTTTCAAGCGCGGTGACGTAAAACACTCCGATGAGCCGAGAAAAATGAAGTTCAATGCTTCTGAGCATGGGTCGACTTGATTCTGAGCATGCGTGGGTTTTTTATCCGATGGATTTCCACACAGACGATCGGATTTTGCTATCGTTTTTTTTCCCATCGGATAAATTTAAAACATGTTCTATTTTTTCACACCGATGGAAAAAAGACCGATGGGGCCCATACACGATCTGTTCGTCCGATGAAAACAGTCCATCGGACTGTTTTCATCGGCAAAACCGATCATGTGTACACGGCTTGAGTGTATATGCCTGTGTTACCCACTGCATTTCTTTTTCTAACTCCTGCATAACCCAATAGTAACACAGTGGTCACAGGGGGGGGAAGGTAGGCAACTGACACTCTTGAAAGTGTATTATGTGTGTTGATCAAAGATTCTGTGAACAAGGGCCAGGACAGATAGGCATAATTAGTCTAACAATACAGCAGATTTTGTAAATGTATTTGTTTCCAGAAATAGAGTTGCTGTAGAATTGTAAAAGTGGACGCAGGTAGACTTTAAGCGATTTTTAGTGGCTTAAAACACCAGTACAGGATTGTATTGTTTACAGGAGATTTTTTATGTTATATTTTTTCAGGAACAGAGTTACTTTAGTATTTTAACAGTGATCTTTAAAGCAAACCTGTGCTTTGCCCACACCGGCACAGCAACAGATTCACTTTAATTTAGCCCTTAAGCCAGCCATAGACAGTTTGTATCTCGGGCGGTTCATCAGGGAAAGGCCCAGATTCAAATCATGTATGAGCAGGCTGAATGTACCCAAGTTGATTGATCGATCAACTTAGATAAAAACAGCCTGTCGGATTTTACGTGCAATTATTGCTAGCCGCTATTATAACCAGTAGCAGAAATCACTGTGTTCTCCCGGTGGGGGCGGCTCCCTCCCTGCTGGGAGAACACAATGGCTCCACGGGAGGGATTCCCCCATCAACACTGACTGTGTGGCACTGGCACTGAGTGGTGGCAGGAGAGAAAGAAAAGTAAGTATATGCTGAAGTGGAGAAATAAAGCAATCCTGTTGCCATTTTAAATGAGCAAAGCACAATATAACTATAATTTTGGGCTATATACAGTATACAGGATTGAATAGATGCATATCCCACTTTTTTTGGTGAATGCATGTTCAGTTATGGCTTACTTTATTTTCATCTTTTGGTAAAAGCTTGATCCATAGTCTTGTTCACCCTAGCCAGTTCCCATGTTTCAGGTTGTCCTTTGCTAACCATTTTACTATATTTTATTGAACTATACCACATTTATAAAGTGGAAGCTGTATCTACCGCCTTTGCAGTCTTGCAGGCTTGCCCACGTTTTGTGCAGGTTATTGTAGTGAATTGGTGAATGGTGCAATCATGCAGCCATAAGAAAATAACAATCTTCCTCTCTTCTGCCGTGTACACACGACCGTTTTTAATATCATTGAAAAAAACTGCATTTTTCTCAACGTGATTCTTCTCAAGCCTGCCTTACCTACACACTATCGTGGAAAAAAATGTTCGAGCAAAGCGCAGGGACGTACAACACGTACGACGGCACTATAAAGGGGAAGTTCCATTCGCATGGCGCCACCCTTCATGTTAGTAAAGTTTGTTGAGAGACGATTCGCGCTTTTCAGCCTCGTGCTTTTCAGTCCGTTAGAGCGTGACGAATGTGCTATCTCCATTACGAACGCTAGTTTTACCAGAACGAGCGCTCCCGTCTCATACTTGATTCTGAGCGTGCGCATTTTTTTTTCACGTCGTTAAAGCCTACACACGGCAGTTTTTCATGACGAGAAAAACGACGATGTAAAGAACGACGTGAAAAATTAGAGCATGCTCCAATTTTTTCATGGCTGTTTTTCACGTCGTGAAAAATGCTCTGAAGCCCACACACGATCATTTTTAATGACGAGAAAAACGACGATGTAAAAACGAAGTGAAAAATTAGAGCATGTTCCAATTTTTTCATGGCCGTTTTTCACATCGTGAAAAATGCTCTGAAGCCCACACACGATTATTTTTAATGACCATTTTAAAAAATGTAATTTTTCTCGTCATTAAAAACGGTCTGTTATTGCGGCTGTGCAATGAAGGGTATGACATTGATCCAAATGCCTTGTTGCCGTTTCTTCTTGTGTTAGTTATAACTTAAAGATCTCTATATAACAGGCACGTCTTCTACTCTTTATGTAAGGGTCTTTAGCTAATTCATTACCTCTGTCGTACCCTATTGTATGGATGTTGTCTCTAAAGCCTTTCAATATGCGAGGAAATTTTCTACATTGTTTATCGGAAAATTTTCCTTATCTACGCTGTGTACTATTTCCTTTGTCAAAACTATAATAAACTTAAGTAAATGAAAATACCAATCCTCACCAGCACACCTTGGTATAGTAATCGCCTTGTCCTTTATTCATATGAAGCAACAGACATCACAAGCTTGTGTGCTGGCAAAGACTTTTATTTCATTCCATTTATAACATTTATAAAGAGTACATGGGCTTTGAGATGAATAAAGTTTGCCTGCTAAGTACAATACCATGATAGCGGCATATGTAATTACTTGTGATGCTCCTCCTCTGCTTGAAATTATGCCAATTTGTTCTGTGTTCACCTTTTTATCCAGTATACCAGCTGTTAGGTTCATTATAAAAGTGGCAGAAACAGGCTCATGAACAGGTTTTCAAATGTTGCGTGTGAGGAAATGGTGTACAGACTTCAGTACACCATTGATTAATTAAGATACATCTCTGCGTATAGCAAACAAATAATTGCATTAGGAGACCGCTGTTTCCATCACAAAGGATCAGATGGATTGGTTCTACAGAAAGTTTCCAGCTTAGCAGAATCTTCAACCAATATCAATATTCCAAGATTGATATTGTTCCACCTAAGCCTGGTACACACGATCGGATTTTCCAAGGACAAAGCGTAGGATTTTTGTCCGAAGGGCATTGGCCGTGAACTTGTATTGCATACAAACGGCAAAGAATTGTCGGCCAACAAACACAAAACTACGTGTTTTTTCAGCTCTTTAGCGCCACCCTTTGGGCAACTTCTGCTAATGTTGTGTTATGGTTAGCAGTGCTTCTGAGCATGCATGTTTGTACTTTGGATTTTAGTCCGACGGACTTGTGTACACATGATCGGAAAATCCGACAAGACACATTTGTTGTTGGAAAATTTTACAGCATGCTATCCAACATTTGGAAAATCCGACAACAATTGTCCGATGGAGCATACAAGCGGTCGGATTTTCCGACAACAGCCTGCCATCACACGATTCCCGTCGGAAAATCCGATCGTGTGTACGGGCTTAAAGACAGGTCAATTGTTCTTTCCAGCAAATACACACACTATTGAATAGTAGGTAAGTAGTAGTCGGCGCTACACTGACATGCAAATGGGTTAGATAATACAAAAGTTCATAGAGTCTATAAATTACACCAATTTATAAATTACAATGTAGCGGGGTCTCCTTTAAGGCCCCGGGACTACGTTACCCAGAACCCTGTTCGGCACCCAGAGTGCAGTTAGCCACCGCAGAGACTCATGGGAGGGGTTATTTAAGGAGGAGGCGAGGCGGAGCTCGGCCTCTTTGGACACCGCGCTGCAAGCAAGACTTTCTTCCTGTGCGGATCTGCTGCAGTGCAAGGCCTGAAGCCTGGGCCTTGCGCAACTTCCAAAGAGCCTTCCACCCCACTGCGGAGCCTGGGTGGCATCTGACTTGTCGAGTGAGGACATCAGTTGGATCGGGGACCCGATCGTTGCAGACGCTGTGTGCGGATACACAGCAGGGTGGACGTTCCGGACTGGGATCGCGTCTGGAGTGGTGAGCGGGCACCTGCCCAGACCAATAGACTGTGCCGTGTACAAGCCTATAGACTGCATAGGCCCACAGTTTCGCTTATTTGCTGTTCCCCGGGGGGGACCGGTAGCAGGACAGAGTTTAAGTGTCCCTCCCAGTATAGTGTTTCAAGTATTGCCTGTTGTGGATTACAAATTTGCTATTCATCAAGTGCACCACCGAAAGCTGGCATGCGAAGAACTCCATATAGGAGGTGACTGAGATTTATTCCATGTCAGGCCTGACCGGGGTGGGAAGTTTGGGTGTTGTTTAGTGTGCCATAGGGCGCGCATACCATAATAGCTACACGTGGTGAAGTATCGCGCAGCGCCATTATTGTATGCTGTGTTGAATTCTGCAGGGCTCTGCTAACCAATCGCATATGTTGTGTTCTGTCTATGCTACTTTTGATAAGAGTAAACGGTTATATTTAATCGCTGCCCTCAGTGTGTTGTCTTACTGTAGGAGATTATTCCTTGCAAATAACATTTAAATGTGATATACGTATAACCCCTAGACTAGCTGTGCCAGAGTGGGTCGAGCAGATTGCTGGGGGTTGGTGGTGCTGCACACAGGGCCCGAAAAATCAATCCAACGGCTTTCTTAACTGGGGGTAGCGCTACAACAACAATAAATTACGTTCTTTCCACCTGTTGAAAATGCATGTTAGATTTGTAGGAACTCATATCTGATTGCAGTATATTGCAGCTGCATCTGAAATCGCAGCGTTAAAGTGGAAGTAAACCCTCCTATTGTTTTCAGCCAAGGAAGCTGCCATCTTGGCCTCTGTTAAATCTTTAACTGCCATGATGCTGCACATGTGATCAGTTATAACACCAGCCATTGGATGGTTTGACAGTTTGGTTGAGAGCACAACCAATGTGTCAGTTAGCATTCCCGGCATGCCGGGAATGTAACTGTTTTTTGAATTTGTTAAATTGATGGGTTTACTTCCGCTTTAAGGTCTGTCACAGAACATACCTGAAGTAAAAAGTAAAATTTTCCCTCTGTTTGTGCTTCACCAAGGCAGGGAGCCCAGGTATAACATCTCCCTTACCTTATTCATTAGCTGTGGCCTTATATTATATAGGCCACCCCAAAACTGATATTTTACTGTTCGGTAGATGTTGGAGAGGTAAACCACCTGATTCCTAAAAGTTCCTTACATGTCTTGGGTTCCTATTGGTAAGATTTCTGCACTTGATCTCCGAAACCTGAACACCTGTTGTGGTCACTATTAGGGGATTCTTCTCTCCATTTTGGTTCTTAGACTTTATAATGTAGAATATGCTCCTTGAAACGTTGGGACGCTCAAAAGTGGGCAGCCACATCCAAAATTCCCAGGTAGACAGGAACAAATTTGAGAATTATGACAGGGAGATTCATAATAACGGAACATCCAAGATATATAGGAAGCTTAATAAATTCCAGCTATAACTAACGACAACGTGTACATTTTGAGATTTGTTGCTCCACTTCTAGACCAGCCGTTCCCAAACATTTTACATAGCGGAACCCTTAAAATACATTTCTGGTCTCAGGGGAACCCCTGTTATTAAGTATCATATCTACAGCTCACTGTATGTCACTGTGATGGTCAGTGGGAAGAATTCCCCTCACATTTGTGGTCATTTTGAAGAATCTCCCTCTTTTTTTTTAACAGAACAGAAACAGAAAGAATCTCCCTCTTTACATATACTTTAAAATATCATTGGTGTCAGTGGGAACTTATCTGAGAGGTAGGAATTGCTACTTGCTCAAGGAACTCCTAGCAACCTCTGGAGGAACTCTAGAGTTGCACGGAATCCTGACTAAGAAAGGCTGCTCTAACCATCCATTGACACATTATACTCCTTATGGTACTTGGGGCCGTAAACCTATGGGGTACTTGGCTAATATGCTTTGAACAGAATATACAGGTATGTGTGCTAGATGGAAAAAAATATCTTTTGGTTGGCCTGTCCCTTCCAAAGTTCATAATGATTATATATTCTGTATGGCTAGCTATGCAGAAGTTATAGATATATAGAACATTCAGACAGTGATTAGAGTGAGTCTGTGGTTGTTAGTTGAGATATGCTATCACATATAGTTATATATCTGACTTCCTGTCCAGTCAGTCCATTATATATTGCCTCTCCCTATGAAATAGCTGATAAAGTAGTAATCAGTCTGCACTCAGCAGCAAAGTAAATGTGAGTACAGTATGAAATATGCTGTCTTTCAATGGCGTTATATGGCACACAAGCTTGGGTTTTTGGTTTAGTGCCTGTGATTTATCATTTGAATTTCATCTCTATTTCCTTCATCATCACTAATATTCCCGCATACATGATAGATGTGGTATTTCCCTGGTTAATGTTAGCCTCTAAGGCTTGAATTGTAATGGGAGCACATACCAAGATAAATATGAAGTCTTTTATTGCTGATTTCTCCTTTCCAAAATCCTTATTGCCTGGGTGTCATGTTGACCCTCTGGCTTAAATAAATTCAGAGACATTGATTTGTAGCAAAGGCGCAGGTCAGGAGTTCTGTGACTTCACCAACTGCATGCCTGTTCATAGTCAGTAATGCTAAATGAATATCAGCCAAAGACAGCTAGGTAATAAGTATTTTTTTAAAGGAGGAGCATTAAAATGAATATAATCTGAGGAAGTTCAAAGTGGACCTGAAATCGAAAAGTAAAGATTTGTGAAGTTAGAGGAAACATTGTGAAAGGTTAAAGGGGAACTCCACGTTGGTGGGGAAAAAAATAGCAAATAAAAATGTAGCGCACCCCCTGAGGAGCCGCAGGTGAAATGGGATCCCCCACCCTGCACAGCCAGGCACACAGAATTTTCAGTCTCCCAGAGTCAGAAAACAGTCCAGCACTTTGTTTTGTTATTTATTGAGGGGATTAAAACTTGGATGGGGAGTAGGGGTATTATGGGATGCCCACTTGACTTCAGAACAATTTCAGGGACAACTTTTCCTATATACAGTCTATATACACTCCTCTGCTTCCTCCAGCACACTTGCTTGCAGAACTCCGCTGGCACACTGATAAAAAAAATCATCTGACACAGCACTTAGTCAGATGTTTGAGCAAAAGCCTGTTATAGGCTGGAACCCAAGGCCCCTTTAGGTGTTTAGCAAAAGTCAGTGTCTAGCTTACATCCCTGTGGCTACTGATCCCAGCACCACCACTTCAGGGACTGTCAGCTTACCTGGCTGCAGCTGCCCCTTTCACTAGCCCTCCTGGCTACTTCTCCACAGTCATCCCAGACTAACACCACAGTCCTCTCAGACTTCACACTCACCAGCCCACCCAGCTAACTTTTCAGGAGAACTTTTGGACGGGCTGACACTGCTCCTGCTGTCCTCTGCTTGCGTCCTCTGTGTGTCATAGAGGGTTCCTCCAGCACCCAAGCCCCAGGCCCCCCCCCCAGACCAGGGGGCACCCCAAGGGGCCACTGGCAGCCTCCTCAGCACTCCTTCTACATCTTCTACCCGACTGCCCCAGCTGGCATGACTTATGAGTATTTATGAGGTGGCCTTCCCCCTGCCAGCCCATTTTGTTGGGGATTGGCTGGGGCCCTCATTAATACTCCAAACAGCTCCTCCTAGACTCCACACTCTACTTCTGGAAGCTTCTCCAAGGTTCCAGAAAGCAGGGGGAGTCACCAGAGATGCTGCTTGCTAAGTCATCCAGCCTCTCTGAGTCACTCAGCCGTGACCCAGATTCAACCCATGCCTGGCTCTTAGCCAGGCTAAATTTTCGTACACTACAACTATATACACTAGCACACTAGAGGGTGCTACAAAAAAAAAATATTATAGCGTATACAATTGTGACTCAAGTCATATTGTAATTAAATGTTATTAAAAATCATCCTTTCTTTTTCAATCTGCAGCCGCTGTAATTTTCTGTAAAATACAATGCAAAATGGCTACCTTGAGGCGTTCTGTACACAGATGGTGTAGAATGTAAGCTAATGTAAAAATGTAATATCTGTAATATAAAAAAGCTAAACAAATGCACTGTAGTATTGGTAATACAAAAAGACAAAACAAATGCATGGTCTACTAGATCTGCATGTTCTGCGTACTATGTTTAGGTGTTAGGCTTCCTTCACATGGCCATTTAGCTGCATAGGTTGGATTCCAGCAGCAAGAATCAGCTTATTCTTGCATTTGGAATAACAGGTATAGGCTGACAGCAGCCATTGCTGTTCGAATATAGCTGTGCAACAATTGCTTACCTTCAGTTAGGGACAAGTGTCCAAGCCACATCAGCGCGATTTGACATGCGATTTGACGGGTCAATAGGAGCATCCCAATCGGCACCGCACTGATTTCCAAAAGTAGTTCCTGCACTACTTTTGGCGACTTTGGAGGGCGATTTCAATAGACATCTGTGCATGAACCCACACAGATGTCTTTCAAGTCGCCCCCGAAGTCAGACTGATGAACTCGCACAATTTCAAAGCCGTGTTCATTGTAAACTAGGGCTCAAACATGGAAGCTGTATGGTTACAATGCACAGCTGCAACAGGTTTTGCTCTCTAGTTTTAGTAAATCAACCCCATAGTGTGTTATATGTATTTGCCTGGCCATGTTGTATGTTTTGTTTTTCTATATACTGCTTTCATCTGTCACATTTTATATAAAACTGATCTTATAAATAAAGAATGAATAAAACAAAAATCTGGTGTATTTTTGTCACTCATCAGGTATTGTGCGGTCGTTTTAAGGCAGGCAGAATTTGTAGATTTTTTAATTTTCAAGAGATTAAGCTTCTGCACACCAACAAGAAGCAAAGCAGATAGATAGCTGCACGGGCCTTTCATTTTGACAAGACAGAAAGGAAGATTGTTTCATATCAGCCTGTTTTTTTTAATTCATCAAGGGGCTGTGATTAAATGAAGTATACTAAATACAGAAAGTATTGTGAAGATAATGGTATTAAATGAAATAGAAGCAAAATCCAGGAGAAAGTATATCTTACACTTACAGCACTTGGGAATGCATTGGCTTTATTATTTGGAGAAAAGGAAACCAATATTTTTACTATACTTTTCTCCTGCCATAGCAACCTGTCATATTAGTATGAAAAGACCATTGTGAATATTTAATGGTGTTCTGCTGTATAAAAACAGCCAATTATTTTATCATTGAGATAGCTAGCACGGGCACAGGGCCTGTCCTAGGGCCCTAATAGTAGGATTGGGTCCCAGCTACCTCTGCTCTAAAATAGTTAAAGTTGAGTTCCACCCACATAATTACAAACTTTTCCCCACGCACATCTTTTTGGCAGGCTTAAAATGCATTGACAGTTTTTTTTTTTTTAGTTCTATTTATTATTATTATTATAAAAGATTTGTATAGCGCCAACAGTTTAGGCAGTGCTTTACATAATAAAAGGGAGACAATACAGTTACAATACAATAAAATACAAAAGGATTAAGAGGGCCCTGCTCAGAAGAGCTTACAATCTAATAGGGCGGGGCAGGTGGTACAAAAGGTTGTAACTGTGGGGAATGAGCTGATGGAAGTGGTAAAAGATTAGTTGAAGACGTGATAGGCTTCCCTGAAGAGATGAGTTTTCATGGATTGCCTGAAGGTAGCAAGAGTAGGGGATAGCCGGTTAGGGTGAGGTAGCAAGTTCCAGAGGATGGGAGAGGCTCTGGAGAAATCCTGGAGACGAGCATGGGAGGAGGAGATGAGAGAGCTTGAGAGTAGGAGGTCTTGAGAAGAGTGGAAAAGACGGTTTGGGTGATATTTGGAGACAAGATTGGTGATGTAGCTCGGGACAGAGTGTATTTTTGGGGAAAAAATTCTCATTGGATCTTTTCCATAGTAATTTTCTTGAGAGTACGGTGATCATTTCATGCCACCCCTACTCGTTACATGGAAACCCATCCTTTACTATTTCTAGTTTATGCATTGGGGTTGATTTACTACAACTGGAGATTGCAAAATCTGGTGTAGCTGTGCATGGTAGCCAATCAACTTCTAACTTCAGCTTGTTCAATTAAACTTTGACAATAAGCCCCCGTTCACATCGGTGCGATTTGACATGCCGGCAATAAGAGCGTCCTAATAGGTGCAACGTCGACTTTGCGGTGCCACACCGATTTCCAAAAGTAGTTCCTGCACTACTTTTGGTGACTTCGGGGGCCATTTCAATAGACATCTGTGCATGAACCCACACAGATGTCTTTTTAAGTTGTCCCCTTGTTTTTAGTGCCATTACTGTCATCTTCCTGGGTACCTCACCGCGGCAAGGTACATCATGTCCTGCTGCGCATTGGCTCATGGGATATGAGTGTTATCAATCCCAGGAGTCAATGGGGTTGATTTTCTAAAGGAAAATCCACTTTGCACTTGAAAGTGCACTGAAAGTGCACATGGAAGTGCAGATGCTGTACATCTGAGGGGGACATGCAAGGAACAGCATTTTAGCTTGCACATGATTGGATGATAAAATCAGCAGAGCTTCCCCTAATTTCAGAGCTTCCCCTCAGTTTTACAGCGATCTACAGCGACTGCACTTCCATGTGCACTTTCAAGTGCAAAGTGGATTTTCCTTTAGTAAATCAACCCCAATGTGTCTCCGCCGCTATGTCAACCTGCCACCGCACTTTGTTTATGAGCATGCGCGATACCGGGAGCAGCGATGTACCTGGAACTAGATAGTAGTGGGCTTCAGCTGCCCACAATGAATCGCGCTCAGGGAGGACGCAAAGTAAATTTTTTAAATGAATGTTTCTTTCCTAAACCGACATGTTATATTAATGCCGATTGATGTAGGATTCACTGGCAACAACATGGGCATGTTTAAAAAAAAAAAAGAAAAAAAAAAGAAACTCTGCTTTAATATGGAGGACTCAGTACAGTATTTCTGTCCTTGTGGAAGCTTTACATGACCACCACTATAACCCAGGGTCATCAATAGCCTTTAGCAGTACAGTACGCAGGTTCTTGATTTGCATTTGCAGAAAAGGTTTCAAAACTGTAGGTTAATGACAACATCCCATTTCTACTAATACCTAGGCCCGGCCATCCTTTAGATATGTTGCTGTGTCTTAGAAAGTACAAACATATTAAAAATTTGTTTTGTCTACTGTCATATGTTGTCTCACAGCTGCCAATAGGATTCTAACCTGTAAAGAAAAATATAATTTGAAGAATGAATGTCTGAATCCTATTGGGCAACATAAAAAAAGCGTACTTTTCATTTTTAACAGATTTTTTGGATCTATGGTCTCAGACTTGTGAAGCACATTTGCTGTGTGCTGTACATATTTGTCTCATTTAAAATGAAGAGCACAGATCTTTGTTTCACTCACTCCATATATTGCTACGATACATATGTCCTCTTCTAGGCCAGTCGCTCTGCACTGCAGGGTACATGTCTGTCACCATGGCAACTACAGCACTGCTCTAACACAGCGATGCCCTGTCCTATCTATATCACCCAGTGTAAGGTTTATTGAAAGCTACCCTAAACAAGCCATTCAGTGTGTAAAATCAGGAACCTTTAATAAAATTACTTTTTGTTAAAGCTGTTTAAATGATTTAGTAGATACTGGTAACGCAAGGGAATTCAAAGTGCTTGCACATCACCAGAGAACAGTGGGTGATGTATAACATATCACCATGTGTAATGGAAGGTGCTTAGAATTGCATAATAAGCTTTGGTGTGTGTGTGTGTGTGTCTTTATTTGTCTGTTTCAGTCACATTCTCATTTACTTTCCTATGCGTCTGAGAGAGATGTGTAAATAAACGCACAGTGCTAATTGAAAGCTACAGCAGTATTATTAAAAAGCCTTAATGTAATGTATATTGATGTCTGCACAGACATGATAAATATCTGGACACTGTTCTAATTCCCTTTTGTGCTACAGTATATACTGGGAAAACAGCAAGATTCATTCAAATGTAATTGTCTAGACCTTTTGAAAAAAAAAAAATATATATATGTGGATTCTTGGGCTAATAGTGTTAAAGGGCCAGTAGACTCCATTGGCACCTCTTTGTCATATTACAGCTGCCCCTGACCTCTGTCGGAATGCTTGAAATTCAAAAGTTTTCTGCCAGGGGGTGAATATGTCTTGAATAGGCCAGTCACTACAGCAAGGGCCCTGTAGTTCTGTTAGATGGGGGGAGAAAGGGGTCGTGGAAAAATGAGAGTTCTGGGTGAACTCTTTTGTGCGCTCCGCTTATAAGCATAATGCTAATTTTGTGGCTAAAATTCCATCTTTTCTTTTTTTTTTTGACTGATTGGTAGGTATGAATACAAAACATATATACAATTGCTTCTTGACCCTAGAAAATGAACCTTTTGTAATGTCATGCTTGTGAGTCCCCCTGACCCTCTAGTCCTGAATTGTATTTTATTTGTACTGTCTTTCTTTATTTTGCCACATAAATCATGAATAATAATAATCATTTTTTACAAATTTTACATGCTGACCAAATTATTGTACACAGATTATCATGGTGGCTTAGTTTGTTTGAACCTGCCATGTCATATACAGGCTGAAATGGCCAGCTTAGGCTTTTAGATTTTTATTTTATATCTAAGTGTAGCGGCCTCCACTCTCTCACTCCGCTGTTGGCTGGTTTCTGCTTGTCTAGGGGTACCTTGGAGGAGAAAGTGCGGGGTCACCACGCCAAGCCTTCACCGCAGATGTTTATGTGGTGTAAGCACAGTTCCTTTACCTTCGGGTCGGTGTTCTGAGTTTGGAGCCTCCGCTTCTCCCGTGGAACAGTGTCTGCCAGTAAATGAGCCCCACACCAATAAAAGTCCAACACTCCTTTATTCTTCAATATCAGGATGAAACACAATCAGTTGGACTCCCTCAACGAACAGACAGGGGGTGTGGATACGAGTAGGCCCAGGCACAATGAACTCTCCTATTCCTCTATCAGCGAATAGGTTTGGCACATAATCGATGCCACCTGTTGAGAATCTTGGTCGCTGCCACCGACCGGATGAACGATGAACCTTCCTCCTGACTGCACTTGGCCCCTGTATGGGAAGATACCCCTCCGGGCGGTCTCCTGAGGCTCACCCGGCACCGGCAATCTGCTGCACCAGGTCTTCGGGTGAGTAGCTCCTCCGGTCCCTTACGCCTCTGTATTCGGGTACCCCACTCCCGGGGTCCCCTAGGAAATCCTTCCCTCGCAGAGCCCAGCGGAGGCCTCCAACCGAGTACCTCACCCCAGGCTGAAGGTGCCTGGGGTGGAACACGAGCTCCTGGCGTCCAGGCCTAGGCCGCCTGGACACCGACCACGAACCACAGCCCTCAGGCTGAAGGTGCCTGGGACTCGACAAACCGTGACCAAAATGGCCGACCCCTTTATACCCTCCCCCAGCAAGCCCAGCGGAGTCCCCGCCCCGCTGTACTCATGCTGCGAGAGGCCAAAAAGGGTATGCCACTGCAATGATGGCTCAACCCCGGGCCCAAAGTGACAGCGCCACCCGCCGGGCCCCAGGGAACCACACATCACAGATCCCCCACCAAATTCAAACATGACAGAAAAGCATACACCCGCTACATAAGATTACCTTTTTATTTTGTCAGTAGCTGACCAATGTAGGATTGTCTGATTTGTATTTGTCCTGATATCAAATAGGTGAAATGAAGATTAATATTGGGCTGTTTTTGTGGGGATAAAAAAATGCATATCAGTAGTAGGTGGACTATAGCTAAACATATGTTCAGATATCATGGCACTATTTTAATTTTTTCTGCCTCAAAACTTAAAAGAGAAGCATGACCAAAGATTTTTTGGCCATACCTCTTTTGTGGCTCACAGGAGTACAATTAGGCCTAGCACACAGGCCTTGGTTATACAAAAGAAAACTAACGGCTCCGGTCAGAGCCGCTGTACTAACAATGTACTAATGTAACAATCCGACATTAGTACAGTGATCTTCCTCACTGAGCTGTTGTGTTCTGACAAGGAGACGGCCCCCCCGCTGGAACACTCTGATCAGGGCTCTCAGCCTGAGAGCGCTGATCGGGAGCCGGTTGGCCGCTGGTTTTCCAGCATGCCCGGCTGCTGTCGGACCAGCTGCCATACACACAGGCTGAATGTTGGCCGTTTTTTATTGAACCGACCGATGTTGCCCGACTTTCGGCCTGTGTGTACTAGGCTTTAAGCAGCTCATAGATGAGTCATCTCTTTTTTTCAACCAGCGGGTGTGGATGGGGGAATATTCCCTGCTGAGCTATTGTATTCTGACAGCAGGGAGACTTCCCTGTCATCGGAATACACTGATCAGTGTTGCAAGCTATAGCCTGCAATGCTGATTGAGCAGGCAAAACCCAACAGGGCGGTTGACTTCTTTGCAACCTCCCTGCCCATACATGGGCTGAACCATCCGAATTTTGATCTATGTATGGCTGGCTTTACTTTTGTTCTTCTGTGATCCAGAAGCTGGTGCCCGCTATCAGTTGACGGGGCAGAGCTGTGCCATGCTCTAGAAGGATCCCATCAATATTTTGGGGATCCACCTGCTGTCTAACTGACAGTTGGCTCCGCCTTTCAGCGTGTGGCTGAGAAATGTAAACAGCTGTGCCAGCCCCCTCCTCAGCCTGGCTCTTTAGTGAGTGCTGGAGGAGCAGAGCAGAGGGCAGTGAATTACAGCAAAGAACTGAGTGATCAGCGGTCATGTGATTGCTCAGTTCTCAGCATGGGACAGCTGCATCTCGACACAGGGGCTGCAGCAGGGAGGTAAATATTAAGGTTTGTTTTTTTCATATCCCATGCTTCTCTTTTAAAGATCTGTAAGGGCTTCCCATATGTGGGTACAGTTTTAACCTTTGCAGAGTGGACTGACTAATCCTGTGTAGGCTGTTTGGCTCAATTTCCAATTATATTGGCTAGTCTAAAGTGTCCTTTTTGAATATTAAACAATCAGATGTTGTATAACAGATATTGTAGATATGTTTATTTGATGGCCACTTACGTTAGTATAAGGTCATCATACAACTGTTTCGCAATTTATGCACCCCAGAAGTCTGTCTCAAACTTCTAATCTCTGAGACGTCTTAATAAAACGGATAAAACAAGTTGCAATCTATTTTTTTTGTTTCAACAACTATGTAGTTTCAGGGCCTACCTAAATAATTTATTCAGCCAAGCCATTACAATTTGTTGGTGTGCTTTGCTAATCTATCACATTTAGAGTTACAATTAAGACAATCATTCACATATTCTTATACAAATCACACAGTTTATCATTTCAGTTCAAATCTAAGCAAGAAATATGAGTGCGTAGCCAGCCAAAAAACAAGTGCATCAACAAACCTACACTGTTTCAATCAGGCTTTGGAGCCGTTTTTGCTTCAAATGAGGAGTGATTTTCAGCAGGGAATAAAAATAGCCCACGGTATCCAATAATCGACTCATGTATGTACACCTATAGGCTTTTACAGTATGTTGTGATTTCCAGGTATGGTAGAAAGGCACAGTATTCATAAAGAATGAACTGCAGGCATATAATCTAAGAGTGAATGGAAAGTGATCAATCACGCAACAGCAATTTAACACGCAAAAAACTGTGCTTTTCATGCTAGAAAATCACAGCATTAAAGAGCTGCCATGTGACTGCACACTGTCATGTTAAAATTGTTTTAACAGAGCTAACAATAGTGTATAAGAAGGAAAAACATCATCAGTGTGCTTTAGAAAAAATGTTGTGCATACAGATATCGGCTAAAGCAGGGGTACTCAGGGAAACTCAATTTAATCATGAGCTGCATCAGCAGTATGGTTGCCCTGAAATGGCCAGTTGTATCTGGGGTGCGCTATGTTCAGAGTGCAGGTTTCAGGAGTGCATTATGTACAGAGTGCTGTGTTCGGGAGTGTCTTACACACAGAGTACAGGGTTCAGGGGTGCGCTATGTACAGAGTGCACAGCTGAGGAGTGCCTTATGTACAGAGTTCAGGATTATACTATGTACAGACTTCAGAGTTCAGGAGTGCCTTACGTACAGAGTACAGTGTTCAGGGGTGCGCTATGTACAGAGTGCAGAGTTCAGGAGTGCCTTATGTACAGAGTACAGGGTTCAGGGGTGCGCTATGGACAGAGTGCAGCTCCAGGGGCACTATTTGCACAGGGTGCAGAGTTCAGAGGCACGCTATGTACAGAGTGCAGGGTTTAGGGGTGCGCTATGTATAGAGTGCAGGGTTCAGGAGTGCATTATGTACAGTGTGCAGAGTTCAGGAGTTTGCTGCAGAGCTCAGGGGTGTGCTGTGTACAGAGTGCAGGGTTTAGAGAGGCACAGTGTGCAACCCCAAACTCCCAAAGCTTCTTCGCATTTCTACTCTATACTACCTGGCCTGGCTCTAGTACATCCCTGTGTAGGCAACTCTACTGCCTCCCTGTGTAGGCGGCTATACTCCCTGTGTAGTCAGTTTTAGTAGCTCCTTGTGTAGGTGGCTCTGCCTCGCCTTGCAGGGAGATCAGTCTCTCTCTCAGATCTGGGAGATCTGTTCCTGCTGTGAAGTATGTGCAGCGATCTGTTGGATTCGGGGGACACTGAGAGGAAAGCTGTCCTTCTGTGTTTACAAGTGACAGCGGGGAGCGGGAGTGGAGGTTTAGAGCTGGAGGTGACAGAATGGAGGTTCACCACGGTTCAGCTGCAAAACTGGGTGCAAGTGCCACATGACAAGGCCTGGTGGGCCGGATTCAGTTTGAAGGCCTTGTGTTTGACATATGTGGGTTAAAGCATATGTAAACCCAAGCAATAACTTCTCCTTTTTGCTCCCTTATAGTTTGATAAATATACCATTAATAGTATTTTGTTATATTTTTCTTTTACTGAAATTTTATTTAAATTTTTCCAATACAATAAGAAAGATAGGGGAAAAAACTGTATAAAAACAAGAGTAGCCAAAGAATATCAATACATCTTGTGCGAATAATGCTCCCCAAATACAAAGTGAGAGCGGCAGCAGCCTTATACTATAAATTAGGGCTGTTACTGATTAAAAATTTTGTGTTCGATTCGTTTTCGTTTTTTTTTTTAATCGATTAATCGACTAATTTTGAATAATTATAACGCACATACAGATCCAACTACTTTTGGCTGACCTCCTTGCAGGCTGATTCCCAGTGCAGCTACCAACCACTGGAAAAATGGATAGCAGGATACAAAAAACACACAAAGGCAGCGCTCGATGGGTATAGCATTAAAACTTTTATAGTCTTCAAGTAGGTAACAAAATAAATATTGCACTGGAGATAAAATCAATGTAGCTACATAAACTGTAAAAATGGTGTGAGTAATACCAAACGGTAGCAAAAAGCAGTCATAAAAACATGTAGCTAAGTAGGATACTGGTATAAAAATGTGTACAACGATACCACTGCTGAATCCAGATGAGGAGGGGTAACATCAGTCTGTCGGCATGTAGATGTCCCGTGAAGGGAACTATCACAACTCCCAGTGGATGGCTGTAGAATCTCAGGTTGATAGAGGGAAGTGATAGAGGGTAGTGTAAAAGCCCTTGCGTGTGGCAGATAGTAAGGTCCCGCCGACATGCAGATATGAAGGCACAGCAAAGGATCCCTTCAGATGGACACGGCAAGCCCCGCCGGTATCCGTGACGTCACCGGATCTCCGACGGAACTCCCTGAAGACCCGACAGCCGGCGGAGAGGTGAGCACCGATCAAAAGAATTTTGATCGATCAAAAAGATTAATCGATTAATCGAGGAATTAATAGTTAATTTTCACAGCCCTACTATAAATAAACATGAATAAAGCAAGACTTGCAGGGCATCAATTTATAAGAGCAAGTTGAACGTCTAAAGCCTCGTACACACGGCCGAGAATCTCGTCGTCAAAAAACACGTCGTTTTTCTCGACGAGATTCTTGTCAAGCTTGACAAGCTTCTTGTCAAGCTTTCTTTGCATACACACTGTCAATTCCAAATATGGTCGTTGTAAAGCGCGGTCACATACAACACGTACAACGGCAGTATAAATGGGAAGTTCTATTCCAATGGCGCCACCCCTTGGGCTGCTTTTGCCGATCTCGTGTTACCGCGTGTTGGTAAAGGTTTGGGGAGAGACGATTCACGCTTTTCAGTCTTCGTGCTTTCAGTTTGTTTTCTGCGGTTCAGTTTGCGCTTGTGGGTTCGTATCTTGTCTTTCAGGGCGTGTAGTCAGGTCGTGTCTGTTTTACAGTGCGTTCTTGTCCGCTCGTTTCTGATTTTCAGGTCGTTCTTCATAGGCCTTGCTGTGCTTAAGTGCGTTCTGTTTAGTACGTTCTGATCAGACGACCGTCTTCTAGCCATGTTGCAGGTACGTTCTCGTCGTAGAGTTCGTGCTGTGCGGGCGCTTGGTGTTGGTCTGCTTGTCTTGGACCAAGACGAGTCCATGAACAGGGTGAGGAGGAGTTCATGGACCAAGAATTGGTTGCTCCAGCGGGACCAATTCTGTCATATGCCTCTGTTGCGGGAGATCCAGGAGAATAATTCTGATGACTACAGGAATTTTCTTAGGATGTCTGACCCCGTCACCAGGCAGGACACCGTTATGCGGGAAGCCATCACTGCTGAGCAGAGGCTCATCACCACGTTGCGATATCTGGCGACTGGGAGAAGTCTGCAGGTCCTCAAGTTCACGACAGGCCATCCCCCCCAGGCTCTGGGCCTCATAATCCCAGACACCTGTTCTGCCATCATCCAAGTCCTGCAGGAGGACTATATTAGGGTAAGTTTTCTCCCTTAACATCACATTCTATGTATTTAATGTATGCTAATGCATTGTATTGCTTTCATCCTTCCCTAATTACCATGATTGTAATATGCTGTGAATGTCCCCTTTGTCCCCATGCATGCTGTAAGCTTTTAATAACCCTTTTTTGGCGTACATGCATATTTGCCTTCACTAACCTCTCCAGCATGCCATCCTGGGCCCAAACACACCTAGCCTAGTCACTTACCATTGTATTTTGTCAGCTCCATTGTAGTGCTTTACCCCCCCCCCCCTAAATACCCCCTAAAATGATTCCAAATGTATATTTTTTTTATATTTTTTGTGTTCACAAACTCATCTAGCCCCCCCCAAATATTTTTACAATAGTCCATCAGAGGGGGTGATGAATATGATACTTGAGCCTTCTATTTTAGTATTTTAAAACACATTAAACTGAAAGTTCTACTCATGTTGGCCAAGAATGTATTTTTGTATAATCTGCTTGCAATGTTATGTGCAAAAGTAGTAATGTTTCTTTATCTTGTTTGACTCCACAGCTTCCTTCCACGCCACAGGAATGGCAGACTGTGGCCTCCCATTTTGCCACGTGGTGGGACTTCCCCAACTGCGGAGGGGCAATAGATGGGAAGCACGTCCGCATCGTGCAACCACCCCAGTCAGGGTTGTTTTTCTATAACTACAAGGGGTTTCATAGCATCGTGCTGATGGCGGTGGTGTCAGCACAGTATGAGTTCCTCTATGTGTATGTGGGGAAGAATGGCCGGATGTCCGATGGGGGAGCCTTCAGCCAGACGGAGTTTGCCCTCCGTCTCCAGAGTGACGACCTTGCATTGCCACCGGATGCAGGGAATGTTGAAGGACTCCCCTTTGTGTTTTTGGCTGATGAAGCCTTTGAACTTGGACCACATCTCATGAGGCCATTTCCCAAGAGGACCCTGACCCCGGAGAGGAGGGTGTTCAACTACCGGCTAGCCAGGGCCCGAAGAGTCATGGAGAATGCCTTTGGGATAATGGCCAGCCGGTTCTGCCTTTTCATGACACCAATTAACTTGGCGGAGTACAAACTGAACTATATAGTGTTCTGTTGCTGCATGCTGCATAATTTTTTGCGCATAAAATCACCAAATTATATGGCCTCAATTGGGCCTGAGGCTGGACTTTCGGGGGACAATTTTTTGCGGGGCCTTGAAGCTGGCCGTCCTGGCTTGCCCCCCCAAAACGCCCGTGAGGTTCGGAAGAAATATGTTGAGTATTTCACGGGTAGGGGGGCAATTCCTATGCCAGGCAATGCATAAAAGCTTTTTTCCAAACAAAAAATAAAAATCTGGTTTAATCTGATTTTTGGATGTATTGCTTGTGTTTCTTTTAGCTGTCTCCTAGTTTTTCCTAGTGCACTTGTAGTGCCAAGTGTAATTTCCTTTAGTAAATAGCAACCATTTGACTGGTAACACCAAAAATATACACAAAAAAGGTTATAGCGGATTTGACAAAGAAGCTACACTTTGTTGTTGTTCATAAATTTTACTCTGTGCACATTCACACATGGTAAATATAAAATTTTTGGTGTTAGAAAACTTTTTTTTTTTTGGCCATAAACAGGCCTTTTTTTTTTGGTAATAAAATACAAAACTCTCATTACCATACAACAAAATACAACATTGTAAACCTCTCGGCAATATCAGAAATTGTATTTTAGTAACAATGTCTCTATCTGCCCTTCATAAGATGTCACCCCTGAACAAGCCAAAACTTGAAGATGCACACAATTTATAGGGTTTTTAAAAAGGGGTATTTCCCTCCTGATCCCTATTGTCAACTTGTGCTATCTGCCATCATGGGTGATCAATGGACGTGTTTTGGGGGTGCAACCCCTTCTTTCTTTCACCTACTTGAGTTGCAAGGAAGGGGTTGCACCCACAAATCCTGTACATGGATATCCCCTGATGGCAGATGGCACATGTTGACACACTGTGTGCATCTTCAAATTTTGGCTTGATTGTATAAAAGTGCAAAAATGTCAATAAAAAAATAGAAAAATAGAAAAAGGGGTGTTTTATGTGTAGCGACCTCACCCCTCTCACCCCTTCTCATTCTCGGCTTGTCTTTCTTTGTCTAGGGGTGTTAGTGCTGGGGGGAGGGATTAGATACACCACGGCCCATGTCCTCCATAGTGAAGAGGTGAAGGCCAGAAAGATCGGGCTTTGTGTAGGTGTCCTAGAGTCAAGTCCTGTACTTCGTCCCTGACTCCTTTGCTGCTAGTAACCAGAGTTCCACACAATGAATAGGTCCAACACAGTTTTATTATTCTCAGCGAATAAACACACAGCACGGTTAAGTTGGATTCTTTTGCAACCACTTAGTCTCAATGGGGTTAGGTCGAAGCACAATCCTTTCCCTTCTCTTGCCATCCACTGTGGTATCACCAGTGGCACTGGCGAATAGTCACTGCCACTGACTATGTGAAATAGAACATGAATTTAACACGGCCCCTGTCAGGGGAAGGATATCCATCCAAGGGAGATACCGGAGGCCTCTCTGTCACCAGTGATGCTGCGCCGGACTCTCCAGAGAAGTTCTGCACACCAGACCTCACAAACTCAGACACGGGCACCCAAGGAGTTAGGGCCCCCTCGGATTCCTCCACCCTCGCGGAACTCAGTCGAAGGTTCTGAGCCCCAGGCATCCGCCATAGTACCTCACCCCAGGCTAAAGGTGCCTGAGATGGACTCCATCTCCTCTCCGGCCAGGTCAAAGGCACCTGGGCCCGGAACACCGGAACGCCAGCACCCAAGCTGAAGGTGCCTGGGTGCGGCCACGTCCTCTGACTCTGCACTCTGAACCCCGTGGTAAGGGCGTCCGCCCCTTTTATCTCCTCTCCCTTCGCGCCACAGCGGGTTCCCCACCCCGCTGTACCAGCTCCAGGGGAGGACAAAAAGGCACAGTCCTGCAGTGTGAGTTCACCTCCGGCCCCCGGCAACAACGCCACCTATAGGCCCAGGGAACCTCACACCACCAGAGTCCTCCAAGAACCATAAAATGACCTCAGATTCCCTCGCAATCAGTGCATCTGGGTTACACTACCACCCAGATGCTTCCCCTAAATTCAAATACCCGCTACACTCTCCCTCCCCCCCCCCCCGGTGATTTGACACTGGTCCCCAGTGTCTGGTGCAAACCCATGTCTCCCAAGAAGTGGCAACATAAGTCTGACCCAGAGACCAACTACACAATTTAACCCTGAATTGTGCCAAGACCTAAAATGGGAAAAGGGAAAATAGAAATGTAAAACAATAAAACTTTCAATAAAATACTCTTTAACATTTACACTTGTACAATTTCCCCCCTTGCTATCTAAGGACCACCCCATTCTCAGCAGCCTTGACAGACGAGTCTCCTGCAGAGGGGAAAAAAAAATAATCCACATCCTAACATCATATATGTGTTTGCTTGGAATGAATGGGTCTGTCCGAGAAGAAACCCACTCACTCCAATGAGTGTTGCAAAATGTTAACAAAAATAAAAAAATCGTTGCGCAACACTGCCACCTGGTGACAATGCCGCGGTAAAGACACTTATCACTTCCAGATGAACTTTTCTCTCTTGATCTTTCTTCTCTGTGACCCTACACTGACTAAAACCCAAAAGTCAATGATTTCTCTGAAGTGCAAGGAGAAGGAGGGAGAACAAAACAGTAACAGCTCCCATTTCTCTAAAGAGTAGAACGCCCAAATACAAAAAAAAAACTAGGGCACAGTCCTTGTTTTCCGGCAAGAGCACTCCGGAAAGTTCAGCAATAAGCAGCAAGAAATAACACACAGGAGTCTTTGTCTGCTAAAGGTAAAACTTTGGATGCGGCAGGAACACAGGCTTCAAATGCTTGTCAAAAGCCTCCACGTTGTACTCAACATTTCCTCCATCCTTGCGACAAATCACCACTCTGTCCGCATAGATATGCCTTCCCAGCATCCACTTAGCTTTGCAGTCCTGAAACTTCTTGGTGACTGTTGGTGAGCAAGAAAAGTATCTGCGTGCTTGAGGTACTTTGAGTTTGTCCCAGACAAAGGTATGGTACCACCTCTGGCGAAAAACTTCCACCTCGTAGAGCAATTCTCTAGGCAGGTATGGGTACTCCCACCCATACTCTTGGGCAACCTTCTGGCTAAAGAGACGCTGCAGCCTGGCCAAAGGTGGCATAGTGGCATGGTCTCCTTCTCCGGGCAACACAATTGCTTCTGGATGGCGAGGTGCGTTCACCACCTTGATAGATCTGGGCACAGGGGCCCACAGTGACTGGCGTTGCACTCCTGCAACAGGAGCAGGTGAAATGGAGGTTGAATCCAGAAGAGGGATTTCAGACAGTGGACCAGATTCTTCCCTCGGCGCTGAGACCTCCACCCGGGGTGTACTATCCCCAGTAGACATAGGTGGGTCCCTTGTGACACGGACGAGGGTAACTTCATCTTGTCCCATCCCTTTCGGTGGAAGATTTCGTCTATCTCCCCATCATCGCCATTGTCAGACAATGAATCCAGGTCGGAGGTGTCGTAGCACTCAGCGGGCAGATAATTCCCAGTCACAGAATCATCCCCCTTGACGGCCTCCACCGACTGTGGGCTTCCGCCACCTTTAACCACACAGACAGTCCCAACCCCTGGCTCACCTGGGCCTTCAGAAGAACAGGGATGTCCAGGGCTCTTCCCTCCGGATCCATCCAGGCCAGGCAAGCAGCGGGGCGAAGCTCTTCCACGACCATACGAGGCCATCACTAGGCCGACTTTCCTCTTCGGTGGTCAGAGCAGGGAGCTGCTGGTAACCGAAGCAGCATCTTCGGATTTTTCTCTTTTAACTTCTGTTTGGGCAGTCACTTCGCCCTGGTCAGCGCGCACAGGAATACCCGCCATGGCATCGATCTCTCCCTCTGAAGTGGCAGTACCTGTGAGGTAGTTGAGGTGGAAGGCGCGAGGCCTTTCTGTGGATGGTTCCACCTCGAAGAGAAACTCCATGCAGACCTCACATTGCCCGAATGGCTTCAACTGAACCACCAGTCCCGAACAGCCGGGACAGATCACACCGAGGGCCTCTATGTCTCTGCAGGTGTACAGAGCCAATTGCCCCCGGGGCCTTAGTCTGATTCCTGTATCCGTAACGGGAGCAGCAAAGGAAGTCATGTCCGTGAAAGAAGAAGCTGAAATCCATGGAGTATTTGAAGTCATCTTTCCTGTTCGCTGCTCCAATGCGTACTGACCCACCCGTGCCGGAATCTCCACGTGCGTACGTCCACATGGCCAGACTCCTCCCACATTCTGCACCTATTCGCAGGCTTTCCCTTTTCCCCGCCCACGAACTACGCAGCTGTGGTTTGCCTCGTGGCGCATTGGCCAATATGGCCGACCTACTCGGAACTGCTCCGGGCAGCAAAGTTCAAATTCAGACACCATACACATCCCAGACGAGCCCCCACGTGTAGCGACCTCACCTCTCTCACCCCTTCTCATTCTCGGCTTGTCTTTCTTTGTCTAGGGGTGTTAGTGCTGGGGGGAGTGATGAGATACACCACGGCCCATGTCCTCCATAGTGAAGAGGTGAAGGCCAGAAAAATCGGGCTTTGTGTAGGTGTCCTAGAGTCAAGTCCTGTACTTCGTCCCTGACTCCTTTGCGCCTAGTAACCAGAGTTCCACACAATGAATAGGTCCAACACAGTTTTATTATTCTCAGCGAATAAACACACAGCACGGTTAAGTTGGATTCTTTTGCAACCACTTAGTCTCAATGGGGTTATGTCGAAGCACAATCCTTTCCCTTCTCTTGCCATCCACTGTGGTATCACCAGTGGCGAATAGTCACTGCCACTGACTATGTGAAATAGAACGCAAATTACCTTCGCTAACACGGCCCCTGTCAGGGGAAGGATATCCGTCCAAGGGAGATACTGGAGGCCTCTCTGTCACCAGCGATGCTGCGCCGGACTCTCCAGAGAAGTTCTGCACACCAGACCTCACAAACTCGGACACGGGCACCCAAGGAGTTAGGGCCCCCTCGGATTCCTTCACCCTCGCGCAACTCAGTCGAAGGTACTGAGCCCCAGGCATCCGCCATAGTACCTCACCCCAGGCTAAAGGTGCCTGAGATGGACTCCATCTCCTCTCCGGCCAGGTCAAAGGCACCTGGGCCCGGAACACCAGAACGCCAGCACCCAAGCTGAAGGTGCCTGGGTGTGGCCACATCCTCCGACTCTGCACTCTGAACCCCGTGGTAAGGGCGTCTGCCCCTTTTATCTCCTCTCCCTTCGTGCTACAGCGGGTTCCCAGCCCCACTGTACCAGCACCAGGGGAGGACAAAAAGGCACAGTTCTGCAGTGTGAGTTCACCTCCGGCCCCCTGCAACAACACCACCTATAGGCCCAGGGAACCTCACACCACCAGAGTCCTCCAAGAACCATAAAAGGACCTCAGATTCCCTAGAAATCAGTGCATCTGGGTTACACTACCACCCAGATGCTTCCCCTAAATTCAAATACCCGCTACATATGCTTCATTCAATTCGCCCCAAAACATCAATGATGTCCTTAAATGTTTGCTCCATAACATTCATCCTTTTCTTCATTCTGTCCAGTTCACTACTACACTCCATCACTTGCTGGATGATTCTTTGGGCACTATCACTAGAGAAGCGAGGACTTTCTTCCTCAACAACATTTTCATCCCCTAAAAAATAAAATAAAAGGTATTATAAAACTCTGCAGGCCTACATCTCTTAACTGAAGCTGTGGTGATAGACACTGACCTGTTGTGGTGACACTTTCCACCACCTCATCCACTTCTCCTTCCTCCACTTCTCCTTCCTCCACATCCTCAGTTTGGGGTTCCTGGTGAGGTTGGGGTTGGGGTTGGGGTTCTCTCTGAGGTGTGAGGTTCCTGTGCTCCCTGGAGTGGTGTCCTCCCAGTCTTCTCTCCCCTATGAGAATGAAACAAAAGGTATACTTAGTAGACTTGTGCACAACGGCAAAATTAGTTCCGTTTCAGTTCGCTTCTTGTGCACAACGGAAAAATTTGTTCCGTTTCGGTTCGTTTCTTTCCGGTCCTGTTGATTCGTAATCATTCGTAATTTTGCTAGACGGGATTTTTCGTGTTCGGACTAATTAGTATTTTCGCAAGCGACATTTTTCGTTGAATTTTTTGTTGCTTTATAATTCGTACTTTCGGTAGAGTACGTTGTTTTTCGTTGATTCTGGACACAACTCCTACTTTCGTAACTTTTTTTGGGTTCGTTGATTCGTAATTTTCCGCGTCTCTCTCACAACGACGCTGCCTATTATGCCTAATGTGCTTCGAATGGATTTGTACTTTTCTAAATACATAGCGGTTATTTGTAACGATTCGAAATCTCGTATTTTACTTTCGTTTTTTACATGCGGCTATAGGCTCCGCCCCTGTACACCATTTTGAGAGGGTTCAGCACGGTGAGGGAGAAGCAGAGAGCAGAGCAGAGTGTTATTGTGCTTCGAATGGATTCGAAATCTCGTATTTTACGTTCGTTTTTTCATGCGGCTATAGCCTCTGCCCCTGTACACCATTTTGAGAGGGAGTTCAGCATGGTGAGGGAGAAGCAGAGAGCAGAGTGAGTGTTATTGTGCTTCGAATGGATTCGTACATTCGTAACTTTTTTCATAACGAATTATGCCGAAGACATTCGGGCATTCGCTATTTTGCGGTATCATTTATTTCGGATTCGGTTTTATTCGTAATTGCTTTGTTCGGAAATTCGAATGCTTCCGAATGTCCGAAAGTTGCTAAATTCGGACGAATTTCGATTCGTTACGAAACGAATTGCACAAGCCTAATACTTAGCACACAGATATTTTATGGAAAAAATAGGAACATGATACATTGCTTGGAAGTGGGGTACAAGTGTCTTTTTGGGCAGAGTTACAAGCTGAAGACAAATATTGAGTATTCACCCTTTTGGGACAAGTTTTACACATGGAGACACCCCATGAATACACTGAAGCACCTGTGTGGGGCACCCTAAAAAGGTTGTTCTGGTGGCCCACACTCCAGAGTGCAGATGTGTGAACAGCTGCTGAGTGTCCTCTCCTTTACACTAATTCAAGTTTGCATTTCATTCTAGTTCCAAACATATCATCTAGACAACAATGTAATAACATTTATGGAATAAAAACAGGCTTGTCTAAATTATTTTTAACCCTGTATCTTATCAAAACATCGTATGTAGTGGGTGAAAGATATGTCTGTAACGACCGATTACTGTGCCCACTAAATTTTGCCAGATGTCATTTTAAAAGGTCCAATAGTAAAAAGCAACAACATGGAGCAACATGCAAGTTCTGAAATACAATAAAATAGGAACACAGGAGAAGTACTTACTTTTTTCTAGCATTCTCTTAATGCTTCTTAACTGCCTCGGCTCCCTCAGTTTCAGGTCAGACCACCTCTTTCTAAGCTGCTCCTTTGATCGTCGTACCCCGAAATTCTTCTTCAGACTTTTCACTACTTTCTTCATGATTTTGGCCTTCCTTAGATTAGGGTGTGTATACGGCCCATGCTTTGCATCACAATCCGACTTTATCAATATGTCCACCATCTCTGCGAAGGACATATTAGATGCCTTGAATCTCCTCCTTGATCGTGACATTTCACGCTTCGGGCTTGTCTCGTCGTTATTAGATGAATTAGCAGACACCTGCTGTAACTCCGCCATGTCGTCTGCGCGCCGAAAGAGAAGGGGCGGGGAAAAGTTGATAATGTGAACGTCATGGGCGGGCGACGTATGCAGAGTTTCACGCATGCGTAGTGTATATAAAGCAAACACACATGTGACGTTACTCCGTTCTGTGTGCGAAGAGAGGAGGAAAAGTGACGAACGTCAGACCGAAGGTATGTTTTTTATACTTTGTGAAATCGGTGGCCTATACTGCCTAGAGATTGTTTGGGGATATATATGGGGATAAAGATTTTCTTGAGTTTAGACTGTGACTGACATTACTATTTTTGTCTTGTGTTTTGTCTTGCAGACAAAATGAATGCTTTCTTGGAAAAAGATTTCCTTGGGGAATTCATCGATCGGTTAAGGGAGCTGCCCGCTCTGTGGGAGAGCAAAAGCCCCATTCACTGGAAAAAAGGTGTAAGGAAAGCAGCGCTGGAGAGCCTGCTCTCATTTGTGCATACCAGGGTACCCACAGCAACCATCCAACAGGTGGATAGTAAAATTGGGAGCTTGAGAGGCACATACAGGACTGAGCGCTTTAGGGTCCTGGCATTTCAGAGGTCAGGAGCAGCAGCAGCAGATGTATATGTCCCGAATTTGTGGTACTATAGCAGGATGTCCTTTCTGAATGACCACCTTGAAGCAAGGACATCATTGTCCAGTCTTCCCCCCAGACTTCCCTGCAGCTAACCTGAGCCTTCTCTGGAGCGAGAGGAGGCAGCCATCCTGGAAGAAACGGATTTGGACATCTGGAGCCAGGTATAGTATTTATTAAACATTTATTGTGATAAAATTAATGCAGCAAAAAAAATGTTAATATGTAAAAAAAAAACAATGTTTGATCAAAAAGTGTTTGAAATATCAATAGACAGTAGTGGCCCAAAAAGTTGGGGAGAAGAATGAAAACTGCTGGGGTCATAATGATAGTCTCTTTTCTATTTATTTCCATTCAATTTGCAACAGTTATGAGCTGAAAATTGTGTGTGAATGATGAACCAAAAACTCAAACTATGTCCTTTTTTCATACACAGGATGACATCAACCAGGATGGGGGTCTGGAAAGTGTCAGGCAGGAGGAGGCAGGGCCCACTGTGAGTCAGGAGGAGGCAGGGCCCACTGTGAGCCAGGAGGTGGCAGGGCCCAGTGGCAGACAGGAGGTGGCCGGGCCCAGTGGCAGACAGGAGGTAGCCGGGCCAAGTAGCAGGACCAGATCGCAGGTGCCTCCCATCCGCCTTACAAGAAGGACCAGGAGGGAAAGGACCACCAGCTAGGCAGCAATGGCCCTGATTAGAGAGGCACATGCCATCCTCCAGGAGCCAACAACTACAGAAGAGGCCTATGCCGGCCTAGTTGGGGCCAAATTTCTATCTATGAGCATGGAACAATGCCTCCTATGTGAGCCCCTGCTGCTCAGCTTACTAAACAAGGGGGTGATGGGGGAATTACCCCCAATACGGCGATATGTGAGGTCGCCCAGCTTTCAGAACCTCAACCTCCTTCTCCTCCTCCTCCTCTACCTCCTTCTTCTTCTCCTCCACCCCCTTCTCCTCCACCTCCCTCTCCTCCTCCTGACACGAGTACACCTCCAGTGGCACAGCCTCCAGCCACACGCAGAAGGAAGGCTGCAGAGAAGGCTGCAGGGAAGGCTGCCAAGAAGACCAGGAAGTGATGGCCTTGCTTCAATGTGGTCTGACAGAAGGCAGCCTGTTGTAGGATCACAGACTTGGGACATGTATATCACATGCTGCTGTTCCTGACCTCTGGGAGACTAGGATCAGATTGTGCTCACAACTGATGTGCTTCTCAAGCTTCCAATTTTATTGTCCACACAGGGTTGATGTGTGCTCTGGGGTCCCATGGATGCACAAATGGCAGCAGGTTCTCCAGCGCTGCCTTCTATTTATTTTGTTATATACCAGTGTAGAGGGGTCTCTTCTAAGGCCCCAGAACTACGTTACCCAGAACCCCATTCGGCCCCAGGGCGGAGGTTCCACCGCAGAGACTCATGGGAGGGGTTACTTAAGTGGGAGGCGAGGCGGAGCTCGCTCTCTTGGGACACGGCGCGTCAAGTGACAAGTCATCCTATGCGGATCGGCTGTGAAGTAAGGCCTGAAGCCTGAGGCCTTACTTGAAGCCCGAAGAGCCTTCCACCATACTGCGGAGCCTGGGTGGATCCTGACCCGTCGGTATAGGACGTGAGTTGGATCGAGGACTCGATCGGAGCAGACGCTGTGTGCGACACACAGGAGGTGGAAGTCCCAGGCTGGGATCGCGCCTGGAGTGGTGAGCGGGCACCTGCCCATATCAAAAGACTGAGTTGTGTTCAGGCCTGTAGACTGCCTAGGCCCGCTGTTCGCTCACCAGTGTTTCTTGGGGGGGTCCGGTAGCGGGACAGAGTTGAAGTATCTACCCCCCCCCCCGTTTTGCCTTGTTATTTCAAGTTAACACCCAATGTGGATTACAAATGGTTATTTCTTTAAGTGCACCAACGAAAGCTGGCCGGTGAAGAAACCTTCATCCCTTAGGGGAAAGAGACTTAGTTCCATTCCATGTCAGGCCTGACTTAGGTGGGGAGTTTTAAAAAAGTTTGTGTATTCTTGCCTCAGTGTGTTGTCTGACTGTTTAGAGATTATTAAGTATAATACACCTGAGAGTGATAGGAGTTTAACCCTAGACTGACTGTGCCAGAGTGGGTCGAGTAAGATTGCCGGGGGTTGGCATACTGCGTGCAGGGCCCGAAATCAAATCAGCGGCTCTCTTAATTGGGGGTAGCGCTACACCAGAATAAATGTTTTTTTTTTTTACAGTTAATACTTGACTATGTGTTTTTCTAAAAATAAAACATTTAGCTTTGGAGTAGGCAGATACATTTATAAAAAAAAAAAAGGGACAGATAACACAAAACAATCTCTTTGAAGGACCAAAAATACAAGATAATAAAATTATTTTGGTAAACTTGACACAACAAAATTAAAATTCTAATCACGGAGATCACTAGAAATTAAATAATAATTTAAAATGAAGATCTGTATTCAAAATTAAAAATATAAAAATATAAAGGAGATCTTGCTCTATGTAATACAACAAAATATTCATGAGATCAGCATGAAAAATGTAGTTAGAATCAGCAGCAAAACATGTTTTTTATTTTTCATTATTGTACCATTTTTGAGGGGGTTAACTCGGTAGCGGGTGTGTGTGACCCCCTGGTTGGGCTCCCCACACAAAAACAGGGCCAGCAGACGGAGGTTGTGGTTTTCAAAATCAAAAGGTGCGGTTTATTTCTCTATGTACAGTGACAAAAACACAGCAAAGCCAAAAAGAAACATAAACAAAATAAATCCTGGTCAGTTTGACCTCTGACTAAACATGCAGGTTTCCTAAACTAACAACTGGGATCAGCCTGGTGCTGTCCTAGTCCCTAAGTCCCTGGTTTAGTAAAAGTCCAAACAAATAGCCACACAGGCTTTGCCTCACCGCACAGGGGTTCACTCTCCCTAGACAGTCCACACAGGTCTGGGTCCAGGCATGAGCTAACATCTAATGAAGCTGGGAGTTTTTATAGAGGCCTTAAACGAACTGACAGGCTTCAGCTGGTCTCATCAACTCCCTGCCTGCACGACGCCCAGCCCTCTCCCTAGAGGTATGAGTCATCCATGAGCCCACTAGCCTCAGCTGGGCTTCATCAACTCCCTCCCTAGTTGTATAAGTCAGCATAAAGCCTGAATCTGGGAGAAATATATCTACCCCCCTGGATGCAACCAGGTGACTTTACCTTCCTGCTGTCACATACCCCCCCCCTCTTGTTTTAACCTTGGGGTTGGAACACCAGCAATCAGGCATTCATGTACTCGAGACAAAGCATCCACATTCCCCATTTGAACGCCAGGGCGATGCTTTACTGTGAAGTTGAATTCCTGTAGGGCCAGGAACCACCTATTCACTCTTCTATTTGTCTCCTTGTTTTGAGCCATCCACTTTAACGGAGCGTGATCCGTAACCATGTCAAAGTGCCTACCTAGCAGATAGTACCGAAGGGAATCTAGAGCCCACTTCACCGCTAAACAATCCTTTTCAACCGTGGCGTAATTTACCTCATGGGACTTCAACTTCCTGCTGAGGTAAATGACTGGGTGCTCTTCCCCGTTCCAGACCTGGGACAATACTGCTCCTAACCCCACATCTGACGCATCACTTTGTACGACAAAGTCTTTAGAGAAGTCGGGTGAGTACAACACTGGCTGGCTACATAAGGCTTGTTTCAAGAATTGGAATGCTGCCTCAGCCTCGGGGGTCCATTTAATCATGACCGACCCTTTCCCTTTCGTCAGGTTGGTTAGGGGCACAGCCTTAGAAGCAAAGTGGGGAATGAAGCGCCGATAATAACCCGCGATTCCCAGAAAGGCCCGTACCTGCTTCTTGCTGTTGGGACGTGGCCAACTCTGGATGGCCTCGACTTTGTTGAGTTGGGGTTTTATCACTCCCCTGCCAATGGTGTACCCAAGATATTTGGCCTCCTCCTGCCCAATGGTACACTTCTTGGGGTTAGCCGTAAACCCCGCTTCCCGGATAGAGTCTAGGACTGCTTGCACTTTTGGCAGATGTGAGGCCCAATCTGTGCTATGGACAATTACGTCATCCAGGTAAGCCGCAGCATACTTCCGATGGGGCCTCAGTATCTGGTCCATTTTCCGCTGGAATGTGGCCGGCGCATTCTGTAACCCGAACGGCATTCTCTTATATTGGAACGCCCCGTCTGGGGTTACAAATGCGGTTTTCTCTTTGGCCGACTTGGCCAGGGGAATTTGCCAATACCCTTTTGTGAGGTCAAGAGTCGTCATGTATCGGGCTGTTCCCAGCCGGTCGATCAACTCATCTATACGTGGCATGGGGTAGGTGTCAAATTTTGTAACTTTGTTCAACTGACGAAAATCGTTACAAAATCGCCAGCTCCCATCCGGTTTAGGCACCAACACAATGGGACTAGACCAATCACTTTGGGACTCCTCTATCACCCCTAAGTTCAGCATTTTCTGTACTTCCTCCCGTATTGCCTCCCGTCGGGCCTCTGGGATCCGATAGGGTTTTAACTTCACCCTTTCACCGGGCGGGGTAATAATATCATGCTCTACCCCAGATGTTTGTCCCGGCAGCTCAGAGAACACCTCCTTGTTGCGAAGCACAAACTCCTTAACCTCCTGTTGTTGGGGTTGTGACAAGGTGGCTGCTATTCCAACCTCCGGAATCACGCAACCAGTTTGAGCTGGTGACCAAGTTTCTGCGACTAGGGACTCTCTATCCCTCCAGGCTTTCAACAGATTAACGTGATATATCTGTTCGGGCTTTCGCCTTCCTGGTTGTCTGACCTTGTAATTCACTTCGCTCACTTTTTCCATTATCTCGTAGGGGCCTTGCCATTTGGCAAGGAATTTACTTTCAACCGTAGGGACAAGTACCAATATCCTATCCCCCGGGGAAAAGGTACGGGTCTTTGCTCCACGGTTGTACACTCTCTGCTGTGCCAACTGCGCTTGGGCCAAATGTTCCTTCACGATGGGCATTACCTGTGCAATTCGATCTTGCATCAGGGCGACATGCTCAATCACACTCCTGTGGGGAGAACTCTCACTTTCCCAAGTTTCCTTGGCAATATCCAACAGCCCTCTTGGGTGTCTCCCATACAGTAACTCAAAGGGGGAGAATCCCGTAGAGGATTGGGGCACCTCCCTAATAGCAAACATCAAATAAGGAAGTAGACAGTCCCAATCCTTTCCATCTCTATCCACCACTTTCTTCAACATTTGTTTTAGGGTTTTGTTGAATCTTTCAACCAGCCCATCGGTTTGGGGGTGATACACAGATGTACGCAATTGCGTCACTTTGAACAATTTACACAGCTCTTTCATAACCCGGGACATAAAGGGTGTACCTTGGTCCGTAAGCAGTTCTTTACAAATACCCACCCGGCTAAAAACAAGAGATAGCTCTTTGGCTATGGTTTTGGCCGAGGTATTTCTGAGAGGGATCGCTTCTGGATAACGGGTGGCATAGTCCATTATAACCAATATGTACTGGTGCCCCCTAGCGGACTTGATTATAGGACCTACCAAATCCATTGCGATTCTCTCAAACGGGACCTCAATGATGGGTAGAGGGACCAGCGGGCTACGGAAATGTGGCATCGGGGCCGACCTCTGACACACAGGGCAGGAGGAACAATAATTTTCTATGTCCTTCATCACCCCAGGCCAATAGAATCTCTGTAATACCCTCTCTCGGGTTTTCTCTGTCCCCAGATGACCTCCAAGAATGTGCCCATGGGCCAACTCCAACACCAACTTCCTGTAAGGTTTGGGCACCACAAGCTGCTCAACGGTTTCTTCTGCCCTTTTTGCCACCCGATACAGTAGGTCCTTCTCTACGCTGAAGTATGGGTAAGTGCAGGTATTATCTGGGTTCACTAACTCGCCATCTATTTCCACTACGTTTTCCCGTGCCTTTATTAGGGCGGGGTCTTTTAACTGTTCTGTGGCAAAATTTTCCCTGTGAACCTCCAGATCAGAAAACTCCACAGACGGTAGGTTTTCGTCTGAGGAGGTGGGCTCCTCTCCAGTTTCTTGAGTCTCCCCTGCCAATACTGACAAGGGAAATTCTGGAGAGTCCTCACCACTCTCAGAGGAGTTCTGGCTATCACATTCCTGGTACATAGGGGCACCAGTGGGGGGCTCAGGATCATCCCACAGTTCCCAGAACTTCGGAAAATCCCTTCCCACAATGGCATCATGCGGTAATTGAGATACTAACCCCACTGGATGAGAGAGGGTACCTTTGGGGGTCTCGAAACACACTGTAGTCACTGGATACTCTCGGGTGTCCCCATGCACACAAATAACAGCTACCTTGCTATTCCCAGAGACCTCTGTTTTAACTAATTCAGCCTTTATCAGGGTCACAAGGCTACCTGAATCCAGTAATACCACAACATTTCTACCATTAATACACATTTTGCATAAATGTTTCTCAGTTCCCCGAATGGCAGTGCATGCGACTGTCGCACACAGCGACTGACGTCTGTCCATCAGAAAGTCACATTGCATGGGTTCCTCCACAACCGGGCAATTTGCTGCAATATGTCCCGCTTGCCGGCAGCGGTAGCAAACAATCCATTTGGCTGCCTCTTGAGCCCCTGACTTCCCAGGCTGTTCTCGCCAAACTTTGGGTAGAGCTCCCACCCTCTCACTCTCTCCACCCTCACCCCTTGGAATCCTCTTATCCGCCCCTGGGGATGGTCTGGTCTTAGGGTGGAAAGTCCGAGAGTCTCTGGAAGAGGCCGTCAGGTTCTCTGTAGCCAAGTATTTCTCTACACGATCCACAAGACCACCGGCCGTCTCTGGGTCTCCATGGCTTACCCACTTTTGGATGGCAGTAGGAAGAGCTCTCAAAAACCGATCCATTACAACACGTTCCACAATCTCTGGTGCGGACAAAGTCTCTGGCTGTAGCCACTTCCTGCTCAGGTGAATGAGATCATACATTTGAGACCTGGGGGGTTTTCCAAGCTGGAAAGTCCAGTTATGCACACGCTGAGCCCGGACAGCCAGGGTGACACCCAGCCTTGCCAATATTTCAGCTTTTAGCATCACATAGTCTTTTGCTTGGTCAGGCTCTAGGTCATAGTAAGCCTTCTGCGATTCACCAGTTAACAGAGGAGCCACCAGTCCAGCCCACTGCTCCTCAGGCCACTTTTCTCTTTCAGCAGTCCTTTCAAATGTGGTCAAAAATACCTCTGGATCATCCTCTCCAGTCATTTTTGTCAATAAACGACTCACCCCAAAGGATGCGGTATTAGTGGGACGGCTTTCCTCACTGGTCTGCGGACGTTGCTGCATTACTGCTTCCATTTGTTGTAGTCTCTGCTCTTGCTTCTGTAACAGGTCTATGAAGCGGGCCTCAGATTGCTGCTGGGCTTGTTGATGAGCTTGCTGCTGGGCTGCAAGGCTCCTTTGCAAACCTGCATTTGTCTGCTGTTGATTGGCATTTGCTAGAGCCAGCTGTTTCAGTATCTCCTCCATGCTGGCTTAAAAAAAACTGCCACTGGTTCTCCACCAACTGTGAGGGGGTTAACTCGGTAGCGGGTGTGTGTGACCCCCTGGTTGGGCTCCCCACACAAAAACAGGGCCAGCAGACGGAGGTTGTGGTTTTCAAAATCAAAAGGTGCGGTTTATTTCTCTATGTACAGTGACAAAAACACAGCAAAGCCAAAAAGAAACATAAACAAAATAAATCCTGGTCAGTTTGACCTCTGACTAAACATGCAGGTTTCCTAAACTAACAACTGGGATCAGCCTGGTGCTGTCCTAGTCCCTAAGTCCCTGGTTTAGTAAAAGTCCAAACAAATAGCCACACAGGCTTTGCCTCACCGCACAGGGGTTCACTCTCCCTAGACAGTCCACACAGGTCTGGGTCCAGGCATGAGCTAACATCTAATGAAGCTGGGAGTTTTTATAGAGGCCTTAAACGAACTGACAGGCTTCAGCTGGTCTCATCAACTCCCTGCCTGCACGACGCCCAGCCCTCTCCCTAGAGGTATGAGTCATCCATGAGCCCACTAGCCTCAGCTGGGCTTCATCAACTCCCTCCCTAGTTGTATAAGTTAGCATAAAGCCTGAATCTGGGAGAAATATATCTACCCCCCTGGATGCAACCAGGTGACTTTACCTTCCTGCTGTCACACATTCTAAAGAAGATTTAAATGCGCAACATTTAAACGATTAAATTTACAGCGTGACGAATGTGCTATCTTCATTACCAACGCTCGTTTTACCAGAAGAAGCGCTCCCGTCTCATACTTGATTCTGAGCAGGCGCGATTTTTAAAGACTCGGAAAAGCATACACACGACCGGTTTTCTTGTCGCAAAACAGGCCGACGAGAATCCCGACGAGAAAAACGAGAATCCTGACGAGAAAATAGAGAGCAGGTTCTCTATTTTTCTCGTCGAGATTCCCGGCAGTTTTCTCGACGAGAAACCATACACACAAGCGTTTTTCTTGGCAAGAAAGCTCTCCCAACAGTTTTCTTGTCGTTTCTTGCCGAGAAAACCGGTCGTGTGTACGAGGCCTAATGCCGCGTACACACGACCGCTTTTCTCGACGAGAAAAACGGCATTTTTTTTTTTCGCCGAGAAAAACGATCGTCTGTGGGCTTTATGTCGTTATTTTCAATGAGAAAAACGGCATTAAAAACGACCAGAAAAATTAGAACATGAAAAATGATCGTGTGTAGGCTTTAACGACGTGAAAAAAGCGCGCATGATCAGAAGCAAGTGAGGAGAAGGGAGCGCTCGTTCTGGTAAAACTACTGTTCGGAATGGAGATGGCACATTCGTCATGCATGAAATTATTACATCGTTTAATGCAGCGCATTCTTTTCTTCGTTCTAATGCTGCAATATTCCAATTCTCTTGCTGCTGATATTCTCCCAGAGTTAGGACAATCTTTGTTCTTTAGTATTTATTGTTTTATCATGATTAATCTCTATTTTGGTGAGACAGATCTCCCTAAATACCCAAACCTTTTTTCATTTTTTTTTTTTTTTTTTTAGGGTTTAATTTGTGGTATTAGATTTTAGACTGTTTTTACATATTATTTGCTATTTTGGAGTGTGTCAAGTTACCACAACATTATTATTTATTCTAATTTGGCCTCAATGAGGTTAGTGTCCCTTGTTAATTTCACAATTTTTTATCCACTGTCCCTGCCTACTCACTTACAAACTGGCTATTTAGAAGAAAAACACATGTTCATTTTGTATCTTACAAAAAAATTCCATTTATTATGGCCTAATAACAAATTAAAAGGTAAGCCAAAACAAAACCAGATGTAAAGTACAAATCAAGAAGCCAGGAAGACAGCACTGGAGACCCTGCTGAAATTAGTGCAGACCCAGATCACCACAGCAAACACCAAAGCATGTGAAGACAAAAATTGGGCCCATGTGAGGCACATATCCTGGGCTCATTTTCGGGTTTTTGGTTTGACCTTCCCTGCAGCCTTCCTTGGAGGCTGTGTCCGTGGAGGAGGGACTGGAGCAGGAGCAGGGTCTGGAACAGGAGCAGGGACTGTTACAGGAGCAGGGACTGTTACAGGAGCATGGAGTGGGGCAGGAGCATGGAGTGGGGCAGGAACTTGAGCATAAAAATATGAAAGGTCCACAACGTCTGTGAAATCCTTCAGTTTGTTCAACAGGCCCATATTGACCACCTTCAATATTAGGGTTTCACATTTCAGCCTCTGGTCCAGTCCCATTTGGGGCAGTTTCTCCCCAATAAGGGCAGCAAATCCCTCTGCAGCGGTGGGGGGCTCTCGGAGTGCAGCAGTAGCCTCCCTAATTAGGGCCTGGGTCTCCTCCTCCATTTGAAGCAGCCTCTTTGATCTTTTTGCTGGAATCCGCAGCAGAGGGATCTGGGGCCTGGTGTTGTGCTGGGTCCCACTGGGGCCTGCCTCTTCCTGGGTCCCACTGGGGCCTGCCTCTTCCTGGGTCCCACTGGGGCCTGCCTCCTCCTGGCTTCCAGTGGCACCTGCCTCCTCGTGTGTCCCACTGGGGCCTGTCTCCTCCTGGCTTCCAGTGGCACCTGCCTCCTCGTGTGTCCCACTGGGGCCTGTCTCCTCATCCTGTTTAAAAAAGGTACATCGAGTTAGTTTTGCCTTCATCTTTCACACACATTTGTCACCTCATGACATTTGGTAATTGAATGCTACTAAATATTAAAGTGAATCATTCTGACACCAGTATATTTCTTTTTGGTGCCCTTAATTTTTGGCCACTGCTGTCTATTGATATGTCAGACACTTTTTTTTAACTCTTAACATTTTTCACACTTTTTTAGAAACTTTTACAACATTCAACTTTTATTACTCTAAATATTTTGTGAAATATTATACCTGGCTCCAAATATTTAAATCAGGCTCCTCCAGGACTTGAGGTTGTTCCTCCAAAGAGACCTCAACTTGGCTGGAGGCTTGGCTGCAGGGAATGCTGGAGGGAAGGCTGGAGGGAAGGCTGGAGGGTTGGCTGCAGGGAAGGCTGGAGGGTTGGCTGCAGGGAAGGCTGGAGGGTTGGCTGGAGGGTTGGCTGCAAGGAAGGCTGGAGGTCGTTCTGGGTGGAAGGCTGGAAAGGGATTCCCTGGATTCCAGGTGTTCATCCAGGAAACTCAGGTGCTGATAGTACCACAGATTTGGGATGTATCGGTCCTCTGCACCTGCTCCTGACCACAGGGATTTTAGCACTTTATTCCGTTGAGCCCGGTATGTGCCCCTAATGGTCCCAATTTTTGTGTTCAGATCCTGTAGTGTTGCTGTGGGGATCTGAGTTTTCACAAATTCCAGCAAGGTCTCCAGTGCTCTCTTCCTGGCTTCTTTATTTTTATTATGTTTATTTTTAGTCTGCCATAAAATTGGAAGATTCTTCCATCTTTGCAGGAATTCCAACATAAAATCTGGGTCCTTAAATACCTTCATTTTCTCTGCAATTCAAAACCCAAATCAAAAAAAGGAATGTCAGTCAGGACTACTCCAAATCTTTCTCACCATATATAGGCCACTAACGTAGCAATTGATCAGTCATCATAGAGTTGAGTGGACACCTGGATGTTTGTGTTGAACTCTTTTTAGCTAACTTTGTAAAAAGCTAGAGTTCGTGACCTGACTTTCCCCGAACCAAAACCCCATTGAAGTAAATGTTGCCCTGTAAATCGTGGGAATAAAAGGACTCCCCAAAAATAAAGGAGTACCTCGAACTGTCCCTGCACCAAGTGTCTTTTTTTTTTTTTTAAATTAACACTAAATTCACTCCTGGGTATAATTAATTGTTGTCTCCTGTCAATTGCAATACATAGGAAAGTCATTGATACAAACATTGGGAAAGCATTGTGGTTCCCCCAAATATCCATACCAGGCCCTTCAGGTCTGTCAAGGATTTTAAGGGGAACTCCCCCACAAATTCTGGCAAAAAATGGCGTGGAGTCACCCCCCCAAATCCATAACAGACCCTTATCCAAGCACGCAACCTGGCCGGCCACAGGGGAAGAGGTGGGGACGAGAGAGCGGCCCCCCCTCCCTCCTGAACCGTACCAGGCCACATGCCCTCAACATGGGGAGGATGTCCCCATGTTGATGGGGACAAGGGCCTCATCCCCACAACCCTTGCCCGGTGGTTGTGGGGGTCTGCGGGCGGGGGGCTTATCGGAATCTGGAAGACCCCTTTAACAAAGGGGACCCCAGATCCCGCCCCCCCCCCCTATGTGAAATGGTAATGGGGGACATTGTACCCCTACCATTTCACCTTAAAAAATGGCATTATCTAAAAAATGACACTACACGGTATTTGACAATTCCTTTATTATTGGTTTTGTTTTTCAACCATCTTCTTCCTTCTTCTTTTCTGCATTCGAGTTTCTTCCTCCATCTTCCTCTTCATCTTCATCTTCCTTCTTGCTTCGGGCTTCTCGTCCGCATCTTGCTTCGGCTTCTTCTTTGTTCTCCCGCCGCTCTGTTTGAATTTGAGTTTCCCGCTGTGTGACGCAAAGTTAGGCAGTTCTCCTCTAGGTCTGCTGCGAGCCGGGGGACCCGCCCCCCTCTGACTGCACGGGGAAAGTACCTGTGAAATCTCTGTGCGTCAGAGGGGGGCGGGGTCGCCGGACCAAGAGGAGAACTGATGAACTGAAGCGTCCCACAGCGGGAACCTCCAATTCAAACGGAGCGGCCGGAGAAAGAAGAACCCGGAGCAAGATGCGGACGAGAACACCGAAGGAAGAAGGAAGATGAAGAGGAAGAGGAAGATGGAGGAAGAAACACGAAGCGAGAAAAGAAGAAGAAGGAAGAAGATGGAAGAAAGCCAAACTAAAAATTAAAGGAATTGTCAAAAACTGACTACTGTCATTTTTTACATTTTGTACACTTTCTTCGTGAAATGGTAGGGGTACAATGTACTCCTTACCAATTCACATAGGGGGGGGCGGGATCTGGGGGTCCCCTTTGTTAAAGGGGTCTTCCAGATTCCGATAAGCCCCCCGCCCGCAGACCCCCACAACCACCGGGCAAGGGTTGTGGGGATGAGGCCCTTGTCCCCATCAACATGGGGACATCCTCCCCATGTTGAGGGCATGTGGCCTGGTACGGTTCAGGAGGGAGGGGGGGCCGCTCTCTCGTCCCCCCCTCTTCCCCTGCGGCCGGCCAGGTTACGTGCTCGGATAAAGGGTCTGTTGTGGATTTTGGGGGGGACTCCACACCCTTTTTTTTCCTGATTTGGGGGTGGAGTTCCCCTTAAAATCCTTGACAGACCTGAAGGGCCTGCAACTCGAATTTGGGGGAACCCCCACGTTTTTATTTTGCAGGTACAACTCACTTTTCAATGTCTTGCCATTTCCCGGGAGGCAAGAATTTATTTATAGAGCCGCGATTGACTTTTCAAAGTTGATTCACAATTCTAAAATGACACTTTGTGCACGGCCAGTACTAACAGCACGGGAAGCAAGCGCCAAGTTACATGCATATTGCCCAACCCCGGCCCCGAACATACAGTGAATGAATGTTTATAGGTTTAATGCTCCTGGACACAGCCAAATTTAAAGGTCTGTACGGTCATACATATCAAGTATGAAAAATGTTACGTACCCGCGATCTACACGTTCGTCTCCTCCGACCTTCTTCCACTCACTGAACGTCGCTTTCAACGATGTTTTTTGGAGTTATATACAGTGCGCATGCGTGACGCTCTGCACGCTTTCCCGCCCCTGACGTTCGTTACACTACTTTCCCCGCCCCTTCTCGCTACTCCTTAATGACGGAGAGTGTAAACATGTCGGCGAATCACCAACATGATGTGGAAAGTGGGGAAGAAAGCAGGCCCCGACCCAGAAGGTATAAAGCCACTAACATGAGCTTTGAGGAGATGGTGGAGATGGTCAGCATATTGCTCCGGGATGATTATGACGCCAAACATGGGCCCTACAAAAAGTCAAATCAAGTGAAGGCCAAGATCATGGATAAAGTGGTCAAAGCGCTGTTGCATAAATTTGGTGTTCGCAGGTCGCGGGAACAGATCCGGAAACGATGGTCGGACATTAAGTTGCGTGAGCCGGATCAATATAAAAAGATTAAAAAAGTCATCAAAAAAAGTAAGTAGATTTACATTAAATGTGATTTTTGGTAATAACGTGGTGTTGCATGTGCTTTTAAAATAATGTATGTAGTACAGTTAAAAATGTCATGTTTCATGTTTTTGGGCACACGAATCGATCGTATAAATGGTCGTTCAAACGTTCACTCAATCACAAGCTTTTGGCCCGATTTATTGTTCGAACGACATTTTATCAATCCTAAAATAATAGGCATGTTCAAATGTTTTTAGCAATGTATTCCACCAAAACATCGTTTGGGTGGTATTGAACGAGGATTTCAACGTTAGATTCTTGTGCCCAAGAACATGAAACAGGACATCATGAAATGTTTATGTGAGAAGTAATTATAAACATGTTTGTGTAGTTGTTGGTAATTAGATTTGGCTAATGTAACTAGATTCAGTGTACGTTTACAAGAGTATGCTCAGCAGCTGCTTACACATCTGGACTCATTAGCACAAGTGTGGGCCACAAGAACAACCTTTTGATGGTGTCACACACAGGTGATCCAGTGGATATCTGGTGTGTTTCCATGTGTGAAACATGACCAAAAAAGATTAATCTACCATCTTGTGAAATGGATACAATCATGTGTTCATCTCCTAAAAAATTATCACCAATACAATTGTAACACACTTCCCAAGAATGATTAATATTCCTCTTTCACGCCAAAATATATTTAGTTACACAAGTCTACCTTTTGGTTATATCTCCTAGGGCTTCAAAGAGCTAAGAGACACAAGGCTGCAAACCCCGCACCACCAACTCAAGAGCCACAACCGCAGGATGTGGCAGAAGAGGGAAATGGCAACTCACCAGGTCAGTGTCATACACCACAGCCTCAGGTAATAGATGTTGGCCTGTATATTTAGTAAGACGTTTTCTTTTCACTACTTCAAGGGACTTTAATGCCTGCGGCACCAGCAACCTTCACCAGAGCCACTGCCCAGATGTTGCTGAAACAAGTGAGGGTCTGCTCTCGGGAGGTTGAAAAGATAAAAGACAACCTGTTCCAGATGTGCCAAACCAACAAAATCATGGAGAAAAGACTGAAAAAACTTGAGCATATTCTTGGGAGGGTGTAAAACTTGTATATATTCTAAAAAAGATTGTTTTAGTTTTTGGGGGGGGGGAAATCTTTTATTTCTATAAAGGTATATTGTTCGTGTTGTACATTTTTGTACTGAGTTGTAAAAAGAGAAAAAAAAACAAATTCCCAAAAAAATTTGGGGTATATTTTGATACAAACGTGAAAATTTTTATACTCCTATAAAAAATTATAATCACTAAACAATGTGTGGCTTCTTATATCAATGTTGCCCCCCCCCCCTAAAAAAATGTGTGTGTTTAGACTCTATAAATGATTGTAATTTACTTGTTAGGAAAAAACATGGGACTACAACTGCACTAGTATAACCGAGGACAGTGATGGTGAACCTTGGCAACCCAGATGGTTTGGAACTACATTTCTAATGTTACTCAGGCACTCTGCAGTGTAGTTGAGCATCATGGGAAATGGAGTTGCAAAACATCTGGAGTGGCAAGGTTCACCATCACTGACCTAGGAGAAAGAACAAATACAACAAAAGAAAAGCAAACAAGATGTTTTCAGTATATTATTTTTTATTATGACCAAAATTGGTTTAAAAATGATCAGGCATTGCAATGGCCCCCCTACCCATAAAATATTCTAGATAGCGTTGCCGCACATCACGGCCGCTTTGAGGGGCCAAGCCTGTAGGGCCAGCTAACTGGGCTGCCAATGGTCCATCCAAGCACTGTGTGCCCTGAAGGTCAACTGTAGCTAGATAATTGTTTGAGTTTTTGAGTAAAAAATTGTGCAGTATGCAACAGCACATGACCAAATGGTTCCATTTATACTCCGCCATGTTTATCGCAGTCAGAAAAAGGCGGAAGCGACTGGCCATGATGCCAAAGGCATTTTCGACCACCCTTCGCGCTCTGGCCAGACGATAATTAAAGACCCTCCTCTCAGGGGTGAGGGACCTTTGGGGAAAAGGCCTCATCAAATGTGGTCCAAGCGCAAAAGCCTCATCTGCCAGGAACACAAATGGGAGGCCATGTTCATTATCTTCAGCAGGTGGCAATGCCAGGTCCTCTGAAAGAAGCCGGTCTGCAAACTCTGTCTGGGCGAAAACACCACCGTCAGACATCCGCCCATTTTTCCCAACATCAACAAATAGAAACTCATAGTTGGCAGACACCACCGCCATGAGCACAATACTGTGGAAGCCTTTATAATTAAAAAAAAACGATCCAGAATGGGGTGGTGGCACGATGCAGACGTGCTTGCCATCAATGGCTCCTCCACAGTTGGGAAAGTTCCACCGCTGAGAAAAATCAGATGCCACATTCTGCCATTCCTGTGGCGTCGATGGTAACTGTGGAGTCAAAGGAACAAAAAAATTAATATACTTTACTACCTATACATTGCAAGCATGTTAGCACAAAACACTCTGGGCAAAACATCAGTATAGCATTAATTTGGAAGGAGGAATTTAGAGCGGAGCTACGCAGCCAAAATACTATAAAATAACACAGCAGCTCCAGCTACAGCAGCTGCAGAGGTTTGCTAATTGTACACTTACCTGTCCTGGAGTCCAGCAACGTCCGCAGCAGAGGACGAACAATTGCTCGTCACTCTGCTGCCCCCTCTGCCATCCTCGGTGAGGGAACCAGGAAGAGAAGCCTTGCGGCTTCACTGCCCGGTTCCCAAACGCACATGCACGAGAAGCGCTGCGCAGTTCAGACTGGTCCTCCTGTGTTCTGTGAGACAAGTGTTTCCAAGAACACTACGGGTCTTCTGCGGGAAGAGACTTGGCTCAGGCAGATTTGCCGCAGAGATGACTCCCGGATGTGTGTGAAAATACCTGGCTTAAACAGGTATCTTCACCCCCCTCCCCCCTGAAAGGTGTCAATTTTGACACCGGGGGAGGGTTACGGTGAGCGGACCCCCAAAATTTTGGATGGAGGTCCGCTTGAATAAGATAGAAAAATAAGCAACAAAAACCACCCACTCTGATGGACCTGTGAAATTCTTAGAGGGTGGAGGGGTTGAGATGAGTTGGGGACATCATAATTCAAATCTATAGTACTATGTAATTTATTTGGGTAGATTAGACAAAAATCAAATAATTAGGGGGGGGGGGGGGGGGGAATCAGGCAATCTAAGCACTACAATGGAGCGTCCAAAAAAAAAAAGGGGATTGACTAGGCTAGGTGTGTTTGGGCCCAGGATCTAATGCTGGAGCTTGGTTTAAAAACAAATATGCATGTAGCCAAAAAACATAGAACATTCAAAGCTTACAACATGCAGGGGGACAAAGGGGAAATTCACAGCATATTCTAATCATGGTAATTAGAGACAGTTCAAAATATACTATACATTAGCAAGCATAAAAAAACATAGATTGTGATGTTTATAAAGGAGAAAACTTACCTTAAGATAGTCCTCATGAAGGACCTGGATAATGGCAGAGCAGGTCTCAGGGATAATGACGCCCAGAGCCTGGGGGGAGATGCCTGTCGAGAACTTGAGGTCCTGCAAGCTTCTCCCAGTCGCAAGGTATCGCAACGTGGCGATGAGCCTCTGCTCAGCAGTAATGGCTTCCCGCATAACGGTGTCCTGCCTGGTGATATAGGGGGACACCAAAGCCAAGAGCTGCTGAAAAACGGGGTCAGACATCCTAAGAAAATTCCTGAAATCATCAGGGTTATTCTCCCGGATCTCCCGCAGCAGAGGCATATGACATAATTGGTCCCTCTGGAGCAACCAATTCTTGGTCCATGAACTCCTCCTCACCCTCCTCATGGACCGGATCTGGGACATAGCAACAAGCCCAGCAGCAAGCACAGCACGATCTCGGCGACAAGAACGTACCCGCAACATGGCTTCAAAACGGTCGTCTAATCAGAACGAACTAAAAGAACGCACTGAAGAACAGCAAGGCCTATGAAGAACGAGCTGAAAAACAGTAACGAGCGGACAAGAACGCACTGCAAAAACAGATACGAACTCACTACACGCACTGAAAGCCAGATACAAACCCACAAGCACAAACTGAACTCCCGAAAACGATCTTTAAAGCACGAAGACTGAAAAGCGCGAATCGTCTCTTCCCAAACTTTTACTAACACGCGGTAACACGAAATCAGCAAAAGCAGCCAAAAGGGTGGCGCGAACAGAATGAAACTTCCCCTTTATAGTGCCGTCGTACGTGTTGGACGTCACGGCGCTTTGCTAGATCAGTTTTTTTCACGATCGTCTGTAGGCAAGGCAGGCTTGAGAGGAAACAAGAAAAATAACGTCGAGAAAATCGACGTTTTTTTTCTTGACATGAAAACCGGTCGTGTGTACGCGGCATAAGACATAGAAGTTCTTTGTTTGCAAAAAGTGTCAAGAAGACAACATTCGGGCAATCAAAACAATATCATACAATCCATACCTCTAGTGTCCTAACGCCTTTGTGATCTAAGTTATATGAGCAGGAGTAGTGATGAGCCGAACACCCCCGGGTTCGGTTCGCACCAGAACCCGCGAACGGACCGAAATTTCGCACGAACTTTAGTACCCTATTAAATACAATGGATGCGAACGTTCGAAATCTAAAGTGCTAATTATAACGACTATTATGCATGTTATTGTCCTAAAAAGGGTTTGGGAACCCGGGTTCTGCACCAGGGGACATGTATCAATGCAAAAAGAAGTTTTAAAAACGTCCGTTTTTCTGGAGCAGTCATTTTAACCACTTCAGCCCTGGAAGAATTTACCCCCTTCCTGACCAGAGCACTTTTTGCGATGCAGCACTGCGTCGCTTTAACTGACAATTGCGCGGTCGTGCGACGTTGAACCTAACCAAAATTGACGTCCTTTTTCCCCCACAAATAGAGCTTTCTTTTGGTGGTATTTGATCACCTCTGCGGTTTTTATTTTTTGTGCTATAAACAAAAGAAGAGCGACATATTTGAAAAAAATGCAATATTTTTTACTTTTTGATTTAATAAATATCACAATTTTTTTTTTTTAAAAAAAAAATTTTCTAAGTTTAGACCGATACGTATTCTACATATTTTTGGTAATTTTTTTTTGCAATAAGCGTATATTGATTGGTTTGCGCAAAAGTTATAGCGTCTACATAATAGGGGATAGATTTATGGCATTTTTATTTTTTTTATTTTTTTTACTAGTAATAGCGGCGATCTGCGATTTTTATTGTGACCGTGACATTGTGGCAGACACATCGGACACTATTGGCGCGTTTTTGGGACCATTCACATTTATACAGCGATTAGTGCTATAAAACTGCACTAATTACTGTGTAAATGTGACTGGCAGGGAAAGGGTTAACACTAGGGGGCGATCAAGGGGTTAATATGTTCCCTATTGAGTGATTGTAACTGTAGGGGGAGGGGACTCACAAGGGGAGGAGACCGATCTGTGTTCCTCTGTACTGGGAACACACATCGGTCTCCTCACCTCTGACAGGAGGTGGATCTGTGTGTTTACACACACAGATCCACACTTCTGCCGTGATCGTGGGCAATCGCGGGTGCCCAGCGGACATCGCGACCGCCAGGCACACTCACCGGGTCACGAGCGTTGCCGCGCGCGCGCCCCATAGACGGCCGGGAAAAAAGGACGTCATATGACGTCCGCCCGGAGGGAGGGAGGGTTCCTGCCGGCGTCATATGTCTATGACCCGGTAGGAAGTGGTTAATAATGCATAAAGTGAAAAAAAAAAAGTCAAATATTCCTTTAAATATCGTACCTGGGGGGTGTCTAAAGTATGCCTGTGAAGTGCCACGTGTTTCCCGTGTTTAGAACTGTCCCTGCACAAAATTACATTTTTAAAAGAAAAAAAGCCATTTAAAACTGCTTGCGGCTTTAATGTAATGTCTGGTCCCAGTAATATGGATGAAAATCTTAAAGAAAAATGACATAGCTACCCCATCACACCCCCCCCCCCTTACCCCAGCCCATTACCAGCCCCTTTGGGTCTTGTATGGATATTAAGGGGAACCCCGCACACAAAATAAAAAAGGCCCTATATACTCTGAACAGCCGTATACAGGCGGTGCATACAAGACAGGGACTGTAGGTTTGTTCTTATGAAGAAACTTTTTGTAATTTTGAACAGGTACATTGTTTAAGTGTAGCTCCAGCCAAAAAATCTATTTTTAAGCTTTTTGGAAAATATAGGAAAGGGTTATCACCCCTGTAACATTTGTTTTGCTGTCTGTGCAGTGTGCACCTGTTCAGAACAGTTCACCTCACTTTCCGTCCTAATGACAAATGTTTTTTGAAAATTTGGGGTTTTTATTGAAACAAGAATTGGTGATAAAGAATCAGTGGAGAGGAGACACTTTTTTTCCCATATTAACTCTTACAGGAGAGAATTTGCCTTCCTAGGGGTTGATTTCCTCTCACTTCCTGTTGTATCCTTCCGTTTGCAAGGAGAAGTTGTTTGTAAGTTGGATGTTTGAAAGTAGGGGCCTGCCGTATATACTCAGCTGAAATTTGCCCCTTACATGTTGGTGTTGCCACAACACTGTGAGCCCTCACAGTTACTCTTGGTGGGCGCATGAATGGGCCCTGCTGTGAATTATTAGATCAAGAATTGTAATTGCATGCCCCTGTTGAACAGGGGCTGAAAAATTGGGCCTTTGGTGGTGGTGGTGGTGTTGACACAACACTGTAAGGCCTCACAGCTAGTCTTGGTGGGCGCAGGAATGGGCCCTGCTGTGAATTATTAGATCAAGAATTGTAATTACATGCCCCTGTTAAACAGGGGCAGAAAAATTGAGCCTTAGGCACTGGTGCCACAACACTGCAACCCCTCACAGATACTGTACTTGGAGCACAGCAATGAGCCCTGTTGCAAAGTATTGCATCAAAAATTGTAATTACACGCCCCTGTTAAACAGGGGCTGAAAAATTGGGCCTTAGCCACTGGTGCTGGTGCCACGACACTGCAACCCCTCACAGATACTCTAGTTGGAGTGCAGGAATGAGCCCTGCTGCAAAGCATTGCATAAAAAATTGTAATAACACACCCCTGTTAAACAGGGGCTGAAAAATTGGGTCTTAGCCACTGGTGGCGGCACCCAGAAACAAAAATGTTCTTCCAAGCTATCATCGTCAATCGGATCATTGAGGAGGAGGAGGATAGTCAGTCAACATAACAGGACAAACTCTCAGCATCAGCATCAGTCTTGAAGGGATGTGACATTTGAAAATAAATTAGTCTGTTATATCAGCTTCAGGTGTTTGGTAGCTGGTGGTGATCCAAGACTGGTTCATCTTTATGAAGGTCAGTCGATCAACAGAGTCGGTGGACAGGCGCACCCTGTGATCCGTGACAAATCCTCCAGCAGCACTGAATGTGCGTTCTGAAAGAACGCTGGATGCAGGACAGGCCAGTAGCTCAATTGCATACTGTGCAAGCTCTGGCCAGTGATCCATCCTCAAGACCCAGTAAGCCAGAGGATTTTCGGTGGGGAAGGTGTCCAAGTCTGACCTTGCCCCTAGGTATTCCTGCACCATGTATATCAGACGCTGGTGATGGTTGCTGGAACCGATCATACCTTGGGGCTGCGGACTAAAGAATTGTCTGAACGCTTCGGTCAGACGGCCACCTTCCCCACCGCTCCTTCTTTGACTGACCGAAGCCTCAGCAACTCGTTGTCCAAGACCAGGAGTTTGTAACCTCCCAGTCTCTGGGAACGCGTTGCACAGACCTTTCTGCAAGGCCTCCCGGAGATGTCTCATCCTCTGCTCCCTCTGCGACGGTAAGATAAGGTCCGCAACCTTACCCTTGTACCGTGGATCAAGGAGAGTGGCCAGCCAGTAATGGTCCCTCTCCTTGATCCGAAGAATACGAGGATCCTTCCGCAGACTTTGCAGGATCAGGGAGGCCATGCAGCGTAGGTTAGCTGAGGCATTCAGTCCGGAGTCCTCTGGGTCACTAAGGACGACATGATCCGCAGCCACCTCCTCCCAGCCACGTACAAGTCCACTGGTTTCTTGGGACTGTAAATCATCCCTAAAAGACTGCTGCTGATGATGCTGAGTGCCAGGCTCCACCTCCATGCTGACACAATCCTCCTCCTCCTCCTCCTCTTCTTCCTGTGCGATGGGTGGGACAGAAGGAACAGTGTCTGGGTAAAGGGGGCCTTGAGAGGCAAGGAAGTCCTCCTCTTCCTGCCTCTATTCTGCCTCAAGTTCCCTGTCCATTATTCCACGCAGCGTATGTTCCAACAGGTGGACAAGAGGTACAGTGTCACTGATGCATGCACTGTCACTGCTCACCATCCTCGTGGCCTCCTCAAATGGTGCCAGGACAGTGCATGCATCCCTGATCATGCCCCACTGGCGTGGTGAAAAAAACCTGAGCTCCCCTGACCCTGTCCTGGTGCCGTAGTCGCACAGGTACTCATTGATGGCCCTCTGCTGCGTGTGCAGCCGCTGCAGCATGGCCAACGTTGAGTTCCACCTGGTGGGCATGTCACATATAAGGCGGTTCTTGGGCAGGTTCAACTCCTTTTGCAGCTCAGCCAGGCGAGCACTGGCATTATAAGATCTGCGGAAATGCACACAGACTTTCCTGGCCTGCCTCAGGACATCCTGTAAGCCCGGGTACCTGCCCAAGAACCGCTGCACCACCAGGTTAAGGACGTGAGCCACACAGGGCACATGGGTCAGTTGTCCCTGTCGGAGAGCGGAGAGGAGGTTGGTGCCATTGTCGCAAACTACCATTCCTGGCTTAAGCTGGCGTGGCGTCAACCACCTCTCAGTCTGCCCCTGCAGAGCAGACAGAACCTCTGCCCCAGTGTGGCTCCTGTCCCCCAAACACACCAGCACAAGCACGGCATGGCATCTTTTTGCCTGCGTACTTGCGTAGCCCCTTGAACGCCTACGGAGCACCGCTGGTTCCGAGGACAAAGCACAGGAAGAGGCCACGGAGGAAGAAGAAGAGGAGGGGGTGGAGGATAGAGGTGTGTCACAACCAGTAGTAGCATTTTGGAGGCGTGGCGGTGGAACAACCTCCAACACTACTGCACCTTGTCCTGCATCCTTCCCAGCTGCCAAAAGAGTGACCCAATGGGCCGTGAAAGAAAGGTAACGTCCCTGTCCATGCCTGCTGGACCATGAGTCAGCGGTAATATGCACCTTACCGCTGACCGCCCTGTCCAGCGAGGCCAAGACATTGCCTTCCACATGCCGGTAGAGAGCCGGAATCGCCTTCCGTGAGAAAAAGTGGCGTTTGGGAACCTGCCACTGAGGAACCGCACATTGAGTGAGTGAGTGAGTGAAAAACTTGTATAGCGCTAACAAATGCGAACTAAATCGCCTCAAGGCGCTTAGCATCCAGTAGCTTCATGATCCATCAGAAGAGGTGGGTCTTAAGTTTTTTCCTAAAGGCCCGATGGTTTTCTTCCATACGGATATCCGTGGGTAGCGCGTTCCATAGCCGTGGTCCTTGGACTGCAAATCTTCGTTCTCCCTTTGATTTGTAGCGAAATTTGGGGATGTGAAGGAGGTTTTGGTTTGTTGATCGGAGACTGCGTTTGGGGGTGTAATGCTTTATCTTCTCGCATAAATATTGCGGAGTGATTCCTTGTGTGCACTTGTGGGTGAGACAGAGGGTCTTGAATGTGACCCGATCCTTTACGGTTAACCAATGAAGGGTCCTCAGTGCAGGGGTGATGGATTCCCAGGTTTTTTTTCCTGTTATCAGTCTGGCTGCCGTGTTCTGGATGACTTGTAGGCGTGACATTTGGTATTTGGGTAGTCCGAGGTAGAGGGAGTTTGCGTAGTCGAGTCGGGAGTTGATAATTGATCCAACTACTACTGCTGTGTCCTCTTCTGGGATGAAGGGAATGAGTCTACGCAGCAGGCGGAGGAGATAATGAGATCCGCTGATTACTGATCCTATTTGAGCGTCCATCGACATCTCCGAGTCAAAGATGACTCCGAGACTTTTGACTTTGGTGCTCGGGGTGATGGTCTGTCCGAGAATGGTGGGTGGTGTCCAAGAGGTTTTAGTTTTTGTCTTTCGGTTAGCGTGGAGGAGAAGCAGTTCTGTTTTGGATCCGTTGAGTTTAAGTGAACTCTCAGTCATCCAATCATCGATCAATGTGAGGCACTTTTCCAATCCGTGATATTGGTCTTTTTTTCCAGTGATACGAAAGTAGAGTTGGGTGTCGTCCGCGTATGAGTGGTAGCATAAGTCCTGTTTGCTAATGATTTTTAGGAGTGGGCGGAGGTAGATGTTAAAGAGCAAGGGTGACAGTGGTGATCCTTGAGGGACTCCGCAAGAAATTGCGCGAGTTTCAGAGGTGAAGGCTCCTAATTTCACTGTCTGAAAACGATCCTCAAGAAAGGAAGCGAACCAAGGAAGGTCAGGGTCTGCGACTCCTGCTACTTCTTTAAGACGAATGAGTAGAGTTTTGTGGTCTACTGTGTCGAACGCTGCACTGAGGTCCAGCAGCACCAGGAGACATGATTCTCCGTCATCTGCGGCTTCGAGGACGTCATCCCATATTTTGAGAAGTGCTGTTTCTGTGCCATGGCCTGGGCGGAAGCCTGATTGTAGCGGATCCAAGAGTTTGTAAGTGTCCAAATGGCCTTGTAGCTGTTGTACTACTGCTTTCTCCATGATCTTGAAAATGGTGTTGAGGCTTGTTACCGGTCTGCGGTAATTTGGGTCCTTAGGGTCAAGATTGGGTTTCTTTAGGAGGGGTTTGATTATACCTTGTGTGACAGCAGGAAGGTAAAGTCACCTGGTTGCATCCAGGGGGGTAGATATATTTCGCCCAGATTCAGGCTTTACGCCGACTTATACAACTAGGTGGAGAGTTGTATAAGCCCAGCTGAGGCTAGTGGGCTCATGGATGACTCATACCTCTAGGGAGAGTGTGGGGCGTCGTGCAGACAGGGAGTTGATGAGACCAGCTGAAGCTTGTCAGCTCATTTAGGCCTCTATAAGAACTCCCAGCTTCATTAGATGTTAGCTCATGCCTGGAACCAGACCTGTGTGGACTGTCTAGGGAGAGTGAACCCCTGTGCGGTGAGAAAAAGCCTGTGTGGCTATTTGCTTGGACATTTAAAACCAGGGACTTAGGGACTAGGACAGCACTAGGCTGATCCCAGTTGTTAGTTAGGAAACCTGTATGTTTAGTCAGAGGTCAACTTGACCAGGATTTATTTTGGTTATGTTTCTTTTGCTTTGCTGTGTTTTGTCACTGTAAATAGAAAATAAACCGCACCTTTTTGATTTTGAAAACAACAACCTCCGTTTGCTGGGCCTGTTTTGTGTGGGGAGCCCATCCCGGGGGTCACACACACCCGCTGCCGAGCTAACCCCCTCACAGTTGGTGGAGAACCAGTGGCAGTTTTTTTTAAGCCAGCATGGAGGAGATACTGAAGCAGCTGGCTCTAGCAAATGCCAATCAACAGCAGACAAATGCAGGTTTGCAAAAGAGCCTTGCAGCTCAACAGCAGAGCCTTGCAGCCCAGCAGCAGACAAACGCAACTTTGCAACAGAGTCTGGAGGCTCAGCAACGAGCCCAGCAGCAATCTGAGGCCCGCTTCATAGACCTGCTGCAGAAGCAAGAGCAGAGACTACAACAACAGATGGAAGCAGTAATGCAGCAACGTCCGCAGACCAGTGAGGAAAGCCGTCCCACTAATACCGCGTCCTTTGGGGTGAGTCGTTTATTGACAAAAATGACTGGAGAGGATGATCCAGAGGTATTTTTGACCACATTTGAAAGGACCGCTGAAAGAGAAAAGTGGCCTGAGGAGCAGTGGGCTGGATTGGTGGCTCCTCTGTTAACTGGTGAATCGCAGAAAGCTTACTATGACCTAGAGCCTAACCAAGCAAAAGACTATGTGATGCTAAAAGCTGAAATATTGGCAAGGCTGGGTGTCACCCAGGCTGTCCGGGCTCAGCGTGTGCATAACTGGACTTTCCAGCTTGGAAAACCCCCCAGGTCTCAAATGTATGATCTCATTCACCTGAGCAGAAAGTGGCTACAGCCAGAGACTTTGTCCGCACCAAAGATTGTGGAACGTGTTGTAATGGATCGGTTTTTGAGAGCTCTTCCTACTGCCATCCAAAAGTGGGTAAGCCATGGAGACCCAGAGACGGCCGATGGTCTTGTGGATCGTGTGGAGAAATACTTGGCTACAGAGAACCTGACGGCCTCTTCCAGAGACACTCGGACTTTCCACCCTAAGACCAGACCATCCCCAGGGGCGGATAAGAGGATTCCAAGGGGTGAGGGTGGAGAGAGTGAGAGGGTGGGAGCTCTACCCCAAGTTTGGCGAGAACAGCCTGGGAAATCAGCGGCTCAAGAGGCGGCAAGAAGGATCGTTTGCTACCGCTGCCGGCAAGCGGGACATATTGCAGCCAATTGCCCGGTTGTGGAGGAACCCATGCAGTGTGACTTTCTGACGGGCAGACGTCAGTCGCTGTGTGCGACAGTCGCATGCACTGCCATTCGAGGAACTGAGAAACATTTATGCAAAATGTGTGTTAATGGTAGAAATGTTGTGGTATTGCTGGATTCAGGTAGCCTTGTGACCCTGATAAAGGCTGAGTTAGTTAAAACAGAGGTCTCTGGGAATAACAAGGTAGCTGTTATTTGTGTGCATGGGGACACCCGAGAGTATCCAGTGACTACAGTGTGTTTCGAGACCCCCAAAGGTACCCTCTCTCATCCAGTGGGCTTAGTATCTCAGTTACCGCATGACGCCATTGTGGGAAGGGATTTTCCGAAGTTCTGGGAACTGTGGGATGATCCTGAGCCCCTCACTGGTGCCCCTATGTACCAGGAATGTGATAGCCAGAACTCCCCTGAGAGTGGTGAGGACTCTCCGGAATTTCCCTTATCAGTATTGGCAGGGGAGACTCAAGAACCTGGAGAGGAGCCCACCTCCTCAGACGAAAACCTACCGTCTGTGGAGTTTTCTGATCTTGAGGTTCACAGGGAAAACTTTGCCACAGAACAGTTGAAAGACCCCGCCCTAATAAAGGCACGGGAAAACGTAGTGAAAATAGATGGCGAGTTAGTGAACCCAGATAATACCTGCACTTACCCATACTTCAGCGTAGAGAAGGACCTACTGTATCGGGTGGCAAAAAGGGCAGAAGAAACCGTTGAGCAGCTTGTGGTGCCCAAACCTTACAGGAAGTTGGTGTTGGAGTTGGCCCATGGGCACATTCTTGGAGGTCATCTGGGGACAGAGAAAACCCGAGAGAGGGTATTACAGAGATTCTATTGGCCGGGGGTGATGAAGGACGTAGAAAATTATTGTTCCTCCTGCCCTGTGTGTCAGAGGTTGGCCCCGATGCCACATTTCCGTAGCCCGCTGGTCCCTCTACCCATCATTGAGGTCCCGTTTGAGAGGATCGCCATGGATTTGGTAGGTCCTATAATCAAGTCCGCTAGGGGGCACCAGTACATATTAGTTATAATGGACTATGCCACCCGTTATCCAGAAGCGATCCCTCTCCGAAATACCTCGGCCAAAACCATAGCCAAAGAGCTATCTCTTGTTTTTAGCCGGGTGGGTATTTGTAAAGAACTGCTTACGGACCAAGGTACACCCTTTATGTCCCGGGTTATGAAAGAGCTGTGTAAATTGTTCAAAGTGACGCAATTGCGTACGTCTGTGTATCACCCCCAAACCGATGGGCTGGTTGAAAGATTCAACAAAACCCTAAAACAAATGTTGAAGAAAGTGGTGGATAGAGATGGAAAGGATTGGGACTGTTTACTTCCTTATTTGATGTTTGCTATTAGGGAGGTGCCCCAATCCTCTACGGGATTCTCCCCCTTCGAGTTACTGTATGGGAGACACCCAAGAGGGCTGTTGGATATTGCCAAGGAAACTTGGGAAAGTGAGAGTTCTCCCCACAGGAGTGTGATTGAGCATGTCGCCCTGATGCAAGATCGAATTGCACAGGTAATGCCCATCGTGAAGGAACATTTGGCCCAAGCGCAGTTGGCACAGCAGAGAGTGTACAACCGTGGAGCCAAGACCCGTACCTTTTCCCCGGGGGATAGGATATTGGTACTTGTCCCTACGGTTGAAAGTAAATTCCTTGCCAAATGGCAAGGCCCCTACGAGATAATGGAAAAAGTGAGCGAAGTGAATTACAAGGTCAGACAACCAGGAAGGCGAAAGCCCGAACAGATCTATCACGTTAATCTGTTGAAAGCCTGGAGGGATAGAGAGTCCCTAGTCGCAGACACTTGGTCACCAGCTCAAACTGGTTGCGTGATTCCTGAGGTTGGAATAGCAGCCACCTTGTCACAACCCCAACAACAGGAGGTTAAGGAGTTTGTGCTTCGCAATAAGGAGGTATTCTCTGAGCTGCCGGGACAAACATCTGGGGTAGAGCATGACATCATTACCCCGCCCGGTGAAAGGGTGAAGTTAAAACCCTATCGGATCCCAGAGGCTCGACGGGAGGCAATACGGGAGGAAGTACAGAAAATGCTGAACTTAGGGGTGATAGAGGAGTCCCAAAGTGATTGGTCTAGTCCCATCGTGTTGGTGCCTAAACCGGATGGGAGCTGGCGATTTTGTAACGATTTTCGTCAGTTGAACAAAGTTACAAAATTTGACACCTACCCCATGCCACGTATAGATGAGTTGATCGACCGGCTGGGAACAGCCCGATACATGACGACTCTTGACCTCACAAAAGGGTATTGGCAAATCCCCCTGGCCAAGTCGGCCAAAGAGAAAACCGCATTTGTAACCCCAGACGGGGCGTTCCAATATAAAAGAATGCCGTTCGGGTTACAGAATGCGCCGGCCACATTCCAGCGGAAAATGGACCAGATGCTGAGGCCCCATCGGAAGTATGCTGCGGCTTACCTGGATGACGTAATTGTCCATAGCACAGATTGGGCCTCACATCTGCCAAAAGTGCAAGCAGTCCTGGACTCTGTTCGGGAAGCGGGGTTTACGGCTAACCCCAAGAAGTGTACCATTGGGCAGGAGGAGGCCAAATATCTTGGGTACACCATTGGGAGGGGAGTAATAAAACCCCAACTCAACAAAGTCGAGGCCATCCAGAGTTGGCCACGTCCCAACAGCAAGAAGCAGGTACGAGCCTTTCTGGGAATCGCTGGGTATTATCGGCGATTCATTCCCCACTTTGCTTCTAAGGCTGTGCCCCTAACCAACCTGACGAAGGGGAAAGGGTCGGTCATGATTAAATGGACCCCCGAGGCTGAGGCAGCATTCCAATTCTTGAAACAAGCCTTATGTAGCCAGCCAGTGTTGTACTCACCCGACTTCTCTAAAGACTTTGTCGTACAAAGTGATGCGTCAGATGTGGGGTTAGGAGCAGTATTGTCCCAGGTCTGGAACGGGGAAGAGCACCCAGTCATTTACCTCAGCAGGAAGTTGAAGTCCCATGAGGTAAATTACGCCACCGTTGAAAAGGAGTGTTTAGCGGTGAAGTGGGCTCTAGATTCCCTTCGGTACTACCTGCTAGGTAGGCACTTTGACATGGTTACGGATCACGCTCCGTTAAAGTGGATGGCTCAAAACAAGGAAACAAATAGAAGAGTGAATAGGTGGTTCCTGGCCCTCCAGGAATTCAACTTCACAGTAAAGCATCGCCCTGGCGTTCAAATGGGGAATGTGGATGCTTTGTCTCGAGTACATGAATGCCTGATTGCTGGTGTTCCAACCCCGAGGTTAAAACAAGAGGGGGGGGTATGTGACAGCAGGAAGGTAAAGTCACCTGGTTGCATCCAGGGGGGTAGATATATTTCGCCCAGATTCAGGCTTTACGCCGACTTATACAACTAGGTGGAGAGTTGTATAAGCCCAGCTGAGGCTAGTGGGCTCATGGATGACTCATACCTCTAGGGAGAGTGTGGGGCGTCGTGCAGACAGGGAGTTGATGAGACCAGCTGAAGCTTGTCAGCTCATTTAGGCCTCTATAAGAACTCCCAGCTTCATTAGATGTTAGCTCATGCCTGGAACCAGACCTGTGTGGACTGTCTAGGGAGAGTGAACCCCTGTGCGGTGAGAAAAAGCCTGTGTGGCTATTTGCTTGGACATTTAAAACCAGGGACTTAGGGACTAGGACAGCACTAGGCTGATCCCAGTTGTTAGTTAGGAAACCTGTATGTTTAGTCAGAGGTCAACTTGACCAGGATTTATTTTGGTTATGTTTCTTTTGCTTTGCTGTGTTTTGTCACTGTAAATAGAAAATAAACCGCACCTTTTTGATTTTGAAAACCACAACCTCCGTTTGCTGGGCCTGTTTTGTGTGGGGAGCCCATCCCGGGGGTCACACACACCCGCTGCCGAGCTAACCCCCTCACACTTGCTTGAGGGAGTTCGGAACCATACCTTCTTTGAATGATAGATTTACGATGTGTGTAATGGTAGGAGCTAAAATGTCGGTACATTCTTTCAGGAGTTTTGTGGGAATTATGTCATTTGACGATGTAGTGTCTCTGAGGCTTCTGATGATGTTTTTGGTGGTGTCAATGGTGATCGGGACTAGCGAAAATTTTGCTAGTTGTATAATGTTCGTATTGATTTTCTCTGTTTGCTTTGGCTGTGTGAAGTTGGTTGTTTTTTTCTGTTGAATTATTTCCCGAATATTTTCGATTTTGTCGATAAAAAAATCCGATAGCTCATTGCAGAACTCTTGGGTTTCGTTTGCTGGAGGCTCTAGACAGGTAGGGTTCATGGTCCGAGTGACCAGTTTGAAGAGTTCACGAGGCCGGTTTAGGGCTTTTTTTATGGTGTTTGAGAAATGTTCCTTTTTTGCTTTAAAAATTGCTTTGTGATATTTCTTAGTGAGTGCTTTGTAGTTTGTGTGGTTTTCCTCCGTTGGGTTTCTTCTCCAGGCTCCTTCAGCTCTTCTGCGTTCCTGCTTCAGTAGCGTAAGAGTGTCACTAAACCAGCCCGAGTTGTTTTTACGGATGTGTGCTCTGCGTCTCGGAGCGACTGTGTCCGCTGTTTGTAGTAATATTTTGTTTAAGGAGTTGAGTGTTTGTTCCGTTGAGCGGTTATGCTTTAGCATTCCTATTTTTTTTTGATAGAGTGGTTTTGAAAAGTTTTGAGTGTAGTTTCTTCTGAGATCTTGTCCAGTATGTTTTTGTTGAGTCTTCCGGTTTTTGGGAGATGGTGCTGGTGGTAAATTTGAATTTGATAGCGTGGTGGTCCGTCCATGGTAACGGCATGTTGTCCAGTATGTTGATGTCCATATTTTGTTTGAAGATGAGGTCAAGAATGTGACCCGATCCATGCGTGGGTGCATTTATCAGTTGCTGCAACCCTAGTTCTTCCAATTGGTTGATACAGGCGGTGGCGATGGGGTCCTGAGTGGCGTTAGCCCAGAGGTTAAAGTCCCCGAGTAGTAAAAACTTTTTGGTTTTTAAAGTGTATGTCGAGAAGAATTCGGTGAAGGGTGTGAGGAGATTTGTCTTCGGTCCTGGTGGTCTGTAGCATAGCAGTATCTGAATGGTGTCCTGGGGTGTTGTTTGGAGTTGCAGGGTGAGTGTTTCCATGAATGGCAATGAGTTCTGTAGGGTTGGTTTGGTAAAAGAGAGGTGCGATTTGAAGATAACTGCTAGGCCTCCTCCTCTTTGTCCTATTCTGTGCTCAGTTAGGATGCGGTAGTTCCCAGGTACTAGTTCCGTTAGGACGGTGTTACAATCCGGTGTTAGCCAGCTTTCCGTGATAAAGAGGCAATCTATGTCGTTTTGCGTGATGAAATCGTGAATTTCCTGTCTGTGCTTGACTGCCGATCTGGTGTTAATCAAGGCGCATGATAAATCTTGTAGATGAAGTGGTGTCTTTGTGGTTTTGATAGTCGATTGTCGATTGATCCTAAGCAGTTGTTCTTTTTGTAGGATTTTTTGGGTGGCGGTTGGAAGTATTGGGGCGGTATTCCTTAGCCTGCGGAGGGTGTCCGCTGAGTATTTAAAGATGCACATGATGGGAGGAAAAGGTGATGGGGATGATGGATGGGGCCCAATGACCTAAACCGCCCTCCCGTTGGTCCAGAGGAAGGCAAAAACCACCAGCCGAGTCTGGCCAATTGCTGCAGCAGGGGAAAAATTCCTTCCTGACCCCCCGAGGGGCGATCGGGTAAACCCTGGATCAACTCGCTACTAGTTGGTGGTGCCCCGATGTACTTACCTGGTCGGCACACGCGGGCCTGCTGGAGAGAGACTCGGGGAGGGTGTAGAGTGATGGCCGGAGCTAGGCCACAGCCGCGGTCTGTCCTGCAGTTCTAACAGTCTAGAAATGGGCGCCCGGATGGCGGCAGGTGGCAGTCGGCGGCTGTGGGTGAAGCGATGGTGAGCTGGGGGATCTGAGCTTGGGGAGAGTGGGGTCCCGTGGAAGCCGCAGGTCGTCAGGTTAACGTTTGCTGGAGGAGCGAAACGCCAGAGTCCAAGGGGGTTCCTGTATGGCCAGAGCTCCTGCCACACACGTCCGTTACGCTTGACCGTATGTGTGGATTGCTCTGTGAAGCGATGAGGTCAGGGCTCCTGTCACACACGTCCGCTTCCCTGGACCGTGCGTGCGGATTGCTCTGCGAAGTGGTGAGCCTCGGGGGCCTATCGCACACATCCGTTATGCTTGGCCGTGTGTGTGGGTCTGGGGAGATCGCGTAGTGGCGGCGGTCGATGCTGTAGGTTGGGGCAGCCTGAGTACGTCAGGGGGGGGGGCGATCAGTCATAAGTAGTAGAGTTATTGAAGAGTATTGTGAAGATAGTAATGGGGGTGGGGTGGGGAATTAGTAGGAATAGAGAGAAAAAATAAGTTTTTTTTTTTTTCTTTTTGTCAGTGTTGGGGGAAAGGCTCTGGGTGTATCAAGATGGCCGCTACTTACTGGGCCGAATATCCATTTCGTCCTCCCGGCTGCCTTTTGTGAGCGACCCAGTGGGAGCCACAGGCAAGTGACCCGTGAGTGGATGCGATCCGGTAGTTATCCTGGGTCAGAATATTCCAGGGGGGCCGGGAGAGGAGTTTGAGGGCTGAGGCTGGGTGTCCCAAGATGGCCGCCGCGGCCGGGTCTAGGCCGAAGCCGCGGTCTATCCTGCTGGGCAGGTAGCAGCTAGTGCTGCTTCGGGCCTGCTGACTCCTCTGGGGGGCTCTGCAAGTGGGTGAGTGCCGTAGGGTGGCTCCTTGGATGATCCGGATGCTGGAAGGGGGATCGAAAGTGGCTAGGCCGCAGCCGCGGACTTTCCTGTCGGCGGCTGCGGGTGGAGGGGGTTCCGCCGGCGGCGGATGAATGGCCTCGGTGGCGGGTGGAGGGCTCGGATGTAGCTCGGTGAGCTAGGCCAGGGGTGCAGCCGGTCTGTGAAGCAGGCGCCAGAGGGGGGGGACCGTGGGATGAGTGATGTTAGGCCGCAGCCTCGGACTTGCCCGGCGGCGGCTGCGGGAGGAGGTGTCTGGCGGGGGGGGCTCGTATGGATTGGATTGGGGTCCCGCTGGATGGAGGGGGGGGGAAGAGAACCGGGGGGACAAGGGTGAGAGCAAGGGGGGACAAGGGTGAGAGCAGGGGAGAGAGCCAGGGAGAGAGCCAGGGAGAGCAGGGGAGAGAGCCAGGGAGAAAATAGGGGAGAGTACGGGGGAGAGTCCTGGGGAGAGAAGCAATGCAGCCCTGGAAGTCAGGAGCTAGGTACACACGTCCTCTCTGTCTGGAAAGGGGTGGCTTCATCCGGGTCATTGCACAAACTCACGGAAGGGGGCCGAGTCTACCAACTGAAAAGGCAGCAGTTGAAGCGCTAGCAATTTAGCCAAGCTAGCATTCAACCGCTGGGCATGTGGATGGCTGGGAGTGAACTTCTTTTGACGGTCCAGCAGCTGGGGCAGGGAAATTTGCCTGCTAGAATCGGACGTCGGTGTACTGCTAGCAGAGTGGCCGCAAGTACTTGGCTGTGACACACCTAATTCTACACCTTCATTCCTCTCAGTGCAGGTTTCAGAGAGGACTGAAGGTATAGTGGGGTTGGAGATCCCAGCTGATGCGGTGCAAGGAGAGGTCCGCTTTGTTCTTTGGTGTGGGTCTTTAAGGTAGGCTTGCCAACGAGCTGCATGGCAGGTCAACATATGTTTGGTCAAGCATGTGGTGCCCAAGCGGCTGATGTTTTGGCCACGCGATATACGCTTGAGACATATGTTGCAAACAGCAGCTGTGCGATCTGATGCACTCGCCTCAAAAAAGGCCCACACCAAAGAACTTTTTGAATAACGGGCAGAGGCAGTGCCCTGCACAGGCCGAGCTCTGCGGTGTGATTCTGTCGGTGTGCTGCCCTTACGTGGCCACCCAAGGGCATCCTGCCTCGTTGGAGATGTGCCTCCTCCTCATCCTCCTCCTCCTCCTCTCTCCTATGAGGGACACACATGGAGTCAGTGACCTCATCATCCCCTCCCTCCTCATCACTGGAGCCAATCTGGCAGTATGCTGCAGCTGCTGGAACATGACTGCCAGATTGGTGTCCTTCTTGAGCATCCCCTCTCTCTGCTCTCACGCTACTGCCTTCCTCTAGCTGGGTATCATCATCAGACCCTTCAAAACGCTGGGCATCCTCCTGGAGCATGTACCCAACACTGTGCTCAATCAGTTCGGGGGACTCCTCAGGAGGAGGACATGGTGGGTCTAGGGAAGGAGTGACTGATGATGACATTGATACCAGGGAAGAGGACGCTTTGGCAGCTGCTTTGCCAGTACCCTGAGCCTGGGTGAGAGAGGATGAGGAGGATGAGGAGGGCTTGGTCATCCACTCTACCAAGTCTTCGGCATGATGTGGCTCAACATGTCCAGCTGCCGAAAAGAAGGACAAGCGTGTCCCATGGCCATGTGCTGATGACAATGCACCGCGTCCACGACCAGCACTGTTGCCCCCAGACACAGAGCCTGCTTGCCCTCTTTTTTTGGCTCCTGACTGTCTGCCTCTCCTTGTTTGCCTTCCAGACATTCTAATGGCCTGCAGGGAGATGGGAAAACCAGCAATAAGGGCTAGCTTCAGGTGTATACTGTGCAGGAGGCTTAGCAACAATGACACTGACACTGTCCCCTGCCTATCCTTCTCTCTCCCTGCACACAAGGTTTAGCAATATGGTTCAGCACACTAGGTTTAGCAAAGATTATGACACTGACACTCTCGACTGCCTATACTTGTCTGTCCCTACACACAAGGTTTAGCAATATGGTTCAGCGCACTAGGTTTAGCAAAGATTATGACACTGACACTCTCGACTGCCTATCCTTGTCTGTCCCTACACACAAGGTTTAGCAATATGGTTCAGCACACAAGGTTTAGCAAAGACAATGAAACTGACACTCTCCCTGCCTATCATTGTCTGTCCCTACACACAAGGTTTAGCAAAATGGTTCAGTACACAAGGTTTAGCAAAGAATATGACACTGACACTCTCCCTGCCTATCCTTGTCTGTCCCTACACACAAGGTTTAGCAATATGGTTCAGCACACAAGGTTTAGCAAAGAATATGAAACTGACACTCTCCCTGCCTATCCTTGTCTGTCCCTACACACAAGGTTTAGCAATATGGTTCAGCGCACTAGGTTTAGCAAAGATTATGACACTGACACTCTCGACTGCCTATCCTTGTCTGTCCCTACACACAAGGTTTAGCAATATGGTTCAGCACACTAGGTTTAGCAAAGATTATGACACTGACACTCTCGACTGCCTATCCTTGTCTGTCCCTACACACAAGGTTTAGCAATATGGTTCAGCGCACTAGGTTTAGCAAAGATTATGACACTGACACTCTCGACTGCCTATCCTTGTCTGTCCCTACACACAAGGTTTAGCAATATGGTTCAGCACACTAGGTTTAGCAAAGATTATGACACTGACACTCTCGACTGCCTATACTTGTCTGTCCCTACACACAAGGTTTAGCAATATGGTTCAGCGCACTAGGTTTAGCAAAGATTATGACACTGACACTCTCGACTGCCTATCCTTGTCTGTCCCTACACACAAGGTTTAGCAATATGGTTCAGCACACTAGGTTTAGCAAAGATTATGACACTGACACTCTCGACTGCCTATCCTTGTCTGTCCCTGCACACAAGGTTTAGCAATATGGTTCACCACACAAGGTTTAGCAAAGAATATGACACTGACACTCTCCCTGCCTATCCTTGTCTGTCCCTACAGACAAGGTTTAGCAATATGGTTCAGCACACAAGGTTTAGCAAAGAATATGAAACTGACACTCTCCCTGCCTATCCTTCTCTGTCCCTACAAACAAGGTTTAGCAAAGAATATGACACTGACACTCTCCCTACATATCCTTGTCTGTCCCTACACACAAGGTTTAGCAATATGGTTCAGCACACAAGTTTTAGCAAAGAATATGACACTGACACTCTCCCTGCCTATCCTTGTCTGTCCCTACACACAAGGTTTAGCAATATGGTTCAGCACACAAGGTTTAGCAAAGAATATGAAACTGACACTCTTCCTGCCTATCCTTCTCTGTCCCTACAAACAAGGTTTAGCAAAGAATATGACACTGACATTCTCCCTACCTATCCTTCTCTGTCCCTACACACAAGGTTTAGCAAAGAAAAAATATGACACTGTCCCTGCCTATCCTTCCCTTTCCCTGCGCCGGAACACACTACACGAGGCCGCCGCGCTGGCGGCCTTTTATAGTGTGGGGCGTGTACTAAACCCCCTCAGCAATAATTGGCCACAGGCATCCTGCCTGTGGCCAATCATTGCTCTCCTCGCTGCCGGCGCTGTGATTGGCCAAGCATGCAGGGTCACAGTGCATGCTTGGCCAATCACAGCGCCGGGATTACACTGCGATGGCGCAGTGTATTGTGGGCCATTCGCGTCACTCGAATTTGGCGCGAACGGCCCAAATCGTTCGTTGTTCGCCGAACGCGCGAACAGCCGATGTTCGAGTCGAACCTATGTTCGACTCGAACACCGAGCTCATCCCTAAGCAGGAGACCTGGCGTAAAAATATATATATATATATATATATATATGTAGCGCCCTACCCCAATGGTTGGGACGCTATTTCAAATTTAAGGGTGTCTGAGCCAATAGTTGGGTTCAGACTGTCGATTTGTGTATGAATTTGCCTCTGTTCTGGCTGTGGTGCTGCCTGATAGCATTTTCCCTTGTTGCCTGTAGGTGGCGTTGCCACTTCAGGCTCTTGTTGGAACACAGGCAAACCATGGTGTATTGAGTGACCCTTCTCGGCAGCGGTGCAGTGGGAGTGGTCGACCCGCTGTGCCTGCTGGGAGGGGATACTTTAGGGGCAGACAGCATTGTTGGGGCGTCTTCACCTCGTGGCCCTCCTGGCGCGAGGTGTGTATGTGTGATTCTGGTCTCGGGGCCACTTTGGCCCGAGGCTGCATCGCTATTGAGTAGGCCCAGTTATTCTGGCTGGGGCCTACATCCCAAGAGGGGATCCCAAGCTGTCCGTCCAAAAAAAGGGAAGAAGCTGTCTTGATGAAGGAAACCGGGAGAGGACTTGCCCTGGAGGAGACCAGCAAAGCGCTTATGTCTCGGGTGAGACCTGGTGCCCTTGTTGAGGGGGGATCCAATCTACCAAAAGCCCTGCAGTTCTCCGGATCGGCTTAAAGGCTCTCTTACTGCATGGCTGGAAGTTTGGGACTTTTAATCCTGTGGCAGAGGATTCCTGGACTATCCATTTATCTATCTCTAAACAAAGGTCTGTGGCAGAGACCGACTCCATCTTAAGCAGTCTGTGGCAGAGGCTGTCTTGTTACTGATTCGTGCGTCATCCGGGCTGCTAGGCCATGTGAGAGGGGACTATCCGGGTGAGCAATACTCACTCTACAAGTGGAGAGTGGTGAATGATTGATGAGTACTTCGAGCTAATTTGTGTATTCTGTACCGCGTGCCTGAACCTTCCCCTATTCTTCTCCTATCTTATACTTTCTCTCATGTTATACTTCAGCAAGAAAAGAATAAAGCCTGACTGTTGAAGGTTTTACCTCTGTGTGGACATTGCATTTACTATGGACTTTCCTACCCTGACAACGAAGCTAAAGAGGTAACGTGCAAACCCAAAACAAACCAGCAGCTCCTACGGGGGTAGTGCTACACGTGGGGGGCTCGTCCGGGATATTTGCCATTGCCTCTGACAACTGGATTACAGTTTTTTTGCTTTATTGAAAGTCTGCCATTGAGAAAGTGTTGGACTGTGCTTTGAACGAGAGAAGAAGGGGTCAAGGGGTACAGATCACTTTGCCAACTGCGTAGTTCATTGACGGACCCAGAAAGAAGAAAGCCCACGAACTACGTGCGAAAAGAGTGTGTTTGGTGCAAGGACCAAAGGTTGCCTGACCGAGCGAAGAGTTCAGCGAGCAACATGTCCTCTTTCTCCTGAGCACCAGCCATATCGGGACCCAGGATGTCCTCCAGGCCCAATGTTGTGGGTACTACACAGTCCGGAGCCCCACTTAGGGACACGGGGATCCGACTAAAGCCCCGGGGACGCTGCCACCGCCACCACCTGTGCTTTCAATCCACCTGCGAAACGGAAGGCCTCCCGCAGCCGTGGACTAGGCCTACCTCAGCGCCTGCCGGAAAGCGGCCTCTTCCCTCGGCTCAATGGCATCAGTCACTCCTTCCCTAGCCCCACCATGTCCTCCTGGGGAGTCCCCCGAACTGTTTGACCACAGTGTTGGGTACATGCTCCAGGAGGATGCCCAGCGTTTTGAAGGCTCCAATGATGGAACCCAGCTAGAGGAAGGCAGTAACGTGAGCCCAGAGAGAGGGGGTAGTAACGTGAGCCCAGAGAAAGGGGGTGCCCAACAAGGACAGCTATCTGGCAGTCATGTTCCCCAGCTGCAGCATACTGTCAGATTTGCTCCAGTGATGAGGAGGGAGGGGATGAGGAGGTCACTGACTCCACGTGGGTGCCTGATAGGAGAGAGGAGGAGGAGTAGGAGGAGGCACATCTCCAACGAGTCAGGATGCCCTCCAGGGGCCAGCTTAAGGGCAGCACACCGGCTACATCACACCGCAGAGGTCCGCATGTGCAGGGCGCTGCTGTCTCTGCGAGTTATTCCAAAAGTTCTTTGGTGTGGGCCTTTTTTCAGACGTGTGCAGCAGATCGCACCGTTGCCATTTGCAACATATGTCTAAAGCATATCTCGCGTGGCCAAAACATCAGCCGCTTGGGCGCCACGTGCTTGACCAGACATATGTCGACCTGCCATGCAGTTCATTGGCAAGCCTACCTAAAAGACCCACACCAAAGAACAAAGCGGACCTCTCCTTGCTCCTCATCAGCTGGGATCTCCAACCCCACTATACCTTCAGTCCTCTCTGAAACCTGCACTGAGAGGAATGAAGGTGTAGAATTAGGTGTGTCACAGTCAAGTACTTGCGGGCAATCTGCTATCGGTACACCGACGTCTGATTGTATCAGGCAAATTTCCCTGCCCCAGCTGCTGCACCGCCAAAAGAAGTTCGCTCCCAGCCATCAACATGCCCAGCGGTTGAATGCTAGCTTGGCTAAATTGCTAGCACTTCAACTGCTGTCTTTTCAGTTGGTAGACTCTGCCCCCTTCTGTGAGTTTGTGTAATGTGCGGTTCCCCAGTGGCAGGTTCCCAAACGCCACTTTTTCTCACAGAAGGTGATTTCTGCTCTCTACCGGCATGTGGAAGGCAATGTCTTGGCCTCGCTGGACAGGGCGGTCAGCGGTAAGGTGCATATTACTGCTGACTCATGGTCCAGCAGGCATGGACAGGGACGTTACCTATCTTTCACGGCGCATTGGGTGACTCTGCTGGCAGCTGGGAAGGATGCAGGACAAGGTGCAGTAGTGTTGGAGGTTGTTCCGCGACCACGCCTCCAAAATGTTACTACTGGTGATTCTGACACACCTCTCTCCTCCACCCCCTCCTCTTCTTCTTCCTCCATGGCCTCTACCTGTGCTTTGTCCTTGTAACCAGCAGTGCCCCGTAGGCGTTCAAGGGGCTACGCAAGTACGCAGGCAAAAAGATGCCATGCAGTGCTTGAGCTGGTGTGCTTGGGGGACAGGAGCCACACTGGGGCCGAGATTCTGTGAGCTCTGCAGGGGCAGGCTCAGAGGTGGTTGATGCCATGCCAGATTAAGCCAGGAAAGGTGGTTTGCAACAATGGCATTAACCTCCTCTCCGCCCTCCGACAGGGACAACTGACCCATGTGCCCTGTTTGGCTCACGTCCTTAACTTGGTGGTGCAGCTGTTCTTGGGCAGGTACCCGGGCTTACAGGAGATCCTGAAGCAGGCCAGGAAACTCTGTGGGCATTTCCGCTGGTCATATAATGCCAGTGCTCGGCTGGCTGAGTATCTGTTGCAATATGGCACCAGGACAGGGTCAGGGGAGCTTGGATTTTGCAGGGATGCATGCACTGTACTGGCACCATTTTAGGAGGCCACGAGGATGGTGAGCAGTGACAGTGCATGCATCAGTAACACTGTCCGTCTTGTCCACCTGTTGGAGCACACGCTGCGTGGAATAATGGACAGGGCACTTGAGGCAGAACAGAGGGAGGAAGAGGAGGACTTCCTTACCTCTCAAGGCCCCCTTTATCCAGACAGTGTTCCTGCTGGCCAGGCTATCACACAGGAAGAGGAGGAGGAGGAGGAGGAGGAGGATTGTGTCAGCATGGAGGTGGAGACTAGCACTCAGCATCAGCAGCAGTCTTCAAGGGATCAATTACAGTCCCAAGACACCCGTGGACTTGTATGTGGCCGGGAGGAGGTGGCTGCGGATCATGTCGTCCTCAGTGACCCAGAGGACTCCGCACCGAATGCCTCAGCAAACCTACGCTGCATGGGCTCCCTGATCCTGCAAAGCCTGCGGAAGGATCCTCGTATTCGTGTGATCAAGGAGAGGCATCATTACTGGCTGGCAACCCTCCTTGATCCACGTTACAAGTGTAAGGTTGCGGACCTTTACTTGCCGTCGCAGAGGGAGCAGAGGATGAAGCATCTTCGGGAGGCCTTGCAGAAAGGTCTGTGCAATGCGTTCCCAGAGACTGGGAGGTTACAAATTCCTGGTCCTGGACAACGTGTTGCTGAGGCTTCGGTCATTCAAAGAAGGAGCGGTCGAGAAGGTGGCCGTCTGACCGATGCGTTTAGACAATTTTTTAGTCCGCAGCCCTAAGGTATGATCGGTTCCAGCAACTATCGCCAGCTTCTGATTTACATGGTGCAGGAATACCTAGGGGCAAGATCAGACTTGGACATCTTTCCCACCGAAAATCCTCTGGGTTACTGGGTCTTGAGGATGGATCACTGGCCAAAGCTTGCACAGTATGCAATTGAGCTACTGGCCTTTCCTGCATCCAGCGTTCTTTCGGAACGCACATTCAGTGCTGCTGGAGGCTTTGTAACCGATCACAGGGTGCGCCTGTCCACCGACTCGGTCGATCGACTGACCTTCATAAAAATGAATCAGTCTTGGATCACCACCAGCTACCAAGCACCTGATGCTGATGTAACCGAATAATTTTTTTGGAAATGTCAGATCCCGTCAAGACTGCCTATGCTGATGCTGAGTGACTGAGTTGATGCAACACTTTGCAGCAGGGCTCATTCCAGTGCTCCAACTAGAGTATCTGTGAGGGGTTGCAGTGTTCTGGGCACCGCCACCAGTGGCTAAGGCCCAATTTTTCAGCCCCTGTTTAACAGGGGCGTGTAATTACAATTTTTGATGCAATACTTTGCAGCAGGGCTCATTCCTGCGCTCTAACTAGAGTATCTGTGAGGGGTTGCAGTATTGTGGCACCAGCACCAGTGCCTAAGGCCCAATTTTTCAGCCCCTGTTTAACAGGGGCGTGTAAATAAAAATTTTGATGCAATACTTTGCAGCAGGGCTCATTGCTGCGCTCCAACTAGAGTATATGTGAGGGGTTGCAGTGTTGTGGCACCAGCACCAGTGCCTAAGGCACAATTTTTCATCCCCTGTTTAACAGGGGCGTGCAAATACAATTTTTGATGCAATACTTTGCAGCAAGGCTCATTCCTGCACTCCAACTAGAGTATCTGTGAGGGGTTGCAGTGTTGTGGCACCAGCACCAGTGCCTAATGCGGCGTACACACGATCGTTTTTCATGCCATTTTTTAAACCAACGTTTTTCTCGTTGTTTTTTTTCATGTTTCCTCTCAAGCCTGTCTTGCGTACACACGATCATTTTAAAAAACGTTCAAGCAAAGCGCAGTGACGTACAACATGTACGACGGCACTATAAAGGGGAAGTTCCGTTCGGATGGTGCCACCCTTCATGTTAGTAAAGTTTGTTGAGCGACGATTCGCGCTTTTCAGCCTCCTGCTTTTCAGTCCGTTACAGCGTGACGAGTGTGCTATCTCCATTACAAATGCTAGTTTTACCAGAACGTGCGCTCCCGTCTCATACTTGATTCTGAGCATGCGCGTTTTTTTTTCACCTCGTCAAAGCATACACACCATCATTTTTCACGTCGTTAAAAAAAACGACATGAAAAACGACGTGAAAAAATAGAGCATGTTCGAAATTTTTAATGGCCATTTTTCACGTCGTTAAAAATGCTCTGGAGCATACACACGATCGGTTTTAATGCCCATTTTTAAAAATGGCATTTTTAACGGCATGAAAAACGATTGTGTGTATGGGGCATAAGGCCCAATTTTTCAGCCCCTGTTTAACAGGGGCGTGTAAATACAATTTCGATGCAATACTTTGCAGCAGGGCTCATTCCTGCGCTCCAACTAGAATATCTGTGAGGGGTTGCAGTGTTGTGGCACCAGCACCAGTGCCTAAGGCCCAATTTTTCAGCCCCTGTTTAACAGGGGCGTGTAATTACAATTTTTGAAGCAATACTTTGCAGCAGGGCTCATTCCTGCGCTCCAACTAGAGTATCTGTGAGGGGTTGAAGTGTTGTGGCACCAGTGCCTAAGGCCCAATTTTTATGCCCCTGTCCACCAAGAGTAACTGTGAGGGCTTACAGTGTTGTGGCAACACCAACACCTAAGAGCCAAATTTCTGCAGAGTATATACGGCAAAACCCTACTGTCAAACATCCAACTTACAAACGACTCCTACTTGCAAACGGAAGGAGACAACAGGAAGTGAGAGGAAATCTACCCCTAGGAAGGTAAATTCTCTCCTGTAACAGTTAATATGGGAAAAAGGTGTCTCCTCTCCACTGATGCTTTATCACCAATCCTTGTTTCACTAAAAACCCAAAAATTTCAAAAAACATTTGTCATTGGGACGGAAAGTGAGGTGAAATGTTCTGAACAGGTGCACAGACAGCAAAACGAATGTTACAGGGGTGATAACCCTTCCCTATGTTTTCCAAAAAGCTACACTTTAAAAATGTACCAGTTCAAAATTACAAACAGATTCTACTTAAGAACAAACCCTGTCTTGTTTGCACCGCCTGTATAATGCTGTTCAGAGCATATAGGGCCTCCTTTTTTTAATTTGGGTGCGGGATTCCCCTTATTAACCATACAAGACCCAAAGGGGCTGGTAATGGACTGGGGGGGGGGGGTACCCATGCCATTTTTCTCAATGATTTTCATCCAGACATTACATTAAAGCCGCAAGCAGTTCTAAATGACTTTTTTTCCTTTAGAAATGTCATTTTGTGCAGGGACAGTTCTAAAAACGGGAAACATGTGCCACTTCACAGGCATACTATAGACACCCCCCAGGTACGATATTTAAAGGAATATTTTACTTTTTTTTTCACTTTATGCATCATTAAAATCACTGCTCCCGAAAAAACGGACGTTTTTAAAACTTCTTTTTGCATTGATACATGTCCCCTGGGGCAGGACCCGGGTCCCCAAACCCTTTTTAGGACAATAACTTGCATATCAGCCTTTAAAATTAGCACTTTTGATTCCGAACGTTCGAGTCCCATAGACTTTAACGGGGTTCGATAGTTCGCGCGAACTTTCGGTCCGTTCGCAGGTTCTGATGCGAACCGAACCAGGGGGGTGTTCGGCTCATCCCTAGTGAGCGCCAGTGGTTGACTCTTCCCTGATGCACCTCGCCAGGCATGTAACACTTCCAATTGAAGATGCGGTTACATTCAAAGATGTGCTAGATAGGTAGGCTCTCTTGAGATCCAGATCGATCTTTCTATCTGCAAGCGGCGCCTGTTGGCCAGCAGTAGCGCTGGTAGCAGTGGGAAGAGCTATTTCAAGCTGGTCCTCTAACGCCGAAAAACTGGTGATAGAGGGGGTAAAACAAGAAAAAGTAATTGCAGCTCTTCAGGAACTTAGCCTTGCAGGCGATGTTGTCGCAGAGGCCTCTGTAGACACGATCAAGTCCGCATCAAGAGCAATGTTAAGCTCAGTGATGGCCAGAAGGTCCAACTGGTGTAAGATCCCATTCAACGGTACAAACCTCTTCAGGGAGAAGCTGGACTCGGCTATTTCAAAAGTCACCGGCGGAAAATCAGGACTCATCCCTTCAGACAGAAGGCCTAAACAACAAAGGCCGCCTACCTCTAGGCAAAATCTCCCAGACAGATACAGGGAGGCAAAATCCTACAGGCCCAGCAGGGAGTACAGGAAAAATTGGAAGAACCCCCAATCATCCTTCCTAAAACTCCAAAAATCTAAAACCCCTACCATGGGGGAACCAGAAGTCCTTTTGAAGGTGCGTCCGCCCAACCAGCTGTAGTAGGAGCCAGGCTCAAGGACTTCAAGCAGGTCTGGGCGGAAACAATAAAGGACCCATGGACGGTAGCTACTGTCCAGTTCGGGCACAAATGGAGATTCAAGAAGCGGCCTCCGGGAGATCAATTCTGTATAACCAGACTACGAGCATTTTGAGAAAGGAGACTATTACTAACGGAATATGTTCAAGATCTAATCCAGAAGCAGGCCATCGTGGAAGTCCCATAACCCCAAAGGGGAAGGGGGTTTTACTCCCCCTCTATTCTTGGTGAAGAAAAAGACTGAGGGTCTGCGCCCCGTTCTAGACCTAAAAAATCTCAATCGGTCAATCCTAGTGGAGACGTTCAAGATGGAAAGCTTACAGTCAGGTATTTATGCCATAAACATTGGGGACTGGATGCTTTCTGTCGATTTACAGGACGCTTACCTGCATTTTCCTAATTCACACTGCATTCCAAAAGTTTCTCCGCTTCGCGGTAGATCACCAACATTTCTAATTTCGAAGTCTTCCGTTCAGGATTTCTACCGCTCCCAGAACATTCACCAAGGTCTTGCTGCCAGTGATAGCCCTACTGAGGGAGCAAGGGTTGAGAGTCCATCACTATCTGGACGACATCCTCCTGCTCGCCGACAACCAGGAGTCCCTCTTACTCCATCGAGACATTCTAACTTCCACTAGGGCTGGGGAAAAAATCAATTTGAATCTTGAATCGAGTTGCAAGGGCAAATCGATTAAAATTTTGACTAAATCGATTTTTTTTCTATAGGACCGGCGCTCCGCGGATTAGGCTGAAGCCGTGGCCTCGCCTAAAAAATCCTACCCACAGCTCGCCGCGATCCTGGGAAAAGGCCACGAGGCCGGATGCCGCGGACTAGGCCAAAGCCGCGGCCTCGCGGCCTTTTCCCAGCATCGCGGCGAGCTTCGGGCGCCGATCCTAAGGAGCTGCGGGTAGGAGTTTTTAGGCGAGGCCGCGGCTTCAGCCTAATCCGCTGCCTTTTCCCAGGATCGCGGCGGACTAGGCCGAAGCTGCAGCCTCGCCTAAAAACTCCTGCCCGCAGCTCTTTAGGACTGGCGCGGTGTCCATCAGGAAAAAAAAACTTGATTTGAATCGTGAATCGAGTTTTTTTTAAAAAAATCACAGTTTTTTTTTTTGGGCCAAAATCACCCAGCTCTAACTTCCACCCTGCAGAAATTTGGGTGGCTGATAAACTAGGGGAAGAGAAATCTCCAACCCACTCAGAGAATGGTCTTCCTGGGGGCAGAACTAGATACCCAACTCAACACAATAGAACTTCATCAGGAAAAAGTTCCCATCTTGATTCAAAAAGCAAAAAGATTACTTCTGTCTACCACACTCCCAGCCAGAGCGTGCCTCAGCATTAGGGATGAGCTTCGAGTTCGAGTCGAACTCATGTTCGACTCGAACATTGCCTGTTCGCCCGTTCGCCGAACAACGAACAATTTGGGGTGTTCGCGGCAAATTCGAAAAGTTTATGGGAGAAATCTAAAGTGCTAATTATAAAGGCTTATATGCAAGTTATTGTCCTAAAAAGTGTTTGGGGACCTGGGTCCTGCCCCAGGGGACATGTATCAATGCAAAAAAAAGTTTTAAAAACGGCAGTTTTTTTAGGAGCAGTGATTTTAATAATGCTTAAAGTGAAACAATAAAAGTGAAATATTCCTTTAAATTTCGTACCTGGGGGGTGTGTATGATATGCATGCAAAGTGGCGCATGTTTCCCGTGCTTAGAACTGTCCCTGCACAAAGTGTCATTTTTGAAGGGAAAAAAGTCATTTAAAACTAACTCGCGGCTATTAATGAATTGTCGGCTTTTATCAATACATAGAAAAGTCATTGATAAAAATAAAAAAAAGCGTGGGGGTTCCCCCAAATTCAATTACCAGGCTCTTCAGGTCTGGAATGGATATTAAGGGGAACCCCGCCGCAAATTTAAAAAAAAAAAGCGTGCGGTTCCCCCTAAATATCCATACCAGGCCCTTCAGATCTGGCATGGATTTTAAGGAGAACTCCACCCCAAATAAAAAAAAATGGCGTGGAGTCCCCCCAAAAATCCATACCAGACCCTTATCCGAGCACGCAACCTGGCCGGCCGCAGGGGAAGAGGGGGGGGACGAGAGAGCGCCCCCCTCCCTCCTGAACTGTACCAGGCCACATGCCCTCAACATGGGAAGGATGACCCATGTTGATGGGGACAAGGGCCTCATCCCCACAACCCTTGCCCGGTCGTTGTGGGGGTCTGCGGGCGGGGGGCTTATCGGAATCTGGAAGACCCCTTTAACAAAGGGGACCCCCAGATCCCGGCCCCCCCTATGTGAATTGGTAAGGGGTACATTGTACCCTTACCATTTCACGAAGAAAGTGTCAAAAAATGTAAATAAAAACACACAAACACCTTGGAAAAGTCCTTTATTAAAAAAATTAAATTAAATTAAAAAAAAAAACATTCCAGCGATGAAATCCAGGGTCCCTCGGCGATCCCGATGTCCAGCGCTGTCTGTCATTGGTTGTGCCTGAGCGGACCTGATGGGGAACTTCCTCTGCAGTGTTTTAAATGTATAGACCCGCCCCTTCTAAAGTTCCCCATCAGGTCCGCTCAGCGGACCAGATGCGGAACGCGAAAAGGGCCGGGTCTATTCATGTATTACACAGCGAACGAAGTTCCCCATCAGGTCCGCCCGCTCGGTATGTCCGACCCCGCCTACGTCATTGGCCTGAGCGGGGAACTTCCTTCACTGTGTAATTTAAATTTACACAGTGAAGGAAGTTTCCCGCTCAGGCCAATGACGTAGGCGGGGTCTGACATACCGAGGGGGCGGACCTGATGGGGAACTTCGTTCGCTGTGTAATACATGTATAGACCCGCCCCTTCTCATGTTCCACATGAAAAAATGACACTTTGTGCAGGGACAGTTCTAAGCACAGGAAACATGCGCGACTTTACATGCATATCATACACACCCCCCCCCAGGTACGAAATTTAAAGGAAAATTTCACTTTTATTTTTCATTTTAAGCATTATTAAAATCACCGCTCCCGTAAAAACGTCTATTTTTTAAACCTTTTTTTGCATTGATACATGTCCCCTGGGGCAGGACCCGGATCCCCAAACACTTTTTAGGACAATAAATTGCATATTAGCCTTTATAATTAGCACTTTAGATTTCGAACGTTCGAGTCCATTGTATTTAATAGGGTTCTAAAGTTCACACGAACATTCTGTCTGTTCGCAGGAGGTGGTTACTTCGGACGCCAGCATGGAGGGCTGGGGGCCACACTACCAGCACTTCGCAGTCCAAGGCCGTTGGCTGTTCGAGATGCAGGATGTGGTATCAAACATTCTAGAAATGAAAGCAGCGTTTCAAGCTCTGTTGGCTTCAGTCCCCTCCTCAGGGGGAAAGAAGTCTTGTTAAAGATGGACAACAGAACTATATCAACAGGCAGGGAGGCACCAAAAGTCACTCCATGATGCAGGAAGTCCGCCCAGTTCTTGAATGGGCGCAGTTGAATCTTTTGGGTTTAAGGGCGACGTATTTCCCAGGTGCCCAGAACCAGCTGGCCGACACGCTAAGCAGAAGTTTTGTTTCCAACAACGAATGGGCTCTGGTCCACCAAGCCTTCTCCCTCATAACCCAAATTTGGGGCATGCCGGATATAGACTTAGCAGAGACACCAGCCAACGCGAAGTGCCAGAGGTATCTGACAAGAGTTCCCTTCCCATCGGCATAGGGCACGAACTGTCTACAGCACGCCTGGAACTTCCGTCTGGGCTACATCTTTCCCCCAACACCTCTCATACCAAGGTTTCTACTCAGACTTAAGAGGTCAGCATCTACAATATTAGCAGTCCTTCCCTTTTGGCTGAGGCGGCCATGGTTCACAACTCTTCTCCAGCTAAATACAGCGAGGCCACTGCCGCTCCCGATAACAGCTACTCTCTACTCTCTACTCTCTCAGGGACAGCTCCTTCATCCATTCTCGGAAAGGATGCACCTGACAGCCTGGAGATTGAAAGGGCTAGGTTCTTAGACCAGGGATGCTCTCAGAAAGTGGTAGAGACTCTTCTCCAAGCCAGAATATGCACCACCAACAGTACCTACAGAAGGATCTGGGAAAAGTTTCTCTCAGTCGCACAGCAACAAGTTTGGAACTCATCATCTCCAAAAGTCGCTCAAGTCCTTAAGTTTCTCCAGTTAGGCTTAGAAAAAGGCCTTGAGTCAAGTACCCTAAAAGTTCACGTGTCAGCCTTATCTGCCATGACAGAAGCTAAGTGGGCACAAGAGCCCCTCGTCATTCAGTTGCAGAGGGCCTGCCTAAAATTAAGGCCCCCCAGAATACCTTCCTTCCCGACTTGGGATCTTTCGGTAGTACTAAAGGTCCTATCCCATGAACCATTCTTTCCGATGGAAAACATCTCCCTGTGGGACCTAACACTCAAGGTCACCTTCCTAATCGCAATAACGTCAGCCAAGAGAGTCTCGGAGATGCAGGCCCTACTGGCGAAGGAGCCATACCTAATCATTTACCCAGACAATGTAGTCTTAAGACCATCAGAATGCTTCATTCTGAAGGTATCATCCTCCTTCCACTTTATTCAGGAGATAAACCTTCCTGCTCTCTCTACAGACCAAGGGGATCCACATCCACTGGATGTAAGAACCAACATCTTGGAGTACCTTTCGGCAACCAGCGACCTTAGGAAGATGGAAAATCTTCTAGTCATCCCTCATGGCTTTAAGAGAGGGCAAGCGGCGACCTCTCGCACAATCGCAGCATGGTCGGTGAAGATCATTAAAAGGGCTTATTCACTGAACCAATCACAAATACCTGAGGGCTTGAGGGCACATTCCACAAGGGCAATGGTGACCTCCTGGGCGGCCTACTGCAGGGTGTCCTTGGAAACTATTTGCAGAGCAGCTACTTGGTCGTCTAAAAACACCTTTATATCCCATTACAAAGTGGACTCTGCTGCTCGGCTGTCCACGGTAGAATTTGGAAGCGCAATTATTCAGTCCAACACCTCTATTCCTTGTAAATAATCTTGTCTTTCTGCTCAGACACACTCAGTTTACGAGTTATTCCCCAAAGGTGTATTCTGCCATGATGCGACAGGAAAACTGAAAATTGTATACTCACCTTTCCATAATTTTCCTTTCCTGTCGCATCTTCATGGCAGCATACAGATGCCCACCCTTCTGAGGTGAGATATATATACTGAGAATACATGGGCGGGGGCCCTCTCTGGGCTTAATAGCTACGCGGTCCTATCAGGTTGTGGGGGCGGAGTCACAACCCAAAGGTGTATGCTGCCATGAAGATGCGACAGGAAAGGAAAATTACGGAAAGGTAAGTATTCAATTTTCCGTTTATTATAACTTTTCATGTGACAACACTGAAGAAATTACACTTTGCTACAATGTAAAGTAGCGAGTGTACAGCTTGTATAACAGTGTAAATTTGCTGTCCCCTCAAAATAACTCAACACACAGCCCTTAATGTCTAAACCACTGGCAACAAAAGTGAGTACACCCCCAAGTGAAAATGTCCAAATTGGGCCCAATTAGCCATTTTCCCTCCCCGGTGTCATGTGACTCATTAGTGTTACAAGGTCTGAGGTGTGAATTGGGAGCAGGTGTGTTAAATTTGGTGTTCTCACTCTCACTCTCTCATACTGGTCACTGGAAGTTCAACATGGCACCTCATGGCAAAGAACTCTCTGAGGACCAGAAAAAAAGAATTGTTGTTCTACATAAAGATGGCCTAGGCTATAAGAAGATTGCCAAAACCCTGAAACTGAGCTGCAGCACGGTGGCCAAGACCATACAGCAGTTTAACAGGGCAGGTTCCACTCAGAACAGGCCTCGCCATGGTCGACTAAAGAAGTTAAGTGCACGTGCTCAGCGTCATATCCAGAGGTTATCTTTGGGAAATAGACTTATGAGTGCTGCCAGACCATACGCCACACACTGCATCAAATTGGTCTGCATGGCTGTTGTCCCAGAAGGAAGCCTCTTTCTAAAGATGATGCACAAGAAAGTCCGCAAACAGTTTGCTGAAGACAAGTAGACTAAGAACATGGATTACTGGAACCATGTCCTGTGGTCTAATGAAACCAAGATAAATGTATTTGGTTCAGAAGGTTTCAAGTGTGTGTGGCAGGCAGCAACCAGGTGAGGAGTACAAAGACAAGTGTGTCTTGCCTACAGTCAAGCATGGAGGTGGGAGTGTCTTGATCTTGGGCTGCATGAGTGCTGCCGGCACTGGGGAGCTACAGTTCATTGAGGAAACCATGAATGCCAACATGTACTGTGACATACTGAAGCAGAGCATGATCCCCTCCCTTCAGAGACTGGGCCGCAGGGCAGTATTCCAACATGATAACGACCCCAAACACACCTCCAAGAAGACCTCTGCCTTGCTAAAGTAGCTGAGGGTAAAGGTGATGGACTGGCCAAGCATGTCACCAGACCTAAACCCTACTGAGCATCTGTGTGGCATCCTCAAACGGAGGGTGGAGGAGCACAAGGGCTCTAACATCCACCAGCTCTGTGATGTCGGCATGGAGGTGTGAAAGAGGACTCCAGTGGCAACCTGTGAAGCTCTGGTGAACTCTATGCCCAAGAGGGTTAAGGCAGTGCTGAAAAATAATGGTGGCCACACAAAATATAGACACTTTCGGCCCAATTTGGACATTTTCACTTAGGGGTGTACTCATTTTTGTTGCCAGCAGTTTAGACAGTAATGGCTGTGTGTTTGAGGGGACAGCAAATTTACACTGTTATACAAGCTGTACACTCACTACTTTACATTGTAGCCAAGTGTCATTTCTTCAGTGTTGTCACATGAAAAGATATAATAAAATATTTACAAAAATTTGAGGGGTGTACCCACTTTTGTGGGATACTGTATGTAAAGTGTTGCGTAAATTGACAGCCCTATATAAGAACCTATATAAAATTAATAAATGCTGGGTAATATTGCGGTAGATATGTTGGAACTCTGTTTGCAAACAATTTTTTTCTTTCAGACCATGGTGACCATAGGTGTGCGCAGCCTATTGCATTAGGGTGTGCACCCTTAAGCTCAAAAACACATGCGTGTGTATGTGTCTACATATATATGACCCCGGCACATTGATCTCCCTATCGGCACAGTGAAAAAGAAGAGCATAAACACTTCTCTTATGGCAGAGCCAGTAAGAGGGAGATCTTTCCCATGTTCCTGCTGCTACACAGAGTGATAACACTAATGTGCATGGGGTGATTAGGGTGTGCCTGGGCACACCCTGCACACCCTGTGTGCACGCCTATGATGGTGACCATATGCACTCTTATACATATGTGAAATTTTGTTATTATTATTTTTTACTTATACCTGCCCTTATTATTTCCCTTTAATCCTGGCATTATATATTTTTCCTTCCTCTCCCCTGTGTGTCCCTCCTTGTCTTTATCACAACTTCCTTTTTTCTCTGTAATACTACACTCCTATCCAGGGTTTGGGCTGAACTTTTATCATTCTGGGAGTTGCTCAATCATGGTTATGTCAAAGATACGAAGTCTGATGAATCACACACTTTACAGTTTCCTTTTGTCCCTAATGTGTCACACAGCCCTTTAGCAAATACCTGAGTGACATCATCGCCTGGGACAGAAAATTTCTATGACTCATAGACTGTGACACAACTGTCTAATTATTTTCTTATATTTATATTGTTTTGTAACAATGAATATTTATTGTAATATTCTGTTTTGCAGGCTGCATGTGCCAAGTGGCTGCATGTGCATTTTTACAGTGCAAACTTCTGAACTGTTGGAGGCTTGTTTTTAACCACTTGCCGCCTGCATTGTACTGCGGGCATGTGGCCGGTGCAGGCAAAGTAAAGTACTGGTACGTCGCTCCCTGCTTCTCTGCAATCAACACAGGGCTCTGTACAAAAGGAACGATCGCTGTATTTCTTATCCCTGCAAAACAAAGAAATCTGTTAGTAAAATCAGCACACATTACAAATTGTTAGGCACACATTTAACCCCTTGATCGCTCTAGATGTTAAACCCTTCCCAGCCAGTGTCATTAGTACAGTGACAGTGTATAGTATTATCACTAGACTTCACAGAGGTTATGGCTCCATATTGGTTTCCCTTCTAGGATTGTCCCTCTAAATGTTGTGACCATGCAATTGCCAGTTAAAGTAGCGCAGTGCTAAATAGCAAAAAATAGTTTGACCATGAAGGGAGTTAAAACTTCCAGAGCTGAAGTGGTTATAGACTTTTTTTTTCTAAAGAAAAAGCCATCCATGTTCGAGTCGCTCTTCAGAGAGCATTTAACCACTTCAACACCGGGCTTTTTTTACCACCTCAATACTGGGCCTATTCTGGCACTTCTCTCCTACATGTACAAATCATCATTCTTTTGCTAAAAAATGACTCAGAACCCCCAAAAATTATATATATATATGTTTTTTTAGCAGACACCATAGGGAATAAAATGACAGTCATTATAACTTTTTTACTTGCACGGTATTTGCGCAATAATTTTTCAAACGCCTTTTTTTTGGAAAAAAAATGGTTTCATGAATTAAAAAATAACAAAACAGTAAGGTTAGCCCAATTTCTTTGTAAAATATGAAAGATGATGTTACGCCGAGTAAAGAGATACCTAACATGTCACGCTTTAAAATTGCGCACACTCATGGAATGGCGCCAAACTTCGGTACTTAAAAATCTCCATAGGCGACGCTTTGAAATTTTTTACAGGTTACCAGGTTAGAGTTACAGAGGAGATCTAGTGCTAGAATTGTTGCACGCGCTCTAACGCACGCGATGATTCCTCACATATGTGGTTTGAACGGCATTTACATATGTGGTCCGGACTTACGTGTGCGTTCACTTCTGATCGCGAGCTTCCCGGGGATAGGGGCGTTTTAATTTTTTTTTTTATTATTATTATTTTTTTTACTTAATTTTTTTTATTTTTACACTTTTTTTTTATCACTTTTATTCCTATTACAAGGAATGTAAACATCCCTTGTAATAGGAATGGTGTCTGACAGGTCCTCTTTATGGAGAGATGCGGGGTCAATAAGACCCCACATCTCTCCTCCAGGCTGGAAAGCATGAGATCGTGAAAAAAAATTCACCGATCTCATGCTTACTAGCTGCAATGGCGGCTTTGTTTACTTCTGAGGACCTGGGCGTGACGTCATCACATCTCGCCCGGGCCTCCGACGGTCATAGAGATGACTGGTGACCATCTGGTCACCAGTCATCTCTATGGTTCACCTCCGGCGCCAGACCCCGATGGCACGAGAGAGCCCGGAGAAGCACCGGCTGGTGGCGGGAGGGGGGGGATGTCCCCTCCCACCGCCTATAAGAACGATCAAGCGGCGGAACCGCCGCTATGATCATTCTTATGGTGCGCAGAATCGCCGACTGAAGACAAGGATATCTGAATGATGCCTCTAGCTGCAGGCATCATTCAGATATCCCCCCACAAAGCCCAGGTTGTCATATGACGTCCACCCAGGATGGGAGATCCCATCTGTGGACGTCATATTACTATGGGCGGGTAGGGAAGTGGTTAAGAGCCAATGAGGAGGCGATGCATTTTTAACCACATGCTTTAACCCTTTGGACTCCGCAAAAGCAACCCCGTTTAGTTGAATAAGTCACAATTGGAGGGAGTACAGGGGGTATAATCCCTGCCACAGCTGTGAAGCTCTAAGCATTGCAGCCATGGCAGGTGTACTGCTCCAGCCGCTGCCTCTGCAGCTAAAGGGGGTAAAGGGGGTAGTTATTGAGTTCAGTCTTTTATGTTTGTAGCAGCCTCCTCACTCCCCTCTTTGCATCAGCTCGTCTTTCTCTTGTCTAGGGGTACCTTAGAGGGGAGAGAGCGGGGTCACCACGCCAAGCCTTCACCACATGTGTCCATGCGGTGTAAGCAAAGTTCCTTCTCTACCTTCGGGTCAGTGTCGTGCACCTGGAGTTACCTTGAACAATGTCCACCAGAAAAGAGCCCCACACCATTAAAGTCCAACACTCCTTTATTCTTCTCGAGTGAACAGCATAACCAGTTAGACTCCCTTAAAGAACAGAACAAACAAGGAGGTGTGGATGCGAGTAGGCCCAGACACAATGAACTCTCCACTTTCCTTCCTGAAAGTGGGCTGAGGTCTCCTAGCGAGTGGGAATTTTCCTTCCAGGCGGTCTGCGATGGGAGGCTCACCTGTCACTGGCAATCTGCTGCACCCGGTCTTCAAGTGAGGAGCTCCCCCCGGTCCATTACGCCTTCTGGATTCGGGTACCCAATCCCTGGGTTCCCTAGGACCTCCTTCCCTCGCGGAACTCAGTGTTGGGCACTGAGCTTCAGACCTCCATCCGAGTACCTCACCCCAGGCTAAAGGTGCCTTGGATGGAACACGATCTCCGGACGTCCTCTAGGCCTAGGCCGCCTAGAGGACTGATACGAACCCCACGCCCTCAGGCTGAAGGTTCCTGGGACTCGACCCCGTGACAAAGATGGCCGGCCCCTTTATACCCTCTCCCAGCAAGCACGGTGGGTTCCCCGCCCCCACCATACCGCTGCCGAGGGAGGACAAAAAGGAGGCACAGCACACAATGATGGTTCAACCCCAGCCCGAGGCGACAGCGCCACCCACTGGACCCCAAGGAACTGCACATCACTGGTGTCTCTGCCAGTTTGAATTACACCCAGGAAAGTACATACCCGCTACATGTTTATTTAGCAAAAAAAACTGTGGTGATTAAATACCACCAAAAAGAGCTCTATCTGTCTAAAAAAAAGACAAAAATGTTATTTGGGTACAGTGTTGCATAACTGAGTAATTGTCATTCAAATTGTGGCAGCGGTGAAAACTTAACAAGACCTCCTGCTCTCTAGCTCTCACATCACCTGCTCCCATGCTCATATCTAGGACTTTTCCAGAGCCTCTCCAAGCCTTTGGAACTCCTTACCCCAATCTGTCCGTCTATCTCCTTCTCTATTAGCTTTTAGAGGATCCCTGAAAACCCTCCTCTTCAGAGAAGCCTATCCTACCCACACCTAACAACTGTATTTTCATTTTTGTCCATCTGATCATCCCCCACAGCTACTACACTTTTGTTCCACGTGACCCTCCCTTCTAGACTGTAAGCTCTAATGAACAGGGCCCTCTGATCCCTCCTGTATTGAATTGTATTGTGACTGTACTGTCTTCCCTGATGTAAAGCGCTGCGCAAACTGTTGCCGCTATATAAATCCTGTATAATAATAAGAATAATGGTATGGGCTTGATGGTATGGGATGAGGTGGTTAAACACTGGAGAAAAGTTTGGGCCTTGATTCAATTAAATTCTTAAAGCGAAAAAAAAAAAAATATTAAAAGCCAGCAGCTACAAATACTGCAGCTGCTGACTTTTAATAAATGGAAACTTACCTGTCCTGGAGTCCAGCGATGTCGGCAGCCAAAGCCGAGCAATTGCTCGTCTCTCGGCTGCCCTCATCGCCATCCTCGGTAGGGGAATCAGGAAGTGAAGCGGTTACCTACTGCGCATGCGCGAGTCACGTGGTGCGTTCCCAGTGGTCCCTGCTGTCTCCTGGGATCAGTGTGTTTCCCAGAAGGCAGCGGGGGGGAGGGCGGGAAGTGGCATGACTCCCGTGGGTGAAAATACCTGTATTATACAGGTATCTGCACCTCCCTCCCCCCTGAAAGGTGCCAAATGTGATACCGGAGGGGGGGAGGGTTACAAAAAGCGGAAGTTCCATTTTTGGGTTGAACTCCGCTTTAACGTGTATCTAAATCCACACACAAAAATTTAATATATAGCAATTTAACAGTCTTTAGATGAAGTAGTCACATTATTTTCCATTTTCTGGCTTTTTTATTATTTTCACCTGGTGTTTCTGCCAATAACACACTTCCTGTCCTAGTGTGACAGCTGTCACTCACTGCACTGCATCTATGAAGGAGCAGCGTTGTCATCCTAGGATAATTTGGACCTACCTCTCTCTACCTTTATTACATGCCAATGAAAAAAAATGAAATGCAACTGCAGTCTGTTAGTGGAAAATGGCTTCCAACTGCATATACTGATATGTGCCAAAATTATGTACAAAAATACAAAATATAGAGCATCCTATAAGAGGATCAGTTGTAATGACATAGTGACAAAAAGCTCATTGAAACATGATAACCTAAAGCAGTTGCTCGGAACCACACAATGCAATGCACAACGGCTCAAAGCACTTAATAGGTGTATCTCATTGTTATCCACATCTAGCAAACTATAGCTCCCCAGTGTCACACTCCTTATTAGCACTTCTCCCATCAAGTGTTACCTAATACCTTCAGACATGGGGAAATGTTTCTATAGAAGTATCAACATGGAATCACCAAATTGTCCTCTGACAGCAAAACAGCTAACGTGGTGAGATGGCTGGTTCGCATATACACACACGCCATGGCAATTACAGATTTATGTTCAAAACCTACATGGCTATTGCCAGGTCTCTTAAGGAAGAAACAATATCTGTTGGTTTGGAAATTGTTCTCTACTGAGATACATTGGAGAAAAGCTGTTTAGTGAGCTTGCAATTGCTAGGCAGACATAGTTAGCTAGGATTGTAAAAAATGTTTTTATTGATTACAACATAAACAGTATTTTTGCTGAAGACATAAAATGGTGTTATCAATCAATTGCAAGGAGATGGGATCAAAATTGCTCCATCAAATGTGACAGAATAATTTGATCACCTTCAACAAAATTCCCATTTTTTCCTGTTTCAAATGAATTTCAATTTAATCTTTCAATTAACTGTACAAAGGATGTATATTTATTGCCCAGTTTGACAGTTTTTGACAGTTTTGACTTGTTGTTGGCCAATCGAACTTGTGAGTGGTAGATTGCTTTGTTTCAGATGATTACTGGGACTGGGGTTTCAAGATGTGCTGTTCAAGCTTGTTTGAATAAGCACAAAGAAACAGGCAATGTTCAGGACTGCAGATGCAGTGGTCAGCCACGGAAATGTAATATAGCAGATGAAAGGCACATCATGCCGACTTTTAACATCGGAAGATGTCCAGCAGTGTCATCATCACAGAACTTGTGGAAACCAGTGGGACCCAATTATCTACTCATCTACTGTCCGGAGCAGTCTGGCCAGAAGTTGTCTTTGTGGAGGAATTGTGGTCAAAAAGCCATACCTCTGACGTGGAAACAAGGCTAAGCGACTCAACTATGCATGAAAACATAGGGACTGAAGTGCAAAAAATGGCAGCAGGTGCTCTGAGTCGATGAGTCAAATTTTAAAATATTTGGCTGCAGCAGGAGGCTGTTTGTTCACCGAAAGGGCTGGAGAATGGTACAATAATAAGTGTCTGCAGGCAAAAGTGAAGCATGGTGGAGGTTCCTTGCTAGTTTCAGGCCTCGTACACACGACCAGTTTTCTCGGGAAGAAACGACAAGAAAACTGCTGGCAGAGCTTTCTTGCCGAGAAAAACAAGGCTTTCAGGTTTCTGGAAATCTGCCCAGAATCTCAACGAGAAAATAGAGATCCAGCTTTCTATTTTCTCGTCGGGATTCTTGTTGGCCTGTTTCCCGACGAGAAACCCGAGCGTGTGTATACTTACCTGCCTCCATGGAAACCTGTGCATGCTCGAAATGACTTTGACGCATGCGCGGTAGCTTCCAAGGCATAGGTAGGGTGAAGCAAGATGGCGGCGACGGCATCGAATGTGACGAGCGCATGCTCGTCGTAGTCAATGACGTCACCGCGTTCGTGCCATTCAAAAGAACGGCGGTTCTTTTGAATCGTACGTGTGTACACTCGGCCGGGACAAGATTCTTGTCAAGAATCTCGTCAGGAAAAATTACAAGTTTTTTCCTGACGAGAATCTCAGCCGTGTGTACTAGGCTTTCGGCTGCATTTCTGCAAATGGAGTTGGAAGTTTGGTCAGGATCAATGGTGTCCTCAATGCTGAGAAATACAGGCAGATACTTATCCATCATGCCATTCCATCACAGCGGAAGATATGCCCCAAATGTATTCAGCAGCAGGACAAGGACCCCAAACATACAGCCAATGTAATTCAGAACTATCTTCAGCGTAAGGAACAGCAAGAAGTCCTGGAAGTGATTGTTTGGCTACCACAGAGCCCTGATCATAACATCATCTAGTCTGTCTGGTATTACACAAAAAGACAGAAGATTTTGAGGAAGCCTACATACACAGAATATCTGTGGTTAGTTCTCCAAGATATTTGGAACAACCTACCTGCTGAGTTCTTTCAGAAACTGTGTGCAGGTGTACCTAGAAGAATTGATGCTGTTTTGAAGACAAAGGGTAGTCACACCAGATATTGATTTGATTTGGATTTCTCCTTGATTCACTTATTTTCCATTTTGTTCATTGATAAAAATAAACTACACCTCCATTTCTGAAAGCATTCTTAATTTTCAGCATTTTTTCACACCTGCCTAAAACTTTTGCACAGTAGTGTATATATATTTTTTCAATATGTTTATTAAAGGTTTACATCCATAACAAAAAATTAGGACATTCTTAAAGCAGTAAGATTGCGTAGTGGTCTTGCAACACAGGTGGAGGCAGGGGAGGATCCCGAGTCTAGTCTCGGGAGGGGCACTACCAGAAAAAAAATATTTGGGGGGCAATTTATCAGGGAAATGACTGGTGTTAGCGCTTCAATGATCACGGCACCATGGTTGTTATGGTGTCAGGATGATTGAAGCGCAGTATTTATATTATTACATTGTAATATAAAATTAATTGGTTCAACTCACCATAATGTAGAATCAGTGGGTGCCCCGAGTGTGTCACTTGCCACGTCACTTGCCACCAGATGCAGCTTGTCACTTGCCACGTCACCTGCCACACGTTGTGGATTGTAAGTTGCCACGTCGCCTGCCACATGTTGCGGATGGTAACTTGCCACGTCGCCTGCCACACGTTGCGGATTGTAACTTGCCACATCACCTGCCACATGCTGCGGAATGCCACTTGCCTGCCACCAGATGCAGATTTTCACTTGCTACACGTTGCGGATTGTCACTTGCCACACGTTGCAGATTGTCACTTGCCATGTCACCTGCCACAAGTTGTGGATTGTCACTTGCCACATGTTGCAGATTGTCACTTGCCTGCCACCAGATGCAGATTGTCACTTGTCATCTCACCTGCCACACATTGCGGATTGTCACTTGCTAAGGTGGTATTTTGCGTGTCAGAGTCAGGCAGCAGAGAGATGATGTAATCTCTCTGCTGCCTGCACAGTGAGGACGGAAGTTACTGCAGGGATGCAGGGCGGGCGCGGGGCGGTGAGAGATGATGTCATCTCTCTGCTCCCCCAGCTGCCGGCTTGTTGATTGGCCAGCCGACCAGCTGACCACCCACTCTCTGACTCTCACTCGCTGCCGAGCCGCCCGCCCACACATACTGAGGCACCTTGCAGCCCACGCTGTTACCCACCCATGGAGCCGCCCGCTCTGTCACTCGCACGCGGAGCCGCCAGCTCAGACTCTCAGGTGCCAGCAAGTTCTGCAACTACCGCCGCTCAGACTCTCAGGCGCCCTCAAGTTCCGCAACTAAAACTAATTTCTCGGGGGTGGCAATTGCCCCGTTGCCCCCCCCTGGATCCGCCCCTGGGTGGAGGATAAATTCAGAATCAACAGACCAATAAGGCACCGGTGATATGTAACTTAAGGATCAAAAATGTAAAGCACTAAAAAGGTCAATTGAAAACAGCAAGACATTCTGATTGTGTACTGTGCCCACTAGAGGGGCACACCTATGCTACATCTTAGTACCCCATCGTTCCATCGTAACCACTCAATATTAACAGGAGATATACCTGAAATCACAATCTGTGGAGGGGTACCTTGTCATCACCCAACATACCAGAGGAAGGAGTAGAAAAAGAAGAGGAGAAAGGAAGGAAAAAAAAACGAGAGAGAAGTTGGGGCCCGTCCAAGGCCGCAGTCAAGTTCCTCCACCCCAAACCTGCTCATCCATGTCTATGTGCACTGGTGCGCAGTCATGTTGGAACAGGAAGGGGCCATCCCCAAACTGTTCCCACAAAGTTGGGAGCATAAATTGTCCAAAATGTCTTGTTATGCTGTTGCCTTAAGCATTCCCTTCACTGGAACTAAGTGGCCAAGCCCAACCCCTGAAAAACAACCCCACACCATAATCCCCCCTCCACCAAATGATTTGGACTAGTGCACAAAGCAAGGTCCATAAAGACATAGATGAGCGAGTTTGGGGTGGAGGACTTTGACTGGCCTGACCACAACCCGATAGGGTCTTTGGGATGAATTAAAGCGGAGACTGCGAGCCAGGCCTACTCGTCCAACATCAGAGCCTGACCTCACAAATGCGCTTCTGGAGGAATGGTCAAATATTTCCATAGAAACACGCCTAAACCTTGTGGACAGCCTTCCCAGAAGAGTTGAAGCTGTTATAGCTGCAAAAGGTGGGCCAACTCAATATTGAACCCTACGGACTAAGACTGGGATGCCATTAAAGTGTGTGTAATAGTAGGTGTCCCAATACTTTTGAAAATATAGTGTATTTAGGTCAGTTGAGCTAATTGTGCTGCTCTATAATATTTCTTAAGGTCTGACCCACCAAATTCTCTCAGTGTATAAAGCATGCACCCGGGCCAATCTGTGACCCTTGGGACACCAAACAAACTCAACTGAGTTTGAAATTGATAAAACTCTGTATATAGGATAGCCACTGGCAAAATGCAAAAATAATAGAGAACTCTGGGTAACAAAAACATTTTAATGGCGGCAATTCAATTCTCTAGACTTCAAAGGGCATCCTCATCCAAGTTTATATTTAATGCTTCAGATTTTTCCCAAATTACCCTTAAGCCAGATATGCTTCTAAAACATCCCAGGAATTCCAATAGTGATGGGAGAGTGGTGTGTGGCGAGTTGAGGAAAATCAATAAATCATCTGTGAATAGTGCACATTTATGTTGTTTGCCTCCACTCTCCACACCCAGGATATCTGGATGAGAGTGAATTGCAATTGTCAGGGTTCCAATGGCAATAATACTGTAAATAATAGGGGGGATAGGGGGTAGCCCTGTCTAGTTCCTGACTCGATAGTAATAGAGTCAGAGGTGTAGCCCTTCAATCGTATCTGAGCAGAGGGATTACTATACAGGGATTGGAGAAAGGAAAGAACTGGGGGCCAAAGTTTCATCTGCTTAAAACCAAAAAAAGGCCACACGTATGCAACCTCCCCCCCTTATATATTTTTTTACAGTGGTTATGGCTGGTGTGTTGTTTATACAATATTCAGGTTAGCAGTAAAATGGATCCATGTTGCCCAAATATGGTATAGTTTGTTGTATTCATCTTGACAGAGGTGTACCTTCTTCTCTGCCGCCATAATATAATTTACTAACCCAATTGGATCGCTTTCAGAAGGTGTTTGTGTTCTTTTCTACTGAAGTGGGATCAGACTTTTAGCAGCTTTATGTAGATTGGGGTGGAACACTTTACGTCCTAATAGAGAGTAGAGTGTAGTAGGCAGAGCAATGGGTCATTTGGTTGGTTTTTATCAGTCATATCTTTTATCAGGTAATTTATCTCAGTTGTTTTAGCTTGTGACAATCCCACCATATATTAAAGATGAAGGTGGGAATCCTGTTGGTCACATGCCAACAGGGGTTTCTGAATACCTGAACAGTAACTGCATCTCATAGGACTATTCGTCCTACAATTTTCCACTCTTCTTCCTAGGCTTTTTAATCAATGTTTCTCGAGTTGGGTGGTACCAACAGGGCCACCCATGGCTCAAATTTCAGCTGATTCAGCAGGACTTGAGGAAACTTTGCACAATGAGGCACTTTTAGAAATGTTAGAAACCTTTCTGACTCAAGTGCCTTGAGAGAGTTGGATGTGAAGTGAGATTTTACTTGTGATGAATAGCAGGTTCATAGTAAATGATGGGGCAGTACACAGGAATTCAAACATGGGAAAGTCTGTAGTTCTATTGCCTGTCAAGTTGGCAAGCGTAAAGTGTTGTTGTTACATATACCTTCAGTTATCCAGTGAGAATATGCCATGTGTGTTTCTGAGGTCTTCTAAAGGCTGTAGCTGACCATTGCAGATAAAATAAAGGCAGCTTGTATTGCCATGTATGGTCCAAGATTTAAAAAGGAAATCAGTTTACTTGGTGGGAACCATAGGAACTCTACCAAGAGGGTGAAAGGGGTGATGTCATCTATGAAATGTCTCTATGGGCTTTAGGGATTCATGGGGAATGGGCTAAGTTGCGACCCACCATGAATTTCTCCAGGGGTACCCATATTTTATGTTTCACATGGAAGCACCAGTTGAGGATTCTAGTCAGTGCCACTGCTTTATAGTAAGTATAAGGGTTAGGGAGGCCAATTCTTCCATCAGGTTTGGGTTTAGTAAAAAAATGGTAGGCCTGACTAGGGCTCGCACATTTCCAGATAGAAAATTGTTACTAGCCTTTCAACTTAGTGAACATTTTTTTGGGTAACAGAATTGGGATCATCTGGAGGATGAACAAAACTCTTGATAGGATATTTATTTTTATAATGTTTATTCTGCCCAGCCAAGAAAAGATTACATAGTTATAGTTAGGTTGAAAAAAGTCACAAGTCCATCTAGTTCAACCAATAAAAAAAAATCATACAATCCCATATTCACAATCCTTCACCCACAGTTGATTCAGACGAAGGCAAAAGAACCCCATCAAAGCATGATCCAATTTGCTACAGCAGAGAAATAATTCCTTCCTGATCCCCCGAGAGGCAATCGGATTTTCCCTGGATCAACTTTATGATAAATAAATATCAGTACCCAGTTATATTATGTACATTAAGGAAACAATCCAGGCCTTTTTTAGAGCAATCTACTGAGTTGGCCAGAACCACCTCTGAAGGGAATCTATTCCACATTTTCACAGCTCTTACTGTGAAGAAACCTTTCCATATTTGGAGTTTAAATCTTTTTTCCTCTAGACATAAAGAGTGCCCCCTTGTCCTCTGTGATGACCTAAACGTGAATAACTCAACACCAACTTCACTTTATGGACCACTTATGTATTTGTACATTATGATCATATCCCCCCTTAATCTCAAGAGAGAATAAATTCAGTTCCTCTAATCTTTCCTCATAGCTGAGTTCCTCCATGCCTCTTATCAGTTTGGTTGCCCTTCTCTACACTTTCTCCAGTTCCCCAATATCCTTTTTGAGAAATGGTGCCAAAAACTGAACTGCATATTCCATATGAGGTCTTTCTGATGAATTTGTACAGGGCAAAATTATATCTCTCTCTCTGGAGTCCATACCTCTCTTAATACAAGAAAGGACTTTGCTCGCTTTGGAAACCGCAGCTTGGCATTGCATGCTATTATTAAACTTATGATCTACCAAAACCCCCAGATCCTTCTCCACTATGGTTTCCCCCAGTTGTACTCCCCCTGGGGTAGGCAACCATAGAGAGGTGGAGATCTACCTGATTAACACGGGAGAAGTCAAAGATCACCAGTCACAGCGTCGCCTCCTTACACCTAATTTAAACCTCTAATTGCAGGACTATCATGTGGCAAATGCGTGCATTGCATGGCAATCGTGGGTTTAAATCAGGTAGTGAGAAGAAACATATCGCCTCCTCACCATCTATCAACAAACACTCTGATTGCTTTTCAGAGGAGCAGCACTTGTGCTCGTTCACACGTAAAATTAGGGGGTGGTAAAACAACAGGATATAATAGAAGTCTATGGCTAAGCGCAGCAAACCCGCAGGAAAGCTGCAGGTACACTGCACTGCACCCACGGTGTGAGTAAACCGGAGCAGGTCAGTGTGAAAGCAGACCTATACTATAATGCCCAGTGTATTGCTTCACACTGACCTGAAGATCTCTTCTTTCCTGATGCTGGCACCACTCTGGAGACTGCTAGCTGGGATAAGAGGCACAGTGCAGTTGGCATCACTCCACATGGGACAGGAGCCAGCACTAAAGAGGAGGCATCGGCTTATGTGGCTCTTGCTCCCTTCTACAGCTCCAACTTTACAAATAGTCCCTCTGCATTGCACTCTGTTTGATGCTCTGGAGTGGCAGGTCAGCAAACCCAGACCAAGATCTACCAGTCACCTGTCTGCAATCTACTGGTAGATCGCGATCTACCGGTTGCTGACCCACGCCCTAGTATGTATGATGCATGCATATTTTTAGCCCCCAAGTGCATACCTTTACATTCATCAACATTAAACCTCATTTGCGAAACAGTTGCCCAATTAAACAGTGCATTGAGGTTGGCTTGTATGTTGGGGACATCCTGACACTCTGTAGCTTGGTGTCATCTACAAACACTGAAAAAGAAGTAAGAAAAAGAAAGAAAGGGGGGAGGAGAGCAAAAGATCCCAATGAGGTCGGGGGGAAGAAGTAAGAAGAGGGTTTGAGCAAACCTTGGAGGTCTAACCTATAAGTGGTGGTCAAGGTGTGGTATCATATTAGTCAGCAGGTAATAACATATTCTTCAGGGAGTCTGAATTGGAAAAGTCTATCCAGATAAGCCACAGAACCCTAAACTCTTCAAACGTGTCGTTATCTAGAGCCAGCATCTCCTCCATTCCCATGATATCATTTAGAGTAGAAACCCACAACGATAATGGAGGGGTAGTGGTCATTTTCCAGAACAAGAGGATCAGTTGTCTGGCAGCTGACAGGAAAAAAACGCAGTAAACTATGTTTCTGAGATGCCATGGAGCCTGAAAGCATAGTTAGTAGTGCCAAGACAGTTTGTGTTTAGTGGATCCCACAGTAACCCTATGTATGTTTGGGTTAGCTTTTTTTTTACAGAGTAGTACTTCAAAGATTAGTTCAAATAGAATGGGGACAGTGGGAAGTCTGTCTGGTACCATTCCTAATCTGGAAAGACTGGTAAAAAGCCCATGTATTTGCAGCCTTACTATACAGCTTTACTATACTATTGCAGCCTTGACTATACAAGACAAAGAACCAGTAAAAATATTGGGGCTGAGCCTCAAGGTTCATAAGATTTCTTCTAGGAAGGACCAGTCTACCCTGTCAAATGCCCTTTTGGCATTCGGGGAAGGCTAAGTGGTTGGGCATGTATGCAATGCATAAATTGGGGGCTCTAAAATAATTGTCTTCAGTCTCTTTACCCATGATGTAACTGCTTTGGTCCATGTAAATTTTGTTCAGTAGGAGGGGTTTTAATCTGTTTGCAATTATTTTATTTTATTTAACATAGTACAAGCGGTCCCCAGATTACAAACAAGAAAAGGACTGTAGGCTTGTTCGTAAGTTGAATCTGTTTGTAATTTTGAACAGGTACATTTTTTAAGTGTAGCTCCAGCCCAAAAATTTATTTTTAAGCTTTTTGGATAGCATAGGGAAGGGTTATCACCCCTGTAACATTTGTTTTGCTGTCTGTGCCCCTGTTCAGAAGATTTCACCTCACTTTCTGTCCCAATGACAATTGGATTTTGAAAATTTGGGGTTAATAGGGAAACAAGGATTGGTGATAAAGCATCAGTGGAGACACCTTTTTCCCATATTAACTCTTACAGGAGAGAATTTCCCTTCCTAGGGTTAGATTTCCTCTCACTTCCTGTTGTCTCCCTCCGTTTGTAAGTAGGAGTCGTTGTAAGTCGGATGTTTGTAAGTAGGGGACCGCCTGTAGTTACATAGTAGGCGAGGTTGAAAAAAGACACAAGTCCATCAAGTCCAACCTATGTGTGTGTTTTTATGTCAGTATTACATTGTATAACCCTGTATGTTGTGGTCGTTTACAGGGTTATACAATGTAATACTGACATAAAAACACACACATAGTTTGGACTTGATGGACTTGTGTCTTTTTTCAACCTCGCTTACTATGTAATTGCTATGTTAAATAAAATAAAATAATTGCAAACAGATTAAAACCCATCCTACTGAACAAAATTTACACAGATTAACATTGTGTGTAATCCATGCCCTCTTTCGGGATCACACTAAAGTGGGTTAAAAGGGCTTCTTTGGGGAGTGGAGTGCCTTTAGTTAAAGAATTGAAACATCTGCTCATGTGGGGCAGTAGGAGGGACAGGAAAGGCCATGGACTTTTCCCATTGGGAAGTTTAATAATGGTGGCCTCAATTTCGAAGAGAAATACCTGACTTTATAAATCAGTGATTATTTCCTTTGGGTAGCACTAAGTAGTGTATATTGTGTAACGTATTCCATTCCTCAGGGCTTTCTTATGGTTTCAGATTGTATAGTTTCTAAAAAAAGTTGAGGAAATGTTTAGCAATTTGCAACATTTGCAAAGTTGTCTGCCCAGAACGAGGGAGATTTTATGGACATGGCTGATCTCCCTCTTTTTTCTCAGAGCCCTGGTCAGCATTCCTCCTGATTTGTTACTGTGTTTGTAGAACCTGTGGACTATACATCTCAACACGGCTTGATCTAGGAGTTGTAACAGGTTTTGTCACAGTGTCTCCAAACATCTCTTGTCTTTCCGACTTCTAGCTGCATTTGTGTCTATTCTCAAACAGTTGTATTTTAGCAATGAGTGTTTGAATTTCCTTAATTCTTTATCTTTTTATTTAGGAGCCATGGGAGATAAGAATAACTATTATGACTGCTTTGTTTTATTTGCAGACCGAGCCCTCCAACGCCTTTCTGGCTAAAACAGTGGCGTCACTAGGGTTGGTGTCACCTGGTGCTGTAAAATATGGTGTCACCCCCCCCCCCCCGGTCAATGAGCATGAGCAAACCAGGGCACTGAGCAGGCTAGCACATCAGCACAGCTCTGCCCCCTGTGTAATCCCCTAATGTTACCGCCTTGTGCAATCTACCTAATGTAACCCCCCGTGCAATCCCCCCTAATGTAACCCCCTGTGTAATCCCCCTAATGCTACCCCCCTGCAATACCCCTAAGGTAAGGCCCCCCGTGTAATCCCCCTAATGTTACCCCCCCCCTGCAATCCCCCCAATGTACCCCCCCGTGTAATGCCCCTAATGCTACCCCCCTGCAATCCCCCTAAAGTAACACCCCCCTGTGTAATCCCCCTAATGTTACCCCCCTTCAATCCCCCTAATGTAACGCCCCACCCCCCTGTATACCTCCCCTCCCTACATTTACAGACCTCAGATCAGCGCGGCTCTGTGCACACGAATGTCCCTCTTCCTAAGCTCCTCCTCCTGTTGTGGATATACTGTCAGTGTGGAGTGGAGGCGTAAACTTACGAAAATTCCTGTATGACAGAATACAACTTCGGAAGTGATGTAAAGTGTTGTATTGTATTGTAATGTATTCTTTCATTCCTGAGCATCCGTGGTCTTGCTCTTCCGTTTTTTTTTCAGACCTATATTGCGCTGATTAAACAAAAATTATACGATTTGGTATCATACAAGAAAATTTTCATGTTTGTCCCTTAGAATTTCAGATGAACTGTCATGATCGCCTCTCGAAAGCTGTGTACTAAATTTCAAATTATCGTACGATCACTTTGAAAGCTGTATTTTTCTCAGATTTTCTGATCTTGTGTACTAGGCTTTAGATATGACAGCAAGTTTCACAGCTTCAGAGGCCATCCAGTTACCCACCCGCCTCTGTCAATTTGGTGCTTGCAGGGCCATCCATGGCTCAAAGTTGGACGAATTTAGTAGGAATTATGCCGCGTACACACGGCCGTTTTTCTCGTCGGGAAAAATGACATTTCTCCCATTCGACGAGAAAAACGATAGTCTGTGGGCTTTCTGTCGTTTTTTTCGACGAGAAAAACGGCATAAAAAACGACGAGAAAAATTAGAACATGTTCTAATTTTTATTGTTGTTTTTTTCGACATGTTTTCCGCGGCAGTGTTTCCCATAGGGCAGGGATATGCAATTAGCGGACCTCCAGCTGTTGCAAAACTACAAGTCCCATCATGCCTCTGCCTCTGGGTGTCATGCTTGCTGTTGTCAGAGTCTCGCTATGCCTCATGGGACTTGTAGTTTGGCAACAGCTGGAGGTCCGCTAATTGCATATCCCTGCCATAGGGAAACACTGCCGCAGAGCCCACAGATGGTCGTTTTTCTCGACAAGAGAAAAAACGACGTGAAAAACGACCGTGTGTGGGGAACAAGCCGTTCCCTCGTTTTTAATGACATTATTCACGGCGGTTTTTTAACCGCCGTGAATAATGATCGTGTGTACGCGGCATAAGGCAAAAGTTGAGCTGTCCATGGGCTCCTGAAGTAGAAGTGGTCAGTGTATAAGAGATCATTCCTGGAGTAGGTCTAGACCTTTGAATACTAGTTTTAATCACACTGAGAGGTACAAGTTGTTCTCCAGCAATCAATAAGGTGCAGACAACTTTATACATTTAAGTATGCTGCTGACAAGATTTACAGTACTTTAACAAGCAGATGTTAAAGGTAGACTTTATATAATAGACAACCAGATAATGACCACTAAAGCTAACAATGTACTGTTAATGAAGTTAAAGATGCAAATTGCAAGCTCATTTTGTATACAGGTGTGAGATCAGTACCATTTGGTAGTAGAACATTCTTTTGAAAAGCAAAGTATCGTTTAAGCAGGTATTTTACAACACCCAGATTTCAGACTATTTACAGGTTACCCATTTTATAAAATAAAACTGTTTTTAAAATTCACCTTTCTATTGCAATCTGCAACCCTAATTTCTTATGTAGCGCCCTGCTTCCAATGAGTGGGCGCTATGTGTTATAAATTATAATTGTCTGAGCAATAGTTTGGCTCAGAAGGATTGTGTTTCAAATTATACTTCTGTTTCAGTTCAGCTGGTTGCATGATTTTCCCCCTGACGGTGGGTGTAGCTATCACCACTGGTCAGGATTGGAAAGGCAACAGGCTGAATGCATTGGGTATCTCTTTCTCAGAAGCAGCTGAGGGGCATGGCCAACCCGCTGTGCATTCTGGGAGAGGGTACTTAAGAGACAGACACCATTTTGTGGGGTCGTCTTCGTTTGTTGGTGGTGGGCACCGTCCGCCCGATCCCGACCTGAGGGCCCTCATGGCCTCAGGGGTGTACTGGCAGTTTTCCCCTCAGGGCCACGTTGGCCTGAGGCTCCATTACTGAGATGTAGGCCCAGGAGTTACTGGGGCCTATTGATCCAGGGATGATCCTGTGTCGCCTTGCCTGTGGGAAGGAACCAAACAATTGAGGACTCAATTAGAGGATGTATCCGGATCAGAATCTACCTCACAGTGTCGCCGGAATGGCTGAAAGATCCTGGCACTGAGAGCTGTGTTCTTTTCATCAGAAGGTAACCCAGGGAAGGGTTGCACCAAGTCTGTGGCAGAGACTGTTGTATTTGCACCAAGTCTGTGGCAGAGACTATATGTGATCGAGCTGCGCACCGGTTGCTAAGCCGGTGAGAGTGGGCCTATCCAGTGGTGGCTGAGTCCAGCATGGAGACAGTTGTTCCTCTGGACCTAGAAAAATTCCTGTGATCCGCAATTAAGGTACCTGAGTCCTCCCCATCCCTTCACCCCCCTCTGTTGGAAACTTTAATCAATAAAACCCTTGAAAGAGACTTTGTGTTGGTGCAAACTTTCTTCTGGACAACTCTTCAAGGAGAACCCCTGAGACGAGCGTATGGAACAGTAAGGTAATGGCAGGCCCAAATCTAAACCAGCAGCTCCTACGGAGGTAGTGCTACACTTAAAACTGATGAAAAAATTAAGCATCACTTCCTTGCAACTGTCCACATTCTGTACTCCCTGTTTACTCAATGCCTCTAGAAATGCTTATCCTGCTTACATATACTATATTACCAAAAGTATTGGAACGCCTGCCTTTACATGCACATGAACTTTAATGGCCTCCCAGTCTTAGCCTGTAGGGTTCAATATTGAGTTGGCCCACCCTTTGCAGCTATAACAGCTTCAACTCTTGTGGGAAGACTGTCTACAAGGTTTAGGAGTGTGTCTATGGGAATGTTTGACCATTCTTCCAGAAGCACATTTGTGAGCTCAGACACTGATATTGGAGAGAAGGCCTGGCTCGCAGTCTCCACTCTAATTCATCCCAAAGGTGTTCTATCGGGTTGAGGTCAGGACTCTGTGCAGGCCAGTCAAGTTCCTCTACCCCAAACTCGCTCATCCATGTAAAGGCAGGCATCCCATTATCTTTCAACTTTCTGAGATGGGAAAGAGACATTTTTAATCACAAAGTACCGGTACAACTTTTGTAGGCAAAGAACTCACTGCTGCCACTTCTCCTGTTAGGAAGTGCTTATTTACCTCCTTTATACTGGATTTTCAAAAGAGCAAATGTGATCATTTAGATGTTGGATTAAAAGTCTAGTGTAGTATAATAATACTGCACATAATAATTTTGGTAGTTATACATTTTCCTCATAGAGGTTTATATATCAGACCAACAAAACGGATAAATGAGGAGGAAAGAGGGAAAGAAGGATTTGGTTCCGAAAGGACAGTCTCTCCAAGTGAAGGACAGTTAGGAGCTACGTGCTCATATAATAGGTTCATTTCTGTTCTCCGCAGTAGTCTCTTCTTACAGCACTGGAACTGATTATGTGACTAAAGCAAGCTGACGCTCCTCCTGCACAAAGCACCACTGAAACAGTAAGCAGGATGTATATATGAGTTTCTACTAAAGAGCTAGAACATTCATAGTGTATATTCCTGATATGAAGATGGTATTGTTCTCTGAATAAAACATATTTTTATTCTTTGACAATTAAAAATTAGCTAAGCCAGCAATACACTATTACGGAAAAATACTACGTGAAGATAAGGAGATCACTTTGTATTGTTTTGAGCTTGTTAGGAAAGGGTAAACTTGTTAATTTTTTTTAAATAAAACTCCTTTTTCTATTAGACTGCCCATCAATGGGTAGATCTAATTAGCTACTAGTATGTGCAATGTCCATCCTTGTGATTTGTCGATGTTTGGAGAGGACTGCAGGACTATAACAATGAAAACATTATTGTTCACTAGAGATGTTTCAGTGTTTCATTCACTTGTACAGTAGGCCTTCTCACATATGGTATGACGACAGTACCGAAACTGCTGGAAAACCCCAGTTGTCAAACTGACCATGCACATTATAATCTGATTGTGTAATCTCTTTACATTATACCTCTATCTATGTAATGAGAGGACCTCCCTAACTGGATACAAACTTCAGATAAATCTAAAAGAAATTGTATAAGGATTGTACAATTAAGCCTGGCACACACTATGATTTTTTTTTCCATTCAACCCAGTGTTAGTACAGCGATCTCCTCGCTGAGCTGTTGTGTTCTGACAGGGGGACAGGGATGAGGAAGGGGACACCATACACAGGCTAAATGTCACCCATTTTTTATTGAACCGGCCGATGTTGCCTGCCTTTTGCCCCTGTGTACGGGGCTTTAGACTGTGACGTGCATTGCCAGCTTGAGTTCATTCCACTTTAAACCAGCTTTTGATACCTCTAAAGCCCTGTACACACAATAGGTTTTACCGATGAAAACAGTCCGATGGACTTTTTTCATTGAAAAAAACTATCGTGTATGGGCCCCATCGGTCTTTTTTCCATCGGTGTTTAAAAATAGAACATGTTTTAAATTTATCCGATGGTTAAAAAACCGATAGCAAATTACTATCGTCTGTGGGGAGCTCCATCGGATAAAAAACACACACATGCTCAGAATCAAGTCGACGCATGCTCAGAAGCATTGAACTTCATTTTTCTCAGCTCATCGGAGTGTTTTACGTCACCGCGTTTGGAATGGTCGGTTTTTTGACTGATGGTGTGTAGGCAAGACTGATGAAAGTCAGCTTCATCGGTTTTCCGATGGAAAAATCCATCGGTTAAAAAACCATAGGAAATCCGATCGTGTGTACAGGGCTTAAGTCATAGTTTGTTATAAGTGCATACCTCCCAATTTTTTGAGAAGGGAACGAGGGACACCTATTAGCAAAAGTATGCAGGCATAGGACACATCACTGCCACGCTCCCCTTAAAGGAGAATTATACAAAATAAATGATTAGTTAAACCCACAAGTGCTTTTTTATCACTACTATTCCTTTATATTAGCTTTTAAAATTTACAAATGCAGCAATGTAGAAATTGGATGAACGGTTTAGCTCTAGGAAACACTTTTTGAAAGATAAATAGTGCATTTAATATACAACTATACTGATGAGACCAAAATGAGGGACAAATGAGGATGAAAGAAGGCCAGAGAGACTCTGTCCAAAATAAGGGACAGTCCCTCGAAACCAGGAAGCATTGACTATGATAAGTGTGTAATGAAGAATATAGTGGAGGGAAATGGAAACTCACACTTGGTTATTTGTACTGCTTACCATGAAAGAAACAACTGGAACTATGTAAGGACAATTAGACATTTTCTGAATTTACAATTTTTGCCCTATACAACTACCTGGTATGACCATATGAATAGTGAAGTACACTGCAAGCAAGGATTCCAGTTCACTTTTTATCCTGTTTTTTTAAGGAAAAAAATGCAGTATACAGTAAACATTTTCTGGGGCCGCAGAACAAATTCCTTTGCGTGATCTATATACTATTACAAATGCTTTTTTGTTTTCACCAGTTGCGTATATGGATAGTTGGAATTTTCTTGCACATACTTTTGAGCTCGTGATATTCTCTGACGCCCAGTAAAGTGATAGTCAATGGTTAAAAGTGTTCCTATAAGGGGGTGGGGATCAGGAAATTCGAGCAATGCCAGGGTCAGAAGGAAGTGGAGAGAGGGGAGTCAGAAGGTTAGGAAAAGGATGTGATTAATGAAGGGGCATGATATGTGGGTGACTGCCTCTAATGAGGTGGAAGAGTAAACAATTGGGGATGAGAAGCTTACAGCAAATTTGCAGCATTTAGAAAATGAAAGATCTTATATGGCTTACTTGCATCCTTACTTGAAATGTAAATGAATAAAGTATGCATAATTCAGTGGGTGGGGTAGACACTAAATACACAGATTAAAACATAGAAGGGAGCTGCCAAATGAATTGTATTTCTGTTGATCCAGTCCTGAGATTTACACAGCTCTGCCACACAGATCCATATCCAGCAGGGCAGGAGACCTGATTTATTTTCTCATTAATAACTTTGCATCATTTTCCTTCTCCTTCTAACCTCCTCACCCCCCCCCCCCCCTTTAAACACAATCTGATATAATTTTTTTTTAGCAAAGTACATATTTTGCAGGTCCCAGCCCTGCACTTCCAACTTTCTCACTTAGACGAGAATGTAATGTCCCCTCAGGTTGGGATACTGATGTCATGTCAGGAGTCTTCAGTTCAATCTCCTCCAAACTGCACATGCATCTGGCAATCTCTACTGCACTGTAAAAGCACCACTGTGTGTCATTGGTGGGTGGGGGTATCTGAAAGAACCTCAAAGATATAACCAGCTCCCTGATGACATCACAAGAGGATGTCAAAATAATGCCAAATTATTCAATTTTAGTCTCATCTGACCACCTTAAATACACTTTGAAGATTCTGAGGCCACATGGAAAAAGGTAATGTGGTCAGATGAGAATAAAATTGAATTATTTGGCCTCAACACCAAACGATATGTCTAGCGGAAATCCAATACAGCTCACCATCCAAATAACATCATTCCTACAGTAAAGCATGGAGGTGGTAATAGCCTGTTATGGGGGTATTTCTCTGCAACAGGGACTGGAGCACTTGTCAGGATAGAAGGAAAAAGTAGGATTTTTAAAACAGCTTACCTGTAAAATCCTTTTCTTGGAGTACATCACGGGACACAGAGCAGCATAGTCATTACTATGTGGGTTATATAGAATTACCTTCAGGTGCTGGCACTGGCAACTTCCAAAACAGGAAGTACCCTCCCCTATATAAGCCCCTCCCATCCGGGAGTACCTCAGTTTTGTAGCAAAGCAATACGTGTCCCCAAAAGAGGGGTGGGAGCTCTGTGTCCCGTAGTGTACTCCAAGAAAAGGATTTTACAGGTAAGCTGTTTTAAAAATCCTACTTTCTTGTTCATACATCACGGGACACAGAGCAGCATAGTCATTACTATGTGGGACGTCCCAAAGCAATGCCAAATGAGGGGGGGGATACACCATACATAAGCTGGGCGCCATCAGGCATGAGGATCTTTTGCGGCCTGCAACACACTGCGCCCAAAGGCGACATCCTCCTGACTTCTAACGTCCACCTGGTAGAACCTAGTAAACGTGTGTACTGAAGACCATGTTGCGGCCTTACAAACTTGAGCCAGGGAGGCCTGGTGATGCACTGCCCATGAAGTTCCAACTGCTCTCGTGGAGTGCGCCCTAACTTTGAACGGAGGCGGTCTACTTCTCAAGCCATAGGCTTGTATTATGACCTGTCGAATCCACTTGGCTAAAGTAGATTTTGATGCTGCCTGACCCTTTCTGGGGCCTTCCGGCAGAACAAACAAAGAATCCGTTCTACGAATCTGAGCAGTGGCTTTTAGATAAGCTTTAACTGCTCTTACTACATCCAAAGAATGCAATAACTTTTCCTCTACCGAGCTTGGTTTGGGGAAAAAAGAAGGAAGAACCACATCCTGGTTCAAGTGAAACCTCGATACCACCTTAGGAAGAAAGGCTGGGTGAGGGCGTAATACTACTCTGTCCTTATGGATAACCAGATATGGCTCTTTACAGGACATGGCGGCTAATTCCGACACTCTTCTAGCCGAGCATATGGCTACTAAAAATATCAATTTTCTGGTGAGTAGAACCAAGGAAATGTGCCGCAAAGGTTCAAACGGCTGCTTCTGCAGAACCGACAGAACCAAATTTAGATCCCATGGGCATATGGGAGCTTTAATCGGTGGAATAATACGAGTCACCCCTTGCATAAAGGATTTGACAAGTGAATGCATAGCCAGGGGCCTTTGAAATAGTATTGATAAGGCTGAAACCTGGCCCTTGATAGTACTTAAGGCAAACTTCCTGTCTACAGCCCACTGCAGGAAGTCCAGAATTCTGCCTATAACGTACTTACGTGGATGCCATTTTCTGGCCTCGCACCAAGTGATGTACGCCTTCCAAACTCTATAGTAGATCTGCCTGGATACAGGCTTCCTGGCATTGATTATAGTTGATACCACAGAGTTAGAGAGACCTCTCTTCTTTAGGATGTGGGATTCAATAGCCAGGCCGTTAAACTTAGAGTTAGTAAGGAAGGGTGGTATATCGGTCCTTGCGAAAGCAGGTCCGGACGACGTGGAAGGGTCCAAGGACTCCCCACAGACATTTTGATGATCTCCGCGTACCAGGCCCTTCGGGGCCACGCTGGAGCCACCAGGATCACCGGCTTCTTCTCCAACCTGACTCTGCGAAGGAGTCAAGGCAACAATTGTAGCGGAGGGAATGCATATATCAGTCTGAACTGATCCCAAGGGAACACCAGAGCATCCGAGCCGCAAGCGAGGGGATCCCTTGTCCGGGAGACAAATCTGTCCACCTTTGCGTTGAATCTGGATGCTAGCAGATCTACATCCGGTGTTCCTCACCGCTGACATATTGCTCGGAAGACCTCGGGATGAAGGGACCATTCCCCTGGGCATAACTGTTGGCGACTCAGAAAGTCCGCCTTCCAATTCTCCACCCCTGGAATGAAGACAGCTGATATACATGGGACATGCTTTTCTGCCCATTCCAGGATGTGACTTACTTCCCTCTGGGCTGCACGACTCCTGGTGCCTCCCTGATGATTGATATATGCCACTGCTGTGGCATTGTCTGATTGAATTCTGACAGGGGACCCTTGGAGTCTGGATGTCCAGGCTACTAGGGCATACCGGGCTGCTCGTATCTCTAAGAGATTGATGGGCAGGGTTTTTACTACATTTGACCATCTGCCCTGGAGAGACCATTGCTCCAGTACTGCCCCCCAGCCTATAAGGCTGGCATCTGTAGTGACCACCTTCCAAGATATCGGACTGAAGGGTTTTCCCTTCTGGAGATTCTGGGGGATCAACCACCAGCAGAGACTCTTCCGAGCGGAAGGGGACAAAGCCATCGGGAAGTCTAGAGCCTGAATTTTTCCGTTCCAGGCTGACAATATGGCCCTCTGTAAATTCCTTGAGTGGAATTGGGCGTATGGCACAGCTTCGAATGATGCTACCATCTTTCCTAGCAGCCTCATGCACAGGCGTATGGACGGCTGTCTTTTTGCACAAAGCAGACGGACCAAGCCCCTCAAAGAGGATACCTTGTCTAGAGGTAAGAAAATCTTCCTCTGGTCTGAATCCAGCCGTAGCCCTAGATATACCAGGTTTTTCACTGGCTGTAGGGCTGACTTGTCCAGGTTGATGACCCAACCGTGAGATTCTAGATACTTGATTGTATCGACAATTACCACTTCTAGCTTGGCAACTGAGTGGTCCATCAACAACAGGTCGTCTAGGTATGCCATTATCGTTACACCTCGTGTTCTTAGATCGGCCAACAGTGGGGCCAGAATTTTTGTGAACACTCGTGGTGCTGTGGCCAGACCGAATGGCAAGGCTCTGAACTGAAAATGGCGCCCTTCTACTGCAAAGCGTAGAAATTTTTGATGACCTGGAAAGATGGGAACATGCAAGTAAGCATCTTTGATGTCGATCGAGGCTAACCATTCCTCCCCTTGTAGGGCAGCGGTGACCGATCGGATCGACTCCATCCGGAAAGACCGGACGTTTAGAAATTTGTTTAGACTCTTTAGGTCCAATATGGGTCTTATGTCCCCGTTTGGCTTCGGGACTGTGAAAAGGTTTGAGTAGAAACCCAACCCCCACTCTTCCATAGGAACCTCCATAATTACTCCTTGGAGCAATAGTTGTTCTAACGCCAATAGGAGAGACCCTCTTTTCAGAGGGTCTCTTGGCATGCCTGACCACATAAAATGGGAAGGAGGAGACTCTTTTAACTCCAACTTGTATCCCAGAGTTACTGCGGAGAGCACCCATCTGTCTTTGATCGTCTCCCGCCAGGTCTCTGCGAACAACTGAAGTCTTCCCCCCACCCGTTTGAGTGGGGGCAGCCCTTCATAGGCTTGACTTGGAGGCTGGTTTAGTACCCCTTCGGATCCAGGGTTTCTTATTACCCTGTGACTGTCCCTGATTTTTACCCCCTGAGTTTGACCGAGGAGGCCGTCGGAACTGCTTAGTAGCAGACGTCGCAGGGATAGGAGAGGTAGTCCTCTTAAAAGATGGACCCCTAGACCTCTTCTTACTCGGTAAGAGAGTACTTTTACCACTGGAAATCTTCTGGATATACTTATCTAGGTCCTCGCCAAAAAGGCGTTCCCCATGAAATGGGAAGCTAACTAAGAGCTTCTTACAGGAGCTTCAGCAGACCAGTTTTTGAGCCACAGAAGCCTACGCATATGTACCAAAGACAGCGTGAGGCGGGAGGCCTGATGGATAGAATCCTTGATGGTGTCAACCGCAAAGCATAATGCTCTAGGCAGATCAGCCAGAGCCTGGGCCTGCTGGTCTGGCAAATCCCTCAGGACCATTTTCATTTGATCCTTTAAAGCTTGGCAGACCCCAATAGCTGCCACTGCTGGCTGTGTAACAGCCCCTGCTGTGGAAAAAGCAGATTTTAATAAAGATTCCAATTTTTTATCTACTGGATCTTTGAACATTTGAACATTATCTACTGGACATGTCAGTAATTTGTTCACAGAAGAGATGGCTGCATCCACCGTAGGAACATTCCATCTCTGGGTGAACTTTTCCTCCATGGGATAGATCACCGGAAATTTCTTAGGCGGAACAAATAGTTTATCAGGATGTTCCCAGTCCTGGTATATAAGTCCTTCCAATAATGGATGTATTGGAAAGGAGCAATTAACCTGGGGAGCTTTTAGCGACCCCAATGAGGAGACAGCAGTAGTTGATGGTTCAACAAGAGGCATTTTAAATGCAGATCGAACCATGTCAGTTAGGGTCTGGACCCACAATCTTTCAGTCTGTGATGCTGAAAATGGTTCATCTACTGTCGATTCCTCAAAAACAGAGTTAACCTCCTCCTGATCCCCTTCAGGTAGGTCAGTCCCTTCCTGGGACTGTTGCTCTGCCAACAGGCACTCTAATGGAGGTGATGGAGATCTGGCGCGCTTTCTTTCCTGTAGAGAAGAAGCGATCAATGCTGCCAATCTCTGCTCCAATCCCTCCAGAGTTGAGGAAAAAACCTCCTCTGTTATATATGCAGGAGCAGGTGGACTGAGGACAGCCGCAGTACCTGGCACTCCCGGGGGTTCCTTATGGGTATTAACCTCTGATTTCTCAGGGGAGGAGGGTGCAGATGACTGCTCCAGATCCTCAGAGCCCGATGGAGACCCCCTACACTTCCTGAGAGGTATATCTCGGAGTTTTTTAGGTGGCATATTCCTTAGTTCAAAGCTGAGGTATTCCAGCCGCAATACACCCCTTACTGAAATAGTCTAATGCAATCTGCTGCTATGTACATCAGTGGGTGTCTACTAATGCGTCTTTCTGGGGATGCCTGTATCAACCGCCCGCTGTAAGCCCCTATACCATGCTACCAGCTCCTTTTCATGCTCTGTGTCCATAGCAAGCAGCGTGGACTGAGTCCTTTTATCTTGCTGGGACGCCCGCACATGTGCAGAAGCGCTGGGCGCACAGAGCGCGTCATCCGCCAGGCTCCGCCCACTTTTTGAAGCAAAATCTATAAAAAGAAAGCGTGTGTGCGCGCGCGCCCGCGTGCACGTGTGCGCTCTTGGCGCCCTGTAGGGAGAGGAGCCAGGGTCCCTGTTTCACCAGGACTCGGGGATGGAAGGAAACTACTTGGCAGCATGACAGAGGAATGCAGCTTCCCTGATAGAGAGCTCACTCATCTGCCTGGACTTTCACCATGGAAGGAATAGTCCCAAGAAAAAAAGACGTTCCACAGCGGCCTCTAGTGGACAAACACAGGTACCGCACTTTTGTCTTTTTTTTTTTTTTTTTAAACCTCCTTTATGAAAAACATTTCCAGGTTTACAGTTTTTAAAACTTCCTTTATGAAAAAACATTTCTAGGATTTCTTAGGCATATACAGCTATTAGCGGGAATACCTTTTAGGTAACAGGCAGAAAGACATATTAGGCTTGGGGGTCCCCTCAATAGAACCAAGTTCCTGAGGGGCCCCCACTTACCTTTTCCCCGCCGCAGGACTTTGGTCCACAGAAGCCCAAACTTCACCTTTCACGGCAGGCATTGTACTAGACCTTCAGGGACCGGGTTCCCAAGGATTCCACTCCCCTGGACCTGTATAGCACCCTGCACAGATAGCCTCTTGGTTTTGGGTATGACCAGAGCTCTGGATCCCAGGGTCCAGCCCTCCTAAGAGAGGCATTACAGGCAAAACCTTGCTCTTCTCTGCAAGGCCCGGGTACCGACCGTTTAGCTTTGAAGCTTTTTTGGTCGGATCCGGAATAGCTTGCTAAGGCCCAGAGAACCTGTACACAAGCCCAGATGAATACATGTTAACCTTGGCCAACACCTTAGACACTGGCAAAAAAACTGAGGTGCTCCCGGATGGGAGGGGCTTATATAGGGGAGGGTACTTCCTGTTTTGGTAGTTGCCAGTGCCAGCACCTGAAGGTAATTCTATATAACCCACATAGTAATGACTATGCTGCTCTGTGTCCCGTGATGTATGAACAAGAAATGGATGGGGCAAAATACCATCAAATTCTGGAGGAAAATCTGCTGCCCAGAAAGTTGTCAATGGGAAGAAAGTTTACCTTCCAACATGACAATGACCCAACACAAAAAGAGTTTGAGACATATATTGCAGAGCGTGGCACCACATCCAATAACGATTAACCAAAAACAGAAAAAGAAAAAAGGACTTTAAAGGTTGCCACTAAGATCCCAAATAGGAAAGAAAAATTGTCTCATATTATAGTAAACATAGAAAAATGGGATATTGTGGATGTAATATGGACTTTCGTGGTACGGTATGAATTACAAAGTCAATTTACCAAAATATAAATTTATTTTACAAAATCATACATAATAAAATCAGCCTTAAATACATAGATCCTCGACATCGGATGCTGCTATATGTGGAACATCCATTTATCTTTATTTTTGTAAATTTACTTTGTAATTCATACCGTACCATGAAAGTCCATATTGCCTCTACAATATCCCATTTTTCTATATAACAGGACAAAGGTACTTTAATTTTTTCTTATCAAGTAGTGTTTCTCATATTTATAGTAAACATATATAATTTATTTGAATAACATAAAAACACACATGATATAGAAAGAAAAACATGAACATATCCAAAAGGTACACTGTCTCAAGAAAGAACAGATTGTGAAGCTGTAACAAGGAAATTGCATAGATGGCCAAAAGATTGGTTACAAGGTAGTCCTAGAAGGTGCATTCTGGCTAGAAGGCTTAGACAACAAGTTGTTATAAGTTGAACTAGTAAATACAGCTGGATAAAACACAAACTGTGTCTGTCTTTATTTCAGGTTGCAAAGCAACAAAATGTGATTATTTTATGGGGGGAGGTGATTCTTTTCTATATCCACTGTATATACTGTAATTTTGCCTTTATGTTTCTGTGTACAATATCTGTTACAGTTCATGCTCCTACGTATATGCTGAAAAAGATATAATGTGCCAATTCTTCTAAATAAAGAAAAAATAAAGAAAACTTTTAAAAAATAGTCTTTTTTCCAACATTTACTGTATATATATTGCATTTCACATACTATGACAAATCCTAAGCTTATGGTCAAGTCAAGTCAAGAGATTTTCAAAATACCAGAAATTTTCTTTCTTTATCTATTTGTTTTCTTAAAAGGATACAGCCACTGAATGTGCACTACACGTAACGTTAAATTAGGATTAAGCTTTGGTTCACACTATGAACTTCATGTGAATCGCACAGGAACCACGCCGCATTCCTGTTCAATTCACATGCGATTTAGTACAGTGTGATTTGAGCCCATTAATTTTCAATAAGGCTAAAATCGCACTGCATCATACCAAAGTTGTGCATGCAGAAATTTTTGGAATCACACTGCAACCTGATGGCATGGTACTTTTGTACCATGAGATCTGGTGCAGGCCAATGCACTGCATTTGCGACCTGCGTTGGGGTGTCGTTAAGATTACACTACAGATCGCAAGGGCAGTGGTTTTTGAATGTGGTGTAGGAAATGCATACCAATCACAGGGTTTCCTACACCGCATTAGTGTGAACCTAGGATTAGGGTCACCAGAGGTAGTGGCTCTTTCTGGTCCTTTAAATGGCCAATGCTAGCTAGTGATCATTGGAACTGTCCACGTATAAGAGAAAACATGCTTTTCATCCGAAAATTTCCTGGGAACAGTCGGCTTATCTGAAGAAAGACTCTATGATAAAATAATGTGTTTTTTCCTTGGAATGTGAAGTTTTGGCTTCATACAAAGTGAATTGTTTATGTAGATGTTTCACATTTTGTCACACTTAACTAAGTGTTTGAGAAATGTAATGGGTGTGGAGCCCTATCCCATGTCTTACACAGGGGAGGCAGAGTTCTGCGTGGTCGTGATGCTGACAGCCTGTGTGAAAGGGCTCTGCATGATCTGGAATCTACTTAGTATACTGCCTGGTCTGTCATTTACCTGCAATTACAAATCCTGTTTTCCCATACTTGACTTTCTTGTAGATTTGCCTACTCACTCTTCTAGTCTGTTTGTGATTTGTATTCTCTTTTACGGCAACTCGGATTTACACTTTACATTGAACTTTTTATAGGTGTAGCACTACCCCTGTAGGAGCTGCTGGTTATTTTTGGTCCTGCCGTTACCCCACAGTTCAACGTATCAAACTTGCTTGGCTCTAAATTGGGCAATGTGCCCACAGATGCATGCACCAGTCACTTAGTCTTTTTCCAATTCTTTTTATTAAACACAACTTGTAGCAGTAGAGGGATAGAGGGTTAGGGGAATTCAGATACCTTGTGTAGATCACTGAGGAACTTTAGATCCTGGAGACAAGTACACTTTCTGTCAACGGATCTTGCTCACCCGGATAGGCCTCTCTCACCGGCCTAGCAGCCGGAATGATGCACGGACAAAAGTCTCTGCCACAGACTTGATGATAATAGTAAACGGTTGAACAATCCTCTGCCACAGGATTTAGTAATCGGTAATTGACAAAGCGGACACAGCTACACAGTACCAAAGTCCTTTAAGCCATCCGGCAGTACTGTGAGGTAGATTGGTTACGTTAGGATGCATCCTCCAATTGAGTCACCAGGCTCTTTTTGAGATACCAGCCTTTTGCTCGGTCCTCTCCAAGAAGAGTCCTCCCCTGGATCTTCCAATTGCTCGGCTTCTTTCCGCAGGCAAGACAGCACAGGACCATCCCCGAACCAGTAGGCCCCAGACAGACTTCTGGGCCTACTACAGTAATGTAGCCTCGGGCCAGCAGGCCCCCGAGGCAGAAGAGGAGTTGTCACATACCTTAGGCCAGGCGGGCCATGAGGTCAGAGAGAGAGAAAAATGGCATCTGCTCCTTAAGTATCCTCTCCCAGAATGCACAGCGGTAAACCACTCCCACTGGGCTGTTTCTGGGGAAGGGGCACCCAATACACTCCAGCCTGTTGTATTTCCAACACTGGCCGGTGGTAACAACGACACCTACCGGCGACAGTGGGAAATACTCCCAACACAGCCAAAGCTGGAACAGAGGCTAATTTAGCCATAAACATTGCATTCTGAACTATGTACATTTCAGATGACCCACTAAATTTACATAATAGCGCCTGGTCAACAGGAGCAGGGCGCTACATAGCTTTATATATAAGTGAAAAAACTGCGCTAAACCAAAATAATAATGAAAGCTGCTGACACTTAAACAAACAAAGCAAAAGACAAAATGGATACAAAATAGTGCAGCGCTAGAATACCAGAAAAGTAGCTACTGAACGTAGCTCAAATATGTGATTTAACTGATAAACACAGTGAATATATAAATCAATCAAATGCATAGAGTTCATGAACAGTCCATTCCTATGGGTGATCTCTGATATAAGCTATCCTCCATGGGGACTGAGGAACATACCCCTATGAGTGAATATAGAGTAAATGCAAAAATTATATGTACAAAGAAATAGTCCAAAATGACATGTGTGTGTTGGAACGAATGTCTATTCATGGACTACACCGCCACAGCATGGAAGGACCAAAGGACCCAATCGTTGATGATGGAAACACAAAAGAAGAGCACAGTTGATATAGTCGGGTACTCTTACCGGAAACGGTGGACCCACCTGTCATACGACAGTGGGTCAATCGAGCTAAGTGGTCGCCGTGACCAGAGGATGGAACTGGATATCCTGGATGTCTAGGACTGACTCCCGCAGGGTGGTGAATGATCCGCTCACACGATGGTAATCCCTCCAGTCGTATAGGCTCCAAATTGTTCCAAAAATAGACACAAGGGTGGGAGAAAAGAAAAACTCCAGATAGTGCAGGTCAATATAACCAATAAAGGTTTATTGAATAAATATTGTCTTTACAGACATATAAAAGTGATCACAAAAATATCGCTGTACCCCACATTGCTTTTAGTACTTTTTATTTTTGTGATCACTTTTATATGTCTGTAAAGACAATATTTATTCAATAAACCTTTATTGGGTCCTTTGGTCCTTCCATGCTGTGGCGGTGTAGTCCATGAATAGACATTCGTTCCAACACACACATGTCATTTTGGACTATTTCTTTGTACATATAATTTTTGCATTTACTCTATATTCACTCATAGGGGTATGTTCCTCAGTCCCCATGGAGGATAGCTTATATCAGAGATCACCCATAGGAATGGACTGTTCATGAACTCTATGCATTTGATTGATTTATATATTCACTGTGTTTATCAGTTAAATCACATATTTGAGCTACGTTCAGTAGCTACATAGCTTTAGTTATAGGTGTCTGGGCACATGGTCAGACATCTTACAGAGCTCCCTGGAGCCTCCAAAGCTTGGGTAGCACAAGTATGCAGTGCCTGACCCCATGTTCTCCAGCCTTCTGTTTCTTACTATTGGACCATCCTCTTAATGGTCTCACTGACCAATAATGAGGCAAAGGAGGCGAGAGAAGGGAAGGGCCAAGCACAACTTCAGAATCTGAAGTCACCATTAAAATATTATATCTCCCTAGACTTTGGGGCTCCCGGAGAGTGCAATCAGCTGTTTGACCATGCATGGCCATAATTTAGTGTTACTGAAAGTGAATGTATAGCAAAACCTATTTTAGTTTTGGATAGAGTAGAGAAGGGTAAATTTATTTTTGGCTGCGTGTGTCCTGTTTGGGAGATTTCTCTTCACCTCCTATTCCAGAGATACAACAGGACATATTAGGATATCTCTACAGAGTGAGAGGAAGTCCCCTCTAAAGCTGGCCATACTTTTAGTTTTTGTTTTCATTCAGCTAGTGGGCTGAACGACAAAAAAATGTAACAGATTCCTCCATCCACACAAACAAGGTGGATTAAGGAATCCACCCCACCAGGACATTGTATTCTGACACCAGGACCTGCCACTTTCAGAACACACTGATCAAAATTTGTCTGGCTCCTGCTGAACCGGACAAATTTCCATGTATTACCAACTTTAGACAGTTTTCATTGGACAAGTGTCACTATTGTAAGATTTACCATCTGTTATTGTGCTGGTGACAACTTTAATATTTTGGATTGCCCACCTCTATCTCAGTGACAATGGTCACCAGGTAAAGAAATGTAAATCTACCTAGCAGGGACACCGTCATCAATAAGAAGTTGACAGTTGTAATCCTTCCCTACTGTATCAAAAATGTAAAAATTTATTATGTATACGCACAAACAGTACAAACTTTACAAGATTTCTTTTTTTTTTATCTACATGTGCATGTCTAGATTGTACATGTACAGTATTTCTTTTTAGCAGGGCCAGACACCTTTACTGCTGTATTTTTCTTGGGAACAAAAATACCCATACAAGTATATAAAATAATCAGTTACTATATCAACAGGAATATGGGGGCTGGGACAGTCCAGTGTCTGCAGACAAGGAAATCAGGATTGACTGACAATCATCCCATGTATATTGATGCCAACAGGCCCAGATTGCTTATTAGGCACATGCAGTACAGGCCCTGTGCCTAAGGTCCAACAAGCCATTGGAATCAATGAAGGAGGGAAAAATCCTATTATTTAAAGCTACCAACATTCTCCTGTATTTTATTACAACCTTGTTTGTCTTTTACAAACATCCCTCCTCCTGGTCACAGGCTACAAATCACCATTTGCTCTGTTCTGAAAAAAACACTGCATCTTATTGAGTCTGTCTTTGACCCCTGGAGCTGCCCATGCACAGTTGCTGGATTTGAAGTCTGCCCTGTTCAAGGGAGGGCAGAGGACACAGGCATCTCCTAAATGGCTACCAGATGTTGTATTGAGTCTTTACAAGGCTAGGTTTGGGAATTATACCTCTGCTGCTGCAGCATCCCATAATGGACAAGAGAAAAGAGCTGCCTATTTAAGTGGAGTGGTGGGGAGCATAGTTTAATGAGAGCCACACTGGCAAGAACCCAGGGGAGTCCCCAGTGGGATGCAATGCTTAGAGTTCACAAGAAGCAGAATCCAAACTTGGATATCTACTGTGATTAGTAAGGGGTCACAGTGATGTCCAGCTGACAGCCATGGGTGTACCATGTGCCATCTTAGCCTTTTTCTGTTACTTTTTTTGGTGACCTCCCACATTCCAAAAGACATGTTGGTAGGTTAATTAGCTTCTGTAAAAAATGGTCCTTATTATGTGTACACATGCATGCTATATATTGTAAATATCTAATAGTGTAAAATATACACAATGTCATAAAATGTTTTATGACAGTGTATATTTTACAGCGCTACACTATTTTGTATTATTTCACTGTTGACTTTGTTTGTTAGAGTGTTGGTAGCTTCTTTATATTTCTTTATTGGTTTAGCGCAGTTTTTCCCTTTACTTTTACTGTAAATACCTGTAATTAATAAATAAAATAAAAAAGAGAGATTTTGCTTTGCTCCCCTTTGTTCAACAATGTTTGAGAGGAACATATGGAAAGAAGCTGCAGTTGAACAATAGGAATGCCTGTTACCACAATGCTCTCACAAATAATAGTATAGTTTAGTAGTGATGCTAATGTGAAAAATGTAGAACATGACTTCTTATAATGTAGATCAGGGGTCTCCAAACTATGGCCTGTGGGCCACATGCAGCTTGTTACAAGATTTTATCTGGTCCACAACTAATGTGCACAGTCTCTGCCTCTCCCTCAACAGCTGATAGGCACAGTCTTCACTCCCCCCCCCCCGTTAACAACACCCCTGACCCCTGATGCAGTCACCAGAACAGAAGTAAGGGTGTGTTGTTGGATCCTAGGACTGCAGGTGTCCTAGCAGGAAATTATATGCTTACCCCAGCATTCATAGGAGGATGGAACTTTATAAGTCCGGACCTGCTCTGCCTCCTGCCCTGCTGCTACATTGATTTGTAAGACTAATGAGGTAAGAGGGACTGTTATGGGGACACTGATGTAAGGGAGGGGCTCTGATGAAGACATTGATGTAAGAGGTGACTTTGATATAAAAGGGAACTCTGATGGGAACAATCATGTAGGCTAGGTTCACGTTTTTCACACTTGTGCAGGTGGTTCCCGCTGCGGATCAGTACCTGTTATCACAGCCGCAAACAACATCTGCACATTGAAATGCAGGAGATGCATGCGGGTGACATTAATCCTAAAGGCATGCCGCATACACTGGAAAATAAATCTTGATCTGGGAACCACACTGCACTTGCAGTTCCCGTGTGGTCTGCGATTTCTAAAATGCTGCAGAGACCTTTACTCAGCGTTTCAGGAAGCAGGGCAGCCCATTCAAATGAATGGGCTGCCATGCCTGCCTAAAACGTGGCTCGCAGAGCCGCAATAGTGTGAACCTTGCCATAGGGGAAAACTCTGATGTGGACTTTGATGTGGACTCTGATGTACAGTTAGGGGGGACCATGGTGGAGACCTTGAGGTAAAGGTTGAATTTATTTTTGTTCAACCTTTAATAATGGCTCAGGTTTTTTTTGCCATTGCTTTGTTTTGTTTTACTGAAGTTATTTCTCTGTTGTTCTGAATCATATAACCTGTCCAGCTATCTCCTACTCTGTCCACTTTTAGAAGATCCCTGAAAACTCATCTCTTTAGGGAAGTCTATCCCATCTTCACCTAACAACTAAACTGAATTTGAATCCCCATCAGCTCATGCCTTCCAGTCAGGCCCGGATTTACTCCCTTTGCCGCCCCAAGGCCGGGTCCATCAATGCCACCCCTCCCCCCCGACCACCACGCGGGGGGGGGGGGGTAAGCAATTTTTTGCAGACAATGACTGGTGTTAGTGCTTCAATCATTCCAGGACCATGGTTGTTATGGTGTCAGGATGATTGAAATGCATTATTTCTATCATTACATTGTAATATAAAATGAAATAGTTCAACTCACCATAAAGCAGAATGAGTGGGAGCCCTGAGCGTGTCACTTGCCACCATCGCTTGTCACTTGCCACCAGATGAGAATGTCACTTGCCACTCTACCTGTCACCAGATGGGAATGTAACTTGCCACTCTGCCTGCGACCAGGTGGGGATGTCACTTGCCACTCTGCTTGCCACCAGATGGGAATGTCACTTGCCATGCTGCCTGCCACCAGATGGGTATGTCACTTTCCATGCTGCCTGCCACCAGATGGGGATTTTACTTACAACGCTGCCTGCCACCAGATGGGGATGTCACTTGCCACTCTGCCTGCCACCAGATGGGGATGTCACTTGCCACGCTGCCTGCCACCAGATGGGGATGTCATTTGCCACGCTGCCTGCTACCAGATGGGAATGTCACTTGCCACGCTGCATGCTAGCAGAATGGGGATAGCCACAGTTACCTGGCTGCCACCCAAAAAGTAGCTTTGTCACGAATTGCATGTAAAATCAAGCCCCCCCCCCCCGAGCATTGCAGAGTACTTGCAGCCAGGTACAACGCTGTCAGCCTCTTCTCTCCTCTCCCGCACGGGTAAACAGAGGCACATGCGAGTGAGAGATGAGACTGAGGGCGGGCGGTGAGAGATGATGTCATTCTCTCTCCTCTGTGATGAGCAGCCTTCGCGGCCCTGTAAGTAAGGGCGAAACAGCAGTGTGGGCAATGAGAGATGATCTAATCTCTCTTCCCCGCTGCCGCACGCACCGCTGAAATTACTTGTCTCCTCCGCCGCGTGGCGCCGCCCCTGCACTCACTGCCGCCCCGAGGCCTGGCCTCGGTGGCCTTGTGGGAAGTCCGGCCCTGCTTCCAGTTATCACCTTATATATTACATAAGCCCGGTACACACGGGCCGAAAGTCGGGAGACAACGGTGGGTTAAAAAAAAATGGCCGACATGCGGGCCCGTGTGTATGTTGGTCTGTCCGACAGAAGTAGGCTGTTTGACTGCTTCTGTCAGACGTGTCTGCTGGAAAACCAGCAGCCGATCGACTCCCGATCAGCGCTCTCAGCCAATGGCAGAGAACACTAATCGTGGTGTTCTGGTGGGGCTGGGGGGATGTCCACCTGTCAGAACACAACAGCTCATCGGGGGAGATCAGGTGAACCAAACTTGCATGGTTAGTACAGCAGCTCTGACTGCAGCTGTTAGTTTTCTTTAATTATTATGTACCAGGCTTTACCCCTCCCTTTTAGATTGTAAACTCTCAGGACCCTCCTAACCCTCTTGTATTGAATTGTACTGTCTGTTGGCTCTATATAAATCCTGTAATATAACAATTCTACTAATAAAGATAATAATAATAATATAATGCTGATTTCAAAAAAAGCTCCATGTAAAACGTATTCATTCATTTAAATTTTATTCATTCATTTATAAAACTGATTTTTTTTTGGGCTTGCAAATATTTATAAAAAAATACAGTGTGGCCCTTTGTACTGAAAGGTTTAGAAACCCTGAGGCCGAAGAACTGACATCCTCAGCAATGCTTTTTGCTTTTCTTTTTTATTAGCAACAGTTGTACCGATGTTTAATTTTGAGGAGTCAACAAATGCATGTGAGGACCCCAAAATCTATTGATTGGTTGTTGATTATTGTGCCAACATCATACCCATTGCTGTTCAAGATAGGTCTTATGTGCTGATCCATCAAGCTGTAACAATCACTGATATTTTGTTTTATGTTCTACTCATGTGTGTTTGTCTCTCAGTGTTTCGCTGTTTGAAACTTGTATAAAAAAAAGTAATAGGTAAAAAAAAAAAAAAAAAATGTTTACACGCGCAGAGTAAAATGTTAGCATTCCATCCAGCATATTAAAATCTAGCTGTACTACTCCTGCATGCTCATGTAGTAGATCAGCTCACAGTTCAGCCAGTGTCATTTGTTTCCAGCTGGTCTGAAAGTGTCAGCTAGCTCTTTCCATGTGGATTGTTTCCTAGAAAATATTTTAACCCCTTTGTGTCCTGACCTGAAATTGCATTTTATTGGCCAATCCAGCATTCTTCTAGATGGAAGCTCTACACCACTGCTTACATTACCATTTTGGAGAATATGGCAGGTAATCAAAAGGCTCAGGGGATAAAAAGTGGGCTGCAGAACGATGAAAATGAACTGAGTTGCCATTTACATTTCCAGATTGAAAAGTATTAATATTCACATTATGCAGCTGCAAACAATTTTTTTTTTTTTCTAGCTAAAACAGAAATGAAAAGACAACCAGGCTCGATTTTACCTAAGATGATTAAATCTGACCATATATCGCTAGGTTTTTGTACAAACGTTCATACGAAAAATCTCATTCATACGTTTGACAACGCCAATAGAGACCCGAGGAATGCCGTTCAAAAAAATGTCGTTTTCTTTTAACATGCAATTTTGGTATGAATGGAATTTCCTTAACAAAAACCACATTTACTGTTAAAAAAAATTTGGTTCAAGAATTTTTTTTCTACTTTTCCTACAAATTTTCTCGCCACTGCGGTTGAAAACAAACGTCGTTTTGGCCCCATTAACAATAAGAAAATGAAACATTCTGAAAAAAAAAAATGCAAATGAAAATCTGGTGTATGGCCAGCTTACGTTTAATATGCATAGCAGCATTTGATTAACCCTTTCCAGTGTGAGAATAAAGTGAGTGCACTTCTGATCATCTCTCATTTACTGTTGTTTATAGGCTTGGGGATCATGGCTCCTGTAAACATATGCTGCTTTCTAAATTCAGAAAATAACTCTATAAAACCCGGGCGGCAGAATATGGTTCTTTTTTATATAGCAATGCTCTGCTGCCTCAGTAATGTTGGAATGAATTACATCAGAGACTGTCATGGTAACAAAGATGCTGTTGCCATGGCAACAGTTTCAGGGGGGAGAGCGTAGAGCCCCCCAATAACTGCATCATGTCTCGGTGATGGAAGAATTCTAAACACATGGATTGCTAAAGGGAGGTGGAGAAGAGGATATGAAGAAGGAATGGAGGGGAAGGGTAGGAAGTGGGGGTGGGGGGAAAAAAAAGGGAGGAGGGAGAGAGACATGGAATGCAGGATAGAAGACATGAGGTTTACAGACAGCGAACGAATGAGGGGGAAGGGCTGAAAAAAAAAAAAAAAAAGACTAGTACAAAGAGATATAAAGAAGTCCTATAGGAAGACAGGTAGAGAGAGAGGAGGAGGAGATGGAGGGTGGGGAGAGAAGTGAAGAAAAGAATATGAAGAGCTGTATACTGAGGATGCTCTGGTCCAGACCTGTCACCATAGCAACAGTTTTCTCTCTACGGCTCAGGCAAATCAACTGTGTAAAATTCTTCCTGGAACAGAGCAAAGTCACTGCATGAATATTTCATGTCACATATTCACTATAACACACACATTTATTGTGTGTAGAAATATATATATATAGTCCTGAATGAAAGGTGACAAGGTCACAGAACTATTATAGATATAATAGCTCTCTGACCTTGTCACCTTTCATTCACCAATATATATATATATATATATATATATATATATATATATATATATATATATATACAGACTATTATAGAATGTATAGATCAATGGATGTGTGCTGATCTGATATATTTATATATATAGTGGCAAATAAAAGGTAACAGGGTCACAGAAGTATTATAGAATGTATTGATCAATGGATGTGTGCTCATCTGATATATACTGTATATATACAGACTATTATAGAATGTATAGATCAATGGATGTGTGCTGATCTGATATATTTATATGTATAGTGGCGAATAAAAGGTAACAGGGTCACATAAGTATTATAGAATGTATAGATCTATGGATGTGTGCTGATCTGATATCTATAGATCTATAGATATATATACACACAGTATATTGGTGAATGGAAGGTGAGAAGGTCAGAGAACTATTAGAGAAGTTATAGATCTGTGGATGTGTGCAGATCTGATATATATATATATATATATATATATATATATATATATATATATAGATAGATAGATAGATAGATAGATAGATAGATAGATAGACAGACAGAGTATATTGGTGAATGGAAGGTGACAAGGTCAGGAGCTCTTGTAGAAGGTATAGATGGTGTGGATGTGTATTGATGTGTAATGCTTCCAGACAAACATATGTCCATCCAGCTGATATGTCAGAATGCGGAAGGATTTCCCGAGGGATGTGTGCACAGCTGTATCCTGTCTAGGACAGGATATCCCTCTCTCCAGCCTGGGACAGATCCACACTGCCCCTTCCCACCCGCAGCCCGGTCACGTCACCAGTGTCTGTACGTGCATGTCAGGCTCCCAATATTTCACCCAGTGACAGCACACTGCTGGAAACATTTGCTGAACTTCTGCCTCCTTTTGGGGGGTGGGGTGTGCCAGGACAGGCAAAGGATCTGGCCACCATGTAGAAAACCTTCCTCTGCAGATCACCATGTAACACTGGACTTTAGTAAATAGGTGTTGGGGATGGGGACCATTGATCACCAATTTTTTTTGCTAACTGTCCATCATCAATGGGAGCATCAGGCAGTTTTTTATCAATAACCAGCAAGGCCAGACCATATATGCATTTTGTAGAATTCTCTTCTGTCATTGGGGCAGTGTTTCTCAACTCCAGTCCTCAAGGCGCCCCAACAGGTCATGTTTTCAGGATTCCCCTCAGATTAAACAGCTGTGGGAATTACTAAGGCAGTGAAACTGATCAAATCACCTGTGCAAAATAATGGAAAGCCTGAAAACATGACCTGTTGGTGCGCCTTGAGGACTGGAGTGGAGAAACACTGCATTGGGGAATATAGTTCCTGCAAGCAACAGTTAGATCAGCAGAACAACCACATTCAATGCATCCACTCCATTTTGTCAGGTTAGCTCAACCAGATTCACATTTTAAAAATGTAGATCAATTATATCTATTAAATTAAATTAAATTAAATATATATATATATATATATATATATATATATATATATATAGTAATGACAGCCATCCAAAAAATATATAGTGCTAATTAAAGGCAATGATCACAGACTGTCTAGGAAACTGTTGAAAAGATCAGTATTAATACACTTCTCATAAGATCTTCATATTGCTTCTCTCTCTCTGCTGTTTGTATATTGCGTTTTCACCCGAAAAAAAAATATGATTCTATATTTTATTTACGTTTTAACAGCAAATCTGTACACCCTACAATAGTATGTTCTGCGCTTGCTATGGCTGGAAGCTGCTCGCATCGTGTCGCCACCTGGTGGTTATAGGGAGGTATTTTTTTGGGTGCTGTACTGCTGATTTCCTGGAGACACTTTTATATTGGCTGTGGGTACTATACTATAATCTGTAAACAAGTCTGTCAAACGTTCAATGTTTGGCTTTTACTCATCAGCGGCTTAGTAGTGTATGCTGCATATGAGACATTATTTCTGCCAGTAGCAGCTCTCTTTGATTCTTTCCTTTTTATTGGAAGGGCTACTGATCAGAAAAGACATTTACCTTTTTCAGTCAACATAAATGTTTAAGGTCTCTTTCACATGGGTGGAATAAACAACAGCTTGAGCCACAAAATACCCCCCCCCCCCCTTGCAGTATTTTAGTCTTTAGGTGGGTGGTCGAGAAGGGGGGGGGTACTATATACGGCTCAACTGGCTGCTTATTCCACCCCCCAGCCACCAATGTGAAAGAAGCCTGAGGGCTGGTTCTCACCACAAAAATGTCCTCCAGATCCGTTCCGGATACGTTTCTGCATGCGTGTTTTTGATGCGTTTCCGGATGCATTGCAGATGCTTTTTTTCTTCCTTTTTCCTGATTTTTTCTTCACTGCACTGGGTCCGGTGCATTTTTGGTGTGTTTTTGATGTGTTTTACAGCGTTCCCGTACAGTTCAGTGCAGTAAAAAAAAAAAGCGTGTTCTTATTTTCTTTCTGGAACGCCTTGAAACTGACTGCACTGGTTTGAAGTATGCCATTGGAAACCATATAACCTGCTTTCCATGTGTTTTTGATGGAGAAAAAAACGCACTGGATTGCATGTAGTGTCTTTTCTGATCAGTACCTCTTCCAATAAAAGGTGCTGTTCACATGCAGCAGCCACATTGCAAATTTAACATGGAATGTCGAATTGACAGGCAGCCATTCAAGTCAATGGGGTACTCTGCAACCACGAGTCAAACGCTTAGCTTGCAGATGTGGCACATCAGTCTCATTGTAAATTGCTGCATTTTTAAAAGCAGTCCACTGCAATTCACTTTTCAGAGCTTGGACTGCTGTGAACCTAGCATAACCAGTTGATCTCAATCAGGGTTACTCATGAAATTGCTACGGATTCCTTGAGCTGTGACCGATTGACCTCCCTTCATATAGTGCCTGCATGCAGTGCCAGGACAAGGTCACCCAGTGATCAGGGCAAAGATGCTAAGCCACGCCGCCCTCCCCCCGTTCATGATGTGCAAGCTTAGGGGTTCCTACGCCCAGCAGTCACTCGCTTGTCAAAATCACTGCCGCTGTCACTACTCCTCTCAGCATTTGTAATAGAAGGAAGGCACCCTCATCCCTACAGTAAACCATTACGCCCAGGGCAGCTGTACCTCTTGCCCATCCCTTGTCCCAGCCCTGCCTGCATTATTCCATGGCTATTAGCACTTAACACCAATGATCTTAACCAGTAGAGGCCCGCGCTATAGCCGAATGACGGCTGCAGCGCGGACCTAGAATGCCGTGAGGACGTCTATTGACGTCCTCCCCTTTCCTTGTTCCCCGAGCGCGCATCGGGGAACTTCTGTGCCCGCCACGTCACGCGGGTGCCGATGCGCGTGCCTGGCGGCCGCAATGTCCGCCAGGTACCCGCGAACGGCATTTACAGAGACAGGGACATGGATCTCTGTGTGTAAACACAGAGATCCATGTCCCTGTCAGGGAGAGGAGACCGATGGTGTGTCCCTTGTGCATAGGGACAACCATCGGTCACCTCCCCCAGTCAGTCCCCTCCCCCCACAGTTAGAATCACTTCCTTAGGAACACTTAACTCCTTCAGTGCCCCTATTGGTTAACCCCTTCACTGCCAGTGTCATTTTTACAGTAACCAATGCATTTTTATAGCACTGATCGCTGTAAAAATGACAATGGTCCCAAAATGGTGTCAAAAGTGTCCGATGTGTCCGCCATAATGTCGCAGTCGCAATAAAAATCGCTGATCGCCGCCATTACTAGTAAAAAAAAAATTATTAATAAAAATGCTATAAAACTATGCCCTATTTTGTAGACGCTATAACTTTTGCGCAATAAACGCTTATTTCGATTTTTTTTACCAAAAATATGTAGAAGAATACGTATCTGCCTAAACTAAGAAAAAAAAATATATATTTTTTTTAAATTGGGATATTTATTATAGCAAAAAGTAAAAAATATTGTGTTTTTTTCAAAATCGTCGCTCTTTTTTTGTTTATAGCGCAAAAAATAAAAACCGCAGAGATGATCAAATACCACCAAAAGAAAGCTCTATTTGTGGGAAAAAAAGGACGTCAATTTTGTTTGGGAGTCACGTCGCACGACCGCGCAATTGTCATTTAAAGCGTGACAGCGCTGAAAGCTGAACATTGGCCTGGGCAGGAAGGGGGTTTAAGTGCCCAGTAAGCAAGTGGTTAAAAGCTGTCTGTAAGGGCAGAACAATCACCCCCCACTTGTTCAGGAAAGACTATTCACTCCAAATTCTAATGTTAAAAACAAAAATACATTTTTGTATGAATGTTCATTGAAAAACTTTTAGTGTATGGTCAGCTTAAGACTGGCTACCGTGGTAAGGGAGGGGGAGCAGTAGAAGACATTTGGCCTAGGGAGGCAGAATGTTTAAGTCTGGCACTGATACCCTGTTTATATTAATAAAGTGTGTGTATTCATTTAACAGGTTCTGAGTTTTGCTGGCTAAGTACATGTGAAATAATTTTGTGAGACTTAAAGGAGAAGTACAGCCAAAGCTTGATTGGCTGTACTTCTGTGGATCACAGGAGTGCAGTTTGTTCTGCACTCCTGTCACCCGTTTTCAGCAGACAGTGGGCTGAAACCCGCTGTCGGTTGACATCACAGAGCCGGTCCAGGCTTGGGAAAGATTGCGACAATGAAGTCGGGATCCGCCCACATGCATGAACTGGTACACCAGGTTCAGCCTCTCAGCGAGTCGCTAAGGGCTGAGCTGGCAGCTCCCACCCCCTCCACAGCCCAGAATTCCAGTGAGCGGGGGCCGGGGGGCTGTCAGTCACCGCTCTCTGCTCAGGGAGCCCCGAGAACCTAGCGATCGGCACTGTTAGATCTGGCGGGGTGGTACAGATGCAGCATTGGACTGATGCTGCATCCACCTAGGTAAGTATGAATCTGAAAAACAAATTATTCACATACATCTCTTTTAAGTTGGCTCAACATTTGATTGATTCTGGCTGATCAGCCGAAATTCAAGCTGTAGGTGGCCCCGCAAGCACCACCAGGTTTGACAAAAGTCAGTTTAAAGCCTCGTACACGCGGCCGAGATTCTCGTCGAAAAAAACATGTCGTTTTTTTCCACGAGATTCTTGGACAAGAAACTTGTCCCGGCCGAGTGTACACACGCTCGATTCAAAGAACCCGCGGTTCCTTGAATGGAGCGAACGCGGTGACGTCATCGACTACGACGAGCATGCGCTCGTCACATTCGATGCCGTCGCCGCCATCTTGGTTCACCCTACCTATGCCTAGGAAGCTACCGCGCATGCGTCGAAGTCATTTCGAGCATGCGCGGGCTTCCCGGCGAAAAGGTAAGTGTACACACACACAATTTTCTCGTCGAGAAACAGGCTGACGAGAATCTCGACGAGAAAATAGAGAGCAGGTTCTCTATTTTCTCGTCGAGATTCTTGTCGCTTTTCTTGACGAGAAACCATACACACGAACGAATTTCTCGGCAAAAAATCTCTGCCAGCAAGTTTCTTGCTGGTTTTTGCCGAGAAACTCGTTCGTGTGTACGAGGCTTGAGATTCAACAGAGCTGGGTGGAAAATTATTGGCTGAACAGTGACAGCATTCAAATTTTTATGGGTGCCATGTCTGCTGAATAGACAGCAGTGGATATTCTTCCATACATGCTGTTCAGAGTGCATAGGGTAATCAAGTGATTTTCCGTTATTTAGCCTGGGGGAGAAAACGAGCCGCCCTAGGTTAGTATAACATTAAAATCAAAGTAGCCAAACTTGCAGTAAGGTAAATGTAGCTACCTTTACACCCGCTACTCAGGATTCACATTCTGTTATGATTATTACTTTGGGTCTGCAGCAATTACCTCCCACGAGTGGATCCTTCAGCTCCGTTGTCTAGGTACACCAATATCTTCCAGGAATAAGGCCAATGTCCACACATGAGTAAAACGTAATCAGCAAGGCTTTATTCTTTTTCCACTTTGAGTTAACTTGAAGAAAGCAAGAGCAGAAAAGTTGAAAGACGTAGGGGAAGGTTCAGGCACGCAACACTTAAATCCAGTATATACACTCGTCGCCACTCAAGCCTGAGTGGGTATTGCTCACCCGGATAGTCCCTATGAGAGCAGTCCTAGCAGCCGGGATGGAACACGGATGTCAGAGATAATGAATCCCCCTCTAGGCAGGTCTCCAGGCCTCTCCCCGAGACAGCAGTACCGTCGCTAGTCTCCGCCGGGACTGTTCTTCCCCTGGAACTCCTTTCCTAAAGATGGGCGCCCTTACAAACGGGCAGCCTGGGAATCTTCTCTGAAGCGTAGGCCCTAGTCAGCAGAGCTGGGCCTACGATGCAGCAACAGGGCCTCGGGCTGAAGGTGCCCAAGGCCTAAGCACTCCAGCGCACCTCGTGCCATGCGGGCCACAAGGCACACTCACTGGACCAGAGGTCCCCCTGAACGCCTTGGGGTCCCCCTGGAATCGCCACACGCCAAATGGCGTCTGGCCATTTTGTACCCTCTCCCATCATGCACAGCAGGTAGACCACGCCCACTGCATGGCTGCCGAGAGAGGACACCCAAGGTGCTGTGATACCCCCGTAGTCCAGCCTGTGCCGGTGGTGACAGTGCCACTTGCAGGCAAAGGAGAAAAAAAACTGCCGGGCAGCATCACACCCGGAGCAGAACAATAATTGAAACATAATTGGTCTGAGCCCTACTACTGGCTCAGACTGCCCTTAAATTTTCACATAGTGCCCCCAAATATTGGGGGGGGGGCGCTACATAAATAAGATAAAAACATAGTCTGATAGTATCACCAGCCAGGATGGGAATCCACAAACCCTCTACTTGCAACTCTCATCAAAGCAAAGGACTAGGAGCTTAACCAAACAGCAGGGGTGCTTTCTAATGACTTCTATTCCACATCCTTAGCACAGATAGCAAATATCACTGCTGTATTTGACCTCATTGAAAACTCTGCAGTTAAAGCAGCTCTGTACTCAAATGTTAAAGCCCAACATTAGACGCAACATTTTTTTAAGCTCAAATAAATTGGGGAAGCGTTAGAATATCTGACATGTCGTTAAATGTGTGCTTTGCAATGCAACAGTTATTGAATGCCTACCCTTGTCCTGCTCCTCTACTGATCTGTTGGGCCCCATGGGCCACATGAGTAAGTAGAAGGCGCCTTGTGTAAGCTGCAAGTTGAACCTACCGACTCTTGTTGCCTAAGGGGCCAATTTCCATGTACCAGCATGGTCACCTGGGAGGAGATAGAGTAAAGCCGGCCATACATGGATCGAATCTCCGCCTGTTCAGCAGGAACCAGCCAAGATTTTATCCATGTATAGGCAGGCTGGTTGTAATGTCAATCCATCCCATGGATACAGGAAAGATCAAATCATCGTCAGCTTGCCTAAGGCTGACCATACACAGAGCAAATTTCTTTCCTGCATCCACAAGCTGCAGGAAAGGAATTCACTCAATTCCCCCATCAACACAGACAGTGTTGATGTGGGAATTCCTTCTGTCGGGCAAAAGTCTTCTCCAATTGATCAACTTGTGTACAACCAGCCTGCCAGGTTTTACCTGCAATTATCGCTATTGCTGGTTTCTCCCAGCAGCGATGGCTCCCCCCCCCCTCAGCTGTTCGCTGAGAGGTGGAGCCAGCTACCATTAAGGCAGCCTGGTGGATCCTGACAATATTGTGGGAGTCCTTCCAAAGCCTGAAGCAGCTTTACCACGTAGGCTTATAGTGGGCAATAGCCCCCTATAATCTGACTCTGGGTCACAGGAGAGAAAAATTAAGTGCACTCCTGTGACCCACAAGAGAAGTATGGCCAAAAAAGCTTTGGCTATACTTCTCTTTTAACGTCAACAGAACATGTTTAAAGTTTAAAGCAGAACTAAAGTATCTTTTTTTGTTTAAACACTCTGAAGTTACAAATTTGCAAATGAGCATGAATGCTGAATTAGCATTAGCATATGCCTTCCTGTAAGAGTCTATTTTCCAGTATTGCTGCAGGGGTGTTATCATTTAAAGGAAAGTGATGTAATCTCACAGAAACTTTTGAAGGAACTATTTTTTTTTCTATGCCAGGAACGCAGTAGGGTAGTTCTGTCCTCACCCAATGGTCCCTCTCTCCTGCTCTTTTATCAGCCTCTTGTTTCAAAAATAGACATAATTGGAGGATATATATAAACATATTTGGAGGATAGAACTGGGAAAGATCACATGGTTCGGTGTGAAGTGATGGTTTCTGCCCTTATGAAATGATAGAAGCATTATGACACAATGAGAGGAGTGTGGAAAGCCTTTGACCTCTGGGCTGTTAAAGTTGAATTAAATTCCGAAAAATAACCTTTAACCATTTTCGGCCTTATATATAGACCTTAAGGCCTTATTCACACGGGGCTTTTTAAAACATGCCCCATGCAGTGCCCTGTTTATCAACACAGGGATTCACAGGTTTTGCATATACCCCTATATCAACAGTAGGGATGAGCTTCGTGTTCGAGTCGAACATACGTTCGACTCGAACATCGGCTGTTCGATCGTTCGACGAAGATCGAACGATTTGGGCCGTTCGCGCCAAATTCGAGTGACGCGAACGGCCCACAATGCACTACGCCATCGCAGTGTCATCCAGGCGCTGTGATTGGCCAAGCATGCACTGTGACCCCGCATGCTTGGCCAATCACAGCGCCGGCAGCGAGGAGAGCAATGATTGGCCACAGGCAGGATGCCTGTGGCCAATTATTGCTCATGGGGTTTAGTACACGCCCCACACTATAAAAGGCCGCCAGCGCGGCGGCCTTGTGTAGTGTGTTCCGGAGCAGGGAAAGAGAAGCATAGGCAGGGACAGTGTCATTATTTTTTCTTTACTATTCCTGGATTCCTTGTGTTTAGGGACAAATAAGGATAGGTAATCCTTGTTTGTAGGGACAGAGAGGTACAGTGAGGGAAAGTGTCAGTGTGCTATTCTGTTCTAAAACTATTTTGCTGAACCATATTTTCAATCCTTGAGTTGAGGGACAGAGAGGTACAGTGAGTGAAACTGACAGTGTGCTATTCTGTTCTAAACCAATTTTGCTGTTCCATATTTTCAATCCTTGAGTTGAGGGCTGAGAGGTACAGTGAGTGAAACTGACAGTGTGCTATTCTGTTCTAAACCAATTTTGCTGTTCCATATTTTCAATCCTTGAGTTGAGGGACAGAGAGGTACAGTGAGTGAAACTGACAGTGTGCTATTCTGTTCTAAACCAATTTTGCTGTTCCATATTTTCAATCCTTGAGTTGAGGGACAGAGAGGTACAGTGAGTGAAACTGACAGTGTGCTATTCTGTTCTAAACCAATTTTGCTGTTCCATATTTTCAATCCTTGAGTTGAGGGACAGAGAGGTACAGTGAGTGAAACTGACAGTGTGCTATTCTGTTCTAAACCAATTTTGCTGTTCCATATTTTCAATCCTTGAGTTGAGGGACAGAGAGGTACAGTGAGTGAAACTGACAGTGTGCTATTCTGTTCTAAACCAATTTTGCTGTTCCATATTTTCAATCCTTGAGTTGAGGGACAGAGAGGTACAGTGAGTGAAACTGACAGTGTGCTATTCTGTTCTAAGCCAATTTTGCTGTTCCATATTTTCAATCCTTGAGTTGAGGGACAGAGAGGTACAGTGAGTGAAACTGACAGTGTGCTATTCTGTTCTAAACCAATTTTGCTGTTCCATATTTTCAATCCTTGAGTTGAGGGACAGAGAGGTACAGTGAGTGAAACTGACAGTGTGCTATTCTGTTCTAAACCAATTTTGCTGTTCCATATTTTCAATCCTTGAGTTGAGGGACAGAGAGGTACAGTGAGTGAAACTGACAGTGTGCTATTCTGTTCTAAACCAATTTTGCTGTTCCATATTTTCAATCCTTGAGTTTAGGGACAGAGAAGGACACTCGTAGAAATTATCAGTGTGCTATTCTGTGCTAAATCTTGTTTGTAGGGAGGGACAGAGTAGGACAGTGAGGGAAAGTGTCAGTGTGCTATTCTGTTCTAAAACTTTTTTGCTGAACCATATTTTCAATCCTTGTGTTTAGGGACAGAGAAGGATAGGCAGGGGACAGTGTCAGTGTCATTGTTGCTAAGCCTCCTGCACAATATACACCTGAAGGTAGCCCTTATTGCTGTTTTTCCCATCTCCCTGCAGGCCATCCATTAAAATGTCTGGAAGGCAACCAAGGAGAGGCAGACAGTCAGGAGGCAAAAAAAGAGGGCAAGCAGGCTCTGTGTCTGGGGGCAACAGTGCTGGTCGTGTACGCGGTGCATTGTCATCAGCACATGGCCATGGGACACGCTTGTCCTTGTTTTCGGCAGCTGGACATGTTGAGCCACATCATGCCGAAGACTTGGTAGAGTGGATGACCAAGCCCACCTCATCCTCCTCATCCTCTCTCACCCAGGCTCAGGGTACTGGCAAAGCAGCTGCCAAAGCGTCCTCTTCTCTGGTATCATTATCTTCATTAGTCAATCCTTCCCTAGACCCACCATGCCCTCCTCCTGAGGAGTCCCCCGAACTGTTTGAGCACAGTGTTGGGTACATGCTCCAGGAGGATGCCCAGCGTTTGGAAGGATCTGATGATGATACCCAGCTAGAGGAAGGCAGCAGCGTGAGAGCAGAGAGAGGGGATGCTCAAGAAGGACACCAATCTGGCAGTCATGCTCCAGCAGCTGCAGCATACTGCCAGATTGGCTCCAGTGATGAGGAGGGAGGGGATGATGAGGTCACTGACTCCACGTGGGTGCCTAATAGGAGAGAGGAGGAGGAGGAGGAGGATGAGGAGGAGGCACATCTCCAACGAGGCAGGATGCCCTTGAGTGGCCAGCGTATGGGCAGCACACCAACGGAATCACACCGCAGAGCTCCGCCTGTGCAGGGCGCTGCCTCTGCCCGTCATTCAAAAAGTTCTTTGGTGTGGGCCTTTTTTGAGGCGAGTGCATCAGATCGCACAGCTGCTGTTTGCAACATATGTCTCAAGCGTATATCGCGTGGCCAAAACATCAGCCGCTTGGGCACCACATGCTTGATCAGACATATGTTGACCTGCCATGCAGCTCGTTGGCAAGCCTACCTTAAAGACCCACACCAAAGAACAAAGCTGACCTCTTCTTGCACCGCATCAGCTGGGATCTCCAACCCCAGTATACCTTCAGTCCTCTCTGAAACCTGCTCTGAGAAGAATGAAGGTGTAGAATTAGGTGTGTCACAGCCAAGTACTTGCGGGCACTCTGCTAGCAGTACACCAACGTCCGATTCTAGCAGGAAAATTTCCCTGCCCCAGCTGCTGGACCGTCGAAAGAAGTTCACTCCCAGCCATCCACATGCCCAGCGGTTGAATGCTAGCTTGGCTAAATTGCTAGCGCTTCAACTGCTGCCTTTTCAGTTGGTAGACTCGGCCCCCTTCCGTGAGTTTGTGCAATGTGCGGTTCCTCAGTGGCAGGTTCCCAAACGCCACTTTTTCGCACGGAAGGCTATTCCGGCTCTCTACAGGCATGTGGAAGGCAATGTCTTGGCCTCGCTGGACAGGGCGGTCAGCGGTAAGGTGCATATTACCGCTGACTCATGGTCCAGCAGGCATGGACAGGGACGTTACCTTTCTTTCACGGCCCATTGGGTCACTCTTTTGGCAGCTGGGAAGGATGCAGGACAAGGTGCAGTAGTGTTGGAGGTTGTTCCACCGCCACGCCTCCAAAATTCTACTACTGGTTGTGACACACCTCTCTCCTCCACCCCCTCCTCTTCTTCTTCCTCCATGGCCTCTTCCTGTGGTTTGTCCTCGGAACCAGCGGTGCTCCGTAGGCGTTCAAGGGGCTACGCAAGTACGCAGGCAAAAAGATGCCATGCCGTGCTTGCGCTGGTGTGTTTGGGGGACAGGAGCCACACTGGGGCAGAGGTCCTGTCTGCTCTGCAGGGGCAGGCCGAGAGGTGGTTGACGCCACGCCAGCTTAAGCCAGGAATGGTGGTTTGCGACAATGGCACCAACCTCCTCTCCGCCCTCCGACAGGGACAACTGACCCATGTGCCCTGTATGGCTCACGTCCTTAACCTGGTGGTGCAGCGGTTCTTGGGCAGGTACCCGGGCTTACAGGATGTCCTGAGGCAGGCCAGGAAAGTCTGTGTGCATTTCCGCAGATCTTATAATGCCAGTGCTCGCCTGGCTGAGCTTCAAAAGGAGTTGAACCTGCCCAAGAACCGCCTTATATGTGACATGCCCACCAGGTGGAACTCAACGTTGGCCATGCTGCAGCGGCTGCACACACAGCAGAGGGCCATCAATGAGTACCTGTGCGACTACGGCACCAGGACAGGGTCAGGGGAGCTCGGGTTTTTTTCACCACACCAGTGGGGCATGATCAGGGATGCATGCACTGTCCTGGCACCATTTGAGGAGGCCACGAGGATGGTGAGCAGTGACAGTGCATGCATCAGTGACACTGTACCTCTTGTCCACCTGTTGGAGCACACGCTGCGTGGAATAATGGACAGGGCACTTGAGGCAGAACAGAGGCAGGAAGAGGAGGACTTCCTTGCCTCTCAAGGCCCCCTTTACCCAGACAGTGTTCCTTCTGTCCCACCCATCGCACAGGAAGAGGAGGAGGAGGAGGAGGAGGAGGAGGATTGTGTCAGCATGGAGGTGGAGGCTGGCACTCAGCATCATCAGCAGCAGTCTTTTAGGGATGATTTACAGTCCCAAGAAACCAGTGGACTTGTACGTGGCTGGGAGGAGGTGGCTGCGGATCATGTCGTCCTTAGTGACCCAGAGGACTCCGGACTGAATGCCTCAGCTAACCTACGCTGCATGGCCTCCCTGATCCTGCAAAGTCTGCGGAAGGATCCTCGTATTCTTCGGATCAAGGAGAGGGACCATTACTGGCTGGCCACTCTCCTTGATCCACGGTACAAGGGTAAGGTTGCGGACCTTATCGTACCGTCGCAGAGGGAGCAGAGGATGAGACAACTCCGGGAGGCCTTGCAGAAAGGTCTGTGCAACGCGTTCCCAGAGACTGTGAGGTTACAAACTCCTGGTCCTGGACAACGAGTTGCTGAGGCTTCGGGCAGTCAAAGAAGGAGCGGTGGGGAAGGTGGCCGTCTGACCGATGCGTTCAGACAATTCTTTAGTCCGCAGCCCCAAAGTATGATCGGTTCCAGCAACCATCGCCAGCGTCTGATATACATGGTCCAGGAATACCTAGGGGCAAGGTCAGACTTGGACACCTTCCCCACCGAAAATCCTCTGGCTTACTGGGTCTTGAGGATGGATCACTGGCCAGAGCTTGCACAGTATGCAATTGAGCTACTGGCCTGTCCTGCATCCAGCGTTCTTTCAGAACGCACATTCAGTGCTGCTGGAGGATTTGTCACGGATCACAGGGTGCGCCTGTCCACCGACTCGGTTGATCGACTGACTTTCATCAAGATGAACCAGTCTTGGATCACCACCAGCTACCACACACCAGATGCTGATATAACAGACTAATTGATTTTAAAATGTCACATCTGAGATGCTGATGCTGAGTGCCTGTGCTGTTATGTTGACTGGCTATCCTCCTCCTCCTCCTCAATGATACGATTAACGATGATAGCTTGGAAGATCATTTTGGTTTATGGGTGACGCCACCAGTGGCTAAGGCCCAATTTTTCAGCCCCTGTTTAACAGGGGCGTGTAATTAAAATTTTTGATGCAATACTTTGCAACAGGCCTCATTGCTGTGCTCCAAGTACAGTATCTGTGAGGGGTTGCAGTGTTGTGCCACCAGAGCCTAAGGCCCAATTTTTCAGCCCCTGTTCAACAGGGGCATGCAATTATAATTATTGATCTAATAATTCACAGCAGGGCCCATTGCTGCGCCCACCAAGAGTAACTGTCAGGCCTTACAGTGTTGTGGCACCAGCACCACCATCACCACCACCAAAGGCCCAATTTTTCAGCCCCTGTTCAACAGGGGCATGCAGTTATAATTATTGATCTAATAATTCACAGCAGGGACCATTGCTGCGCCCACCAAGAGTAACTGTCAGGCCTTACAGTGTTGTGACACCAGCACCACCATCACCACCACCAAAGGCCCAATTTTTCAGCCCCTGTTCAACAGGGGCATGCAATTATAATTATTGATCTAATAATTCACAGCAGGGACCATTGCTGCACCCACCAAGAGTAACTGTCAGGCCTTACAGTGTTGTGGCACCAGCACCACCATCAAAGGCCCAATTTTTACTACCACTGATCAACAATTATATGTTATTACAATTCCTGATATTATACTTGACAGCAGGGCGTTCCAGCACCCACCAAGAATAACTGTGAGTGCTTTCAGTGTTGTGCCAACACCAACACCTAAGGGGCCAATTTCTGCAGAGTATATACGGAAGGTCCCTACTTTCAAACATCCAACTTACAAACTACTACTACTTGCAAACGGAAGAAGACAACAGGAAGTGAGAGGAAATCTACCCCTTGGAAGGAAAATTCTCTCCTTTAAGAATTAATATGGGAGAAAGGTGTCTCCTCTCTACTGATGCTTTATCACCAATCCTTGTTTCAATAAAAACACCACATTTCAAAAACAGTTGTCATTGGGACGCAAAGTGAGGTGAAATGTTCTGAACAGGGGCACAGACAGCAAAAAAAATGTGACAGGGGTGATAACCGTTCCCTATGTTTTACAAAAAGCTAAAAAAAAGGAATTTGCCATGGAGCTCCACTTAAACAATGCAGCTGTTCAAAATTATAAACAGATTCTACATAAGAAAAAACCTACAGTCCCTGTCTTGTATGCACCGCCTGTATACGGCTGTTCAGAGTATATAGGTCCTTTTTTATTTTGTGTGCGGGGTTCCCCTTAATATCCATACAAGACCCAAAGGGGCTGGTAATGGGCTGGGGTAGGGGGGGGGGGGGTTGATGGGGTAGCTATGCCATTTTTCCTAAAGATTTTCATCCATATTACCGGGACCAGACATTGCATTAAAGCCGCAAGCAGTTTTAAATGACTTTTTTCCCTTTAGAAATGTTATTTTGTGCAGGGACAGTTCTAAACACGGGAAACACGTGGCACTTCACAGGCATACTTTAGACACCCCCCAGGTACAATATTTAAAGGAATATTTGACTTTTTTTTTTTCACTTTATGCATCATTAAAATGACTGCTCCCGGAAAACGTCCGTTTTTAAAACTTATTTTTGCATTGATACATGTCCCCTGGTGCAGAAGCCGGGTTCCCAAACTCTGTTTCGGACAATAACATGGATAATAGTCGTTATAATTAGCACTTTAGAATCCGAACGTTCGCATCCATTGTATTTAATAGGGTTCTAATGTTCGTGCGAACTTTCGGTCCGTTCGCGGGTTCTGGTGCGAACCGAACCCGGGGGTGTACGGCTCATCACTAATCAACAGTCCTATTGATGTCAATTGGGACACAGCGGCTGCTGGGGTCCACATGTAGCACTACCCCCGCAGGGTTTACAAATGACTGGGTACCAAACTCCTGCACATCCAGGCAACAAGCATTTTTCACACTTTTTCCAGACACAAGGAATATTCTTTGGGCTTTGTTTTTGTTGTTTTATTAGGGGTAAAAAGACGGAGAATAGGAATTATGGGATGCCTAGGTTGGTTGCAACAAAACAGGGACAACATCCTTCCTATGTACACGCTCCAGAACTATCCTCCTCCCGAACACTGACATTCTCTGATAAACGATGCAAAAACCCCTTAGGACTAGGAACACTCAGTCCCTTACAAAGTAGCACAAAGTGTTGTAGGCTGCATTCCGGAGTATTTCCAACTCCCTTGTAGACACTGATCCCAGCTCTACTGACTGCAAGAACTACCAGCCCACCTGGCTACTTCTTCACAAGCCCACCCAGCTGCATCTTCACCAGCCTATACGGCTGCTCCAAAGATCTCCCAGGGCAAGGGAAATAAAAGATTAAGCACAAGGCTGTCTTCCAGAAAGGCTTGCCACATCTGGCAGTCTCTCCCCTTGTAAGTCCCTGAACAAGCTGATGTACTCACACTGTCCTCCTTGCTCCCCCTGCTTCTTAGGCAGGATTCCTTTCAAACGGCACTGCTGTCAAGATCCTCCCAAGCCAGTCCAAGCTCCAGCCCGAGGCAGAGCCCCCCCCCCCTCCCCCAGACCAGGGGCTCTCCTACAGGGCCACCGACAGTCTCCTCAGAACTTCATCTTCCACCCGACTCCCCTGCCAGCATGACTCATCCATATTTAAGGTCTGCCTCAGCCACCATGCTGGGCCCATTGCCTGGGGATTGGCTAAACTCCCCTAAGTATGCAGATTAGCCCTCCTGGCCTCCACCCTCCAGCTTCTAGAAGTTTCTTTAAACTTCCAGAACCAGGGGTAGGCACTAGGGACCTGTCTGTATGAGTCACCCAGCCTGACCTGCAGCAAACCCATGACCAATTAAGACTCACAAGTTAACTGTGAGCCAGAAACATAAATTTGCTTACACTCACACTAGTAGCACACTAGGGGGTGCTACACACATATATTGGGTAGTGGCCTTTGTCTACATACTTCTTGCTACATTGTGTCCCTCTCCCATCTCAGAGAGTTCTGAGGAATACATTACGCATAGTCCTTGTAGATAGCCTTTAAATCCTCCAAAATCTTCATCTTCATTGCTGTTATTTTTTAGCACCGACGTTATTCTCGCATGTACAGATGATTATATATTCACAGAATCCTGGCTGAGCCGAGCACCTTAGGCACATTGGTAAGGCTCTGCTTACTTACGGAAACCCCCTGTGACTAGTAATATTACTGGGTTTTTTTTTTCTCCACTATGGCTCCATGGATTCATGACCCAATAGCAACTTGAAATCAAAAGTGAGGCTTGGTTTGTTTTGCTTGTGCTTGCACAACATTTATTGATGACATGCACTGAGGGGGGGGGGGGTGAGGCTTTGGGAAGTAAATGATGGAAGCTTCCAAGATGGCACTGGTCTAAATGGTAGCAGAGGGAGAAAAGGCTTCCAGGATGGATTCAATAAAACCCTAATGACTAGAGTTGAGCGGACACCTGGATGTTCGGGTTCGACGGGTTCGGCCGAACTTCGGAAAAAAGTTCGGGTTCGGGACCGAACTTTAACCCGAACCCGGACCCGAACCCGAACCCCATTGAAGTCAATGGGGACCCGGACTTCTAAGGACTAAAAAGGCTCTAAAAAAGTAATGGAAAGGGCTAGAGGGCTGCAAATGGCAGCAAAATGTTGTTAAGAGCATGGCAAGTGCTCTGCAAACAAATGTGGATAGGGAAATAACTTAAAATAACATAAAAAAATAAAAATAAAAAATAATAATCTTGACCTAGGAGGACGAGGTCCATATGGAGTAGGAGGTTGAGGTGGCGGTGGATGTGGCTGTGTAGGTGGAAGCGGCGGTGGAGGAGGACGAGGTAGCCAACACTGATTCAAAAATACAACAATGGCTGGGTAAGGCCGGTGATGTGTCGAATTCTGTCCCCCGTCAAATAGTGTCCACCCTGTACTGCGCTTGCTCAGTATGTAGGACAAGGGGATTTCAAAAATCTCCCAAGACGAACGGCGCCTGCGTGGTGAGTTCAGGTGAAGGCCACACCATCCGTGGTTCAAGCCGAGCCAAGTGAGGCCGTGCCCGAAGCGTGGCAATCGAACCGAGCCCGTGAGGGGCCCTGTTACTATGTGCTACCGTATGTCCACTTGGATGGTGGGGCTTGAACCTGCACTCACAGCGCAGGCGCCGTTCATCTTCGGAGATTTTGTGAATCTCCTTGTCCTCTGTACTGCGCAAGCGCTGCGCCTTCGCAGTATGGGCCGGACACAATCCGATGGCCGGACAGTTTTTGTCACAACACCGGTATACATGTCTATTCTGCACAAGGTACGGACAAGTCCTGTGGGATCCATGCCTGGTTCATTTTAATGAACGTGAGCTTGTCCACATTGGCTCTGGACAGGTGGCTGCGCTTGTCTGTGATAACGCCCCCTGCCGTGCTAAATACATGTTCAGATAATACACTGGCTGCAGGGCAGGCCAGCACCTCCAAGGCATAAAGGGCAAGCTCAGGCCATGTGCCCAATTTGGAGACCCAGAAGTTAAAGGGGGCAGACCCGTCATCCAGTACGTGTAGGCCTGTGGACACATACTGCTCAACCATGTTGGTGAAATGCTGCCTCCTGCTAAGACGTTCCATCTCAGCTGGTGGTGCTGGTTGTTGTGGCGTGCTGACAAAGCTTTTCCACATTTCAGCCATGCTAACCCTGCCTTCTGAGGTGCTGCCGGTGCCCCGGCTGCGTTGGCGACCTCTTCCTCCTCCTCTGCCTTCGCCTTGTGCTTCCACCGTACGCCCGCTGTCAGGTGGGAATGCCACCAGCAGCGCGTCTACCAGCGTGCGCTTGTACTCGCGCATCTTACGATCCCGCTCCAGTGAGGGAATTAAGGATGGTACGTTGTCCTTGTAACGGGGATCCAGCAGGGTGGCCACCCAGTAATCAGCACCAGTTAAAATGTGGGCAACTCGGCGGTCATTGCGGAAACACTGCAGCATGTAATCGCTCATGTGTGCCAGGCTGCCCAGAGGCAAAGAAAAGCTGTCCTCTGTGGGAGGTGTATCGTCTGTGTCCTCTGTATCCCCCCAGCCACGCACCAGTGATGGCCACGAGCTGGTATGGGTGCCACCCTGCTGTGAAAATGGCTCCTCCTCCTCCTCCTCCTCCATCTCCTCCTCCACCTCGTCATCCTCCAGAACTGTGCCCTTTCTGCCGGACAATTGTGTACCTGGCGTTTGTTGGTGCAGGAACCCACCCTCGTAGCCACTTGTGAAAGACTGCCCTGAAAGCCTTTGAAATGATCCTGCTTCCTCCTCCTCCTCCTCATCCTCCTGTGCCACATCCTCTTCCATCATCGCCCGAAGCGTTTTTTCAAGGAGGCATAGAACTGGGATAGTAACGCTAAGAACGGCGTCATTGGCACTGGACATGTTGGTGGAGTACTCGAAACAGCGCAACAAGGCACACAGGTCTCGCATGGAGGCCCAGTTATTGGTGGTGAAGTGGTGCTGTTCCGCAGAGCGACTCACGCGTGATTGCTGCAGCTGAAACTCCACTATCGCCTGCTGCTGCTCGCACAGTCTGGCCAGCATGTGCAAGGTGGAGTTTCACCTTGTGGGCACGTCACATATGAGGCGGTGAGCGGGAAGGCCGAAGTTACGCTGCAGCGCTGACAGGCGAGCAGCAGCAGGGTGAGAACGCCGAAAGTGCGCACACACAGCCCGCACTTTCTGCAGCAGCTCTGGCATATTGGGGTAATTTTTAAGGAACCTCTGGACCACCAAGTTCAGCACATGCGCCAGGCAAGGGATGTGCGTCAAACCGGCTAGGCCCAGAGCTGCTACGAGATTTCGCCCATTATCGCACACCACCAGGCCGGGCTTGAGGCTCACTGACAGCAACCACTCATTGGTCTGTTGTTCCATGTCCCTCCACAACTCCTGCGTGGTGTGGGGTTTTTCCCCCAAACAGGAAAGTTTTAAAACTGCCTGCTGTCGTTTACCCCTGGCTGTGCTGAAGTTGGTGGTGAAGGTGTTACGCTGACCGGATGAGGAGGCGGTAGAGGATGAGGAAGCGGAGTAGGAGGAGTTAGCAACAGGAGGCAAACTGAAGCGCCCTGCAATCCTCGGTGGTGGAAGGACATGCGCCAAACTGCTATCTGCCTCAGGCCCAGCCGCCACTGCATTTACCCAGTGTGCTGTTAGGGAGATATAACGTTCCTGACCGTGCTTACTGGTCCACGCATCCGTAGTTAGGTGGACCTTGCCACAGATGGCGTTGCGCAGTGCACACCTGATTTTGTACCCCACTTGGTTGTGCAGGGAAGGGATGGCTCGCCTGGAAAAATAGTGGCGGCTGGGCACGACGTACTGTGGGACAGCCAATGCCATCAGGCTTTTAAAACTCTGCGTCTCCACCAGACGGAATGACAGCATTTCAAAGGCCAGGAGTTTTGAAATGCTGGCATTCAGGGCCAGGGATCGTGGGTGGCTAGGGGGGTACTTCCTCTTCCGCTCCAATGTTTGGGAGATAGAGAGCTGAACGCTTCCATGGGACATTGTGGAGATGGTTGGTGACCCAGGTAGTGTTGCTGGCAGATCCTCTGTTTGCGGGGTGGCAGGTGCCACTGTCACTACAGAGGTGGATGAAGAGGCCGAGACTGCAGCAGAAGAGGAAGCAGGAGGAGCCAGAGACCTTTCTTGGTTTTTGAGGTGTCTACTCCACTGCAGCTCGTGCTTTGCACTTAGATGCCTGGTCATGCAGGTTGTGCTCAGGTTGAGAACGTTTATGCCTCGCTTCAGCCTCTGATTGCACAGCCTGCAAACCACTCGTGTCTTGTCATCAGCACATTGTGTGAAGAACTGCCACGCTAGGGAACTCCTTGGACCTGGCTTTGGTGTGCTCGGTCCCTTGCTGCGTTGGGCAGTAGCAGACATACTGTCTAGGGGACGGACGCTCCGCTTTTGCACCCTGCTCCCTCTTCTGCTGTGCTGGTGGCTCTGTGCGACCACCGCCTCTTCCTCCAAACTACACTGGTCACCTGCATAACGTTCATTCCATGTGGGGTCGAGGACCTCATCGTCCTCCACATCATCTTCCACCCAGTCTTCACCCCTGCCCTCCTTGTCTGTCTGCACAATTGCGAAAGCAGCAGCAGTTGGCACCTGTGTTTCGTCATCATCCGAGACGTACTGCGATGGTCCTCCCATGTACTCATCATGAAACATAAGTGGTTGGGCATCGGTGCACTCAATCTCTTCCACTTCTGGGGCAGGGCTAGGTGGATGGCCCTGGGAAACCCTGCTAACAGAGTCATCGAAAAGCAGAAGAGGCTGCTGCATGATTTGGGGCTCAGACTGCTTGGCTGATTTGCAAGGGGGTGAGGTGAAAGACTGATGGACATGGGTTTCAGGTGCCAACTCTGTTCTTTCATCAGAAGAGTGGGTGGGAGACAATGTGAAGGAACCCGAGGCACTGTCAGCAACCCAATCTACTATCGCCTGTACTTGTCCTGGCCTAAACATTCGTACAGCCTCATTAGGCAAGACAAAATACCGCCGCAGGCTCGGTCGCCTACTCGCACCTGAGGAAGGTGTTTCACTTGTGCGTGTATCTGGCACAGATCCACCACGTCCTCTCCCTGCAACAGGAGCTCCACCAGCAGCACCACGACCGGGGCCACCACGTCCCTTTAACCTTCTCCTCATATTTTCCAAATTTAGGATCTTGCCCTAAATGGGTGTTTTTGGAAGAGCAGAACACACCCACAGTACGTAACCGCTGAATCGCACAGCTACAGAACTGCAGAAAATACTATTCAAAAAAAATGTTTTTTTTTTAGTATACCACAGTAGAAGAAAACTATTTAGAAATTGTTTATTTCACACACCTCCAAATATGTATAACACACTGCAAACTATTTTTTGTGCCCCTAAACGGCGTTTTTTGGAAGAGCAGAACACACCCACAGTACGTAACCGCTGAATCGCACAGCTACAGAACTGCAGAAAATGCTATTCAAAAAAAATGTTGTTTTTTTAGTATAGCACAGTAGAAGAAAACTATTTAGAAATTGTTTATTTCACACACCTCCAAATATGTATAACACACTGCAAACTATTTTTTGTGCCCCTAAACTGCATTTTTTGGAAGAGCAGAACACACCCACAGTACGTAACCGCTGAATCGCACAGCTACAGAACTGCAGAAAATGCTATTTAAAAAAAATGTTTTTTTTTTAGTATAGCACAGTAGAAGAAAACTATTTAGAAATTGTTTATTTCACACACCTCCAAATATGTATAACACACTGCAAACTATTTTTTGTGCCCCTAAAAGGCATTTTTTGGAAGAGCAGAACACACCCACAGTACGTAACCGCTGAATCGCACAGCTACAGAACTGCAGAAAATGCTATTCAAAAAAAATGTTGTTTTTTTAGTATAGCACAGTAGAAGAAAACTATTTAGAAATTGTTTATTTCACACACCTCCAAATATGTATAACACACTGCAAACTATTTTTTGTGCCCCTAAAAGGCATTTTTTGGAAGAGCAGAACACACCCACAGTACGTAACCGCTGAATCGCACAGCTACAGAACTGCAGAAAATGCTATTCAAAAAAAATGTTGTTTTTTTAGTATAGCACAGTAGAAGAAAACTATTTAGAAATTGTTTATTTCACACACCTCCAAATATGTATAACACACTGCAAACTATTTTTTGTGCCCCTGAATGGCTCTTTTTGCAAGCGTACATTAACTTTTTTTTTTTTTTTTGCCCTAAACGGGTCTTTTTTTGCACGAGCAAAATAAAATGCTTTTTTTTTTTTTTTGCCCTATGGGTCTTTTGGAAAAGAGCACAATAAAGTGCCTTTTTTTTCCCCCCTAAAAGTTAGATTTTCTCTGACACTGGGCTCATGGCAGTGTAAAAAGACTGCACTGCAACACAAACAGGTAAACCTATGCAGATCGCTGATTTTAATCTCTGAATCTGGACTCCTATATAATATTGATATTCTCTCTCCCTGAAAGCACCAACAGGAACCTGGCCCTACACTACACTATCTCTCTATCTTTTCCCTCAGATTGTAGAATCAGGACTACCTCATCTATTTTTCTATCTCTCCCTAAAAGCAGCAGCAGCAGACTAGATCCTCTCCCTATCTATTCTGAAGCAGAGTGACGTGTGTGCTGTGTGCCTCTAGCTTATATAGAAGCTGGGTCACATGTTGCACTGACCAATCACAGCCATGCCATTAGTAGGCATGGCTATGATGGCCTCTAAGGGCACACCAGCTAATCAAAAGGTGATTGGCTGGCCCCTGAAGCATTTCTAAATGCGTAATTAGATTGCCAAACCCGAACCCGGACTTTTGGGCAAAGTCCGGGTTCGGGAAAAAGGTAAAGTTCGGTATGGACCCGAACTTTACAGTTCGGGTTCGCTCAACACTACTAATGACACTTTTCTGGTGATATGGCCTCTTTAAAAAGTCCTGCAGCAGAAAATAAAAAAAATATCTGCTGCCCATCTTGGTAGCTTTAGCGACATGCATGGCAGTATATTATAGTCCGTAGGGTCCAATATTGAGTTGGTCCATCCTTTACAGCTATAACAGCTTTTGGGAAGGCTGTCCACAAGGTTTAGGATTGTGTCTTAGGGAATATTTGACCATTCTTCCAGAAGTGCATTTGTGAGGTCAGGCACTGATGTTGGACGAGAAGGCCTGGCTTGCAGTCTGTGCTCTAGCTCAGCAACTTAGTGAGTACAGTGAGTACTGTATACAAGTTACTGAAAGATGGCAAGCGGTTCAGATGTGAAGTTTGCAATGGCAAAGCTGAACAATGCCAATTACCAGCTATGGAAGTCTAAACTGGAAATGTTTCTTAGCAAGGATGACTTGCGGCAAGTGCTAAATACAGACAGACCCACAGATGGAGAGACAGAGGAATGGGATAGGAAGGATAGACAAGCAAAAGCACCCATAATCTTACTAATGGAAGATGACCAGCTTATCCACATAAGAACAGAGAAAACGGGCAAAGGGTATATGGACTACATTACTAAAGCTGCATGAGCGTTCAAGTCTAAACAGCAATCTGTTTTTGCTAAGAAAATTGTACAAGACGAGGCTAGAAAAAGGCCAGCAAATGTGTGTCCACATGAAATCTATGCTAGAGATCATAGAGCAACTACGCACTATTGGAAAGGACATCAAAGATAACCATATTGTTTCCCTGCTCCTCTGCAGCCTTCCAGAGACATTTACTGCTCTTATAAATGCTTTAAAAAACAGACCCGAGCAGGAACTGACACTCGAATATGTCAAAGGAAAATGAATTGATGAATATGATAGAAGGGGTGTTGAAAGAACAACAGCATGTAATGTAAAGTTGTTAATAAACGGACAATACTGTATAATATGGAACCCTACGGACTAAAACAAGCAGGCGTCCCTAATACTTTTGACAATATAGTGTATATACAGTATATGGTTTGTGTGTACTAGAGTATGTTTTTACAATTTTATTTGTGGAGGAGTTTATTATTATTACTTTTCCCTTAGTTCAGTGGTTCTGGAAAAGTGACAGGACTGGGTGATAACTCAAAAAACACTGTAAAGTTTTGACAGCATTTTTGTCAGGCCGTACTCACCCTCTTGATTGACAAGTGCTTTATGGCTATGTCACCATGCATTTTTAAACATATACCATATGCATACTGTACGTACCAAAATGCATCGACATATGCGCAGTGATGAGTGTTTAATGAACAATTTCATGCACTCTTTTTTTCTTGCAATTTCCAATAGAAAAGTAAATAGTTTTGCTCTGGAGCAATTTGTGTGTTTCTTATTTGCTAATGTCAATTTTAACAATAGCAGTGTTCTAAAACTGTAGACAAAAAAAAAAATGGGAAGTGCTGGATCCATCACATACTTTTAAAATGTATAGAAATAGAGGTGTCCTAGGTCTTCTACTAAGCATATTATAATATATGGAAACAGAAACAAAACAAAAATAAATCTTATTATTCAGCTGGACACATGCAGGTTTTAACCTAAGTTCCAGAATGTCTATTTTTAAACTCAATTTCTTGGTGTGAAAAACTTGTGACTTTATGGTACATTCCATGTTTCATTTTCTGTAACTACTTTCTTTTACAGAAGTTAAAGCGGAACTTCACCTAAAAGGGGAAGTTCTGCTTGTTTGCATCCCCCCACTCCTCTTTAGGATTTGGCCTTTATTTTTCAGAGTTTTTGACATGCATCTGCTCCCATTTCCAGGTGGATCGCAGTGATCCGAGCAGAAGTTGCCCCCCCTCCTCCTTCCCCCCCGCAGCCTTCTGAGACACATCACAGGTCCCAGAAGACTGCTGGACTATTCACAAAGCACAATGCGCAGTGGGAAGCTGTCTGTGAAACCACAAGGCTTAACTGATGGTTTCCTTTAGCTAACATGCTCGAGTGAGGACAGCACTGGATCCCTGGACAGGTAAGTGTCCTTATATTAAAACTCAGCAGCTACAGTATTTGTGGGTATTTGTCATTTTTTGGGGGGGGGGGAGACTGGAACTCCTCTTAAAGTGTTGATGATGCTGTGGTCATCTACTCTACTGGATAAAGAACTGGCTTTAGAGAAACTGTTTTTTGGTCCATTTTAACTTAACGCTTTACTAGCTTATTCCTTTAAAATCTTGGTTTAGATATTTGTATACAATTTTCATTTTACACTGTGTTTTTGTGGGTCAGATTTTAGACACCGCTTGCTATGGGAATTTCAGTTTTGGTGAGGTACCACCATAGTGTTAAATACAGTTGAACCTCGGATTACGAGCATAATCCGTTCCAGGAGTATGCTTGTAATCCAAAGTACTCGCATATCAAAGCGAGTTTTCCCATTGAAGTCAATGGAAATGAAAATAATTAGTTCCGCATTGACTTCAATTGGATGCAATACTGAATGCGGCCAGAGGTGGGGGGGCGCCAGAGAGCTTTTTAAACGGCCGAAAAGGCCCGAGGACCCTTCGGCTGACCTCGGCAAACATCGCAAAGGCACGGAAACTGAGTATTTCCGTGTATTTCCATGTTTTTCCGAGCATTGCCGAACGGCGGCGATCGTCGCTGTTCGGCTCTGCTCGGCTCCTGCGCCCCCGTACCTCAGGCCAAATGCGGTACTGCAGGTCTATTTAGGCTCTGCTCGGCTCCTGCGCCCCCGTACCTCAGACCAAATGCGGTACTGCAGGCCTATTTAGGCTCTGCTCGGCTCCTGCGCCCCCGTACCTCAGGCCAAATGCGGTACTGCAGGCCTATTTAGGCTCTGCTCGGCTCCTGCGCCCCCGTACCTCAGACCAAATGCGGTACTGCAGGCCTATTTAGGCTCTGCTCGGCTCCTGCGCCCCCGTACCTCAGGCCAAATGCGGTACTGCAGGCCTATTTAGGCTCTGCTCGGCTCCTGCGCCCCCGTACCTCAGGCCAAATGCGGTACTGCTGGCCTATTTAGCTTGAATTCTGCTCGTCTTGCGAGTCAACACTCGCAAACCGAGTCAGAATTGTTTTTAAAAAATTGCTCGCAAATCAAATTGCTCTCAAACCAAGTTACTCTTAAACCGAGGTTCCATTGTATTTCTAAAGGGATGCAGACACCATCTTTTCTCATTAGAACACTGAAAGTGATCCAGCTTACTATAATGAACCAGACCCTCCCAATCAGATGCAGTGGCTGCAACTGCTGCTGTGAAAAACAAAGCTACTGAACAGTAATTGTAACATTGCATTATTCAGAAAACAGCTTGTAACAGTATTGCCACATTGTATTTGTTTTATTCCATTCATCTATGAAGCGGTAACCTTTATACTCAATAAAAGTAATCCTACCAAGTAAGAACAACACTAAAACTGGTCAAAGTAGAAAAAACACTTTTTTATTTTTGTTATGTCTTTTTGTCTAAAGATTTTGTAGAAGATAAAATTATTTTGCAAGATAATAAAACCAAAGGAAGCAATATAGGTGTTACCTTGTTATCTTAAAGTGGAACTAAAGTTCACAATACTCACCACCCTCCCTAGCGATGTGAATTCTCAAGCTCCCTCATCAGCGCTCACAACTTTGCTCAGTCTTCTTCCAGGTTCGGCATCTTCAGTCATCTTGACTGGCTAGCCATGAATGTTGTGATTCCTATACATACACACATGAGTTATTTCATCCCAGCACCAAGGAATGTTGAAAATGTACAGTAAACTGCATAGTATATCTCTTCTACAATCCAAAGCCTTCTTGTCTGAATTTTTTAGGCAACGTTCCCAGTAATGACAAAATGATTTCTGAATCAAGAGGCCAATAGTAGAAATGTAAAAAATGCTTTGGTTCATAAGGGTCATACAGGTATGAGAGCTGAACTGAAATACAGCAAAAAAGGGACTTCAATTACTGTTAAAGCTGGGCCCAAGGATGGCAGAATGCCCATTTTTGGGGAAATTGCTGTCTAAAGGTACATACTATATGCATCATGCAGATGGGCACAGAGAATGCAATCACAGTTACCGGGTGGGAGGAGGAATGGATAAAATATAAAGTAGTCTTTGACATATAAGCTCCAAAAGAGGAAGTATAACGGGTGTTTTTGAGTTCTCTAAGGGAAACGTTTCCCAGTAGTATGATCTGTAAATAGTTATATGATTATTCTCACTTTGAGTAAAGTTTTTTTTTTTTTTGATATTTATAGATTTGTATTATATGGATATTTTGTTACATTGTTTGGATTTTTTTTATAGTATAGTCCCACACTGGTTGCCTGTATTTTATTAATTTATAGTAAACTAGAAATTAGACCAATGTATTTGGGAGGTATACTGTTCCTAAATCAAATCTTGTGACCTTTTCAACTGGAGTGAGTCTAAATTTTTTTACTGTTTCTTAAGCCCTGAACACACGATCGGATTTCCTATGGATTCTAATCCGATGGATTTTTCCATCGGAAATACGATGAAGCTGACTTCCATCAGTCTTGCCTACACACCATCAGTCAAAAATCCGACCGTCCCAAACGCCGTGACGTAAAACACTCAGACGAGCCGAGAAAAATGAAGTTCAATGCTTCTGAGCATGCGTCGACTTGATTCTGAGCATACGTGTGTTTTTTCTCCGATGGAGTTCCACACAGACGATCAGAATTTGCTATCGTTTTTTTTTGCCCATCGGATAAATTTAAAACATGTTCTATTTTTTTCTCACCGATGGAAAAAAGACAGATGGGGCCCATACACGATCGGTTTGTCCGATGAAAACAGTCCAGACCTTGCCGGACTGTTTTCATCGGTAAAACCGATCGTGTGTACATGGCTTAAGAAGGGCTAAAACATGCATTGGACAAACATATGGTTTACTCGCCTCTGGTGTGGTCACATTACTTCAAATGTTACCATACATCTGTAAATCTTCAGCTTTGGAGATGTTTTGTTATTTACACTTTATAAACATGCTAGTTCGCCATAGGGACTAGAACTATAACAGCATTCAGCATAGATGTTTGACTAATCCACATACACTGGTCTAAATAGTTATTGCTTTGTTCTGTTACCAGATCTTAGCCTGTCTGATTAGGTCTTATTGGGTGGTATCGGCGACACAGAAGAGACTCTCTAACGCAGGGGTCTCAAACTGGCGGCCATCCAGCTGTTGCGAAACTACAAGTCCCATGAGGCATTTCAAGGCTGACAGTTACAAGCATGACTCCCACAGGCAGAGGCATGATGGGACTTGTAGTTTCACAACAGCTGGAGGGTCACCAGTTTGAGACCCCTGCTCTAACGTTACTGACGAACCACCATGCTATTCCCTAACTTTGGTTGTATATTGTACGATGAAACGATGAGATATTCTTGTTGTATTTCCTATATGAAACTTTAATAAAAATTATTAAAGCATAAATAGTTATTGCTTTGTAGCAGAAAGTACTAGTCCACCCTTATCTCTATAGGGGAAGCAGATCTACAGTATGCACCTAATTACTTATAGCGGTTGTATATTACATTTTACTTTTACCTACAGGTAAGCCTATAATAAGGCTTACCTGTAGGTAAAAAGAATATCTCCTAAACCTGTATGGTTTAGGAGATATTCCCCTTGCAATGAGCCGCTGACTTCAGCGGCGCATACGCACAGGGGATTCTCAGCTGAAAGCCCGGCAGACGCCAGACCTTGCCGGAAAGAAGTCTCCCGCGCGCATGCGTGGGAGTGACGACATCGCGGCTCCAGACACTCACGGCGCTGGAGCCGCGATGCCCGGAAAACACGCCGAGGCAACATATCAGCTCCCTCGGCGTGGACCAGGTGAAATACTGACGCCTCGTTCTAAGGTAAGTTTTTTATAATGAGCTAGTATGCAGCGCATACTAGCTCATTATGCCTTTTGCCTTACTGGTGTATAAAAAAAAAAGTGTCAGCGGGTATACAACCGCTTTATGTAAGACCAAAAACAAATCTGCGAGACAACCTTGGAGAGATCTTTAAATGGTAATACTATAGAATCCAGTTACAGTTACAGTCAGAAAAGTTCTCTTTGCACATTCATCAAAGACATCTCAGACATGTGGGAAAAGTGCCTCTGCAGGATGTGGAAGGATGACATGTGGTGATAGCCAGGTAACAGAACATTTACAAGTGGTGGTGGCAGAGCTGGTAGTAGCAACAAGTATGGAAAATCTAGCCTGTTCCTCAGGAGCTTATCATGGTGTTGATGTAGCAAATGGTGATGTCAGCGATAGTGATGCATGTATTATATTGCATCAGGGATGGGGAACAGAAAATGTTGGCTACCCAGGCCTTGTTTATTTTGATGAATGTCAACATTTTGATATTTGTGTCCTTTAGACCACCTTTCACCATTTTATAATTAAACCGAGCAAATTTAAGATTCACCCGATGGAGTAAACAATGATGTCCACATTAAAGTTAGAACCTTTAAATTGTCCAACAACTGCCGATTGCCAGGAAGCTGGCCTACTGCAAGTAAAGGAAAATGTCAGGGATACATAAACCAAACTTGTAAGGCCCCATTTCTGGAGTCAGAGACTTTCTGTGTCAGACCCTGAGGGCCTAATGTGAAACACACCTACAGTTACATCTTCTCCGTCTGGACCATTTCTCACACCACTGCAAGCTTCCAGGCATACAGTTGGTCAGTGCACCCAGGCTACCCCCTGCAGCACTCCGACTGGGGTTTTCTGGGACTCAACTCCTTCTCTGCAGACATACACTGGTTTTCACCCACAGGTCTCAGTGCTTATCTTGAGAGGTGTCATGTATCCTCTGAAAGTTCCATCCAATCTGACTTCTCACATGAAGCACCAGTTCTGAAAGGTACGCTTGGGCCTTGGGGGAATTAACAAAGACTGACACACGTGAAAAAGGTGCTCCAGTTTCTACAATGAGGGTATTCTTTGCATTCCTCAAAGGTTGCCACCATAATAAACCTAGTGTAAGTAAGTTCCATTTATTTTGGTGCATAAGGAAATACCAGCCCAGAATAGAGATTTATGCCGTGTACACACAACTGTTTTTAATGTCATTGAAAAAAACAGAATTTTTCTCGACGTGATTTTTCGTGTTTCCTCTCAAGCCTGCCTTGCCTACACACTATCGTGGAAAAAAATGTTCGAGTAAAGCGCGGTGACGTGCAACACGTACGATGGCACTATAAAGGGGAAGTACCATTCGGATGGCGCCACCCTTCATGTTAGTAAAATTTGTTGAGCGACGATTCGCGCTTTTCAGCCTTGTGCTTTTCAGTCCGTTACAGCGTGACGAATGTGCTATCTCCATTACAAACGCTAGTTTGACCAGAACGAGCGCTCCCGTCTCATACTTGATTCTGAGCATGCGCATTATTTTTCACGTCGTTAAAGCCCACACACGGCCGTTTTTCATGACGAGAAAAACGACGATGTAAAAAACTACGTGAAATATTAGCGCGTGTTCCAATTTTTTCATGGCCGTTTTTCACATCGTGAAAAATGCTCTGAAGCCCACACACGATCATTTTTAATGACCATTTAAAAAAAAAACATTTTTCTCGTCATTAAAAACAGTCGTGTGTACGCGGCATTAGAAGAAGAAATGTGGCATGAAAAAGGTTTTTGGGCACAGTAGTGTGATTTTGGGAGATGAAAAGTGATGCAAAAATGACATTTTGTTGTGAAAGATGATATCTATAGTTGGTACTAAATGTTGTACATACTTGTCATGTGTTTACGATATTGACCACATGAAGGTTAGAAATATAAAGGCACCCAATAATATGGGCATTTGTGACCACCTTGGTCCTCTTCGGCTGGCCGCCTTGTCTGATGGCAGGCAGCCAGCTACTGATGGTGCACTGCCCCTCCCCCTGTTCTTTAAGGATAATTGTGTAGCTGGTGTTCTCCTTGAAGCAGAACTAAACCCTCCTATCCTTTACAGTCAAGGAAGTTGCCATCTTGGCCTCTGTTTGATCTGCAGTGGCCATGGTGCTGCACATGTGATCAGTTATGACACCAGCCATTTGATGGCTTGACAATTTGGTTTAGAGCACAAGCAACTGTGACACCTATCTTTCACAGCATGCCTTAAATGTAACAGTGTAACATGTAACATGATTATTCTTATACAGGATTTATATAGCGCCAACAGTAGCATGGTGCAAATGCCTCCCCTCCAGCCTCACTACCCCCCCCCCCCCTCCAGTAACAGCAGGCAGAGGTCCTTCTCACCTTCAGTTGCTGTAACATTTAAGATTGGCGTGGCTGAACAGGGCACACCAGCGTCATTCGTTTACAAGGATCTGTGAATGAATAAACCATAAGTCACATCTGCCAATGCAGCAGACAGACTTGTCGTTATCAATAGACCACAAATGCAGTAATCAGAGCACTCATAGTCAATTGAATCATACTCTAGCTTTCCAACTGATAGCCTGTATGGGCGGAGAGCTAGATAAAGAGTTTGCAGGAGCCTGACATTGCGCCCATAATTCAATTACCACAGATGCAATTCTTAGCAGGCTCCTGTTAAAAAAATATATAAATACACTTTTTTCTGTGTAGCACTCTGATGTTTAGGCAGGGTTGCTATTACATTTATTTGCCAAGTGATAGTTGCCTTGGCCAATTGATAGGCGGTCAATTGATTTCACCCTAATTCTGGAATTGCTGCACTTCTCTCTTCTGTCACTAGATGGCCGGGGTATCTGGTGACATTAGACAAGATAAAGGCATTGCAAGGACAGATTAGGAATGAATGGGGTGTCTCAGCCAATGGGCAAGGATTTTCTTGGGTCCTTTGGCCTGCTGGGAGAGCCTATTTATTTGGGTGGAGTCAGGTGATCGGGGTTCTGTGCCACCTGGACGACTGTCTGGGTGGACGTGCGTCGTATTGCCCCGGGCTGCGGGCCAGAAACCTAAGGCCTATCCCAGGGACATCTGGCTGCTAGGCTATCTGAGGACCTATGCAGAAGTAGTGCAGGGTTGGGATTGCAGGTTTGTAGTCCAACCAGAAGTAACGGTTCCACCGTTGCCATAATAAATATCCCCAAAAAATATATAAAAAAACATTTTTTTCCCACAGTTTAGGCCGATACGTATTCTTCTACATAATTTTGGTTTATTGATTGGTTTGCGCAAAAGTTATAGCTTCTACAAAATAGGGGACTGTTTTATGTAAGTTTTATAAATATTTTTTTTACTGGTTATGGCGGCGATCAGCGATTTTTATTGTGACTGCGACATTATGGCGGACACATCGGACACTTTTGACACCATTTTGGGACCATTGTCACAGCGATCAGTGCTATAAAAATGCACTGATTACAGTAAAAATTACACTGTCAGTGAAGGGGTTAACCACTAGGTGGCGCTGCAGGGGTTAAGTGTGCCCTAGTGAGTGATTCTTACTGTGAGGGGCCGTGGCTACACGTGACACGTCACTGATGACCGTTCTCGATCACGGGGAACGGTCATCAGTGACAGTGTCACTAGGCAGAATAGGGGAATGCCTTGTTTACAAAGGCATTCCCCTGTTCTGCTCTTGCCGACCGCAATTGCGGGACTCCCGGGAACATCGTGTTCCCGGGACCCGCGGCCGCACTCGCGAGGCACGCGGCGGGCGCGCGCAGGGCGGCAGATTTAAAGGGACGTGCCTATATGCCAATCTGCCTACCTGTGCCATTCTGCCGACGTACATTGGCGTGCAGTGGTCGGCAAGTGGTTAAGAGATAATAAATCTCTTTGCATTCAAAAAGTGTCTGGCGCCCACCTGTTCATCTTGTATTACACCCACCATGCCTTGTAACCCACTGTACACTGAAGGATGTCGGCTGCCCTTGACTCTGGAGGTCACCATTGGGCTTCAGGGGCCCCCAGGACCTTACTACATCTGCAAAAACTTGCATTTATTATCCTTTTATAAAGATGAACGTAGCCTTGAAGCCAGATGATCTGTTCTTAGCCACATCAATACTGGGCACTTTAGCCCCCTTCCTTCCCAGACCAATTTTCAGCTTTCAGCGCTCTCGCATTTTCAATGACAATTGCGCGGTCATGCTACACTGTACCCAAATGAAATTTTTATCATTTTGTTCACACAAATAGAGCTTTCTATTGGTGGTATTTATTCACGACTACGTTTTTTATTTTTTGCGATATACGCGAAAAAAGAGCGGAAATTTGGAAAAAAATATATATTTTCGTCTTTCTATTTTAAAAAAATCCAATAAAATCGAATTTTGTTATAAATTTAAGCCAAAATGTATTCTACTACATGTTTTTGGTAAAAAAAAATCCGTTAAGTGTATAATAATTGGTTCGTGTGATTACGGACATATGTACGCAAATGATCATGTACAGATGTGCGCAGGTGATCACGGACATATGTGTGCAAATGATCATTGGGACATATGATTTTACTGTCACATATGTGGGGGACAGGTGTTTTTACTATGTGGGGACATGTGTGGGGACATGTGTGTGTGGGGACATGTATTTTGGGGACATGTTTGTGTTTACACTGTGTGGGGACACTAGGCTGGTGATCAGTGAGTAAAAAGCTGAAAAAAACAGCTCATACTCACTGATCACCAGCCAGGCTGCAGCAATCCGCTCTCCTCTCCTCACCGACGACTTCTGTGTGAGGAGAGGAGAGCTGATTGCCTAGCAAGCGGCTCTCTGTTTACATCACAAGACGGCTGAGATTGGACACGGCCGTCATGTGATCAGGAGGGCCAATCACAGAGCCCTCCTGCCGAATCGAGATGCGCTGTGTCCGGGTGACACGCATGCATCGGGATCGCGCCGCTGCGCGGGAACGCGCGTGCGCGATCCCCCTCCTTCTGAAGGACGTTCCTGAACATCCACTCAGAAGGAGAGAGCGCCCACCCGGCCGTATATATACAGTGGCCGGGTGGGAAGTAGTTAAAGAGGAACTGCAGTCTGCTCACATAATTTGTAATAAAAACATATTTGCCATTCTGAAGCTTCCCTCCAACCACTTTGCATATTATTTTATATATATACTGTGATTATGTACTTGCCAAATATGCTGCAGAATTATCCCTCCCCTGAGTCTGGCTGCATCTATTTTAACTGTGGGCAGCTAAAGCTTCTGCCTGCTCACTTCCTGGATTTACACAGAGGCACAACTCCAGCTCCGCAGCTCTGATTGGCCCTCCTGTGACCCCCTCCCCCCTCCCTTCCTGGCAAACTCTCAGGAGAGTGAGAGAGAGAAAGCTGTGCATGATGTCACAAGCCTAGGCTTTTTACCAGACAAGAAGCATGAAGTGGGCTGTTGAAGGTATTTACTGGCAGAACAAAAATGTTTTACTATCCAAAGTTAAAACAACAAGGACAGAAGATTTAATAGGAGTTGAAAAAATGACTGAAGGTCCGCTTTAAGACTACACATGTGCCATCTAGTGGATTCATTTGGGATTACAACACAGGCAAATTCGTGCCCTGGACATCACCATAAGCAGATCTCAATTCAGCGTAGTGCAGTGGAATAGTCTTTCCTGACTAACACTATAGCAGCATACAACTGAGTGTGTTTAGCCTTGCTCCTACCTTATAGGATTCCACTCCCATAAATTAGAGACTAATACAGACAATGGGGTTAATTTACTAAAAGCAAATCCACTCTGCACTGCAAATGCACTTAGAAGTGCAGTTTCTATAGATCTAAGGGGAAGATCTGAAATGAGGGGAAGCTCTGCTGATTTTATCATCCAATCATGTACAAACAAAAATGCTGTTTTTTTATTTTCCTTGCATGTCCCCCTTAGATCTACAGAGACTGCACTTCCAAGTGCACTTTCAGTGCAAAGTGGATTTGCCTTTCGTAAATAAACCCCTTAAGTGTCCTTCCTGTCTAATGCTTCTTTCTGGTGTTCTATCATCTATCATCCTCCTTTGCCCTTATCTACTCTTTCTGCCGTAGTTAGCTGGTTTTAACCCACTCCGTTGGTTTTGTTATGGGCACTGGAATGATTCTGCCAAGCTGTGGGGTACTATCTGGCCTAGCTTCTTTTGGACATGCACAGTAGTGTGGCAGCTGGGGATCTCATTTATCCACACAATCACATAGAGATTGGAGAGCTGGCCAGAGTGCAAAGTGCTTTGGCATTACCATGGCACCAGTGAGAAAGCTTACACTTCCCACACCTGCGCAGTATGGCCAGCTGCCCCATGCTCACCGGCACGATTACGTCACTTGCTAAGTAAGCTATTTAAATGCAGCCCTTGGGCCACTATGTTGAGGATTAACCCTAATCTACAGCTCAGGACCACAGCAGTTGTGGCTATTCTTTCAGTGGATTCCTTCTCACTTGCCAATATGACTGACATTTGTGCTTAGGGTGTTTTGCTGTGTGTACTCTGTAAATAAGTTTAATCTTCTCCGTTACCCTATCTCTTTTTTTTTTAATTAGCTTTTTACACTAGCTGCTTAAGCTTTGGCCTTTACCTCCTTGTGGCCAGCATTTATATTCTTTTTTGGGTGGGTGTATAGGAGCTGACTAATGGGCTGTCAGCATTACTCCAGAGAAAGAGGAGATTTTGTCAGGTCTTGATGAAGATCTAGACAGCATCATAGGAGACATTCTAAATTTCCTTCTAGAGATCACTATCACCGCCAACTTGCTTACTCTAGACCTCATGTTTTGGTAGGCCTGTGGTGCTTGTGAATTTGCAGGCAAACTTTTGTATGAATCATGCTTTGTCCAAGCAGCCATGAATAAGACTGATGACAACCAACAGCTAGTCTTGCCCATCAAGCAAGTTGTTCAAGACTAAGGATGAGCTCGGTGTTCGAGTCGAACATACGTTCGACTCGAACATCGGCTGTTCGATCGTTCGCCGAACAACGAACGATTTGGGCCGTTCGCGCCTAATTCGCGGCCCACAATGCACTACGCCATCGCAGTGTCATCCAGGCGCTGTGATTGGCCAAGCATGCACTGTGACCCCGCATGCTTGGCCAATCACAGCGCCGGCAGCGAGGAGAGCAATGATTGGCCACAGGCAGGATGCCTGTGGCCAATTATTGCTGAGGGTGTTTAGTACACGCCCCACACTATAAAAGGCCGCCAGCACGGCGGCCTAGTGTAGTGTGTTCCGGAGCAGGGAAAGAGAAGCATAGGCAGGGACAGTGACATTTTTTTTTCTTGCTTAACCTGGATTCCTTTAGTTTAGGGAAAGAGAAGGATAGGTAGGGAGAGTGTCAGTGTGTTTTACTGTGCTAATCCTTGTTTGTAGGGACAGGGAAGGACAGTGAGGGAAATTCTCATTGTGCTATACTGTGCTAAAGCATTCATCATCAACCATCTTTAAAAAAACATTTTTTATAGGGACAGAAAACTATAGGTAGGGAGAGTGTCAGTGTGTTTTACTGTGCTAATCCTTGTTTGTAGGGACAGGGAAGGACAGTGAGGGAAATTCTCATTGTGCTATACTGTGCTAAAGCATTCATCATCAACCATCTTTAAAAAAACATTTTTTATAGGGACAGAAAACTATAGGTAGGGAGAGTGTCAGTGTGTTTTACTGTGCTAATCCTTGTTTGTAGGGACAGGGAAGGACAGTGAGGGAAATTCTCATTGTGCTATACTGTGCTAAAGCATTCATCATCAACCATCTTTAAAAAAACATTTTTTATAGGGACAGAAAACTATAGGTAGGGAGAGTGTCAGTGTGTTTTACTGTGCTAATCCTTGTTTGTAGGGACAGGGAAGGACAGTGAGGGAAATTCTCATTGTGCTATACTGTGCTAAAGCATTCATCATCAACCATCTTTAAAAAAACATTTTTTATAGGGACAGAAAACTATAGGTAGGGAGAGTGTCAGTGTGTTTTACTGTGCTAATCCTTGTTTGTAGGGACAGGGAAGGACAGTGAGGGAAATTCTCATTGTGCTATACTGTGCTAAAGCATTCATCATCAACCATCTTTAAAAAAACATTTTTTATAGGGACAGAAAACTATAGGTAGGGAGAGTGTCAGTGTGTTTTACTGTGCTAATCCTTGTTTGTAGGGACAGGGAAGGACAGTGAGGGAAATTCTCATTGTGCTATACTGTGCTAAAGCATTCATCATCAACCATCTTTAAAAAAACATTTTTTATAGGGACAGAAAACTATAGGTAGGGAGAGTGTCAGTGTGTTTTACTGTGCTAATCCTTGTTTGTAGGGACAGGGAAGGACAGTGAGGGAAATTCTCATTGTGCTATACTGTGCTAAAGCATTCATCATCAACCATCTTTAACCACTTAACGACCGCCCACCGCCGATTTACGTCGGCAGAATGGCACCGACAGGCAGAATCACGTAGATCTACGTGATCGCCTTTGTGCAGTTGGGGGGTCCATCCGGACCCCCCTTCACTGCAGTGAGCGGCCGTTAAGTGTTCGGGAGCGATCAGGCATGAGGGGGCGGCCGCTCGATTCCGCCCCCCCTCGCGATCGCTCCCGGCCAATGAAAATGCTTCCTCCTGCCTGAAATGTAAACACAGGCTGGAGGAAGTGATGTCATCTCCCTCGCCGCGGTCTTTTCGTTCCCGGCGCCGAGCAGAGAAGAAGCAGGTTAGTGCACCAACAGTCCACTGACACGTAGGTACACATAGGCACACAAATCACCCCCCAGTCACCCCCAGATCACCCCCCAGGTCACCCCAAAGCCACCAATCACAGTGTCACTGATTGCAGTGATCATTTATTTTACTGATCACTGCATTTAGTGTCATCTGTGATTGTAAAAAGTTGCAGGGCAGTTAGGATTAGGCCCCTTTAGGTCCAGGGTAGCCCCCTAACCCCCCTAATAAAGGTTTAACCCCTTGATCACCCCCCAGGTAACCCTTTCACCCCCTAACTTCAGCGTCACCAAGCGATTGTTTTTCCGATCGCTGTATTCGTGTCGCTGGTGTTTTAGATAGGCAGTTATTTTTTTTTAGGTTCGCCGCAGGTTTTTATTAGTGTCAGGTACCCCCATATATTATTTTAACCCCCTGATTGCCCCTAGAGTTAACCCTTTCACCAGTGATCGCCGTATAAGCGTCACTGGTGTCACTGGTTAGCCAGTAAGTTATTTAGTTATTTAGGTTACCCGTCAGGTTTTTATATAGTGTCAGGTACCCCCATATTTAACCTAATAAAGGTTTTAACCCCCTGATTGCCCCTAGTTAACCCTTTCACCAGTGATCACCATATAAAGGTTACGGGTGACGCTGGTTGATTAGTTTGCTTTTTATAGCATCAGGGCACCCGCCGTATATAACCCAATAAAGGTTTAACCCCCCTGATCGCCCGGCGGGTGAGATCAATTAGGTTTTAGCGCCAGAGAGGGTCTGCGTCGCCCCAGGCAGTGTTAGGTTAGTGCCAGTAACTATAGAGTGGGTATTCCTGCGCTGCCAATCTGGAGGAGTGTGGAGGTGAATGAAACTATCGCAAGCACCTCGCAGGTTAATCCTAACCTGATAAGTAAAGTATCTAAATTGAGGGGGGGGGGGTGGTGCTGCGCTGTTTCTAATATGATAAATAGTAGTGCACAATGGCTAAGAAATTATCAATCAATAAACAGGTTTGAAAAAATAGACAATAAATATAACTGATCAAATTATAGTGATGTATAAATACTAAAACCATAAGATCAGTAAAAATATAAATATATAAAAACAATAAATAAGTAAACCTGTGAATAAATACCAAAATGAATGATGCTGTGCAAATAGATGAAAGAAGTCACCTGCAAATTGCAGTAAATTGACAATAAGTGCACCAATGTGACTGCTAAATAAACAAAGTGCAGTGCAGTGCTAAAGTGAAGCAGTAAGTTCAATGAGTAACGAAAAAATAACGAAAAGTGAAAATTGTCCAATAAGCAAAGGAACACAAATTGAACTCCAAAAATCCAGAGAAGGAGAACAATGGTAAGTGGTGCCCGTGCAGATCAATTTCTTGTAAGTGACATTCCTGCAACTTCATATAGGTGAATGGTGCTGTGGTGACAGGGTGTCTGAATCTTCACTTCCGGTGTCACACTAAGAATAATGGGTGGCCTCTTACCTTGCGGTAATGAGGTAACCGCATTTGTATAGTGGGGGTCAGTAAAATCCTTTGTCACGATCCTGACGTCCAATAGGGAAACCTTTATATCAGGATGCTGCTGTTCCTCACATATGGGATAACTTATAGTGGATCTTAAAAGGTTGCTTACATCTCCCAACGATGGCCGGGTTAGAAGGGAAAAAAATGGGGTCTCGATCGTGAAGTATGTTTTTTTAAAAAGTGTGTACTTTAATATTGCATAGACATAACAAGGTTGCTTACATAAACTCACATAAAAAAATTATAAAAACATGCACTTATCCCAAACGAACGGCGAGCTCGTGTGCCTCCGTCTGACTGTCTGCCTCTCCGTCCCTACGCGTGGCGTCACGGTCACGTGACTTCATCAGGGGATGATGGGAAGGCAATACAATGGTCTTTAAATACTGTTTCTATAGAGATTGATACGGCGGCCATTTTCCCGGAGCCCAATGTTAATCTCCATTGGCGGCCATTTTCTTATAGATCCTGTCCTAAGTTATGGCGGCGGCCATATTTTTGGAGGTAAAAAAACAATAACAAGGAAGTGACGGTGGCAATACTTGCACCGCTAATTTCCTTGTGATTAATTTAAAGATAGGTCGGCGGCCATGTTCATGGAGTCCTTGCAATGGTATGTTGTGATGACAGAACCACAACATGGCAAGGACATGACCGCAAACAATGTTGCAGAGTTGAGGGGGCATCACATTCAAATTATGTTTAAAATATGATTAAAATATATAGAGACAATTAGTAAAACAGTATTAGAAATAAAAAATGGGAATAAATATATTAATATTTTATTTAAAATACACTTGTCAGTGCATTAAAAAATGGATATGTCAGAGAAATAATATTATTTAGGTCTGGTGGACATCAGGCAGACGTTTGCGTTAGAGGCTATACTAGATGTGTTTAATCCTACCAGGTGATATAAAGATATTGATAAAGATATTTGTAAAACTATATATATATATAAACATATTCTAGAAATATATATAAACATATGCACAGGAGACAGTGTTAAGGGAAAAACTTATTCTGGTGTGTATGAGGGAGATTTATTTAAGGAGAAGTTATAACCGGGGGCAACATATGCCCCATCATGTAAATAAATATATACTAAAAATCACTGAGAAAACAATTGAGGTCGAACTCCACGTTGAGTCCTTTTGGCACAAAAGTATCCAAGGTGAAAATCCATTTTGATTCTAATTGGCTTAGTGTCCTCACCTTATGACCCCCCCGCCAGTGTCTGGTATATGGCTCAATGCCCCAAAATTTTAACTGTGAGGGGTCTTTGTTGTGATGCAATAAAAAGTGTTTAGATATATTGTGTTTGTCCAACCCTTTTATTATATTTTGGACGTGCTCTTTGATACGGATCCTGAGAAGTCTTTTTGTACGCCCTATATACTGCAGGCCGCAACTACACTCCAGGGCGTATACCACCCCCTCGGTGTTGCAGCATATAAAGTCTTTAACTTCATAGGTATCTCCCGTGCTGGAGGATGTGAAGTTAGTTTTTTTCTCATTTGGTCTCTTTGTTTTCTTGCATGCAAAACATCGTTTACAAGGATAAAAGCCTTTCATTGTAAAGAAGGAGAATGGTTTGTTGGGTGGATCTGGCACGCTCTTTACTATTTTGTCCCGTATGGTTGGTGCCCTTTTATAAATAAATCTGGGATTTCTTGGTAGTGAATCTTGTAGTTGTTTGTCTGCCAATAGTAGGTGCCAATGCCTTTTGATAATTCTTTCAATCTTCTTGTGTTGTACATTATAGTCAAGGATGATAGATGTCAATGGTTTTTTAGATGGTAATTGATTTTTATTTTTGTCACTTATCAGTTCGTCCCGGTTCATCTCTGTTACTTCGACTATATTCTTTTCTATGAATGTATTACTATATCCTTTCTCGACAAATCTTTGACCCATGGCTTCGGCTTGTTCTTTGAACGTGTCTAAGTTGGTGCAGTTTCTCCTTAGCCGTACAAGTTGACCCTTAGGGACATTAAAAAGCCAATTCTTATGGTGACAGCTTTCTATCGGTAAATAGCTGTTCCTATCAACGTTTTTAAAATGAGTCTGTGTTTTAAAACCAGAAGTGTCCTGTATGATATTTAGATCTAAAAATGTGACACTTGTTTCGCTGATCTCCCATGTAAGCTTAATATTTCTGTCATTTATATTTAGAGTTTGTAAAAATGTTGTAAGTGAATTAGGCTCTCCATTCCAAAGGATAAATATATCATCAATATAGCGTTTATATATTGTGAGTTCGGCTGGTTTATTTTTAAAAACTGTTTCTTTTTCCCACTGGGCCATAAAAATACCGGCCACACTAGGGGCAAACTTAGCCCCCATGGCTACGCCGGTTCGCTGATGGTAATAATTCTTGTTGTGCCAAAAATAATTATTTTTGAGGCAAAAGTCGAGACATTTGATGATGAACTTTCTTTGCATGCAAGGCAATTTAGTATATGTCCTAAGTCCCCACTTAGCAGCTTCGCAAGCTTGATGATGTAGGATAATTGTGTATAAGGAAGATACGTCCCCAGTTGCCATGATCCATGGTCCTTCTTCTTTGGGAGTGTCCATTATTATTTGTATCATCTGTTTCGTATCTCTTAGGTATGCCTCTGTGCCTTGCACTACGGGTTGCAGATAATGGTCTATGTATTGGCCCATCCTGGCCGTGAGCGAATCTATCCCATTGACTATTGGTCTTGGCGGTGGATTTATTTTGTCTTTATGTATCTTGGGAATTGTATAAATAATAGGTGTTCGCCAGGAATCGGGTACTAAATATCTGGCTTCTTTTTTATTCAAGATATTATTTTTTAGACCCAGATGTACCACCTGTTCTAGAGCTTTTCTGCATTTGAAGGCAGGGGTACTGAGCAATTTATTATATGTATTGGTGTCTTCCAACATCTCCTTCATACTTTTATTGTATTGTTCTTTTGTAAGGATGACAATTGCTCCCCCTTTATCAGCTGGTCTTATGACAAGGTCCTTCCTTTTTGTCAGTTTCTTAATACCACTCTTTATGTATTTCGGTTCCTCCTTCTTCTTTATTTTCAAGTCCTTGATTTCTTCCAGCACTACTTTCTTAAAAACATCAATGTATTTGTTATTTTTGACTGGCGGGTTAAAAACTGATTTGTTTCTCAGCATACTGTGTGATATTCCATCTTCTCTTATTCCTGATTTATTGTATGTGATGGGGTTCCCTGCTATATATTTATTAATATTTAGTTTTCTTACGAATTTCTGTATACCGATATAGGTCTGGAATTTGTCTAAATTCTTTGTTGGTGCATATTTTAGGCCTTTATCCAATACACCAATCTCTTCATGAGTAAGGGTTTCACCGCTTAGATTGAAAATTCCCTCTCCCTTTCTTCTCGTTTTTCTTTTTGAGTCTCTTCCCGGATCTACATCCTCTCTTCTTTCTTGATTTCTCAGTCCTCTCTGTCCGTCTGGTGGATAGTTCTCCCTGTCCCTGTCTAAAAAAGACCTCTCATAGTCTGGGCCATTGTATTGGCTCGTCTGTGGTCTTACGTATCTATCATCTTCATTATAACTTGCCAATGGGGCATAATAGTTGTTGGTTCTGATCGGGCTTCGTTCGTTCTGTCGGTTATTTCTTCCATATCCATAGTCTCTTGGTGGGCTCCTCCCTCTTGGTTCGTTCTGTTCGTATGGGGGAGCTCTGTAGTCTCTGTTAGGACATATACTAAATTGCCTTGCATGCAAAGAAAGTTCATCATCAAATGTCTCGACTTTTGCCTCAAAAATAATTATTTTTGGCACAACAAGAATTATTACCATCAGCGAACCGGCGTAGCCATGGGGGCTAAGTTTGCCCCTAGTGTGGCCGGTATTTTTATGGCCCAGTGGGAAAAAGAAACAGTTTTTAAAAATAAACCAGCCGAACTCACAATATATAAACGCTATATTGATGATATATTTATCCTTTGGAATGGAGAGCCTAATTCACTTACAACATTTTTACAAACTCTAAATATAAATGACAGAAATATTAAGCTTACATGGGAGATCAGCGAAACAAGTGTCACATTTTTAGATCTAAATATCATACAGGACACTTCTGGTTTTAAAACACAGACTCATTTTAAAAACGTTGATAGGAACAGCTATTTACCGATAGAAAGCTGTCACCATAAGAATTGGCTTTTTAATGTCCCTAAGGGTCAACTTGTACGGCTAAGGAGAAACTGCACCAACTTAGACACGTTCAAAGAACAAGCCGAAGCCATGGGTCAAAGATTTGTCGAGAAAGGATATAGTAATACATTCATAGAAAAGAATATAGTCGAAGTAACAGAGATGAACCGGGACGAACTGATAAGAGACAAAAATAAAAATCAATTACCATCTAAAAAACCATTGACATCTATCATCCTTGACTATAATGTACAACACAAGAAGATTGAAAGAATTATCAAAAGGCATTGGCACCTACTATTGGCAGACAAACAACTACAAGATTCACTACCAAGAAATCCCAGATTTATTTATAAAAGGGCACCAACCATACGGGACAAAATAGTAAAGAGCGTGCCAGATCCACCCAACAAACCATTCTCCTTCTTTACAATGAAAGGCTTTTATCCTTGTAAACAATGTTTTGCATGCAAGAAAACAAAGAGACCAAATGAGAAAAAAACTAACTTCACATCCTCCAGCACGGGAGATACCTATGAAGTTAAAGACTTTATATGCTGCAACACCGAGGGGGCGGTATACGCCCTGGAGTGTAGTTGCGGCCTGCAGTATATAGGGCGTACAAAAAGACTTCTCAGGATCCGTATCAAAGAGCACGTCCAAAATATAATAAAAGGGTTGGACAAACACAATGTATCTAAACACTTTTTATTGCATCACAACAAAGACCCCTCACAGTTAAAATTTTGGGGCATTGAGCCATATACCAGACACTGGCGGGGGGGTCATAAGGTGAGGACACTAAGCCAATTAGAATCAAAATGGATTTTCACCTTGGATACTTTTGTGCCAAAAGGACTCAACGTGGAGTTCGACCTCAATTGTTTTCTCAGTGATTTTTAGTATATATTTATTTACATGATGGGGCATATGTTGCCCCCGGTTATAACTTCTCCTTAAATAAATCTCCCTCATACACACCAGAATAAGTTTTTCCCTTAACACTGTCTCCTGTGCATATGTTTATATATATTTCTAGAATATGTTTATATATATATATATATATATATATATAGTTTTACAAATATCTTTATCAATATCTTTATATCACCTGGTAGGATTAAACACATCTAGTATAGCCTCTAACGCAAACGTCTGCCTGATGTCCACCAGACCTAAATAATATTATTTCTCTGACATATCCATTTTTTAATGCACTGACAAGTGTATTTTAAATAAAATATTAATATATTTATTCCCATTTTTTATTTCTAATACTGTTTTACTAATTGTCTCTATATATTTTAATCATATTTTAAACATAATTTGAATGTGATGCCCCCTCAACTCTGCAACATTGTTTGCGGTCATGTCCTTGCCATGTTGTGGTTCTGTCATCACAACATACCATTGCAAGGACTCCATGAACATGGCCGCCGACCTATCTTTAAATTAATCACAAGGAAATTAGCGGTGCAAGTATTGCCACCGTCACTTCCTTGTTATTGTTTTTTTACCTCCAAAAATATGGCCTCCGCCATAACTTAGGACAGGATCTATAAGAAAATGGCCGCCAATGGAGATTAACATTGGGCTCCGGGAAAATGGCCGCCGTATCAATCTCTATAGAAACAGTATTTAAAGACCATTGTATTGCCTTCCCATCATCCCCTGATGAAGTCACGTGACCGTGACGCCACGCGTAGGGACGGAGAGGTTAGTGCCAGTAACGCTAACACCCACGCGCAAAGCATACACCCCCCTTAGTGGTATAGTATCTGATCAGATCTATACTAGCATCCCCAGCGGTTTAGGGTTCCCAAAAATGCAGTGTTAGCGGGATCAGCCCAGATACCTGCTAGCGCCTGCGTTTAGCCCCTCCGCCCAGCCCAGCCCAGCCCAGCCCACCCAAGTGCAGTATCGATCGATCACTGTCACTTACCAAACACAACACACATAACTGCAGCGTTCGCAGAGACAGGCCTGATCCCTGCGATCGCTAACAGTTTTTTTGTAGCGTTTGATATATTTGCTGACGACAGTCAGGTGCTTTTTTTCCTGTGAATCTTACTAGTGTACCCCTAAAATTTAGAGCCCAAAATGGCAAGACGAAGGTACACTAGTAAAGAGGCCTACGAGATTCTGAGCATGACAGATAGTGAAGAGGAGGTCACGTATCTGTCAGATTCAGGCTCAGAATATCTTCCCGTAGAAGACAGTGACGTCAGCGGCCCCACGTCAGATAGCTCTGACGACGAAGTTGAGGTCCCTGCTAAGGTCAGGTGTACCCGATCCCGATCTTCTGAGGTTGTTGAGGAGCAAGAACCGCAGGTCTCTCGTATCATGGAGCAGAGTAGTACTAGCGCCGCTATTCCTTCTGGTGAACTGGCAAGCACCAGCGGCCTAGTACAGCCTGGACGTACATCCAGCACTGCAGTAACACTTGGTGACGTGGCGAGTCCCATAAGTGCAGTTCAAGCTGGCGAGGTGGCAAGCACAAGTAGTGTCCCGCTGCCACCAAGAAGACAAAGGCAGGCCCGTCGTGCCCATACTGCCCTTCCTGCAGAATTCGCCTATCCTGATTGGGTCCCCACCACTTCTGCAGAACCCGTACTTCCCCCATTCACTGCCCAACCCGGTATTCAGGTGGAAACAGCTGATTTTATTCCAATTGATTTTTATTCGCTGTTTTTCACGGAAGATCTCTATAGATCTATTGTGGACCAGAGTAATTTATATGCTGGTCAATTTATCGCCGCTAACCCCCAGTTGCCTAAAATTGCCAGAAATTGGAAACCAATTACGGTTTCCGAATTTAAGACCTTTCTGGGCCTTTCCCTCAACATGGGCACACATAAATTTCCGTCATTGCGTGCTTATTGGTCCACGCACCCAATTGACCACATGCCCGTGTTCTCTGCCTCCATGTCCAGGGCACGATACGAGCAGATTTTGCGGTTCATGCACTTCAACGACAATGAACTTTGTCGTCCACGTGGGGACCCTGAATACGACCGGCTCTATAAAATTCGGCCCCTCATAAACCACTTCAACGAACGTTTTGCAGCCTTGTTTACTCCCGATCAAGTTGTCTGCGTTGATGAGTCCCTGATTAAATTTTCTGGCCGCTTGTCTTTCAAGCAGTACCTTCCCAGCAAGCGTGCCAGATACGGGGTCAAGCTCTACAAGTTCTGTGACAGGGCGACAGGCTATGTAGTGAACTTTACGGTTTATGAGGGAAAAGATAGTCAGATTGAGTCGGTCAACTGCCCGGATTACATAGGGAGCGCTGGCAAGATAGTGTGGAACTTGGTGTCACCCTTATTCGGAAAGGGGTACCACTTGTATGTGGACAATTATTACACGAGCGTGCCACTGTTTAGTCACTTGTTTGATCATCAGATTGGAGCATGTGGCACAGTGCGACCTAATCGCCGGGGCTTTCCCCAGCGGCTTGTAGATGCCCGTCTTAGGCTGGGGGAGAGAGCCTGCTTGAAGTGTAATAACTTGCTCGCTATGAAGTGGAGGGACAATAAGAATGTTTTCCTTCTTACCTCCCTTCATGCAGACACGACAGTCCAAATTCGTACGGCGACTGGTGTTGTGGAGAAACCCCTCTGTGTCCACGAATATAACCAAAATATGGGAGGGGTGGACCTCAACGACCAGTTGATGGCGCCGTATCTAATTGACCGTAAGGCGAGACGCTGGTACAAAAAAGTGTCTCTATCATTATTCCAATTGGCTTTGCTGAACGCTCATGTGCTATACAGAGCTTCAGGCGGGACGTTATCTCTTCTAAAATTCCAGAATGAGATAGTCACAGAACTCCTGTATCCAGGCGGTTCTGCACCTCACCATCCCCAACCAAATGCAGTAAGCCGGCTGCATGAGAGGCATTATTCGTATGTCCTCCCGAGTACCCCTACCCAAAGCCACCCCCAAAAAAGATGTCGTGTCTGTAGCAAGCGCGGATTTAGGCGTGACACCCGTAGTTTTTGTCCACTCTGTCCTGACAAGCCTGGTCTTTGCCAAGGTGAATGTTTTGAACGCTACCACTCAAAAGTGAAGTTTTAGCGTAGGGTACAGCATTTCACAGACAAGGACACACTTACACAGGGTCTCCCAAGATGCCATTACATTTTGAGAGACCCGAACCATTACAGTTGTAAAGTTACAAAAAAAAGTGTAAAAAAGAAAAAAAAAACGTAAAAAACAAAACACAAAAAAAATATAAAATAAAAAAACCAAAAATAGTTGTCGTTTTATTGTTCTCTCTCTCTCTATTTTCTCTCTATTGTTCTGCTCTTTTTTACTGTATTCTATTCTGCAATGTTTTATCATGCTTGCTTTTCAGGTATGTAATTTTTTGTTTTCAGGTGCGCCATTCAACTGCAGCGCGGAATTATTTATCTTGACAGCAACAGCGTTTGCTCCCACGATACATAAAGCCGTGACTCCAGTGCTGTAGGAGGTGATTTCACCACCACAGTTAAAAAAAAGAGCATATATGCCGAAGCATGGGGGCAGCAGGGGCGGAGGAGCGATTTTGCTCCTAATGCCGCGTACATACGGTCGAAATTCCGACCGTGTGTACGCGGCATAACTTTTTTGCGGGAGGATGCCCCCATGCTTCGGCATATATATATTTTAGGCACAGGTTGCGTTAAAACATTTTTTTATTTTTTACTAGGTTTTGTTTTGGTATTTGCTTTGCAGGTATGGCATGGTAAGGTCTTACTGTTGTACTGTAATGTTACTTTGTTTTAATGTTAACCACCATTTGCTTAGCAGGTACGCCATTCAGTTGCAGCGCGGATCTATTTATCTTGACAGCAACAGCGTTTGCTCCCACGATACATAAAGCCGTGACTCCAACGCTGTAGGAGGTGATTTCACCACCACAGTTAAAAAAAAGAGCATATATGCCGAAGCATGGGGGCAGCAGGGGCGGAGGAGCGATTTTGCTCCTAATGCCGCGTACATACGGTCGAAATTCCGACGGAGGCCTGCCCGTGGAAAATTCCGACCGTGTGTACGCGGCATAACTTTTTTGCGGGAGGATGCCCCCATGCTTCGGCATATATATATTTTAGGCACAGGTTGCGTTAAAACATTTTTTTTATTTTTTACTAGGTTTTGTTTTGGTATTTGCTTTGCAGGTATGGCATGGTAAGGTCTTACTGTTGTACTGTAATGTTACTTTGTTTTAATGTTAACCACCATTTGCTTAGCAGGTACGCCATTCAGTTGCAGCGCGGATCTATTTATCTTGACAGCAACAGCGTTTGCTCCCACGATACATAAAGCCGTGACTCCAACGCTGTAGGAGGTGATTTCACCACCACAGTTAAAAAAAAGAGCATATATGCCGAAGCATGAGGGCAGCAGGGGCGGAGGAGCGATTTTGCTCCTAATGCCGCGTATATACGGTCGAAATTCCAACGGAGGCTTGCCCGTGGAAAAGTCCGACCGTGTGTACGCGGCATAACCTTTTATGCCGCGTACATACGGTCGAAATTCCGACGAAGGCTTGACCGTGTGTACGCGGCATAACTTTTTTGCGGGAGGATGCCCCCATGCTTCGGCATATATGCCCATCATTAGAAGTGGGTGGATGAAGGGAGGTATTCTATTGGTGGGCATACCCACCAATCAATCTCTTTTTTTCGTTCAGCCAATAGGCTGTATGAAAAAAAAGATTACAATACATGTCCATTAAGGACCAGCAACGTACTGGTATGTTGCTGGACTTTGAATGTTTATACCAGAATGATGCCTGCGGGTTTAGGTATCATCTTGGTATCATTATTTTCAGCCAGCAGCCGGCTTTCATGTAAAAGCAATTCTAGCAGATAATTAGCCTCTAGACTGCTTTTACAAGCAGTGGGAGGGAATGTCCCCCCCCCGGATATAAAAAGCGCCATTGGGAAATTGGGAAAGCATTTTATCACACCGATCTTGGTGTGGTCAGATGCTTTGAGGGCAGAGGAAAGATCTAGGGTCTAACCCCCCAATTTTTTTCAAAAAAAAGAGTACCTGTCACTACTTATTGCTATCATAGGGGATATTTACATTCCCTGAGATAACGATAAAAATGGTAAAAAAATAAAATATGGAAGGCACAGTTTAAAAATAAAATAAAAAAGCCAAATAAATAATAAAAAAAAAAAAAGCACCGCTGTCCCCCCCTGCTCTTGCGCAAAGGCGAACGCAAGCGTCGGTCTAGCGTCATATGTAAACAGCAATTGCATCATGCATGTGAGGTATCACCGCGAAGGTCAGATCGAGGGCAGTCATTTTAGCAGTAGACCTCCTCTGTAAATCTAACGTGGTAACCTGTAAAGGCTTTTAAATGCTCTTAAAAATGAATGTAGTTTGTCGCCGCTGCGCGTTTGTGCGCAATTTTAAAGCATGTCGTGTTTGGTATCCATGTACTCGGCCTATGATCATCTTTTTTATTTCATCAAACATTTGGGCAATATAGTGTTTTTTAGTGCATTAAAAATAAAAAAAGTGTGTTTTCCCCCCAAAAAATGCGTTTGAAAAATCGCTGCGCAAATACTGTGTGGAAAAAAAAAATGCAACACCCACTATTTTAATCTGTAGGGCCTTTGCTTTAAAAAAATATATAATGTTTGGGGGTTCAACATAATTTTCTTGCAAAAAAAAATTTTTTTTCATGTAAACAAAAAGTGTCAGAAAGGGCTTTGTCTTCAAGTGGTTAGAAGAGTGGATGATGTGTGACATAAGCTTCCTAATGTTGTGCATAAAATGCCAGGACAGTTCAAAACCCCCCCAAATGACCCCATTTTGTAAAGTAGACACCCCAAGCTATTTGCTGAGAGGCATGTTGAGCCCATTGAATATTTTTTTTTTTGTCCCAAGTGATTGAATAATGACCAAAAAAAAAAAAATGTACAAAAAGTTGTCACTAAATTATATATTGCTCACACATGCCATGGGCATATGTGGAATTACACCCCAAAATACATTCTGTTGCTTCTCCTGAGTACGGGGATACCACATGTGTGGGACTTTTTGGGAGCCTAGTCGCGTACGGGACCCCAAAAACCAAGCACCGCCTTCAGGATTTCTATGGGTGTAAATTTTTGATTTCACTCCTCACTGCCTATCACAGTTTCGGAGGCCATGGAATGCCCAGATGGCACAAAACCCCCCCAAATGACCCCATTTTGGAAAGTAGACACCCCAAGCTATTTGCTGAGAGGTATGTTGAGTATTTTGCAGATCTCGCTTTTTGTCACAAAGTTTTGAAAATGTAAAAAAAGAAAAAAAAAAGAAAAAAAAATGTCTTTCTTAATTTTCAAAAACAAATGAGAGCTGTAAAATACTCACCATGCCTCTCAGCAAATAGCTTGGGGTGTCTACTTTCCAAAATGGGGTCATTTGTGGGGGTTTTGGGCTATTTTGACATTTTATGGCCTTCAAAACTGTGATAGGTAGTGAGGAGTGAAATCAAAAATTTACGCCCTTAGAAATCCTGAAGGCGGTGCTTGGTTTTTGGGGCCCTGTACGCGGCTAGGCTCCCAAAAAGTCCCACACATGTGGTATCCCCGTACTCAGGAAAAGCAGCAGAATGTATTTTGGGGTGCAATTCCACATATAACCATGGCATGTGTGAGCAATATATCATTTAGTGACAACTTTTTGTACATTTTTTTTTTTCTTTTTGTCATTATTCAATCATTTGGGACAAAAAAAAAAAATATTCAATGGGGTCAACATGCCTCTCAGCAAATAGCTTGGGGTGTCTACTTTCCAAAATGGGATCATTTGGGGGGGTTTTGTGCCATCTTGGCATTTTATGGCCTTCAAAACTGTGATAGGTAGTGAGGAGTGAAATCAAAAATTTATGCCCTTAGAAACCTTGAAGGCGGTGCTTGGATTTTGGGGTCCCGTACGCGGCTAGGCTCCCAAAAAGTCCCACACATGTGGTATCCCCGTACTCAGGAGAAGCAGCAGAATGTATTTTGGGGTGTAATTTCACATATGCCCATGGCATGTGTGAGCAATATATCATTTAGTGACAACTTTGTGCAAAAAAAAAAAAAGTTTGTCATATTCCCGCAACTTGTGGCAAAATATAAAATATTCCATGGACTGAACATGCCTCTCAGTAAATAGCTTGGGGTGTCTACTTTCCAAAATGGGGTCATTTGGGGGGGTTTTGTGCTATTTTGGCATTTTATGGCCTTCGAAACTGTGATAGGTAGTGAGGAGTGAAATCAAAAATTTGCGCCCTTAGAAATCCTGAAGGCGGTGCTTGGTTTCCGGGGTCCCGTACGTGGCTAGGCTCCTAAAAAGTCCCACACATGTGGTATCCCCGTACTCAGGAGAAGCAGCAGAATGTATTTTGGGGTGCAATTCCACATATAACCATGGCATGTGTGAGCAATATATCATTTAGTGACAACTTTTTGTAATTTTTTTTTTTTTTTGTCATTATTCAATCACTTGGGACAAAAAAAATTAATATTCAATGGGCTCAACATGCCTCTCAGCAATTTCCTTGGGGTGTCTACTTTCCAAAATGGGGTCATTTGGGGGGGGGGGGTTTGTACTGCCCTGCCATTTTAGCACCTCAAGAAATGAGATAGGCAGTCATAAATTTAAAGCTGTGTAAATTTCAGAAAATGTACCCTAGTTTGTAAACGCTATAACTTTTGCGCAAACCAATAAATATACGCTTATTGACATTTTTTTTACTAAAGACATGTGGCTGAATACATTTTGGCCTAAATGTATGACTAAAATTGAGTTTATTCGATTTTTCTTATAACAAAAAGTAGAAAATATCATTTTTTTTCAAAATTTTCGGTCTTTTTCTGTTTATATCGCAAAAAATAAAAATCGCAGAGGCAATCAAATACCATTAAAAGAAAGCTCTATTTGTGGGAAGAAAAGGACGCAAATTTCATTTGGGTACAACATTGCATGTCCGCACAATTTACAGTTAAAGCAGCGCAGTGCCGAATCCCAAAAACAGGCCTGGTCCTAATGGCCCGAAATGGTCCGGGGCTTAAGTGGTTAAAAAAACATTTTTTATAGGGACAGAAAACTATAGGTAGGGAGAGTGTCAGTGTGTTTTACTGTGCTAATCCTTGTTTGTAGGGACAGGGAAGGACAGTGAGGGAAATTCTCATTGTGCTATACTGTGCTAAAGCATTCCTCATCAATCATCTTTGAAATCCTTGTTTTTTGGACAGTCAGGGAAATTGTCATTGTGCTATTCTGTGCGAAAGCAATCATCCTCAACCATATTTAGAAATCCTTAAGTAAAGGGACAGAGAAGGACACCTGAAGGTAGCCCTTATTGCTTTTTTCCCATCTCCCTGCAGGCCATCCATTAGAATGTCTGGAAGGCAAACAAGGAGAGGCAGACAGTCAGGAGGCAATAAAAGAGGGCAAGCAGGCTCTGTGTCTGGGGGCAACAGTGCTGGTCGTGGACGTGGTGCATTGTCATCAGCACATGGCCATGGGACACGCTTGTCCTTCTTTTCGGCAGCTGGACATGTTGAGCCACATCATGCCGAAGACTTGGTAGAGTGGATGACCAAGCCCTCCTCCTCCTCCTCATCCTCTCTCACCCAGGCTCAGGGTACTGGCAAAGCAGCTGCCAAAGCGTCCTCTTCCCTGGTATCAATGTCAGACTCATCATCAGTCACTCCTTCCCTAGACCCACCATGTCCTCCTCCTGAGGAGTCTCCCGAACTGTTTGAGCACAGTGTTGGGTACATGCTCCAGGAGGATGCCCAGCGTTTCGAAGGGTCTGATGATGAAACCCAGCTAGAGGAAGGCAGTAGCGTGAGAGCAGACAGAGGGGATGCTCAAGAAGGACACCAATCTGGCAGTCATGTTCCAGCAGCTGCAGCATACTGCCAGATTGGCTCCAGTGATGAGGAGGGAGGGGATGATGAGGTCACTGACTCCACGTGGGTGCCTAATAGGAGAGAGGAGGAGGAGGAGGAGGATGAGGAGGAGGCACATCTCCAACGAGGCAGGATGCCCTTTGGTGGCCAGCGTAAGGGCAGTACACCGACGGAATCACACCGCAGAGCTCCGCCTGTGCAGGGCGCTGCCTCTGCCCGTCATTCAAAAAGTTTTTTGGTGTGGGCCTTTTTTGAGGCTAGTGCATCAGATCACACAGCTGCTGTTTGCAACATATGTCTCAAGCGTATATCGCGTGGCCAAAACATCAGCCGCTTGGGTACCACATGCCTGACCAGACATATGTTGACCTGCCATGCAGCTCGTTGGCAAGCCTACCTCAAAGACCCACACCAAAGAACAAAGCGGACCTCTCCTTGCACCGCATCAGCTGGGATCTCCAACCCCACTATAACTTCAGTCCTCTCTGAAACATGCACTGAGAGGAATGAAGGTGTAGAATTAGGTGTGTCACAGCCAAGTACTTGCGGCCACTCTGCTAGCAGTACACCGACGTCCGATTCTAGCAGGCAAATTTCCCTGCCCCAGCTGCTGGACCGTCGAAAGAAGTTCACTCCCAGCCATCCACATGCCCAGCGGTTGAATGCTAGCTTGGCTAAATTGCTAGCGCTTCAACTGCTGCCTTTTCAGTTGGTAGACTCGGTCCCCTTCCGTGAGTTTGTGCAATGTGCGGTTCCTCAGTGACAGGTTCCCAAACGCCACTTTTTCTCACGGAAGGCTATTCCGGCTCTCTACCGGCATGTGGAAGGCAATGTCTTGGCCTCGCTGGACAGGGCGGTCAGCGGTAAGGTGCATATTACCGCTGACTCATGGTCCAGCAGGCATGGACAGGGACGTTACCTTTCTTTCATTGCCCATTGGGTCACTCTTTTGGCAGCTGGGAAGGATGCAGGACAAGGTGCAGTAGTGTTGGAGGTTGTTCCACCGCCACGCCTCCAAAATGCTACTACTGGTTGTGACACACCTCTCTCCTCCACCCCCTCCTCTTCTTCTTCCTCCATGGCCTCTTCCTGTGCTTTGTCCTCTGAACCAGCGGTGCTCCGTAGCCGTTCAAGGGGCTACGCAAGTACGCAGGCAAAAAGATGCCATGCCGTGCTTGCGCTGGTGTGTTTGGGGGACAGAAGCCACACTGGGGCAGAGGTCCTGTCTGCTCTGCAGGGCCAGGCCGAGAGGTGGTTGACGCCACGCCAGCTTAAGCCAGGAATGGTGGTTTGCGACAATGGCACCAACCTCCTCTCCGCCCTCCGACAGGGAAAACTGACCCATGTGCCCTGTGTGGCTCACGTCCTTAACCTGGTGGTGCAGCGGTTCTTGGGCAGGTACCCGGGCTTACAGGATGTCCTGAGGCAGGCCAGGAAAGTCTGTGTGCATTTCCGCAGATCTTATAATGCCAGTGCTCGCCTGGCTGAGCTGCAAAAGGAGTTGAACCTGCCCAAGAACCGCCTTATATGTGACATGCCCACCAGGTGGAACTCAACGTTGGCCATGCTGCAGCGGCTGCACACGCAGCAGAGGGCCATCAATGAGTACCTGTGCGACTACGGCACCAGGACAGGGTCAGGGGAGCTTGGTTTTTTTTCTCCACGCCAGTGGGGCATGATCAGGGATGCATGCACTGTCCTGGCACCATTTGAGGAGGCCACGAGGATGGTGAGCAGTGACAGTGCATGCATCAGTGACACTGTACCTCTTGTCCACCTGTTGGAGCACACGCTGCATGGAATAATGGACAGGGCACTTGAGGCAGAACAGAGGCAGGAAGAGGAGGACTTCCTTGCCTCTCAAGGCCCCCTTTACCCAGACAGTGTTCCTTCTGTCCCACCCATCGCACAGGAAGAGGAGGAGGAGGAGGAGGAGGAGGAGGAGGAGGAGGATTGTGTCAGCATGGAGGTGGAGGCTGGCACTCAGCATCATCAACAGCAGTCTTTTAGGGATGATTTACAGTCCCAAGAAACCAGTGGACTTGTACGTGGCTGGGAGGAGGTGGCTGCGGATCATGTCGTCCTTAGTGACCCAGAGGACTCCGGACCGAATGCCTCAGCTAACCTACGCTGCATGGCCTCCCTGATCCTGCAAAGTCTGCGGAAGGATCCTCGTATTCTTCGGATCAAGGAGAGGGACCATTACTGGCTGGCCACTCTCCTTGATCCACGGTACAAGGGTAAGGTTGCGGACCTTATGTTACCGTCGCAGAGGGAGCAGAGGATGAGACAACTCCGGGAGGCCTTGCAGAAAGGTCTGTGCAACGCGTTCCCAGAGACTGGGAGGTTACAAACTCCTGGTCCTGGACAACGAGTTGCTGAGGCTTCGGCCAGTCAAAGAAGGAGCGGTGGGGAAGGTGGCCGTCTGACCGATGCGTTCAGACAATTCTTTAGTCCGCAGCCCCAAAGTATGATCGGTTCCAGCAACCATTGCCAGCCTCTGATAAACATGGTGCAGGAATATCTAGGGGCAAGGTCAGACTTGGACACCTTCCCCACCGAAAATCCTCTGGCTTACTGGGTCTTGAGGATGGATCACTGGCCAGAGCTTGCACAGTATGCAATTGAGCTACTGGCCTGTCCTGCATCCAGCGTTCTTTCGGAACGCACATTCAGTGCTGCTGGAGGATTTGTCACGGATCACAGGGTGCGCCTGTCCACCGACTCGGTTGATCGACTGACTTTCATCAAGATGAACCAGTCTTGGATCACCACCAGCTACCACACACCTGATGCTGATATAACAGACTAATTGATTTTAACATGTCACATCCCTTCAAGACTGATGCTGATGCTGAGTGCCTGTGCTGTTATGTTGACTGGCTATCCTCCTCCTCCGAGTCCTCAATGATACGATTGATGATGATAGCTTGGAAGATCATTTTTGTTTATGGGTGCCGCCACCAGTGCCTAAGGCCCAATTTTTCAGCCCCTGTTTAACAGGGGCGTGTCATTACAATTTTTGAAGCAATACTTTGCAACAGGGCTCATTGCTGTGCTCCAAGTACAGTATCTGTGAGGGGTTGCAGTGTTGTGCCACCAGTGCCTAAGGCCCAATTTTTCAGCCCCTGTTCAACAGGGGCATGTAATTACAATTCTTGATCTAATAATTCACAGCAGGGCCCATTGCTGCACCCACCAAGAGTAACTCTGAGGGCTTACAGTGTTGTGGCAACGCCACCACCACCACGAAAGGCCCAATTTTTCAGCCCCTGTTCAAAAAGGGGCATGTAATTACAATTCTTGATCTAATAATTCACAGCAGGGCCCATTCCTGCACCCACCAAGAGTAACTCTGAGGGCTTACAGTGTTGTGGCAACACCACCACCACCACCACCACCACGAAAGGCCCAATTTTTCAGCCCCTGTTCAACAGGGGCATGCAATTACAATTCTTGATCTAATAATTCACAGCAGGGCCCATTGCTGCACCCACCAAGAGTAACTGTCAGGGCTTACAGTGTTGTGGCACCAGCACCACCATCAAAGGCCCAATTTTTACTACCACTGTTCAACAATTATATGTAATTACAATTCCTGATATAATAGTTGACAGCAGGGCGTTCCAGCACCAACCAAGAGTAACTGTGAGTGCTTACAGTGTTGTGCCAACACCAACAACTAAGGGGCCTATTTCTGCAGAGTATATACGGCAGGTCCCTACTTTCAAACATCCAACTTACAAACGACTCCTACTTGCAAACGCAAGAAGACAACAGGAAGTGAGAGGAAATCTACCCCTAGGAAGGAAAATTCTCTCCTGTAAGAATTAATATGGGAGAAAGGTGTCTCCTCTGTACTGATGCTTTATCACCAATCCTTGTTTCAAGAAAAACACCACATTTCAAAAACAGTTGTCATTGGGACGGAAAGTGAGGTGAAATGTTCTGAACAGGGGCACAGACAGCAAAACAAATGTTACAGGGGTGATAACCCTTACCTATGTTTTCCAAAAAGTTTAAAAATAGATTTTTGGGCTGGAGCTACACTTAAACAATGTACCTGTTCAAAATTACAAACACATTCTACATAAGAACAAACCTACAGTCCCTGTCTTGTATGCACCGCCTGTATACGGCTGTTCAGAGTATATAGGGCCTTTTTTATTTTGTGTGCGGTGTTCCCCTTAATATCCATACAAGACCCAAAGGGGCTGGTAATGGGCTGGGGTAGGGGGGGGGGGTGATGGGGTAGCTATGCCATTTTTCTTAAAGATTTTCATCCATATTACCGGGACCAGACATTACATTAAAGCCGCAAGCAGTTTTAAATGGCTTTTTTTTCCTTTAGAAGTGTCATTTTGTGCAGGGATAGTTCTAAACACGGGAAACACGTGGCACTTCACAGGCATACTTTAGACACCCCCCAGGTACGATATTTAAAGGAATATTTGACTTTTTTTTTCACTTTATGCATCATTAAAATGACTGCTCCCGAAAAACGACCGTTTTTAAAACTTCTTTTTGCATTGATACATGTCCCCTGGTGCAGAACCCGGGTTCCCAAACCCTTTTTAGGACAATAACATGCATAATAGTCGTTATAATTAGCACTTTAGAATTCGAACGTTCGCATCCATTGTATTTAATAGGGTTCTAATGTTCGTACGAACTTTCGGTCCGTTCGCGGGTTCTGGTGCGAACCGAACCCGGGGGTGTTCGGCTCATCACTATTCAAGACTCTCCAAAGGAGTTTGCTTCTAATTGCCCTGTGCAGGGATTGTCTACCTGGGCAACGTCCAGTTGACCAGACTAAATTACTTTTATGAAGGTTTTAACTTTTCACCCATGCCTCCCCTTTGTAAGGGCTTTGTAAAGATGCCTTATAGTGGAAAGATGTTGCAGGGTCCCCTGAAAAGCAGTGGAAGTTTTTTTAAGCACCTCAAAAAGTAGCATTGCAATTTACCTATGATGGCAGAACTGAAAGATATCATTCTGGAAGAATGAAGTAACCTTAAAGCACATGTCATCTTTTCATACCAGGATGTCAAAATGATATGTATTTAAAGGAAATCAGCATCTGAATTCATCCTCTTTGGTTGGCTCAGCCCCTCATGAGATTGGCCAGATACATAACATTACCACTGGAAAATGCTGTTTCCTTTGCTGGATTGCCATATTGATCTTGACCTTAAGAAGGCCTATCTGTTTGCAGTTTTACTATTACAGTGGATGTCTGGACAAAGAATATTGATTTTGTGCTAAGCAAAATCCCAAGTCAGAGATGATGTCTGCATTACAAGAGCTGAAACTATGCTGTTTTTTTTCCTGAGGGAAGGTTTAATTAGCATAATCTGTTCTTTGTCTTGGGCTATGCTTTGGTCAGTGACTGACAAGTGTTCTTTGTGGGTGTGACCATGGCTGGTGGATTCGGGCTCTAAATGTGCAGCAAGCTGGATAATGCCATAACCAAGGCCCCATGTCTGTCTGGCTTCCTGCCCTCGAACAAGCATCCGACAAGACAAAGAAGACAGGAATCTAGATCATTACAGTGTAGCGATATGGACTGTGATCAGAAAGCTTCATACCTTCCAGTGTTCTAAACATTGTTTGTCCCCATGATTATTCGTGCAGCCAGTGACCTCATATCTGTGTGCCAGCGGAGATAGTTATGGGGCATGTAGTCGTCTTTGAATCTGCTGCTATGCATCCATGTACCCTAAGACTACAAATCCCAGGGACCTTTGCAGTGGCCTGAAGGTTGCTTGGGGGGGGGGGGACAATAAAAGTGAGCTTAGAAGTCCGAGCACGCTCTCTTCCTCCTGGGCCTGATGCAAGATGGACCTCTCTGTATGACAGAGAGAGCGAGGTCACGGCCTACCACACGGAACGCTACTTCCATCATGAGGCCTGAGGGGCCTAGTCCTGCTACCCACTGTCGGACATCCTGCCACCAGCATCATTTACATCGCCTACCCATCGGTGCAGACGTGTGGAGAAAGTCACTACAGAAGGCCGAGACAGAGGATCCGTTGCCGGGGTGTTGCCATCCGTGTTCCTGTCTAGAAAGACTGCATATTGATTTGGGTTGTTGGTGAGAGAGCAAGCTGCTCAATCTTTATCTATTCACTACTACCATTACAGAACACAGTGCGCACACATCTCTACCCAAGAACACTTTACTGCATTGCTGGAACACTGTACGCAGATGCCTTAGGCCTTCACCACTTGGAATCTACTGTTTCATCTTCAACCAAACGGATTATAGTTAACGAGCTCCAACTAGCTAGCGAAGAACAACAGACCTGCCACGTTGAACTTTACTGCCATTACTCATAGGAAGCCTATATGTATATATATACACACACAGTGTGTACGGAAAGTATTCAGACCCCCTTAAATTTTTCACGCTTTGTTATATTGCAGCCATTTGCTAAAATCTTTTAAGTTAATTTTTTTTCCTCAGTAATATACACACAGCACCCCATATTGACAGAAAAACACAGAATTGTTGTCATTTTTGCAGATTTATTAAAAAAACTGAAATATCACATGGTCCTAAGTATTTAGACCCTTTGCTGTGACACTCATATATTTAACTCAGGTGCTGTCCATTTCGTCTGATCATCCTTGAGATGGTTCTACACCTTCATTTGAGTCCAGCTGATTTTGATTATACTGATTGTACTTGATTAGGAAAGCCACACACCTGTCTATATAAGATCTTACAGCTCACAATGCATGTCAGAGCCAATGAGAATCATGAGGTCAAAGGAACTGCCTGAAGAGCTCAGAGACAGAATTGTGGCAAGGCACAGACCTGGCCAAGGTTACAAAAAAAAAAATTCTGCTGCACATAAGGTTCCTAAGAGCACAGTGGGCTCCATAGTCCTTAAATGGAAGACGTATGGGACGACTAGAACACTTCCTAGAGCTGGCCGTCTGGCCAAAATAAGCTATCGAGGGGGGGGGGGGAGAGCCTTGGTGAGAGAGGTAAAGAAGAACCCAAAGATCACTGTGGCTGAGCTCCAGAGATGCAGTCGGGAGATGGGAGAAAGTTGTAGAAAGTCAACCATCACTGCAGCCCTCCACCAGTAGGGGTTTTATGACAGAGTGGCCCGACGGAAGCCTCTCCTCAGTGCAAGACATATGAAAGCCCGCATGGAGTTTGCTAAAAAAAAAAAAAACACCCGAAGGACTCCAAGATGGTGAGAAATAAGATTCTCTGGTCTGATGAGACCAAGATAGAACTTTTTGGCCTTAATTCTAAGCGGTATGTGTGGAGAAAACCAGGCACTGCTCATCACCTGTCCAATACAGTCCCAACAGTGAAGCATGGTGGTGGCAGCATCATGCTGTGGGGGTGTTTTTCAGCTGCAGGGACAGGACGACTGGTTGCAATCGAGGGAAAGATGAATGCAGCCAAGTACAGGGATATCCTGGAGGAAAACCTTCTCCAGAGTGCTCAGGACCTCAGACTGGGCCGAAGGTTTACCTTCCAACAAGACAATGACCCTAAGCACACAGCTAAAATAACGAAGGAGTGGCTCCACAACAACTCTGTGACTGTTCTTGAATGGCCCAGCCAGAGCCCTGACTTAAACCCAATTGAGCATCTCTGGAGAGACCTAAAAATGGCTGTCCACCAACGTTTACCATCCAATCTGACAGAACTGGAGAGGATCTGCAAGGAGGAATGGCAGAGGATCCCCAAATCCAGGTGTGAAAAATTTGTTGCATCTTTCCCAAAAAGACTCATGGCTGTATTAGATCAAAAGGGTGCAAATACTAAATACTGAGCAAAGGGTCTGAATACTTAGGACCATGTGATATTTCAGTTTTTCTTTTTTAATAAATCTGCAAAAATGTCAACAATTTTGTCGTTTTCTGTCAATATGGGGGTGCTGTGTGTACATTAATGAGGAAAAAAATTTACCTAAATGATTTTAGAAAATGGCTGCAATATAACAGAGTGAAAAATTTAAGGGAGTCCGAATACTTTCTGTACCCACTGTGTGTATATATATCAATATCAGCAGCGGGAGATTAGCTCTCCATCAGAATAGAATAGGCTTCTAGATTACATCTATCTCAGTGTGGCCATTTGTGTAGTTAACTGGAACATCCACTAGGGGGTGACTTCGGATCTGAATATAGTGCATCCTTGTGTATATAGCATTATTCATTGCTTAACTGCTTCCGGACCAGCTGCCGCAGTTATACTGCGGCAGGCTGGGGCCCCCTGCGTGAGCCGTTGTAGCTGTACATCGGCTCTTTAAAGCGCCTCCAGTGGCACGCGTGCCCGCAGCGCGTCCCCGGACTTGATGCGAGTGCCCCGCAGTCGCAATGACCGCCGGGCACCCGCGATTGCTCATTACAGAGCGAAACCGGTGATGTGTGTGTGTGTGTAAACACACACATCCCGGTTCTCTCAGGGGCGAGGAGACTGATTGTGTGCTCATACTATGTATGAACACCGATCAGTCTCTTCCCTTAGTCAGTCCCATCCCCCCCACAGTTAGAACACACATTTAACCCCTTGATCGCCCCCTAGTGTTAACCCCTTCCCTGCCAGTGACATTTTTACAGTAATCAGTGCATTTTTATAGCACTGATCGCTGTATAAATGCCAATGGTCCCAAAAATGTGTCAAAAGTGTTTGATGTGTCCGCCATAATGTCGCAGTCCCGATAAAAAGATCGCCATTACTAGTAAAAAAATAAATAATAATAAAAATGCCATAAAACTACCCCCTATTTTGTAGACATTATAACTTTTGCGCAAACCAATTAATAAACGCTTATTGCAATTTTTTACCAAAAATATGTAGAATGCATATCAGCCTAAACTGAGGAAAATTATTATTATTATTTTTTTAAATGGGGATAATTAATATAGCAAAAAGTACAAAATATTGTGGGTTTTTTTTCAAAATTGTTACTCTTCTTTTGTTTATAGCGCAAAAAATAAAACCCGCTGAGGCAAACAAATACCACCAAAAGAAAGCTCTATTTGTGGGAAAAAAAGGACATCAATTTTGTTTGGGTACAGCGTCACACGACCACGCAATTGTCAGTTAACCACTTGCCGACCGCTGCACGCCGATGTATGTTGGCAGAATGGCACGTCCCTTTAATTTTGCCGGCCAGCGGGCGCGCCGCCATGTTCCTTGCGAGTGCGGCCGTGGGTCCCGGGAACTCGATGTTCCCGGGCGGCCCGCTATTGCGGTCGGCAAGGGCAGAACAGGGGAATGCCTTTGTAAACAAGGCATTCCCCTATTCTGCCTAGTGACACTGTCACTGATGACCGTTCCCGGTGATCGGGAACGGTCATCAGTGACGTGTCACGTGTAGCCACGGCCCCTCACAGTAAGAATCACTCACTAGGGCACACTTAACCCCTGCAGGGCCACCTAGTGTTAACCCCTGCAGTGCCACCTAGTGTTAACCCCTTCACTGCCAGTGTCATTTTTACAGTAATCAGTTCATTTTTATAGCACTGTTCGCTTTAAAAATGACAATGGTGTCAAAAGTGTCCGATGTGTCCGCCATAATTTCGCAGTCACAATAAAAATCACTGATCGCCGCCATAAGTAGTAAAAAAAAATATTAATAAAAATGCCATAAAACAGGCCCCAATTTTGTAGAAGCTATAACTTTGACGTGATCGGGAATGGACATCAGTGACGTGTCATGTGTAGCCACGCCCCCTCACAGTAAGAATCACTAGTGGTTAACCCCTTCACTGCCAGTGTCTATTTTACAGTAATCATTGCATATTTATAGCACTGATCGCTGTAAAAATGACAATGGTTCCAAAATGGTGTCAAAAGTGTCCGATGTGTCCGCCATAATGTCGCAGTCACGATAAAAATCGCTGATAGCCGCCATAACTAGTAAAAAAAAAATATTAATAAAAATGCCATAAAACAGTCCCCAATTTTGTAGAAGCAAACCAATCAAACGCGTATTGCGATTTTTTTTAACAAAAATATGTAGAAGAATACGTATCGGCCTAAACTGTGGGGAAAAAAAAATGTTTTATATATTTTTTGGGGATATTTATTATAGCAAAAAGTAAAAAATATTGATTTTTTTTCAAAATTGTCGCTCTTTTTTTGTTTATAGCACAAAAAAAATAAAAACCGCAGAGGTGATCAAATACCACCAAAAGAAAGCTCTACTTGTGGGAAAAAAAGGACGTCCATTTTGTTTGGGAGCCACGTCGCACGACCGCGCAATTGTCAGTTAAAGCGACGCAGTGCCGAATCGCAAAAAGTGGCCTGGTCTTTGACCACCAAAATGGTCCGGGGCTGAAGCGGTTAAAGCGATGCAGTGCCGAATTGCAAAAAATGGCCCGGTCATTGGGCAGCCAATTCTTCCAGGGCTGAAGTTGTTAAACATTGTTGTCTCTTCGGGAGGAGTCTGTTTGCTTGGTTGATGCTGTTATTTACTCCTCTCTTTGTGAAATAACTTTTCCTATTTGGTTCAAGTAAAACATTTAGAACCTTATACTACTGAGTTGCTTGATTTTTGCTCTATAGTATTAACAGGATGTCTGAACCCAGCGTGTCAGGTGGGTTGGAAGGTTCACTTGGTCATGGCCGTGCAGATAAGCAGGTAATTCTCAGCAGTCCCCAAGGGGACCGTGCTACAAAAGAAAGTGGTGCTATGACAGTCCTAGATGAGATTTCAGGAAGAACGAACAAGGAATCCAATCTTCATCCCAGAAGTCAGCAATGAGTTCTGTTTTGGGATTCTTTAATACGTTGTAAATTTTGAGCAGTGCCTGCATGGATCATGCTAGCTATCCAATGGGCTTTTATGGTAGGCTTTATCACATGCCTGACGTTGCACTCTCCTTGTGTTGTGATCATGCAATAAACTATCCGTTTGGACGCTACTTTGTGTCGATCCATAGTGTGCTGGCAATAATCTACTTTGTGTCTTGAACCAGTATCCAGCTGGTTGTTGCTGCAGCACCCAAACTTTGAGAGCTTAACCAGGAACGTGTGCGATGGGAATATGAAGTATTATATGGCAGGCTTGGCTCCTCCAGGGGGATAGACGACACATTCATCTAGAAATGTGTCCACTTTGTAGGCGACTTCCTGTCACATAAAGACATTTGTAAGGCAACAACGTGGTTCTCCCTAATTTCCTTTCCTTTCCGACTCACTACAGCATGGAGCAAGCATCTTGTTATTTTTGGCCCTAAAGTCATAATAAAACTTTACTTTTCTGCATCCTACCCTTGTTTGTGGCAAGTTCCCAGTCATATGCTGTCATAGTATTAGTCAGGAAAAAGAAAATTGCCTGTCAGATATATACCATCATTTTACTTTCCTGATTAACTCCATGTCAGCATAAGATCCCTTCCAGTTTGTTGAGTGTACTAATTACATAATGCACGGTCTGGATCAGCCTCAAATTTATAAGACCGGGAACCTATGAGGTAGGAGCAAAGGTAGAGACAGACCGTTATATACTGCCATGGAGGTATTTCAGAATGGAAAATTAGGGTAAGTATTTGACAGGGAACTTTCTGTTTTCCTGCTGCCCCTGGGTCCTTTTTGGTGCTTTAGTATTATGGTCTAATGGTCTATGATTCCTAATGTTACTTTTGTTACATTCGTGAACTGTCTGCTGGATTCTGCTTTTCTTTAGCTTTGACCTTTAAATATGTTAAGATCATGCCTGGGAACCATTAGAATTCAATGAGCCTGAGACTGGGGGTGGGGCCAATAGCGGCGCTCCTAGCAAACAAAAGTGTTTAATATTGTTGCATGTCGTGCTCCACAGCAAAACATCAGTACAATAGCAGCATGGTTTGATAGTGACAGGCAGGAGCAATGTAGTCCTATTAAACAACACTGACTTGAAAATATGTAGGCAAGAATGCCAATCCTAACAATACATTAGCTACTAGGGTTACACCGATACCACTTTTTTTTAAAACCGAGTACAAGTACCGATACTTTTTTCAAGTACTCGCCGATACGGATTACCAATACTTTTTTTTTTAATGTCATGTGACAGTGGCACTAGAATGCGGCACTGATGGGCACTTATGAGGCGTGGACTGTGTCAGTAGTTTTTTTATTTTTTACAATTTTTTTATTTATTTTATACAATGCCTTCTTTTTTTTGGGGGGGGGGGGGCAGTTTTTTTTTCTTATTTTATTTTAACATTTTTAACCTTTTAAATATTTTTTTATTGCAATTCGGAGGAGATCCATAGCAGACTCTGGGAGGAGGACCCAGGGAGCCGCAGAAGGACACAGTGGACGGTCAGGATGATCAGTGCAGGCAGTTGCAATCACCAGTCTCCCAGGAATACCTTTTAATAAAGCAGCTGAAAGCCGCAGGAGGGAGAGGAGGAGAAGCTGCTGTCAGCTGCTTTATTAAAAGGTATACAGAGAGATTGGTGCCTGTAACTGCCCGCACTGATCATCTGTGAGGCTGCCCGGCCCCCCTGCTATGCTGAGGACGCAGGTATCGGTTCAAGTATCAGAGCATTTGCACGAGTACAAGTATTCGTGCAAATGCTTGGTATCGGTATCGGTACAACCCTATTAGCTACAAATAGGCAATCATCGCAATATGCACGAGCACAGCCTCTGCACCTACTCCCAACTCTCTCCTCTTCCTCAGCACCAACTTGCTATTCCGGCTGCAGACTGACAGCCATAGTGGCACTGTTACCACTACTCCTGTCAGCATAACAAAGGCATAACAAAGGCAACGCCAGAAGCAACTACCCATGGGCCAAAGACCCAGTAATCAGGGTTTCCGAGCGAAAACCAAAGAGTTTCAGGTTGGTTGATTCACTTAGCCTATGGAACAGAGGTTGGCAGGCCTCAGGCAGTCTGTGATATAAATAAACCATAGAAAAAGCATGACCTTCGTGAGGGCAGGAGTGAAAGAACAGCAATCCCAGCCTACAGAAAAGAAAATTAACCACATAGCTGGCCTGCAGACAAAGGTGTTTTGGCTTTTTACAGTGGTTAAGCAGAAACCAGTGTCAGTTCCCACCTCCCAACTCTCCACTCTGCACTCTGCTTCATGGTAGTCTATAGGCAAGTCTGATCAGCAGAGATGAACGAAAAGTTGACCAAAAGATTCTAATTTGCTGGTTATCTTACAAAAAACACCACTTATTCTATCAAGGTCTAAAAAGCATAATGAGATTATTAATACATCACACGAAGGATAACTATTGCATGTGCATTATTTTCCTTAAGGCCCCTTTCACACTGGGGCGGTAGCGGTAAAGCGCCGCTATTTTTAGCGTCGCTTTACCGCTAATTTCGCGGCGGTATTCGGCCGATAGCGGGGCAGTTTTACCCCCCGCTAGCAGCCGAAAAAGGGTTAATACCGCCCATAAGGCGCCTCTGCAGAGGCGCATTGCCGGCGGTATAGCCGCGGTTTCCCATTGCTTTCAATGGGAATGAGCGGTGGAGGAGCGGTATACACACCGCTCCAAAGATGCGGCTAGCAGGACTTTTTTTCACGTCCTGCTAGCGCACCGCTCCAGTGTGAAAGCCCTCTGGGCTTGCACACTGGAGAAACAGCAGCCGCTGTTTAGGGTCGGTTTGCAGGTGCGATTTCTCTTATCGTCCATGGACCGACGCAGCTCTCATACTGATTACATGTGGGTATATGTCCCTGCTCGCAGGAGAAGACCTAGGCAGAATGTTAGAGGTTAAAACATTCTAGAACAAGCCAGAGCTGAACAGCCCCGCCCAGGGGGGCGGTCCCTCCGGACATAACCCTCCCACCTGCAGCTAGCAGCCTCAGTTTTTTTCTGCCTAGCAGAAGGAGAAGACGTGGCTCTCTCAGGAGCCAGTCTCCTGGAAGATTTTACTTTTGATTTTTATTCCTTTGGGAATTTTATTATTTTATTTTTGAGACCTTCAATCAACTGTCGGCTGGGCAACAGGTTGGGTACACTAGTATCCTCGTAGTCTTCCCTGTCCGACCATCGAGCATGCTGATCCTCACCTTGCGTGCGTGAGACTCAGTTCACGACATACCCCATGACTCCAGGGGTGGCCGGGTTGCTTTCATGCTCCCGCGGTCCTCTCAAGATTGAACAGTACTTGACTGACTGTATCTCTCACGGTGGACCGGGCCGACAGCTACGCAGTACGACTCTGTGATAGGTCTGTCTGAAACAAGCCAGTGGGTCCCTGAAAGGGACGGGTAAGTAGTCTCTCCTACTGCAGGTGAGTACATGCTGGCTGTGTTTCTGTGTGTGGGGGTTTCTCCCTGTCCCCCCCCCGTTATGCTGCTCTCTGCACCCTGTACTGGTGCTGTGCTGTGGGGTGCTTGGGGGTCACTCTGGCCTGGCTGGGCGCTCATGTCTGCAGTTTTTTCTGGTGTGAGGTGATTATTGCGTGCGCCTTTGGCGCTGTTTGAGGTGGTTATTGCGTGCGCCATTGGCGCGCATTAGAGCTTTGAATTTTGCTCTCGGCGGCCATCTTGGCGTTCAGTGGCGTAGTTATGGCTGCGGCCAGCGGCCATTTTCTTGTGGCCACCGCGCATTTATTTCTGGCGGCGGCACGAATCCCCTCACAATCTCCTCACAGACTGAGCTGTCCTTAAGGGTTGGTGGGTCCTCCCGGGTATCCCCTCCTCAGCCTCAGCGTAGCCAGTGGTTGGACTGTATATTCACTGTATAGTGTATAAGGTCTCAGAGGGTGGCGTTTATGGAGTCTGATACACCTGCTCTCCACACTGCCTGGGGCAACTGGCAGTGCTGCACAGTTAAACATGTTCATATGTTTCCTGCACCTGCGGTCCTTACGGACCAGTTGTCAGCAGTCCTGGAATCATTCCTGTCAGAATGGAAGCGGTGTGCGAGCAAAAGGAGCTATAAGCCCCCTCCCCCCACAAAAATATTTAGTGAAGGAGTGCTCTGAGTCAGATATGGGCCTAGCTACTATGCTCAGGACCCTACCTCTGAATATTTAATGTTTATGAACAGGACATTCCCTTGTGAGGAAGACTCCAGTTCTGTGTCAGTGAATGACAGGGCGCTTGTAAGTGATCTCATTGATGATGTGAGAAACACACTCAGGCTGAAATTGCTGTGACAAGCTTTTCTTTTACACAGTTTCCTCACTGTTTTCCTCACACGCTGCCTCAAGAGCAGCATGGATGAAGGAGGACTTTATTCATTTATGTCTCTAATCCCTGTCAGCCTTCTGTGTGATACCTGAGGTAACATTTCCCGCCATTTCCTGGGGAATGATTTGAGCTCTGACAGACACACGGTCTGAGGATCAGAGGTTACCTGTTACCTGCATGCTGCTTCGGCAGCACAGTCAGGCAGGTTGGAATGATACAGAGAAGATTATGCGCCTCTGCGCCATAATTAAAACTCATCCTATACCTCTACACTGCATACATTCACAGTGTATGTATGTATGTGTTATTGGTCTCTGTGTCTGCGTGGCTGTCCCCACGTTCCAATGCTGTGTTTCAGTGCCATACATGATATAAACGTACAAAATATGTTTATGCACGACTCCAGATACATTCACAGTATATGTATGTATTATACTCTCTGGGTTGGCGGGGGCTCCGATGTCTTCCCGCACTCTCATGGTATGTGCGCTTCGGCTCTCTGCACATTATAGACATGTTCAATATGTTTATTGCACATATTATACGTGTTTACAGTATGGGTATACTGTTTGCGTGGGGTTCCTCCGGGTACTCCGGTTTCCCCCCACGCTCCAATAGAAATGCACAGCATAAACATGTGCAATATGTTGATTCACATGCTATCATTCCTACACGGTATCTGTGTGCTGTCTGCGTGGAGTTCTTCTGAGTGTTCTGGTTTCCTCCCACGCGCTGACAGTATGTGCGCCTTTGGCCTTCTGCACAGTTAAACATGTTCAATGTTTATCACGCATGCTATAATACCTACACGGTATGTGTAGGCAGTCTGTGTGGTTTTCCTCCGGGTACTCCGGTTCCCTCCCACACTCCATTGGTATGGACGCTTCGGTGCTATGCACAGTCTAAATTTGTGCGATTGGATATCCACATACTAACATACCTACCCGGTATGTCTTTGCAGTCTGCGTGGGTTTCCGCCCACGCTACATGACTTGCATGCCTTTGGTGCAATACACGATGTAAACATACACATTATGTTTATACACTACACTAAATACATTCACAGTAGTTGTAGGTATTGCATTCTCTGAGTATGCGTGGGGTACTTCGGTTCCTCCCACGCGCCAACGGTGTGCCCGCCTTCGGTGCTATGCACACATGAGCTTGTGCAAAAGGTTTAGCACACACACTATAATACCTACACGGTATGCGTATGCAGTCTGCGTGGGTTTCTGCCCATGCTACATGACATGCATGCCTTTGGTGCAATACACGGTGTAAACATACACATTATGTCTATACACTAAATACATTTACAGTAGCTGTAGGTATTGCATTCTCTGAGTATGCGTGGGGTACTTCGGTTCCTCCCATGTGCCAACAGTGTGCGCGCCTTCGGTGCTATGCACACATGGGCTTGTGCAAAATGTTTAGCACACATACTATAATACCTTACACGGTATGCGTATGCAGTCTGCATGGGTTTCATCCGGGTGCTCAGGTTTCTTCCCTGCGTTCCAATGGTGTGCGCATTCTCAGCGCTATGCACAGTATAAACATGTGCAATTTGTTTATTCGCAGGCTAACATACCTACACGGTTGTGTACGCAATCTGCGTGGCTGGTTTACGTCCAGGCCCCGATGATGTGCACGCCTTCGTCGCTGGCACAGTATATACGTGTTTAATAGGTTTATCCACAAATACTAAACTACATACGCCGTATGTGGTGGTATTATGCTCTTTGTGGCTGGGTGGGTTTCCTCCCACACTCTCCATTTGTGCGTTTGACGCAATACATAGTATAAACTATGTGTTTGCACAATCGGCACCTATCCATGGGTAGCTGCTGGATGGAGCATTGTCACAAGGATCCCTGGTTTCAGGGGTATCACTTTCCACCTGCTTTCAGTGGTGATCAGAAGCGCTGGCTTGGACTGTTCGCCAGGCATTGCGCCCGTTAGTGGCTGCGTCTCTGGCATTTTTTGTAGCTCAATGACTGGGCAAAAGCCTCTGCTTCATCCATCAGTTGTCTAGCAGGTGCTCTACAACTGCTTTAGCCTTTAGGGCCTCTGTGCCCGGGATGGGTTTGCGCCATCTGTGGAGGCTGAGGTACTAGTTCTCTGACCGAGTTTCTAGGGAAGTTCCGTCAAGTTGCCTTTATTGGCCAACATTTGAGGCACCCTGTACACTGGGGCCTCCCTTCTCCGATACATTGCGGAGTCTCTTTGGGATTTTTATACATCTCGCTGCAAGACGGTCCTGTCGGCCGTGTGCATTGCAGGCGAAGGGTCCTTGCATCCGGAGGTGTTTCCACCTTCTTTACCGGAAGTGGGGCACCGGAAGTGGACCTTGTGGCCTCTCGACTCACTCGCAAGGTGGCAAGATCGTGGTCAGGTCCAGGGACCCCTGGGCGAATGCGTTGGACGCGTTGGAAGCCCATGGGGGCAGTATCGCCTGATATATGCTTACCCTCTGCTACTGTTGTTGCCTCGCCGGCTTCGCAGAGCATACTTTATCCTGCTTTACAGTCCTTGGCTCTAATGGCATGGCTGTTTAAAGCCAGGTGCTAAAGGACCGAGTTCTCTCGTATTCGGTCATCTCTTCTATGTTGTTGACACGGGAATCTTCCTCCAGAAAGATATCTCACCGTACCTGGAAGGCTTACATCGCTATGTGTGAGGAACTTGCGTGGCATCCTCGGATGTTTTCCGTTCCCAGGATTTTGCTGTTCTTACAGCGTGGTGTGACCCAAAAGCTGGCCTTGCATACCTTTTTTGAGGGTCGGATTTCGGCCCGGGCAGTCTTTTTCAACGACCGCTACCGGGCCATTCCTTGATTAGCACCTTTTGTGCAGGGGGTTCGTCATGTGATCCCCCCTGTCAAGCCTCCTCTCCCTACTTGGGATCTGATTTTGATGCATCTCGGTTCTCCAAGAACATCCCTTTGAGAATATCAGAGAGATTCCTCTCTTGACCATGTCCCGGAAGTTGGCTTTAGTGGCCATTGCTTCGGTTAGACGGGTGTCCGAGTTGGCGGCCTTGTCTGGCAAGTCGCCTTACTTGGTCCTCCATAAGGATATGTTGGTGTTGCGCCCACGACCATCCTTCTTTTCTAAGGATGGTCTTGGCCTTTCACCTTAAGAAGGACATTGTTCTTCCGTCCTTGTGTCCTCACCCATCGCATCCCTGAGAGTTTGCGCTTCATACATTAAGATGGGTACAAGCCTTACGAGTGTACCTGTCTGCTACTCTTTCCATTCGGAAATCTGTGTCTGGTCCAAAACAGGGCCGAGCGGTGTCGTCTGCCACCGTCTTTAGGTGGATCAGGCAGACCGTCATACAGGCCTATGCCCTTAAGGGGCGGGCGCCTCCCTTTCCGGTTGCGGCGCATTCCACCAAGGCAATTGGTGCTTCCCGGGCCTTCCGACATCAAGCGTCGAAGGCACAAGTGTGCAAGGCGACGACCTTGTCGTCCGTTCATACCTTTTCAAAGTTCTACAAGGTTGATGTGGCTGCATCTTAGGATGCTTCCTTCGGCCGCAAAGTGTTGCAGGCCGCTGTCTAATGTTGCAACTCCTCCGTTGAGGGGCTTTGCTGGTTTGGAGTGAAGTTTTGGTTGTTCCTTACTTTTTTGCTCCCACCCTTTTCTTATACTGCTTTGGGACGTCCCACATGTAATCAGTATGAGAGCTGCGTCGGTCCATGGACGATAAGAGAAAATAGGATTTTTGTACTCACCGTAAAATCCGTTTCTCTGACGTCCATGGACCGACGCAGCACCCACCCTTCCTTTTAAGTTTGTACTGCTTTGTTACGAACTGAGGCTGCTAGCTGCAGGTGGGAGGGTAATGTCCGGAGGGACCGCCCCCCTGGGCAGGGCTGTTCAGCTCTGGCTTGTTCTAGAATGTTTTAACCTCTAACATTCTGCCTAGGTCTTCTCCTGCGAGCAGGGACATATACCCACATGTAATCAGTATGAGAGCTGCGTCGGTCCATGGACGTCAGAGAAACGGATTTTACGGTGAGTACAAAAATCCTATTTTTTAGCACAATAGCGCCTGCAAACTGCCCCAGTGTGAAAGGGGGTCTAAATGTGTAATTACCTTTATAGTACAAAGTTTTGTAACAAATGATGTTACAGAAAAAGAATTGCAGAAGGACAATTAATTAAATGTCTGCATAACACTGTCCAGTATTGGAGGTACATCATAATTGAATGCTATACAAATGCACCTGAGAGGAAATGACCTAAGCATAGAAAGTTCATTGGTTATGAATCCACATAACTAAAGTCCAGTTTCATTACTATTATGTAATGACAGACTTATGATATTAGTGTTTGGCAACACTGATAGGAAATTGTAGCTTGATCCAATAAAGGCATACCTAGATTCTTTTTTTTTGCAAAAAATGAACAGCTATGAAAAACATTTTCCATCCCTTCTCTCACTTCCTGCCAAGCCTGTTGGACAGGAAGTAAAGAGGAATGAGACATTTAAAAAAAAAAAAAAAAAAAAAAAAGAGCAAGAACTTTTTTTTACTGCCCATTGAGGTTGCTCCATCAGTTCATTGATGGACCAAGAGTGAAGCTTAAGCTGCAAAAGGTTGCTGAGTCTGGTCCTTCTTACACTACACCAAAATGGTTTCTGTAAAGAAACTGAAGTAAAATGTCTCTGATCAGAAGTAGATGTCCAATTTTTATGTTCACTTCTAATTTCAAGATTTATCTACACCTAAACCTACTATGGCAATGCTCCATTTTGTGATATGGAACTACTCCATTTTTATTTTTTTTAGAGAAAGCTTGATGTTGGGGTCCAGCAATAGTGTTAGAAATGCCATATATATATATATATATATAGCCCTACAGAACATACATACAGTGCACAGTCCACATGGGATTTGCTGCTTAAGATGGGAAATTTTTATTATCTGAAAAAAGACAGTTTTAATCATAGCTGCTAAAAATGTATAAACACTGCCATCTACTGGCTGCTGTAGTTGTACAAAATACAAATGAACATTTTATTCCAACACCCCCACTCAACAATTACTCTTTATATTAGTCCCGTTTTGGATCTCAGTACTATAAATATATTTCTTGTAAGCGGTTTTGTGAAATGCTCTGATCCACTTTTGTTTCTCATGAGTTGGAAGTCTTTGCATCTCATCCCATGAATCTTGCTCTGGTTTTAATGCTACAAGATCAACATTTGCCGTTTGCCTGGGATGCCTTTATTGCTTCTGGTGAATTTCCTGATTGAAGCCTTTTGTGGCCTTGTTTCTTCTTTTTCAGTATTTGGATTGTCTGCAATAATTTTTATTTCTGTGTCACTTTGTTGTTTATCTTCACATGACACTAATGTGGAATTTCCCTCAGTTTGAAGCGTTTGTGTTAGTTCATCAAATTTTGAACACACTGAAGTTTCATTGACAATTACACTTCTACTGATGATTACCTTGTTAGTGTCTGGTGTACAATTCTGTGTCCATTTTGAGATTCACTGTACCCCACAAGTACACCTTTCTTTGCGCAAGCAGGAAAACAGGATATTTAATTATACAGAGAAATGACAAAGTTTATCATAGAGCAGCTACAAAGTTTTAAACACTGCCATCTAGTGGCTGAAGAATATATCTGTAGTTGTTGTACAAAATACATAAACAATGTATTCCAACAATCGCACTTGGTGGTAGTGCCCCAGAATAAGAAAGTTTTGGAAAGGGATGTTTTTCATGCTCCATTGAGTTACTGGGCTACAAATACAGCAACCACCTCAAATAGCCTTACTCAAATATGAACATTCCCCAAAGCTCAGAAAGGTTGATATTTTTTGTTTTGTTTGTAAGCCACGATAACCATTGCCAGAGTTTGGAAAAAGCCGTCCTTATCCCTCGTTCAGGCCAAGCATAAGATTTTGTGAATTATGATTCATGAGAATATTGCTGGGATAATCAATGACACCACAAAACAGTTTGAAAAAAACATGGGCTTAATACAATACAAACTTGTACATGTCCAACTGTAATCTTGGGTGGATGTGGACTCTGCTCCAGGTGGAAATCTCCTTGGTACGAGCGACACGCTAGATGGGCAGATGAGCTGCTTACCCCATCACAGCCGGTTTTTGGCCCTACTTGTGTACAAGGTTGCAAGTTTTTAAAAGGAACTTCTGCTTGGAGAAAGATAGGATTGGTAATTTCTGAAAATGCTAGCTGTTTGACTGTCATGTTAATCCATTGGATTCATTTCTACCGAGTCACTGACCTAAATCAACTATCCAGTTTTGGTCCAAGGTTGTTTTGCATCCGGAGTCAGCCATACAGCTTGTATTTTAATAAGTAGATCAGAAATGGCAGTTATTAAAAGACCTGTCAAATTTTAATAAAAACGTCAGCCCACCTAACTTAAGCTGGCCATAAATGGATCAAAATTCGGCCAGTTCAGCAGGGACCAGCCAAATTTTGATCCATCTATGACTGTTCACGTTCATGTCGGTTTAATGATCGGCTTCTCATGAAAGGGCTTGTATGAAAATTCTTGTCCAAGCAGCACTGATCAGTTTATTCTGACAGCGGAAGCGTTCCTGCTGTCAGAATGCAATACCACAGCAGGGAGGATTCCTCTATCCACCTGGCTTGTATGCATGGTGGAATCCATTAAAAATTTTTTTCGATTAGCCCTCTGGTTGATCAGGAAAACTGATCCATGAATGGCCAGCAATAAACAAACCCAGAATCTCTGAGTGCCTACTGCCTCAGGGCACAGCTCTATTTAAGTGTATAATGGGTCAATGCACAGGCACAATTAGCATTAAAGAATCTTTTGACCTAGAGCAGGTAAGTATACAACAGGAGAAGCCACAGCTGTCATTATGAGCGAAGTAAGAAGCTGAGAGGGGGTTACAACTTACCAGTGGCAAGATACTCTTTTAGATGCATTTTCTGAGCTGTTAGAAAGCCTCTGCTTCATGAATGGTGGGCATTATTTAGCCGTAATAATAAACGGCGCCATCATTCAGATACATTGGATATAAGTACAGGGCATGGAGTTATGCTTCTACTATGCTCGCATCAAAACTTCTTTCTCAATGAAAACATTTTTGTTTCTCCGTAAAGTTGAATGAAACATGTCATTTATATAGCCATTACCTGTAGGGATTCAATTTACAAGCCAAAAGGCTGCTGAACTCCCTTTATGATCATATAGGTTTTTATAGCCTTCTGACAGCAAGAATAGAATAAGACTTTTCATCATTGGTTAAAAGCAACTAGTTACTAGTATCTATTCAGTCATTAAAAGAGAAGTATAGGGTTTTTTTTTTTTTTTTTCCAGAATCGCTTACCTAAGTTTACACTTACATTGGTCTGATGCTACATCTGTCCCCCACCGGCTCGAACAATGAGAGCCGAGTGATTAAACACCACCGATCGCTCGGTTCTCAGAGCTCCCTGAGTTGAGAGTTCTGAGAACCGAGGCTTGTTTACTAAGTTTTGCATTAAAAGAACCTTTGCCTTTCTAGGAAACACAAATTGGATGTCAGATCTAAAATGGCTGATGCCGTTACAAAAAAGCAGATAATATACATAGTTACATAGTAGGCGAGGTTGAAAAAAGACACAAGTCCAACCTATGTGTGTGATTTTATGTCAGTATTACATTGTATATCCATGTATGTTGTGGTCGTTCAGGTGCTTATCTAATTGTTTTGTTTTTTTTAATTACTGATGCTCCCCGCTGAAACCACTGCCTGTGGAAGAGAATTCCACATCCTAACCGCTCTTATGCCACGTACACACGATCGGACATTCCGACAACAAAACAGTGGATTTTTTTACGACGGATGTTCGCTCAAACTTGTCTTGCATACACACGGTCACACAAATGTTGTCTGAAATTGCGAACGTCAAGAACGCCGTGACGTGCAACACTATGATGAGCCGAGAAAAATGAAGTTCAATGATTCCGAGCATGCATCGAATTGATTCCGAGCATGCGTAGAATTTTTCTGCGTGGAATCGTGTACACACAGTCGGAATTTCCGACAACAACTTTTGTTGTCGGAACAATTGAGAACCAGCTCTCAAATTTTTGTTGTCGGAAATTCTGACAGCAAATGTCCGATGGAGCATACACCACGGTCGGATTTTCCGACAACAAGCTCACATCGAACATTTGTTGTCGGAAATTCCGACCATGTGTACGCGGCATTACAGTAAAGAATTTTGTGGAAAAGTTTTATTCCTATTGTGGGGTCAACAATATGGTAGTTGTACACTGAAATCATATCCCCTCTCAAGCGTCTCCTCTCCAGAGAGAACAAGTTCAGTGCTCGTAACCTTTCCTCATAACTAAGGTCCTCCAGTCCCTTTATTAGTTTTGTTGCCCTTCTCTGGACTCTCTCCAGTTCCAGTACATCCTTTCTGAGGACTGGTGCCCAGAACTAGACAGCATACTCCAGGTGCGGCCATACCAGAGTCTTGTAGAGTGGGAGAATTATTGTTTTAGCTCTGGAGTTAATCCCCTTTTTAATGCATGTCAATATTCTGTTTGCCTTGCTTGCAGCAGCTTGGCATTGCATGTCATTGCTGAGCCTGTCATCTATTAGGACCCCCAGGTCCTTTTCCATCTTAGATTCCCCCAGAAGTTCTTCCCCCAGTGAGTAGATTGCATTCATATTTTTGCCACCCTAATGCATTATTTTACATTTTTATACATTAAACCTAATTTGCCATGTAGTTGCCCACGCCATTGTTCAGATCTTTTTTCAAGGTTTCCACATCCTGCGGAGAAGTTATTGCCCTGCTTAGCTTAGTATCATCCGCAAATGATGAGGTGATTATTATATATAATCATCTGTAATTTCCCTACAAGCCCTGGACAGAAAGATATAATGAAGATTGACAGTCCTTCAACTGTTAAAACTTATAACTTTGTCTCTGCTAAAATGGGGAAAATAAAATATTTTTCTGTGTTGCCCAGTGCCAGTATTCTACTATATCCATTATTCAATACCCCCATGTGTCTACTTTTTACTTTCAATTAATTTTTATTGAGATTTTCCCAGAAATACAAGTATAACCTGAACAGGTATATGAATACAGCCAGTGTATTAAAGAATTCCAATTACGTGTTTACTTTTCATAGAGGTGTCCTTTACAGACAACAGAGCATCAGATAATAAACCTAAAAATGTTAGCTTCAAGAGCAAAAACAGTTCAGTAACTCAAAGCCTGAGACACAGAAACAGGAAGTAAAACACACATGAGATGACCTAATAATTAGGAAAATGGCACTTCAATAAAAAAAAGTAAAGAAATGTGATTTAAAAAAAAAAAGCACAAGCCCTGTTTTTTATTTTGTATAGAGTGAGGGAGAGCTATAACATCTGTCAATTTGTTTGCAGTCTGTGTCCCATTGGGGAGATTTCCCTTCACTTACTGTACTTGTCCCATAGCCACAACAGGATGTAAGAGGAAATCTCTACAAAGAGAGAGAAATCCCTGGTTATCGCCAGAGGATATCAGAACTAGTATGCCCATCAAAGGATTTCCCCTCTATTACTGTGTAGCAATACCCCCGTAGCGGCCGCTGGTTTAATTTGGGCCTTGCACGTTACCTCACTGTTCCGTATGCTCGTCTCAGGGGTTCTCCTTGAAGAGTTGTCCAGAAGAAGTTTGCACCAACACAAAAGTCTCTTTCAAGGGTTTCAAAGTTTCCAACAGAGGGGATGAAGGGATGGGGAGGACTCAGGTACCTTAGTTGTGAATCATAAGAATTTTCCTAGATCCAGAGGAACAACTGTCTCCACACTGGACTCAGCAAACACCGGATAGGCCCAATCTCACTGACCTAGCAACTGATGTACATCTCGATCACGTATAGTCTGCCACAAACTTTTTTTTTTTTTTTTTTAAAGATGGTTTGTCTTAAACCTAATAAAAAATAACAAACCAACAAACAGAAAGAAACATACAAAAAAACAACAACAATACCACCAGACAACCTGGTCATAAACATTACGCAATACACTCAAACATAGAAAAATAAACTGACATTGGTGCAAAATATAAAAGTAGGCACAATGGTAAAAGGCTCAGGTATAATACCGGGATATAGCAAAAGCGGAGGTCCAGACATTAGAGATCCCTGAGGCACGGCCCATCAATGGTCAAGCAAGAGTAGTACAATCAGTGCTGGGAGAGGGTTAGCGGACTAGCCAACCATCTACCCCAAATTTCGTGGAAGGTTTTGTTCCGTTTCCGGAGTTGAAAAGTAAGTTTATACAGTGGGATAGCGTCATTAATACGTTTTAACCAGAGGGATTTCAGAGAGGTCTGTGCGCCCTTCCAGGACAGTAAAATAGCTTTTTTAACATAGAAGAGTATACGGAGCAGTCTCTTGGCATGTGATGATAGGCAGTTCTTGGGTTGGATTATGTTTGGGAGGCCTAGCACCGATGAGATGAAAGCACCCACTTCTTCCCAGAAGTCCCGGACTACCGGGCATGACCAGAAGCAGTGAAAGAAATCAGCCTCTTGGCCACAGCCACGGAAACAGGCAGCCAAGGGCAGGAGACCCATCTTGTGTAACCTAGCCGGTGTGAGGTGGGTTTGATGAAAAATTTTGACCTGTATGATGCAGTCCCGAGAAGCAATAACAGAGGTTTTATACGCATCATTAAATTCTGACCAGTCCTCGTCTACCAGGGAGATGTCCAGAGAGGTCCATTTTACCTGAGCTTTGTGAAACCTGGGGTTAAAGTCAGTCATTAGGGCTGTATAATAGGTGGAGACAAGTTTAGTGGGATCTGGCTGTCTGAGCAGTTTTTCCAACGGGGGCAGGTCAGTGGAATCATCCAGGGAGCCAAACTGGGCACGAATAGCGTGCCTGAGCTGGTAGTAATAAAATAGGTACGATCTTGGTAGATCGAAGTCTAAACGTAGCTGAAAAAAAGATTTAAAGCCCTGAGCGTTGTACAGGTGGCATAAATATTTAACCCCCTTGGAGTACCAGCGATTGGGATCGGGAAGGGAGTATAGTTCCTGCAGATTAGGGTTAAACCACAGGGGGTTGTTGGGAGATTTCAGGCAGTTGTGTCTGGATACATTTGTGACAATATAACGGAAAGAGGAAAGGGAAGTGGCAAGTAGGGAGGTTTCGGGGTGATCGGGGATCTGGCCTCTGTAGATAATATTATGTAGGGTTTCCAGGGAAGATGCGATGGCTCCCTCCGTGGAGGTACAGGCATTGGCCGGAACCAGGCACAGCAAATTGTGGATGTGCACCAACTGGGATGCCAAATAATATAGAAAGATGTTGGAAAATGCCAGGCCTGCCAAGTGCGCTGGCAACCGTAGTGTTTCAAGTGCTACCTTGGGGGAGCCACCCTTCCACAGGAAAGTAGTACATATTGAATCTATGCGTTTAAAAATAGATTTAGGTATTTTACAAGGGGAATCGGCAAGGATATAGAGTAATCTCGGTAGGTAGATCATTTTGATGACATTGGACCTCCCCATAAGATCCAGAGGCAGATCCATCCACTGCTTGGTCTGCTCCTGAAGGCGGACCAATAGAGGATCTAAGTTATTGGCGACATATGAAGATAAAGGGGTCTGCACCAGAACCCCAAGGTACCTAAAGGAGGATACCACTTGAAGCTTGGAATCCGGGTGAATCAGGGGAGGCTCAGCCACGTCTAAGAGGAAAAGACTAGACTTATCCCAATTCATCCAGAAGCCAGAATAGTCTCCAAAGGTATTAATCTCCACCAACAGGGCCCGAAGTGAGTCATTGGTATCAGCCAGATACACCAATGTGTCATCCGCATAAAGTGAAATGCGCTCCTCTATATTAGCAATTGGGAGTCCTTTAATCGAGAGGGAGGAGCGAATGCGAACCTTAAGCGGCTCCATGGCCAGGGCAAACAAGATGGGTGACAATTGCCACCCCTGTCGTGTGCCCCTAGTAATCAGAAAGGGGTCAGTGATAGAGGAATTAACCCGCACCCGAGCTATCGGGGAGGTGTAAAGGAGTTTTATCCACGCTACAACACGGGTGCCAAAGCCATACATCTGTAACACCCGAAACAGATATGGCCATTCTACACTGTCGAATGCCTTGCAAGTGTCCAAAGACACAATAGCACGAGTGGGAGGACAGTCATGTGGTTATTGCAGGTTGTGAAACAGCCTGCGGATATTCATTCTGGTGGACCTGCCGGGGATAAAGCCCCCTTGGTCACTATTGACCAAGGACGTGACTACAGTGTTCAAACGGTTTGCTAATAATTTGGCCAGTATCTTAATGTCCACAATAATAAGAGAAATTGGACGGTAAGATTCGCATTTAAGTGGGTCCTTACGGGGTTTTAATAGAAGTACAATCAAAGCCGCTCACATTGTTGGGGGGAGGATCCCGACATCTAGAGCTTTGTTATAGGTTCGCAAAAGAAAGGGGCACAAAAGGTCTTTAAATTGTGAATACCATTCAGTCGGGAAACCGCCTAGGCCAGAGTCTTATGTGCAGGCATTTGTGAAATGGCTTCAGCAATTTCCTCAACCGAGATAGGTGCATCCAGCACATCACGCCCCTCCGTTGACAAGGAAGAGAGAGAGATATGTCAGCCAAGTAGTCATTCAATTGGGAGTCATCGTAGTCAACCCTAGAGGTATACGGGTCTTTGTAAAAGCATAAAAAGAAGTCTAGGATATCCCCTGGGTTGTCACTGATGGGGCCTTGAGCAGTAAGGATACGTGGGATGGAAATGGGAGAATGGTCAGGTCTAGTCAGATATGCCAAGAGACGTCCGGCTTTATTACCATGTTCAAACGATTTGTGTGTGGCATGCAACATGCGTTTTTGCGTCAGATCCCTGCGGCTCTGTAACCATGCCCTCCCTTGTGTCGGAGGCAGGGTTAGAGGCATAAGCAGACTCAGCACGTACCATAACAGTCTCAAGTTCTTCTGTAAGCATCCGGTTATTTTTGCGCAAGACCCCAGTGATGGACATGAAAGTGCCCCTCAGAGTTGTCTTAAACACGTCCCATTCAGTGGATGGGTCTACTTTTCCCAGATTATCCCTCCAATAGTTTGTGATGCCTGTCTTGCATTCTCCCTGCACCATCTCGTCCTCTAACCAGTAGGAGTTCAGGCGCCAAATGGCAGGCCCCGAACCTGGGAGGAGGAGATCCACAGAGAGAGGGGCATGATCAAAAACCCCTCTAGGCAGATATGAAATGGCAGAGGAGACAACAGGGAGGGTCTCAGCCGGAGCAAACACCATATCCAGTCTGGACATGGTGTGGAAAGAATCTGAGTGGCAGGAAAAGTGGCATACATCCGGATGTTTCATTCGCCACACCTCTGTAAGGCCATGAACCTGTGCCCAGTCTAGAAAAGAGGGAAAGGGTCTAACTCCACCACCCAGGCGGTCCATAGTTGGATCTAATATAGCATTAAAGTCCCCCACATAAAGTAAGGGGCCAGGGGGGTCTAGTCAGCAGCTGAAGTCACAGTCTAGGGAGTACCTCCACCGAAAACGGGGGGGGGGACATAAATGTTCACCAGGATAAAGGTCACAGTAGAAATTTGCAAAGTAAGAACAATAAACCACCCGTCCGGGTCAGTTTTAACTTGTACCGTCTCAGCCGGGAGAGATTTGGCTAGAAGGATGGAAACCCCCCATGAGTAATTAGTATGAGTGGCATGATAGGAGTTAGACAACCACAGGCGTTTTAGGGCCCTTGTTTTAGAGCCTGTAAGGTGAGTCTCTTAGAGGCAGATGATGTGAGGGCGACATTTTTTTTAATACTGAAAAGACCAGAGATCTCTTCTGGAGTGCATTCAGACCTCTAGTATTCCAGGAGACTATCCTTAGGGGCTTTGCCACTGTAAAACATACAGTAGTAAATAAGCACAGAGTAACATGCATACAAGAATATAAACCTTACAGTTAGAACACATCCCTAGGACACACTTAACCCCTTCAGCGCCCCCTCCTGGTTAACCCCTTCACTGCCAGTCACATTAACACAGTAATAAGTGCATATGTATAGCACTGATCGCTGTGTAAATGTGAATGGTCCCAAAATAGTGCCAAAAGTGTCCGATATGTCCGCCATAATGTCGCAGTCACGATAAAATCGCTGATCGCCGCCATTACTAGTAAAAAAAAAAAATTATAAAAATGCCATAAAACTATCCCCTATTTTGTAGACGCAATAACTTTTGCGCAAACCAATCAAACGCTTATTGCGATTTTTTTTACCAAAAATATGTAGAAGAATACGTATCGGCCTAAACTGAGGAAAATAATTTTTTATAACTTTTTTGGGGATATTTATTATAGCAAAAAGTTAAAAATATTGCTTTTTTTTCAAAATTGCCGCAATTTTTTTGTTTATAGCACAAAAAATAAAAAACCACAGGAGGTGATCAAATACCACCGAAAGAAAGCTCTATTTGTGGGGAAAAAAGGATGTCAATTTTGTTTGAGAGCCACGTCGCACGACCGCGCAATTGTCAGTTAAAGCAATGCAGTGCCAAATCGCAAAAAGTGCTCTGGTCTTTGGCCAGCCAAATTGTCCAGGCTTAAGTGGTTAATAAATGGTAAAAAAAAAAAAAAAAACGAGTCTTAACACCGTTGTAAACAGGAAGAAAAGTCCCCAAGTCTGTCTTGGTGATAAAGCCATTTATTTTAACAAAACACTGAGAAAAGAGCCAGGAAGTTGTCATAAACCTTTTTCCTGGGCAGACACAGTAGGAAACAGAAACACAATTCTCTAGAGACAGCTAAAATCATTAGCAATGTCTGATGAGGGGGATTTAAGACAGCCATAAACGGTTCGACTCTTCAACGGTTCAGCAGGGACTGGCCGATATTCCAACCACGTATGGACAGGCTTATTGTACCCAAGTCAATCCATTAATCGACTTGGGTACAACCAGCATGTTGGATTTTTAGGATGCGATTATAGCCAGCGGCTAAAGCCATTAACAATAATCACTGTGTTCACCTGGCAAGGAAAGCCTTCAGAAAAACTTGCGTGTTTAGTACATGCACATTTCTGGATGCTCTGTCTGATAATGATGTGGAGGATATGTTTAGAATGAACGGCCAGGGGATCCTTGGTGTTTATAACCTAATTTCAGAGGATATTGAGCACCTGGCAAGGAGAGGGCATGCCATTCCAGATACTGTAAAACTACTTGCAGTGTTCAATTACCTGAACATTGAAAGTGATCATTTTGAGCCCTCCACATTATTGAAAAAAAGTAGCCCTAGCTTATATCGGTTCCTGAACCGTTTTGAGGGCCATAAAGAGGCAGGGGAATATAATTTTTTATTTTTTTTTCCAATAAATTTATTAGGGTTTTTCATGTTAACATAGAGAAGAACAGCATGACATAAGTGTCACTATAAACAATTTCCTCAAAAGAGTAAGTAGAACGCATATGACAGACAACATTGTGCACCTTTTGTGTGTACAGAGAACAGGGTTCATATTGTAAAACTATTCACTTACATCCAAGTGAAAGAAAAGAGCCTTAGCAAAGTTACACATTTTGTTCATGAAGTATGTATATACAGGACAGAGCTGACGTCGTGTTAGGATATTACCACGTATGGTATTGGAGTGATAACATACTAGTAAGTGATAGTCAAGTCATGGTCTCTTATAGGAGATCAAGGGGGCACCTAGGGATTGGGTGGAAAGAGGGGAGGGATATTTGAAAGGTATAGAAGTAAAAGAGTTATAGAGGAGTCAAAAGAGTAAGAGAGCCCAACACCTGCAGGGCAAGAGAAAGTCACGTTATGACAAGGAGGCAAAGGAGTAGGTGTGAGTACCTTACTGTATCCTGTGTTGCTGCAGATTTGTAAGCTGCACATACATTATGCGAATGAATCTCCCATTCGACCACATCCCAAACGTGCTCTATTGGATTGAGTTCTGGTGACTGTGGAGGCCATTGGATTACAGTGAACTCATTGTCATGTTCAAGAAACCAGTAGTGAGATGATTCGAGCTTTGTGACATGGTGCATTATCCTGCTGGAAGTAGCCATCAGAAGATGGGTACACTGTAGTCATAAAGGGATGGACATGGTCAGCAACAATATTCAGGTAGGCCGTGGCGTTTAAACGATGCTCAATTGGTGCTAAGGGGCCCAAAGTGTCCCAAGAAAATATTCCCCACACCATTACACCACCACCACCCCCAGCCTGAACCAATGCCACAAGGCAGGGTGGATCCATGCTTTCATGTTGTTTATGCCAAATTCTGACCAAACCATCTGAATGTCGCAGCTGAAATCGAGACTCATCAGACCAGGCAACATTTTTCCAATCTTTAATTGTTCAATTTTGGTGAGCCTGTGCGAATTGTAGCCTCAGTTTCCTGTTCTTAGCTGACAGAAGTGGCACCCGGTGTGGTCTTCTGCTGCTGTAGACCATATGCTTCAAGGTTGGATGTGTTGTGCGTTCAGAGATGGTATTCTGCATACTTTGGTTTTAACAAGTGATTATTTGGAGTTCCTGTTGCCTTTCAATAATCTCAAACCAGCCTGCCTATTCTCCTCTGACCTCAACAAGGAATTTGTGTGCACACAACTGCCACTCACTGGATATCTTCTCTTTTTCTGACTATACTCTGTAAAATTTTTCCTGGCAGTTGTGTCTGAAATTTTAGTTGGTCTACCTGACCGTGGTTTGGTTTCAACAGAACCCCTCATTTTCCACTTCTTGATTAGCATTTGAACACTGCTGATTGGCATTCTCAATTCCTTGGATATCTTATTATATCCCTTTCCGGTTTTATACACTAACCATAATTGAAAGAAAAGTTTTTGTGTTATCATGCATATTCTCTGTAAAATGGCCAAGAAATCATAAATTATGAAAGGGTATGTAAACATATATATATATATATACACATCACCAAAAACCAATGTGCAATATATAAAAATACAATATCACTAGTACAGGTGTATAAATTCTCAGAAAACAATACATAACACTACATTATAAATTAAAACAATCAGCGCCAAAAATTGCTATAAATATCATGCTGCTAAATACTAGTGTTAATAATCTATAATAAACATGCACAGCTGCTAGACATTCTAAGTGATACACCATACTGTTTGCAAAAATTAAAGTGAATAAATGTAGCGCTATGTGTATAAACCTATTAATATCTAATAAAATAAAAGTGCATATAATCATGAATCATAATGATAAATAGTCCACAAATTGAATTGAATAAAATAGGATTTTTAATAACAGCTTACCTGTAAAATCCTTTTATTGGAGTACATCACGGGACACAGAGGCTTAATCATTACATAATGGGTTGTATCACACCTTCAGGTGCTGGACACTGGTGTAATCAACTAGACAGGAAGTTTCCTCCCTATTATAACCCCTCCCATACTGGGAGCTCCTCAGTTTTTGTGGCAAGCAATAAGTGTCCCAATATCCCCAAATAAGAGGGGCGGGCGCTCTGTGTCCCATGATGTACCCAAAGAAAAGGATTTTACAGGTAAGCCGTTATTAAAAATCCTATTTTCTTTTACGTACATCACCGGACACAGAGGCTTGATCATTACATAATGGGACGTCCCAGAGCAATGCTCAACTTGAGGGGAGGGAGACACAAATAACGCAGACCACTATCAGATGTGAGGACCTATACTGCCGCCTGCAGCATACTGCGCTAAAAAGTAACATCCTCTAACCGTCTTACATTCACCTGATAAAAATTAGTGAACGCAAGCATCGACTACCAAGTTGCCGCCTAGCAAATCTGCGCCATAAAGGCTTGGTAATGCACTGCGCAAGAAGCGCTTACTGTTCTGGTAGAGTGCATACTAAAAGAAACAGGGGGAACCCTCTTAACCATAAGCCTGAACATCCTGATGAATCAACATTGAAACAATTGATTTAGATGCTGCCTGCTCGTTCCGGAGCCTCCTGGTAGCGCAACAACATCAGTTTTCCGTATCTGAGCAACCGTTTCAGATACAGTAGGCCTTGACTGCTCTCAGTATAACAAGAGAGTAACCATTTTAACAGCTGATTAGAACGCTGACTACCCCTTTCTAGGGTCTTCTGGCAGCATAACAAAACATCAGGTTTCGTGTATCTGAACCTTCAGACCTCGAATGTTCTCATCTATATTTAGAGAGAAGTAATAATTTTCCTTCCGTAACCAAGTTTCTGGAAAAAAAGGGGAACGTAAGAAGTGTTTAGATTAAAAGAGAAACTAGATCCTTTTGAGAAAAAAAGAAGGCTGGGTGAGGATTCAACAACACCCTAATAATAAGTATGGCTCTTTACAAAGAAAGTTGCCAATACTGAAATACTCTTGTGGAGGCTACTGCAACTAAGAACACCAACTCTCCTGAAGGAGGATGAAGGGAAATATGGTGTATTGGCCCAAGGAGCTGTCCCTGCAAGCCGATAAAACCAGACTCAACTCCCCCCGGGCACAAAGGCAAACTAAATGGCGGACTTATACGCGTTACCCCTTGTAGAAAGGCCCGGATCAAAGAGTGCAAAGCCAGCGACCCTGAAAACAAGGCTGAGAATCGACTCTTGATGGAACTTAAGGCTAGCTCTATCCCTTCACTAGTGTAGGAAGGTAAGAATTCTACCTATGACATACTTTCGAGGATGCCATCCCTTGGTTTCACATCAGGAATATGGACCATCCAGATCCTATAACACATGGTTCTGGAGGCCCGCTCTCCTGTGTGAATCAGGGTAATAGTCCCTGATTCTGAAATCCGTGATCCTCAAGAATGCGGGCTAAACCAAGTTAAACCATTAATTCCCATGTTTGCAAGATAGGATTGGAATACCGGCCCTCGCAAAGTAGGTCTGGACAAAATGTAGAGGACCCTGGGTCCTCCCCTACCACCCTTGCGATCCCTGCACAGTAAGGTCATCTGGGTCATGCCGGAATTATTAGGCCGGCTTCCATTCCCCTCCGATGTAGCATAGAGGCCGTGGTAGTTGCGGCACTGGGGAAGAGAACGCACAAACCAGCATCTTGTCCCGAATGCAAGTGGATCCTTTGTCCTAGACATAAAGCTGTCCAACTTCTTGTTGAAACTGTACGCCCATAAATCTTTTACGCGGGGCAGCCCTTCTCTGGCTTCTGACCAGAAAAGATCAGGGAGTAGAGGCCATACACCTGGAAATAATTGTTGACGGTTCCAGAGAACCGCCTGCCAGTTCTCCATTTCATGAAATGAAGACTGACGACCGGCAAGGCACAAGCTCCTCTGCCCAAGCCAGACTATGTCTCTGGCTGCATGACTTCTAGTACCTCCTTGGTAAACAAAGTCAACCACTGATGTGGCATTGTCGGATTGTACTGACAGAACAAACCTGCAACCTAAAACGCCCAGGCGATTAAGCCAGACGTGCCATCCAAAGCTTTCGACCCTTAATGGCTAGAAAGTTGACAGACAAGGCTCTCTTGGAGCTAAACCACCTCCCCTGGGCAGTGGTCTCTTCTAGGACTGGTCTCCATCCCTAGAGGCCAGTCTTCGTAGCCACTACCTCTCAGGTAACCGGCCTGACAGATCTTCCTTTTTGCCAAACTTTTGGTTTAGAACTACCAACTGAGACTTCAGCATATCCGTGGAACCAGACCCTTTGGATAATGCCAGGTTAAGATCAAGTCGCCTAGAATGAAACTGAGCATAGGGAACTAATTGAATGAAGCCACCATCCCTAGCACCTTAAGCAAAAGGTGAATATAAGGAACTCTTCCTTGCCTTGACCACATAGACCAGCTTTCTTATAGCGCTGACTTTGTCTAAAGCAAGAAAAAAAAAAAAAAAACAAACACTCTCCTTTTTGGGCTATGTCCCAAACGCTCCAAGCGCCTTATCGAACGTATGAATGGACCCTTAGACTGGGATCGTACCCTAGGAGTTCCAGATACCATGCTGGACATACTTCGGTCCAACCATGCTACTGACTGATTTATCAGCAGCAGATTGTCTCAGTATGCCATAGCTGCTATACCCTGGGCCTTTAGTCCTGCTAGAGGCGGGGCTCTAGCACCTTGTAAACCCGGGCATGGTGGCTAACCCAAAGGGCAAGACCACCAACTGGAAGAGGTGCTGTTCCTCCACGAACGCAGACAACCTCTTGCAGTCCCATGTAAATAAACACAAATGGCTCCCCATATGTGTAAGTGGCAAGTGTTGAAGCTAAATGCTTCTATGGAAGCATGAACTTGTACAAATATGTTTTAGGCCAAAACATAAAAAATATATATCAATCACGTGTGCTATGGAACGGGTATCTTGCGAGCAAGCATGCGTTTATGAACGTGTTTATGCAACATCACATATCATGTATCCATGCAGACACGTATTCTTATGCGAACATAAGGAATCCTGTATAAATTAAGGACTACTTAAATTATCATGCCTTATTATGGAACCATGCAAAATCAAGGCGATCATGCAACTTATATGTGATTCAGCATCTTGATGCGATCAAACATTTAATGCATCTTAAGCACTAGTGTGCGGACAAGCACCCTTGCACAAAGATTCTTGAGTGATCAGGCACCCTTGTGCGATTCAGCATCTTTTATGCAATCAAGCATTTTTATGCGATTTTAGGCATGTCTGTAAAACAAGCCTGTTTGTGCGATTAAGTACTCTTGGGTAACCAAGGGCTTTGTGAGATCAAGCACCTTTGTGCGACCCCGCATCTTTATGCAATCAAGCATCTTTATGCGACTATGTAAAAAACATGTAAATTCATACAAACAGAAACATGTATCTTTATGTGATCAACACTAAACACATTCTGTTACTTGTTTTTACCCCATATGCATCTTGCACATTCCAAACTCATGTATTTTATGCAAACATGTGGACTGGTAAAGAGGAAACGTGCATTTCCACAATCATGCGATTTAGCTGTTGTGCGTTTAGCAACAATGTGCACCAGCAACTGTGCATCCCAGCAGCTTTTGCGTTTGTGGAAACAGGCCTCTTCGAGCGACTTAAGCACTTTAATATGACCAAGCATCCTCATGCGATTATGTAACGATATGTCAATCCATCAACCGCAAACCTGTATCTTATGCCAACATGTGGGCTGGTAAAAAGAGGAAGTTATCCTCCGCAAACGTGCATTTCCACAAACATGCGATTTAGCTCAACAATGTGCACCAGCAACTGTGCACCCCAGCAGTTTGCTGTGGAGGTTTTCTAGCAACCTATACTCCTCGGCTAAAATTTTTAGGAGGACAAAAAAAAACAGCTTATGCGGGTGCCCAACCAGCAGAAATAAACTGTTGCAGTAATGGATGGAGTGGGAAGGTACAAGCAACCTATGGGAATTTTTTTATTTTTTTAAAACCCCAAAGGAGGAGACAGAGACTTCGGCCATTTAGGCTGAGGGTGTTATATGCAGCATGTATCTCTTAAAAAGAATGCAGCTGCAACTTCAGAGCTTGCGAGGCTTCTGATACCTCCGCCTCATCAGCTGCACCTGTTCCCTGTCCTCCGACGGTGAACTTTCATCCTCTTGTTTGAGGACTTAGAGCAGGGGAAGGGGCACACCCCAGTTCTGCTCTTTGTGAGGAGGCTGCGATTATAGCAGGTAACCTCTTTATAGACCAACAAATGCAAAACAAAAAAAAAAAGTTTAAAACGACATATGCAAAGTGGCTGCAAGGTTGGGGGAGGCTGCAATGCCTGACAGGGCCGATGGCTTAACCTGTGCAGCTGCCTCAAGCCTCCCAGAGGAGGATGGTATCATGCAGGCATGATCCTGCCCCTGAACTCTTTTTTTTTTACAGGGAGACATAGTCCTAAGCTAAAAAAGCAGAGGAACTTAACACAGGTGCATCAACAGCTGAACTTAGTCTAGCAATTAACAATGCCTGCTAATCTGCACAGCTTGATGCTGAGTAGGCGTCTTAGTTAGTCTGTATCCAACACACAGGAGGTGCTTACATGCCCAAGGCTACTGAGTCCCTCTGGCTTTACAGAGCTCTGGCGTCTGGGGTTTCTTTGAAGGGCCGCCCTGCGCCTGCACTGTAAGCCGGCGTGCAACCCATCCCCCCCCTGTTTACCCGCCGTTCTGGCTTCAAAAGCGCACCTCCCTATCACGCACATAGGGAAATGGTGGCGGGGGGAGAGAGATACCCCAAGGAGCGCCGTGGACCCCGACTACGAGGGACCCCCCACACAACTGTGGCAGAGCCTAAAGCGGAGGAAGTGAGCCGCTCAACAGACCAGCTGACACTGAGCTTTCGTTCCTGGAGAGCTTGGTAAGTAAAACACCAGGTAGTCTTTTTACTCCCTCTAGTGGCGGAAAACAGATAAGACATGCAGCTACTCATGGAAGATAATCCTTAAGGTATTTACCTAGGATTGTCTTCACTTACTTATCCCCGCCGCAGGAAACAGACAGATCCAGCCTTCACCCATCATGGCGGGTAGTGTTGTGCCAACCTTCAGGGATCTGGGTTCCTACTTAAAAGGAGGCTTCTTCCCTGGACCATGTAAAAGACTGTGCCAGAAACTTTTGCGCATCTTTGATATATTGCAAAGGTACTGGATCCCAGGGCCCAGTCCTCAAAGAGAGACATTACAGGCAAAACCTTGCTCTTCCTCGAGGCCCGGGTACCATCCTTTTTAGCGTTTTTTCTGGCTTTTTGGATGGATCTGGTTGTATTGCTCATTGACCCTTGGAGGGATCTTTCAGTAGAGCTTTCTTCTTAGCACATCTTTAACAATGACCAACACCATAGACACTGGTGAAAAAACTGAGGAGCTCCCAGTATGGGAGGGGTTATATAGGGAGGAAACTTCCTGTCTAGTTGATTACACCAGTGTCCAGCAGCTGTGTCTCGTGATGTACCAAAAATAAAGGCTCTTCTGATAATCAGTGTTTCAACGCTAATCCACCACTGTGATCGTTCGTCCTCAAAAGGAGTGCACACCACCACCGATAAAATTGCGCGCCCACCTCCCAGATGAGTTAAAACTCGTGAACAGATCTCCCCTCGAGTTCACACATCACAGTGGTGGATTAGCGTTGTGATCATAAGAAGAGCCTTTATTTATTCAATTAAATTTATGGACTATTTATCACTCATGTTATGATTTATGATTAAATGCACTTTTATTTTATTAGATATTAATAGGTTTATACACATAGCGCTACATTTATTCACTTTAATAACCCTACATTAACCACTTAAGACCCGGACCAATACGCAGCATAAGGACCAGGCCCCTTTTTGCAATTCGGCACTGCGTCGCTTTAACTGACAATTGCGCGGTCGTGCGACGTGGATCCCAAACAAAATTGGCGTCCTTTTTTTTCTCACAAATAGAGCTTTCTTTTGGTGGTATTTGATCACCTCTGCGGTTTTTATTTTTTGCGCTATAAACAAAAATAGAGCGACAATTTTGAAAAAAAAAATTCAATACTTTTTGCTATAATATCCCCAAAAAATATATAAAAAAAAAAAATTTCCCTCAGTTTAGGCCGATACGTATTCTTCTACATATTTTTGGTAAAAAAAAAAAAAAATCGCAATCGGCGTTTATTGATTGGTTTGCGCAAAAGTTATAGCGTTTACAAAATAGGGGGTAGTTTTATGGCATTTTTATAAATTTTTTTTTTTTACTAGTAATGGCGGCGATCAGCGATTTTTTTTTGTGATTGCGACCCACGGCTGGGCTCTTAAAGGGGACGTACCTGTAAGCCCATGTGCCCAGCCGTGCCATTTTGCCGACGTACATCGGCGTGCGGCGGTCCTCAAGCGGTTAAAGTGCAAGTCCCTTGTGCTGTAAAAAGAAACACAAAATGCATAAAAAAGGGTGTCCAGTATCAAAGTCCATATATTTCATTCCACAAAATATCGAGTCATACTGATAGAGCCATTGATAGATGTGCTCTTCAAATCGTGATTAAAATTCTTCAATAAAGTGCTATCACAACACCCTTTGTGCTCCACCACCAGCCTCACTAGATGAACTCACCAGAGCTAGTTGCGGGTCAGGTTAAAACACCACCTAAAGCGCTTTTTGCCTCAAAACCAATCCACATCCGCTGTTTTAAGGTTTCCACAAATATTTAGACCATCTGTGACCATAATGATATAAAGGAGGAAGAAAGAAGAAATCTCCATTGCATAAAATCGTTTTAAACCAATTTACTAAAATCACAAGTTAGAACCACTCACGTCACAGTGTCTCCACTGCACTTCGGGCACGAACCAAGCCGCTATTCACAAACGTCCTTGCCCCGCCCTACGTGGAAGCCACTTCTGCACCTTGAAGATGTCAATGACGAAAACGCATAGGACAGGCCAGGACGTTTGTCATCACCACGCACTGTGAAGATAGGTCTTGCGGCTTGGTTTAATCACGATTGAAGAGCACATCTATCAGTGGCTTTGTGGGACTTGATATTTATTATGGTGGCATGAAATATATGGACTTTGATAGTTGACACCCTTTTTTCTGCAACTTGTGTTTCTTTTTCAGCACAAGGCACTTGCACTTTAATGTAGTATAAGGGCCCTTTCACGCGATCCGTGTCCGTGTGCGGGCTCCGCTTTGCTCAGCGGGGATCGCTCCGTCGATCCCCGCCAAGCAGGCAGATAACAGGTCTGTCTCCGCACACTGTACAGGGACCGACCTGTCAGAGCGCCGCTCTCCCCTATGGGGGATCGGATGACGACGGTCCGTAGAGTCTGTTCTCATCCGATCTGATGACGGATGGAAAAGTAGGGTTTTCCTCCGCCACACTTTGGCAGATCGGGTCGGATGTCAGCGAACATGTCACCGCTGACATCCATGGCTCCATAGGGGTACATGGAGCATCCGTTCAGGTCCGCCTAAAAAACTGACAGGCGGACCTGAACGGTCCGTCCGTGTGAAAGAGCCCTTATGTATTATTTTCTATGAATTTATACATGTGCTTGTGATATTGTATTTTGATATATTGTACATTGTTTTTTGGTGATATATATATATATATATATATATCACACGCACAGCTGTGCTCATAAGTTTACATACCCTGGCACAATTTATGGTTTCTTGGCCATTTTATAGAGAATATGAATGATAACACAAAAACTTTTCTTTCACTCATGGTTAGTTTTTGGCTAAAGCCATTTATTATCAATCAACTGTGTTTACTCTTTTTAAATCATAATGGCAACAGAAACTACCCACCAAATGACCCTGATCAAAAGTTTACATACCCCAGTTCTTAATACCATGTATTGCCCCCTTTAACATCAATGACAGCTTGAAGTCTTTTGTGGATGAGGCTCTTTATCTTCTCAGATGGTAAAGCTGCCCATTCCTCTTGGTAAAAAGCCTCCAGTTCCTGTAAATTCTTGGGCTGTCTTGCATGAACTGCACGTTTGAGATCTCCCCAGAGTGGCTCAATGATATTGAGGTCAGAAGACTGAGATGGCCACTCCAGAACCTTCACTTTATTCTGCTGTAGCCAATGTCAGGTCGCCTTGGCCTTGTGTTTTGGATCATTGTCATGTTGGAATGTCCAAGTACATCCCATGCGCAGCTTCCTGGCTGATGAATGCAAATGTTCCTCCAATATTTTTTGATAACGTACTGCATTCATCTTGCCAACAATTTTGACCAAATTTCCTGTGCCTTTGTATCTCACACATCCCCAAAACATCAGCGATCCACTTTCGTACCTTTCATCATAGGCCTTGTTGACTCCTCTCCAAATGTAGCGTTTATGGTTGTGGCCAAAAAGCTCAATTTTGGTCTCATCACTCCAAATGACTTCGTGCCAGAAGGTTTGAGGCTCGTCTCTGTGCTGTTTGTCGTATTGTAAGCAGGATACTTTGTGGCATTTGCGTAGTAATTGCTTTTTTTTTTTTGGCAACTTGACCATGCAGCCCATTTTTCTTCAAGTGCCTCCTTATTGTGCATCTTGAAACAGCCACACCAGAGTCCTGTATTTCACCTGAAGTTATTTTGGGGTTTTTCTTTGCATCCTGAACATTTTTCCTGGCAGTGGCTGAAATTTTAGTTGGTCTACCTGACCGTGGTTCGATTTCAAAAGAACCCTTATTTTTTCACTTCTTTATTAGAGTTTGAATACTGCTAATTGGCATTCTCAATTTCTTGGATATCTTTTTATATCCCTTTCCTTTTTTCATACAGTTTAACTACCTTTCCCCCCAGATCCTTTGAAAATTATTTTGCTTTCCCCATGACTCAGAGTCCAGAAATGTCAGTGCAGCAATGGATGAAAGATGCAAGGGTCTGTCAGGAGTCCAGAAACGCATTGACCTTTTGTACACACACACTAATAAGCAAACAGATCACAGGTGAGGATGGTTACCTTTAATAGCCATTCATACCTCTTTGTGTCAACTTGTGTGCATGTTATCAGGCCAAAATCACCAGGGTATGTAAACTTTTGATCAGGGCCATTTGGGTAGTTTCAGTTGCCATTATGATTTAAAAATAGTAAACACAGATTGATAATAAATGGCTTCAGCCAAACACTAACCTTGAGTGAAAGAAAAGTTTTTGTGTTATTCATATTCTCTGAAAAATGGCCAAGAAACCAAATTCTGTCAGGGTATGTAAACTTATGAGCACAACTGTAAAATATATATATTAGGGCTGTTACTGATTAAAATTTTCGTAATCGATTAATCGACTAATTTTGATTAATTATAACGCACATAGATCCAACTACTTTTAGCTGATCTCCTTGCAGGCTGATTCCCAGTGCAGCTACCAACCACTGGAAAAATGGATAGCAGGATACAAAAAACACACAAAGGCAGCGCTCGATGGGAATAGCATTAAAACTTTTATAGTCTTCAAGTAGGTAACAAAATAAATACTGCACTGGAGATAAAATCGATGTAGCTACATAAACTGTAAAAATGGTGCGAGTAATACCAAACGGTAGCAAAAGCAGTCATAAAAACATGTAGCCAAGTATGATACTGGTATAAAAATGTGTACAACGATACCACTGCTGAATCCAGATGAGAAGGGGCTAACATCAGTCCGTCGGCACGTAGATGTCCCGTGAAGGGAACGATCACAACTCCCAGTGGACGGCTGTAGAATCCCAGGTTGATAGAGGGAAGTGTAACAGCCCTTGCGTATGGCAGATAGTAAGGTCCCGCCGACATGCGGATACGAAGGCACAGCAAAGGAGCCCTTCAGATGGACACGGCAAGCCCAAAGAATTTTGATCGATCAAAACAATTAATCGATTAATCGAGGAATTAATAGTTAATTTCCACAGCCCTAATATATATATATATATATATATATATAAATATATATATATATACATACACACACACACACACACACATATACACACATACACACACCGTATATATTGCAGATTTGTACATTGTCCTTAATGCACAGATGAGAACGTGTGCTGTGTTACAGCGCATTGTGGGCTCACTTAAAACGAACAGGCTGACAACTTCAATGCTCCCCTCAACACAACACACCATCTTCCAGGACACATGCTTTTCCCTTTATGATGTCCAGTTTTATTCAACCCATCCTTCTCCTATGTAGCAGAGGACTGTCAATGCGGCTGAGAACAAACAGGGACCCAGGCTCGACAAGTGACCGCTTTGAAGACTTTTTAACCACTTAAGGACCGGCCCATGTAGATTTACGTTGGCAGAATGGCACGGACAGGCATAATCGCGTACCTGTACGTTGCCCTTTAAATGCCTGTGTAAACAAGCATCTCCCCGCTCTGCCTAGTAACAATGACACAGATCTCCGCTCCGTGTACTCGAAGCAAAGATCAGTGTCATGTGAGACACAGCACATCCCCCCTACAGTAAGAAACACTCAATAGGGAACACTTAACCCCTACAGCGCCACCTAGTGGTTAACCCCTTCACTGCCAGTGTCATTTTCACAGTAATCAGTGCATTTTTATAGCAAAAATGTGCCAAAGGTGTCCGATGTGTCCGCCATAATGTCGCAGTCATGATAAACCAAAAAAAATGTTTAAATCGCTGATCGCCGCTGTAACTGGTGGGCCCGTGGAACCCAGAAGTTCTTAGAAAGTATGAGCCAGAAAATAATGGACATTGAGAATATGTCTTGGATTGCTTTAAAATGGGTCTGTAATATAAATCCACCTGGATGCCTGTTGTAATGTTAATGAATCCAGACTAGCTTTCAAAGACCTTTTCATTGTTGTTTGTGATGTGGATTGGAGCTGGTAGACCGTCTGGCTGCCTATTATGGGATGTTTAAGTGTCTTGCTGTGAGGAAAGGGGGGGGGAATCACTCCAGCAACCCCTCCTGCTAAGACTGTTTACTGAAGGAGAAGTTTGAACACACCTGACCTGTATCACCATTGTCATTGGACAGTTTAACCCGCTCTATTCCCCAAGGATGGGAGGGAAGTGTTTTGAAGAGGAGTGTGTTACCATGTGCTTGGAATAAAGATTCATTCCCTGTTTTTGGAACTTCAACACAGAGCGTTTGTCTCGTTTGTGCGGGGAGAAATATTTGTATGAGGTCTTATTCGGCTGGTTGGAGTGTCTGGTAGCTGCTGTGTGTTCGGAAATGGAATATATTTAAACGACGTTAACCCCTGTCGTTACATTGGTGGCAAACAGCGGATTGATTCCCACAGCCGGAAGGACAGCTACAAGAGGACACAGGCCAATGGAGGCACAGTATGAACGGCTAAAGCGCTCTACCCTCAAGGACTTACTGGAGAACCGGGGAAGACCGGCCAACAACTGTAAGACGAGGGACATTATCAGAGAACTAGTCGAAATGGATGGAACCGAAAGGCCCAGCGTAACAGACAGGACACCCGAAGAGGCAAGTTTTGATCGGGCTGTTAACATAAGACTGGCACATTATGGTCCCAACCCTACAGCGGAGATCATAGACCGAGTTATAGCGGCTGTGGACTTAAATTTCCTACCGCAAAGAGGTGCTGCAGTAGCAGAAGTCAGAGCAGCACCAACTGAAAGGAGAAAGATACATTTTACTGCTTTTAAATATTTCATTGAAACTGAAGGAGAGATTGATGGGTACCTTGCTGATTTTGAACGGCAATGTGCCCTACACCGGGTGCCCACAGAGGAATGGGTTACCATTTTGTCTGGGAAACTGTCCGGCCGGGCCAGTGAAGCGTTCAGGGCCATCCCAGAAGAGGATATTATGAACTATGGACTGGTAAAAGAAGCACTGTTGGCCAGGTATGCCGTCACACCGGAGGCAAACCGGAGGCGGTTCCGAGAGACGAGCAAGCAGACTAGAGACTCGTATACCGAGTGGGCATGCCGCCTACACCGCACTGCCTCTTACTGGGTCGCTGGATGCCAAGCAGAATCCGGGGAAGAGGTGCTGCAGGTGTTCCTGCTGGAGCACTTCTTTGACAAACTGTCCCTGGAAGTAAGAGAGTGGGTCCGGGACCGAAAACCTTTTACCTTGCCTGAAGCAGCTCGCTTGGCCAACGAATACACAGACGCCCGCAAACTGGATAACCCTGTGGTCAAGACAACAGCTCGGGTGGATTATCGATCAGTGGCACCCCCTCCGGCTACCGCCTACCAACCCCAGTCGTGCCACCCTACAGCACCACCTCCAGCGGCCACTTATTTTCAGCAGCCTAGGTCCAACTCCCAGGGCTACTCACAACCCATCAGGTGTTTTGGGTGTAAACAGCTAGGGCACAAAAAGCCAGACTGTCCGTTGAATCCAGCCAGGCAGTCCCAGTCATGGAGACAGCCAGCAAGGGGGAACCCCCACACATCCATGCCTTCGGCCCACTGCGTTGAGGAGGAAGAACATTGGGGCGTCCTGCACGAGGCTAATCCAATACAAGCAGCTAACGGTGACAACCGGCAGCAACACAGGCAGACTGTCTGGGTCAATGGAAAGGTAGCCAATGGCCTACGTGACACTGGCGCCACCATGACCCTACTACAGAAGAACCTCATCCCAAAGAGCCAACATACCGGAGACACTGTAGCCGTAAGAGTAGCGGGAGGCACCGCCTTCCGGCTACCCATTGCCTGTGTTCACCTGGATTGGGGGGTTGGTTCGGGACACGTGAATGTGGGGGTGATTAAGGATTTGCCAGCGGATGTACTACTGGGGGGTGATTTGGCCCCCCTCGTTTCTGCTTATGCCGCGATGGGCCCCGCTGAAGCCAACCCAGTGACTACCTGTGCCCAGACCCATGCTGCTGGAACCGACCCGCTTGCTGCTGAGACCCGGGTAAGACTATCTTCCCCGACATGTACCCTAGATCAGGCGCAATATCACAGTCTAAAATTGGAATGTGACAAGTTGGCCAGTGAGAAATCGGAGATGCAACGACACTACGTCATGTATTATGAGATGTCCCATGGCTTGAACATTGAAATGCACAAACAGGCTGAAATTGTCTAAAGGTTAAATGGGATTTGCGCCCAGGTTTTACCTTACCTCTCCCAAGAGCGTCAGAAACAAGTTTTGGGAGCCATTGAGAGAGCAAAGCAAGTGACTGTTCCAGAACTGAATTCCATTATTCGCCCTGCAACCTTACAACTTCACCATCAGCTACTGACCCGGTAAGCAAAATGGCAATGCTGATGGGTTGTCCAGGCATTAGAGGAATGGAACTATGGACTAACTTCGGAGTCAACCCGTCTGGGGTCTCCTCCTGTGTTGGTCTCCTGCCGAAAGGGGAGAGATGCAACGGGTGGGCCCGTGGAACCCAGAAAATAATGGACATTGAGAATATGTCTTGGATTGCTTTAAAATGGGTCTGTAATATTAATCCACCTGGATGCCTGTTGTAATGTTAATGAATCCAGACTAGCTTTCAAAGACCTTTTCATTGTTGTTTGTGATGATGTGGATTGGAGCTAGTAGACTGTCTGGCTGCCTATTATTGGATGTTTAAGTGTCTTGCTGTGAGGAAAGGGGGGGGGGGGAATCACTCCAGCCACCCCTCCTGCTAAGACTGTTTACTGAAGGAGAAGTTTGAACACACCTGACCTGTATCACCATTGTTATTGGACAGTTTAACCCACCCTGTTCCCCAAGGATGGGAGGGAAGTGTTTTGAAGAGGAGTGTGTTACCATGTGCTTGGAATAAAGATTCTTTCCCTGTTTTTGGAACTTCAACACAGAACGTTTGTCTCGTTTGTGCGGGGAGAAATATTTGTATGGGGTCTTATTCGGCTGGTTGGAGTGTCAGGTAGCTGCTGTGTGTTCAGGAATGGAATATATTTAAACAACGTTAACCCCTGTCGTTACAGCCACCATTGCTAGTAAAAAAAAAATTATTAATAAAAATGCCATAAAAAAAACTTTCCCCTATTTTGTAGATGCTATAACTTTTGCGCAAACCAATCAAACGCTTATTGCGTTTGTTTTTACCAAAAATATGTAGAATACATATCGGCCTAAACTGAGGAAAAAAAAAATTATATTTTTTTGGGGATATGTATTATAGCAAAAAGTAAAAAATATTGCATTTTTTTCAAAATTGTCGCTCTATTTTTGTTTATAGCGCAAAAAATAAAAACCGCAGAGGTGATCAAATACCACCAAAAGAAAGCTCTATTTGTGGGGAAAAAAGGATGCCCACGTCAAACGACCGTGCAATTGTCAGTTAAAGCGACGCAGGGCCGAATCGCAAAATCGGGCCTGGTCCTTTAGCTGCAAAATGGTCCGGGGGGTTAAGTGGTTAAGGTATGTATCCTGGGAATATTTAAAATCTGATGCAAAGGAGGTGCATGGAAAAAGAAGGATGCGTTTGAAAAACAAACCCTGAAAAGGTGCAGGTAGGCATGGAAAAGCTCCTAAACCGAATATTTGTCCTGGGTTAGTGAGTATAAAAACATTTAAGCTACAGGATCAGTATGGCAGGCCAAGTAGTATCTTCAGGAGGAAAGGACAGCAATAAAAGCCTCCATGCTTTCTTAATTTAAGCTTTCTTTTAATATTTTTGGGGATTTTTTTTCACGGAAACTCCAGTTACCCCATATCACTCACTTCTAACTGCTGTCAGAATCCACCCAAAGACTAATAAATATGGTGGTGTTTACATTAAATGTGCCCCATTCCACAATTTATATTCATAGATATGTAAATCAATTAGATTAGAATCAATAAAAGCATCAAATACAGATAATAGGGTTGCAGAACGTAATTTATTCACTATAAAATAAAGAGCATTTTTGTTGCATGTCTATGCGTTATACACAAGGAGAATTAAGAGATCATGCCACCATTTCTTTCATAGCAGCGAAGTGCAAAATTTGTAAGGTCCAGGAGAATATCATAGTAAAAAAAAAAAAAAAAAAAAAAGCATTTATGATTTAATGTGAGGTTTCCCTTTCCCTCAAACTGCTGCCTCTCTCATCCTCCTTGCTGCCACACAACTTAAATAGATAATATATATTGCACACACAACTGACAGGAATGAAGGATGTGTTAGTAAATAAGAGAGGGAGCAGAACCTTATAAGAGCCAGCATACATTACTAAAATTGAGAAAATGGAACTCACAGCATAATGCATCACAGATCTGACCTGCAATAAAAAGAAAGGGGTTTTCCAATTTAAACTAAAATATAAAACTCATACTTCAGACCCTCCTTATAAAGTAACATGAAAGACTCCCAAGCAGCAGCAGAATATAAGTCTCCTTGTGTTTATACTTATTTTAAGAAATTTGTTTGTCCTTGCAAATGAAATCTCCATTGATCATACCCCAGAACAGTAAGGTTTGTGTAAGGAAGAACTCCTCCATGATGCTTTACCGAAGGGTGCTTAAAGCGGAGCTCCAGCCCACCCACTAAAATTTAAAAGTCAAAAATTAAAAGTCAGCAGCTACAAATACTGTAGCTGCTGACTTTCAATATTAGGACACTTACCTGTCCTGGGATCCCGCAGTGTCGGCACCCCAGCTGATTTTTCAATCGGCTCTTGGGTGCTGCTGCCGCCGCCATTCCTTGCAAGGGAAACCGGCAGTGAAGACTTGCGGCTTCACGGCCGGTTCACTGAAGCATGTTGCGCTTTGTGAAGGCCGGGGAAGGTGGCAGGGGGCCGAAGGTTTCGCCGGAAGTGGGGACGGGTACCTCTCAAAAACAGGTACCTTCCCCCCCCCCCCCAAAAGGTGGCAAATGTGGCAGCGGAGGGGGGGGGAAGCAAACAAGCGGATCTTCCCATTTTGAGTGGAGCTCCACTTTAAACAAAACTTTTCATCACAAGACTCCAAGGGCCCTCATTTCTCAGTCTGAAAATGCTACTTGCATGGCTGTCATACTGACCCTATAGCTTCAAAGCTTACTTAAATATGTATTCTGGGTCAGTGGCACAACTTATTAAAGTCAGAGCTTGCTCGACAACTAGTATTTTCAGGATATCTGCAATCACAGTGCATGTGTTTCTCTGAGAAAAGGTGTCCTTTACTGGTGATCATTGTATAATTTAAAAAAAAAAAAGTGCACATTTCCTGCACTTTTAGCCTCGTACACATGGGCGGGAATCTCGTCGGGGAAAAAAAACGTTGGTTTTCCCGACGAGATTCCTGGCAAGCTTGCCTTGCCAAGCCCTGTGTACACACGCACATTCAAAAGAACCGCCGTTCTTTTGAATGGCAAGAACGCGGTGACGTCATCGACTACGACGAGCATGCGCTCGTCGCATTCAATGTCGTCGCCGACATCTTGCTACACCCTACACTACCCTTGTATGCTACCGTGCATGCGTCAAAGTCTTTTCGAGAATGCGCGGGTTTACCTGGAGACAGGTAAGCATACACACGCACGGTTTTCTCATCGGGAAACAGGCCAACGAGAATCCCAACGAGAAAATAGAGAGCAGGTTCTCTATTTTTCTCGTCAAGATTCCCGGCAGTTTTCCCGACGAGAAACCATACACACGAACGGTTTTCTCGACGAAAAGCTCTCCAGCAGTTTTCTTGCTGAGAAAACCACCCGTGTGTACGAGGTTTTACACTTCAAATCTCCATCTCTGTGTGGTGACATTTGTTAAACAGGATATACTTCACCTAAATCCCAGTCTCATGTAATCTTCACTGTGCAACTTCCCGGGAAGGTCCGTCTCCAAACATTGACAGACTTCCACCTAAATGAATGAAAAAATGCACCTCAACAATCACCCAAGATTTAGGTAAATATATATTATATAACAAATGGTCACCATGCGGAGATGAGGCTCTAAAGCAGCACTTATACTAAAGGCCTCTTGCACACGATACTCCTGTTTGAGCATATATTTTTTCAGCCGTTTTTTTCCTTGGTATGCATTCACGTGCATTTTCACACATATGCATTCGCGCAAACTTGTTCTCACGTTCACAACATGTTAATGGTGAATATGTTAATGGCCATTTGCGCACAAATGTGCACGATATTTTTCTATTTATTTTTACTGAAGAATACATGGCACTTATTTACACGCCTGTGTGCATAGGCACATTACAATTAATGGGCTGTATTTTAGCTCAGTAAAAAAAAAAAAAAAAAAGCTGAACTGAGTTTTTTCAAGCTGCAGTGTGCAAGAGGCCTTAAAGTGGAAACATCCTTTAAGAAATGAATCCATCCATCTCAGAACTACTCATAGCTGGTTCATATGGACTCCCAACAGGTCACACAGTTTGAGACAGACTGGTATATTCATCTACCATAATTTACATAGTCAGTTACCTCTGACCAGACAATCCTCATAATAGAACATGCTTAAAGCAGAGGGCCAAGAAGAAAAGTTAGGTGTTCTGCTCTACATTGGGGTATGTATACATGTGAACCATCTGAATGACTGCTGTTTATGTTCAGCTCTCTTTGCAGCAGAATGGACACTACTGCAGGGTTCACAGACTTCCTTAAGACTACGACAGAATGGGGTTGATCTACTAAAACTGGAGAGTGCAAAATCTGGTACAGCTCTCCATAGAAACCAATTAGCTTCCAGGTTTTTTTTTTTTTTGGTCAATGCTTAATTGAACAAGCTGAAATTAGAAGCCGATTGGCTACCATGCACAGCTGCACCAGATTTTCACTCTCCAGTTTTAGTAAATCAACCCTATTGTGTAATTTAGCATTTAGAATCAGCATCAAACTGAAGGCATGACACTGCTTTAGACTTGGCGCTGATTCTGAGCTACCCAGTTAGTTCCCTATAGAGTTCAGCACACATTAGAAAAGGGCTGAACAGCTTCCACTTACACTGCTATGGGAAAACACAGGTGCACCCATCTGCACTGACACCTCTTCTGCCTTCTATTGCATAAGTTGCCTTAAGCTAACCCAGCACTGTGACAAATGTCTTAATGCAAATTGCGCCTGCACCAGAATCGGCCATTTAGGGCAGCAGGACAGACACATATACACACACATACATTATATATATATATATATATATATATATATATATATATATATATATATATATATATATATATATATATATATATATAATGTATCTCATTAGTGACTAGAACTTTTCCTAGTTCTTGAATCAATGTGTGCATTTAAATCTGTACAACAAAAAAAAGCATTTACAATGCAGCCCTGTCAAAAGACACAGTGGCTGCAAGCAATCACACCCAGACAGCAAGGAACAGGTCATACAGGAATTAGTTTCCTTAAATTAAATGGAACTGCAGGTCTCTGGCAGCAAAAGGATAAGGAGAACAGAATAAAGAAATCAGCCACGTCCTAGAAAACCCCTGCCATGCCAGTGCAATCCAGATGATACATTTGGTCTTTCCTGTTCATGAGCTGAGTGTGGATCAAAAGGAACATGTTACATCTGGGAGACTGACAGGTAGATGAGGGTCAGAGGTGAAAGGTTTAGACTTATCCCTTGTAATCATGATGAATTAGCAGTAATCTCTCTACACTAGTTATTCCCAGTTTTCCCAATCTTCGTCTTCCAACTGAAAAAAAAAATAAAGAAAAATGATAGTCATTTATAAAACACAAGCAACCATTTATATATACACATGTAGAAGGTCAGAGAGTGTGTGTGTGTGTGTGCGCGTTTTGCACACAAAAAATAGGATATTTATAACAGCTTACCTGTAAAATCCTTTTCTAGGAGTACATCACGGGACACAGAGCGGCATAGTAATTACTATGTGGGTTATAGAGCTTACCTTCAGGTGATGGACACTGGCACACCCAAGACAGGAAGTACCCTCCCCTATATAACCCCTCCCATATCGGGAGTACCTCAGTTTTGTAGCAAAGCAATAAGTGTCCCCAAAAGAGGGGTGGGAGCTCTGTGTCCCGTGATGTACTCCAAGAAAAGGATTTTACAGGTAAGCTGTTATAAAAATCCTATTTTCTTTATCGTACATCACGGGACACAGAGCGGCATAGTAATTACTATGTGGGATGTCCCAAAGAAATGCCAAAATGAGGGGAGGGAGACACCATAACAAGCTGGGCGCCATCAGGCATGAGGATCTATACTGCAGCCTGCAGCACACTACGCCCAAAGGCGATATCCTCATGACCTCTTACATTCACCTTATAAAATTTTGTGAATGTGTGGACTGAAGACCAAGTTGTGGCCTTACAGATTTGAGCCAAGGAGGCCTGGTGATGCACTGCCCAAGAAGCACCAACCGCTCTAGTAGAGTGTGCTGTAATTTTAAATGGAGGCACCTTCTTTCTCAGACCATAGGCTTGAATAATAACCTGCCGAATCCACTTAGAAATAGTAGATTTCGACACTGCCTGGCCCCTTCTGGGGCCTTCTGGCAGAATAAATAAAACATCAGTTTTTCGAATCATAGCAGTAGCTTCGAGATAGGCTTTAACTGCTCTTACTACATCCAAAGAATGTAATAATTTCTCTCCCACCGAACTAGGTTTGGGAAAAAAGGAGGGAAGAACCATATCTTGGTTCAAATGAAAACTTGACACGACCTTCGGAAGAAAGGCTGGATGTGTACGTAAAACCACTCTATCCTTATGGATAATCAAATATGGCTCCTTGCAAGATAAAGCTGCTAATTCCGATACCCTCCTGGCTGAGGATATAGCTACCAAGAACACTAATTTCCTGGTGAGGAGCACTAAAGGAATGTGGAGTAATGGTTCAAAAGGTTGTCTTTGAAGAACTGATAGAACCAAGTTTAAGTCCCATGGACATATGTGAGACCTCAGTGGTGGGTTGATATGAGTCACACCCTGCAAGAAGGTTTTTACTAGCGAATGTGTAGCTAGTGGCCTTTGAAAAAATATCGATAAGGCCGAAACCTGTCCCTTAATAGTACTTAAGGCTAGGTTTTTGACAACAGCCCACTGTAGGAAGTCAAGTATTCTGCCTATGACGTACTTCCGAGGATGCCATTTCTTGGCTTCACACCATGCCACATACGCCTTCCAAACTCTATAATATATATGTCTAGATACTGGCTTTCTAGCATTGATTATCGTAGACACCACTGTGTTAGAGAGACCTCTCTCTCTTAGAATGTGGGATTCAATAGCCAGACCGTTAAATTTCGAGTTTGTAAAGAAGGGTGGTATATCAGACCCTGCGTGAGCAGGTCTGGCCGAAGCGGAAGGGTCCAAGGCTTGCCTACAGGCATTCTTACAATTTTCGCGTACCAGGATCTCCGAGGCCATGCTGGGGCTACCAGAATCACCGGCCTCCTTTCCATCCTGACTCTGCGGAGGAGTCGAGGTAGTAGCTGCAGCGGAGGGAACGCATATACAGTATTAGTGCAAACTGATCCCATAGGAACACCAGCGCATCCGATCCGCAAGCGAGCGGGTCTCTCGTCCTGGATACAAAGCTGTTCAATTTATTGTTGAACCTGGATGCGAATAGATCTACATCTGGTGTCCCCCCATCTCTGACATATTGTCTGAAAGATGTCGGGGTGAAGAGACCATTCCCCTGGGGATAACTGCTGCCGACTCAGGAAGTCTGCTTTCCAATTCTCTATTCCTGGAATAAAGATAGCGGATATGCATGAGACATGTTTTTCTGCCCATATCAGGATATGATTCACCTCCTACTGGGCCGCACCGCTCTTGGTGCCCCCTTGGTGATTGATGTATGCCACAGCTGTGGCATTGTCTGATTGGATCCTGACAGGAGACCCATGTAGCTTGGAAGTCCATGCTTCCAGGGCCAACCGTGCCGCCCAAATTTCCAGCAGGTTGATGGGCAAGGTCTTCTCGATATTCGACCACTTTCCCTGGAGTGAACATTGCTCCAGTACTGCCCCCCAGCCTAGAAGGCTGGAATCCGTAGTTACTACCCTCCAAGAAATTGGAATGAACGACTTTCCCTTTTGTAAATTTTGGGGTACCAACCACCAACATAGACTCCTGCGTACTGACAACGCCAGGAACATTGGGAAGTCTAGGGCTTGAACCTATTTGTTCCAGGCAGATAGGATGGCGTTCTGCAATTTCCTTGAATGGAATTGAGCATACGGAACTGCTTCGAATGAGGCCACCATCTTTCCCAGCAACCGCATGCAAAGACGAATGGATGGCTGTCTCTTTGCACAGATCGCTTGAATTAGTTCTCTTAAGGAAGAGATTTTTGCCTGAGGCAGAAAAACCTTTCTTTGGTCTGTGTCTATGAGTAAGCCTAAATATTCGAGTCTTCTTGCTGGCTGCAAGTCCGACTTGTCCAGATTTAGGACCCAGCCCCGGGATTCCAGGTCTTGTACCGTGTTGTGTACAGCAACCCTTAGGTTAGAAGCCGACTGATCTATTATCAATAGATAGTCCAGGTAGGCCATTATAGATATTCCCCGAGTTCTTAAGTCGGCCAACAGAGGGGCCAAGATCTTTGTGAACACTTGCGGAGCCGTGGCCAACCCGAAGGGTAGCGCCACAAACTGATAATGGCGTTGTTCCACCGCAAAGCGTAGAAGCTTTTGATGACTCGGGAATATAGGAACATGTAAATAAGCGTCCCTGATATCGATGGACGCCAACCATTCTCCCCCTTGTAGGGAGGCGGCTATTGACCGAATTGATTCCATACGGAACGATTTGACGATTAGGAATTGGTTTAGACCTTTGAGATCTAGTATGGGTCTTACATCTCCGTTGGGCTTTGGAACGGTAAAGAGGTTTGAGTAAAATCCCAACCTCTGTTCCTTTATCGGAACCTCCACAATTACCCCTTGGGATAATAGTCGGTCTAACGCCTAAAGGAGAGATCTTCTCCTTACTGGATCTTTTGAGATGTTTGATGTTATAAACCGAGGAGGAGGAAATTCCTGTAACTCCAACTTGTATCCCAGGGATGCCGTGAAGAGAGCCCATCTGTCCCGGATCGTCTCTCGCCAAGCCCCTGAAAACAACAGAAGTCTTCCCCCCACTCGTCTGAGTGGGGGCGACCCTTCATAAGGCCGACTTGGGGGCTTGTTTAGTATTCCTTCGGTTCCAGGGTTTTTTATTACCCTGTGGCTGTCCCTGAGCTCTCCCTCCAGGATTGGATCGGGGAGGCCGTCGGAACTGCTTAGAGGCTGAAGTTCCTGGGACTGGCGAGGTGGGCCGCTTGAAGGCAGGACCCCTGAATTTCCTTTTAACAGGTAAAAGGGTACTCTTCCCACTGGAGATTTTCTGAATGTATTTATCCAAGTCCTCGCCAAATAACCGCTCCCCATGGAATGGAAATCCAGCCAGGAGCTTTTTACAGGGCGTCTCGGCTGACCAGTTTTTCAGCCATAGGAGTCTACGCATGTGTACCAACACCAGCTTAAGGCCTGATGAATTGAATCTTTAATGGCGTCAACCGCAAAACATAAAGCCCTAGGTAGATCTGCTAAATCCTGCGCCTGCTGAACTGGCATGTCTTTTAAAGCCAGCTTCATCTGGTCTTTCAAGGCCTGACAGATGCCAATGGCTGCCACTGCAGGCTGAGTTACAGCACCAGCTGTAGAAAAAGCAGTCTTTAATAGGGTTTCCAACTTTTTATCTGTTGGATCTTTAAACATCTGTACATTGTCCACTGGACATGTCAGGGATTTGTTCACAGAGAAGATGGCAGCGTCCACAGCAGGAAGGCTCCATTTTTTGGTGAACTTTTCCTCCATAGGATATACCACAGAAAACCTTTTGGGAGGAAGGAACAGTTTATCACAATGTTCCCAATCCTTATAGATGAGATTTTCTAGCAATGGATGCATTGGAAAGGAACCATTAGCCTGCAGGGCTTTCAAAGAGCCCAATGAAGAAACCGATGTAGTTGCTGGTTCTGAAAGGGGCAGCTTGAAAGCTGACCGAACCATGTCTGTTAAAGACTGAACTAACAATCTTTCAGCCTGAGAGGCTGAAAATGGTTCCTCTAAAGTAGATTCCTCTGAGGCTGCATCATCCTCCCGATCCCCTGCAGGAAAATAGGATTTTTATAACAGCTTACCTGTAAAATCCTTTTCTTGGAGTACATCACGGGACACAGAGCGACATAGTCATTACTAATGGGTTATATAGTTACCGTCAGGTGCTGGCACTGGCAACTTCCAAAACCGGAAGTACCCTCCCCTATATAAGCCCCTCCCATCCGGGAGCACCTCAGTTTTGTAGCAAAGCAATAAGTGTCCCCAAAGAGGGGCGGGAGCTCTGTGTCCCGTGATGTACTCCAAGAAAAGGATTTTACAGGTAAGCTGTTATAAAAATCCTATTTTCTTTCTCGTACATCACGGGACACAGAGCGACATAGTCATTACTAATGGGATGTCCTAAAGCAATGCCAAATGAGGGGGGGGATACACCATATATAAGCTGAGCGCTATCAGACATGAGGATCTTTTGCGGCCTGCAACACACTGCGCCCAAAGGCGACATCCTCCTGACTTCTAACGTCCACCTGGTAGAACCTAGTAAACGTGTGTACTGAAGACCATGTTGCGGCCTTACAGACTTGAGCCAGGGAGGCCTGGTGATGCACTGCCCAAGAAGTTCCAACTGCTCTCGTGGAGTGCGCCCTAACTTTGAACGGAGGCGGTCTACTTCTCAAGCTATAGGCTTGTATTATGACCTGTCGAATCCACTTGGCTAAAGTAGATTTTGACGCTGCCTGACCCCTTCTGGGGCCTTCCGGCAGAATAAACAAAGTATCCGTTCTGCGAATCTGAGCAGTGGCTTTTAGATAAGCTTTAACTGCTCTTACTACATCCAAAGAATGCAATAACTTTTCCTCTACCGAAGTAGGCTTGGGGAAAAAAGAAGGAAGAACCACATCTTGGTTCAAATGAAACCTCGATACCACCTTAGGAAGAAAGGCTGGATGAGGACGTAACACTACTCTGTCCTTATGGATAACCAGATATGGCTCCTTACAGAACATAGCTGCTAATTCCGATACTCTTTTAGCCGAACAAATGGCTACTAGAAAAATCAATTTCCTGGTGAGAAGCACTAAGGAAATATGCTGTAATGGTTCAAATGGTTGTTTCTGTAGAACCGACAGAACCAAGTTTAGATCCCATGGACATATGGGAATATTAACCGGAGGACTAATACGCATCACTCCTTGTATAAAGGCTTTGACTAGTGAATGCGAAGCCAAGGGCCTTTGAAAAAATATTGACAAGGCCGAAATCTGACCCTTGATAGTACTCAAGGCAAGCTTCCTATCTACAGCCCATTGTAGGAAGTCCAGAATCCTACCTATTACGTACTTATGTGGATGCCATTTCTTGGCCTCACACCACGCGATGTACGCCTTCCAGATTCTATAGTAGATCTGCCTGGATACCGGCTTCCTGGCATTGATCATGGTAGATACCACAGCATTAGAGAGCCCTCTCTTTTTTAGAATGTGGGCTTCAATAGCCAGGCCGTCAAACCTAGGGCTGGTAAGGAAGGGTGGTATATCGGTCCTTGCGAAAGCCGGACGACGTGGGAGAGTCCAAGGACTCCCCACTGAAATTTTACAATCTCCGCGTACCACGCTCTTCGGGGCCACGCTGGAGCCACCGGAATCACTGGTTTCTTTTCTACCCTGATTCTGCGGAGTAATCGAGGTAACCATTGGCGGTGTGAATGCATATATCAGCTTGAACTGATCCCAAGGGAACACTAGGGCATCCGAGCCGCAAGCTAGGGGATCCCTTGTCCGAGAGACAAACCTGTCCCCCTTTGCGTTGAATCTGGATGCTAGAAGATCTACATCCGATGTTCCCCACCGCTGACATATTGTCCAGAAAACCTCGGGGTGAAGGGACCCTTCCTCTGGGCCTAATTGCTGGCGACTTAGAAAGTCCGCCTTCCAATTCTCCACTCCTGGAATGAATACCGCAGATATGGCTGGGACATATTTTTCTGCCCATTTCAGGATGTAATTTACTTCCCTCTGGGCTGCACGACTCCTGGTGCCCCCCTGATGATTGATATATGCCACTGCTGTGGCATTGTCTGATTGAATTCTGACAGGGGACCCTTGGAGTTTGGATGTCCATGCTACTAGGGCATACCGGGCTGCTCGTATCTCTAAGAGATTGATGGGCAGGGCCTTTTCTGCATCCGACCATCTGCCCTGGAGAGACTATTGCTCCAATACTGCTCCCCAGCCTATAAGGCTGGCATCTGTAGTGACCACCTTCCAAGAAATCGGACTGAAGGATTTCCTTTTTTCCAGATTCTGGGGAACCCACCACCAACGGAGGCTCTTGCGAACGGAAGGGGACAAGGACATTGTAAGTCTAGGGCCTGAACTTTTTTGTTCCAGGCTGACAGTATGGCCCCTTGCAAATTCCTTGAATGGAATTGACCGTAGGGTACTGCTTCGAATGATGCCACCATTTTTCCCAGCAGCCTCATATACAGGCGTATGGACGGCTGTCTTTTTTGTACCCACTAAGTGGATCAAATCTTTCAAAGACAACACCTTTCCTCGAGGCAAGAATATTTTTCTCTGGCCTGAATCCAACCTTAGCCCCAAGTATTCCAGACTTTTGACTGGTTTTTAGGGCTGACTTGTCTCGGTTGATAATCCAACCGTGAGATTCCAGATACTTGATCGTCTTGTGAACGACCACGTCTAGTTTTTTCACTGAGTGGTCTATCAGCAACAAGTCATCCAGATATGCCATTATCATTACACCTTGTGTTCTTAGATTGGCCAATAAAGGGCCAGAATTTTTGTAAACACTCGTGGTGCTGTGGCCAAACCGAAGGGTAAGGCTCTGAACTGAAAATGGCGCCCTTCTACTGCAAAGCGTAGAAATTTTTGGTGGACTGGAAAGATGGGAATGTGCAAATAAGCATCTTTGATGTCGATCGTGGCTAACCAATCCTCCCCTTGTAGGGCAGTGGCCACCGATCGGATCGACTCCATCGGAAAGTCCTGATATACAGGAATTTGTATAGCCCTTTTAGAATTAATATGGGCCTCCCGACCGCGTTTGCTTCGGGACTGTAAAGAGGTTTGAGTAAAACTCGAACCCTCATTCTTCCAGGGGAACCTCCATAATTACTCCTTGGAGCAATAGTTCTAGTGCCAACAGGAGGGACTCTCTCTTCCGGGGATCCCTTGGCACGTTTGACTATCTGTCTTGATCGTGTCCCGCCAGGTCTTTTGCGAACAACTGGAGTCCTCCCCCCACCCGACTGAGTGGGGGCTTCAATGAATTTCACTTTGGGGGAGGTTTTGTACCTCCCCTGACCCAGGGTTTCTTATTACCCTGCTACTGTCCCTGTTTTTTACCCCCGGGATTTGACCGAGGAGGCCGTCGGAACTGTTACACAGCCGATGCCCCAGGGACTGGAGAAGCAGGCCTCTTAAAGAGGGACCTCTAACTCTGCTTTTAACCGGCAAGAGCGTATTTTTACCGCTGGAAATTTTCTGGACATATTTGTCCAGGTTTTCCCTGAATAAGCGTTCACCAGGAAATGGGACGCTAACCAGCCATTCTTTACAGGGAGCTTCAGCAGACCAGTTTCTGAGCCATAGGAGCCTACGCATATGTACTATAGACAGCGTAAGGCGGGAGGCCTGATGGACTGAATCCTCTATGGCATCAACCGCAAAGCCTAAGGCTCTAGGTAGATCAGCTAGGGCAAAGCCTGCTGATCTGTCAAGTCCCTCAAGACCTGTTTCAACTGATCCTTCACTGCTTAGCAGACCCCAATAGCTGCTACTGCTGGTTGTATCACCAAGCAGATTTTCATAAGGACTCCAATCTTTTATCTATTGGGTTCTTGAACATTTGGACATTATCCACTGGACATGTCAGTGATTTATACATACAAGAGATGGCTGCGTCCACTGTAGGGACCTTCCATTTTTTTTTGATGAACTTATCCTCCATGGGATAGACCACCGGAAATCTCTTGGGGGAATAAATATTTTCTCAGGACGTTCCCAATCCTGGTAAATGAGCCCTTTCAGTAAAGGGTGAAGTGGAAAAGAACAAACAGTCTGGGGGCTTCTAGCGACCCCAACGAGGATACAGTAGTGGTTGATGGTTCCGCAAGGTGCATTTTTAAATGCTGATCGGACCATGTTAGTCAGAGACTAAACCCATAATCTTTCAGCTTGAGATGCTGAGAAAAGGTTCCCCCACTGTTGATTCCTCTATAACAGAATCAACCTTATCCTGATCCCCTTCAGGCAGGTCGATCCCTGTATGGGACTGTTGCTCTGCTAACAGGCACTCTGAAGGAGGAGACGGAGATCGGGCGTGCTTTCCCTGACAGGGAGGCAGCGATCAATGTTGACAATCTCTCTCTAATCCTCCCAGAGCTGAGGAAAAAACCTCCTCTGTTACATACACAGGAGCAGGTGACTGAGGACAGCCACAGTACCAAGTACCCCTGCGGGGTCTCTACGGTCACTTACCTCTGAACTTCAGGGGAGACTGGTGCAGCAGGAGTATGCCCAAGATCCTCAGAGCCCGATGAGACCCCCTTCGCTTCCTGGAAGATTCAGTTCCGGAGCTACTGGACGGCATATTCCTAAGCCTAAAGCTGAGGTATTCCAGCCGTAATACACCACTTTTACTGAGAATAGTCTAGCACAATTGCTGCTATATCACAGTTGGTGTCTACTAATGTGCCTTTCTAGGGGATGCCTGTATCAACCGCTATGCTGTATGCCTTTAAATGTTGCCAGCTCTGTCTCTGTACTTCATAACCAGCTTATCTGCAATAATGTGGCTTTTTAAAAACCTGCTGGAACGCCCGCACATGCGCAGAAGCGCTGCGGCGCGCACAGAGCGTCATCCCCCAGGCCCCGCCCCTTTTTCCGGCCACCTCTATATATAGAGGCGCGTGCACGCGCACGCGCGCGGCCACGTGCGCCTCGGCGCTAATTTTCAAACATGGAAACCAGGGACAGGAGCCAGGGCCCCCTTTGCCGCAGGCCGGGGGATAGACGAACACTGCAACATGGCAGAGGAAACAGTTTCCTGTAGGAGAACTCACCAGCTGCCTGGACTTTGCTCTCTGAGAAGAAACTAGTCCATATGACAAGAAAAACATTCCACAGCGGCCTCTAGTGGACAAACACAGGTACCGCAGTTTAATATACTAAACATATATAAAAAAACATTCTTTTTTTTTTTTTCTTGACCACCATTAAAAATTATTACATTTCTTTAGTAGTTACAGGCATGCACAGATATTAGCGGGAATACCGTTAGGTAACAGACAGAAAGACAAATTAGGCTTGGGGGTCCCCCAATAGAACCAAGTTCCTGGGGGCCCCCACTTACCTGTTCCCCGCCGCAGGACTTTGTTTGGTCCACAAAAGCCCAAACTTCACCTATCACGGCAGGCATTGTAATCAAACCTTCAGGGACCGGGTTCCCAAGGATTCCACTCCCCTGGACCTGTATAGCACCCTGCACAGAAAACATCTTGGTCGTGGGTATGACCAGAGCTCTGGATCCCAGGGTCCAGCTCTCCTAAGAGAAGCATTACAGGCAGAACCTTGCTCTTCTCTGCAAGGCCCGGGTACCGACCGTTTAGCTATGAAGCTTTTTTGGTCGGATCCGGAATAGCTTACTGAGGCCCAAAAGAACCTGTACGCAAGCTCAGTGAAAAACACATGTTTCTTCTTGGCCAACACCTTAGACACTGGCAAAAAACTGAGGTGCTCCCGGATGGGAGGGGCTTATATAGGGGAGGGTACTTCCGGTTTTGGAAGTTGCCAGTGCCAGCACCTGACGGTAACTATATAACCCATTAGTAATGACTATGTCGCTCTGTGTCCCGTGATGTACGAGAAAGAAAATCAATTTCATCCTGAGACAATTGCTCTGCTGTTAGATACTCTAATGGTGGAGATGGAGATCTGGCGCGCTTTTTTCCCGGCAGGGAGGAAGCGATTAATGCCGCCAATCTTTGTTCTAATCCTCCCAGAGCAGAGGTAAAGGCCTCCTCTGTCACATATACCGAAGCAGGTGAACTGAGGGCAGCCGCAGCACCTAGCATTCCTGATGGCTCCCCTCGGGTAACTACCTCTGATTTATCAGGGGAGGATATATTAGTAGGAGCAAGCCCCAGATCCTCAGAGCCCGATGGCGAACCCTTTAGCCTCCTAGGATTTTTACTCCCAGAGCCCTTGGAAGGCATAGTCCTAGCTCAAGCTAAAGACTTACAGCCAAAAATGCACCCACTACTAGCTATACTCTAGCGTACAAGCTTGCTATCAGAGCTAGTCAGGTCACTAAACCAATGTGCCTTGGGGATACCTGTATCACCACCTGTAGTGTGCCCAATATAATATCAAAAATAAATGTCACCAAGGAGCTCTGCTGATGTGTCCGTCCTCTTACAGCATGTCTCGCAGAGGCTGTCTTTTTAAAGCAGAGGACGCCCGCAGAAGCGCGCGCGTCAATGTGCATGCGCCAATGCGCGCGCACGCCAGACACGCTCCCTGGAAGGAATGGGGAGAGGAGCAGGAGAGAGCTGCAGTTTTACATTGGAGCCTAGCTGACACTATAGAGGGAGACCACAGCGCCATGTCTAAGAACGCTGTTTCCAGGTCCCCCTAGCAGGTATGGTAACATTTTTACAGATGGGTACTGCAGAGCTTGTACATAGAAGAATGCTCCTCCATCTGTCTAGGCATTACACTTATAGAAGGTATGCCCAGCTATATAGACATTCTCAAGTATCTCCCTCCTGTGGCCAAACAGGGGTACTACGTAATGTCCAATAGAACCATAAGAAAATACATTTCAGGTTTATCAAAGATATTTTAGGCATCAGGTACAGTGGGAAATATACCATGTAGGTAAAATACAGGCAAACACATTAATTTTGAAGGGTCCCTGCTGGACCAAGTTCATCAGGGACCCTCACTTACCTGTCCCCGCCGCAGGACCCTGTTCGGAACAGACAGACCAAACTTCGCCCCTTTGGCGGGCAACGTCATTTGATCTTCGGGGACCGGGGTCCTACTGAAAGGAACACCACTCCCCTGGACCTGTACAGCACCCTGCCAGAAAACCTCTTGGTATTGGGTCTGACCAGAGTACTGGATCCCAGGGTCCAGCCCTCCTAAGAGAGGCATTACAGGCCAAACCTCGTAGATGGTCCACATCTTCTTCCCCGAGGCCCGGGTACCGTCCACTTTGGCATTGAAGCACTTTGGACAGATCCGGAATAGCTCGCCTTTAGGCCTCAAAGAATATACGCAGAGCCAACTTGAATACATGCTTAACCGTGACCAACACCTTTAGACACTGGCAACAAAACTGAGGTACTCCCGATATGGGAGGGGTTATATAGGGAGGGGACTTCCTGTCTTGGGTGTGCCAGTGTCCATCCCCTGAAGGTAAGCTCTATAACCCACATAGTAATTACTATGCCACTCTGTGCCCCGTGATGTACGATAAAGAAAAGCCTGTATACATTTTTTACAGGGAGTTATTTTTTCTTTTTGGTTAACCTACTTGGATTATACTTTTCTGTTTCGGGAAAGGGTTTAGGACCAATATATTTGAAACACGTTTCTTAACAAGAAATTATATCCATCACTATTAATGGCATCTCTTTAGTATGAATTTCATATCCTGATCTTGAGAATCTGTAATAATTATTTGATCAGTGGGCATTTGTAATCTATGTGGGAGTTTTTAACACAATATATAAAAAATAAATAAAGTATATAGCGCCTAACGCAAAAAAAAATGTACAGCCCATATCGGTATAGCTTTTAAAAAGAAAATCCAATCTTAATTATATTATACTATCCTGAATCTATTAAATGTGAAAATGACACTTGTAACAAGTATGTATGTTTTTTTTTTTTACAGATTCAGTAGGATATACAGCATTATAATCTGTAGGAACTTCTCTCATGTCAAACTACATTCTATATATAAAAGCATGGTCATACAAAAATGTCCTAACAATATCTGTAAATATACACCCACCTCTCCAGACACCTCTACACGAGACAAGGCCATCTGTACTTCCTCCTCTGTCATATCAAAGTCCTTCTCCCAGTCCTCACTGACGTCCGTACTGGACCCTGATAGTAGAGATGAAAACTATTTAATTGGAACCCACAAGTGCATAACACCAAAAAAGTGAATTGAATAGGTAACTGGGAATGATTACTTAAAACAGAAGTCTGGCTATTGTCATGATATAACTCCAAATAAAAGTTTTACTACGGTCACCTTTCTGTCCATTGTTAGAAGGTGTTGATTTGCCACTGTCACTGTTAAGTTCAAACACACGAAGGTCAGAGGGTTGATCTTCTTTTCGAATAGAGCTCTGTGTATTGACTTTGGCCACTGAATGTTCCTCGGAGTCTAGGACTAAGTTTACATCTGGTTTGTCTTCTTGTACCTCATCAGCTACTGCAGCTGGAATAGCAGAGGATTCAGCTGGAGCTTTGGGTCCATGGTAAGCAGGGTTGTCAATCTGAGTGATTGGGGAGATGCTTTCACTGCTCTCAGAGGGGCTTGTCACACAAACAGTTTCTTTGCACTGTATGTTTGGCTCCTCAGAACTGCTTTGCACATTAAGGGCTGGAATGACCACTGAAGATATCCTAAACTTCTCAATATTTGAAACACGCGGTGATCCAGATCCAATAAAGTCCTCTGAGGAATAAAAGAGAGGAAAATATGTTTTAGGTCATATTTACAGCAATGTGCTGTGGCTGCTTGAATGCAATTGCCAGTAGTGTACATTTCTTCATCCACTCTGAACAGTGGATTTTCTTTTGAAGTGTTTGTAAACTTCAGACATGAAATATGAACAAAGCATATACCTCGATAGTGTGTATTTGTCTCAAATAATAGCATTAAGTGTCATTTGAGTCTGCAGCCTCATTTCCCTGCCGTCTGCATGAGTCGCTGCGGACAAGTTTTCCTGACACCTAAAGAAAAAAAACTGACAGGGAAGGGAGCTCCAGCTGATTGACAGCCCTTTCCGTCCAATCAGCTCAGACAAGCTTTCTAAATTCTGGACTTTGAATGGAGGTAGAGAAGACTGCAGATAAACAGGTACAATTTATGTAGGAGGATTTGTTTAATCTCTGTGAATCACCTGAGCCCAGTCACTTCACTGGGTATTACAACAACTTAAAGTCTGTCACTGATTACACTGTTAGGCAGTCAGAATCATTCAGGTACAATGTTGCTTATAAAGCCCCTCCCCCAAAACGATAGCAACATGATTTCTATTTCCACTAAGGCTGGTCATACATTATACAAATTTTCTTTCCTTCAACAAGGGTTTTAGGGAAAGAAAATTGCTTGATTCCCCCATCACCAAAGTCAGTGTTGATGGGGGAATCCCTCCCGCTATTGTATTCTGACAGCGGGAAGGATTCCCAGCCATCAGAATACAATGATCACTGCTGGTGGCTATAGCCGCAGGTAGTGATCGTAAAAAGAACAAAACAAAAAAAAAACATCAGGCTGGTTGTATTGAAGTTGATCGATAGATCAAAATTTGTCCGGTTCCTGGTGAACAGACCCAATTTCGATATGCCTATAGCAGGCTTAACAAATGGCAGTGCTGCAATTGTAGCCCTTGACCACAGTACAACCAGAAAAATGCAATAGAGATACTTTCATTTATATTGCAACCCCAGACAACAAGTAAAATCAATGAACTGCTAATGCTCTCTACTAAATGTAAACATTTGTCAGCTTAGCCTTCAAAAAAGTTCACTACAAATTTTAGGGTGCCAGACTGAGTGGCCTGAAACTACAAAGTACACTGCCTATAATTGTCTAGCTTGCATATTTAAGAGGAATCAGAAGATAAAGATAACAGTAACCACAGAAAATTGCGTTTACTGCATTAAGGTAAAAAAAACTTCTGTACACAGCTTCCCCCACCAGTCACTCCTTGATCGAGCACAGTGCCCAAGAACAGCGTATCCCCCCCCCCCCCTCACAGGGCAGACATTGGCTCCTGCTGCTGTCAATTAAATTTTGATGAGAAACAGGGGTGGGGCCGAGCCATGCTGTCTGTGTCCATGAACACAGGCAGCACATCTCAGGATCGAGCCTGCAGATGTGCCACCATAGGAAACAGCTTCCTATGGAGGCACACCGAGAAGAGGGGGAGCCAGGTGCACCTGGGGGGACCCGAGAAGAGAAGGGTCGGGGCTGCTCTGTGCAAAACCATTACACACAGAAGGTAAGTTAACATGTTTATCATAAAAAAATTAAATAAAAAAAACAACACACACCTTTTTACAGTGACTTTACACCTGCTACAAAAATCCTTAATCACGTTTCAAACCACTCTGAAAATATTTGGAAACATATTGGATAAACAGTTAATGTGGTGCAAACACCTATATTTGGTAATCCTCAGCAATCAATCAATAAACATCTTTCAAATATTTAGAGTTAGCAGAGCACTGAAAAACAATTTATGTGTAATTCTCGCTAGTCACTGTGCATCCCTGCTCCTCACACTACATATTTAACTAATCCCATGAAGACAGATACACAAACATGTATTTTATAAGACTGCTAGGTATTAGATCGCTATATGCTCACCTTCTTCCTCCTCCCACCTCGACTCCTCGGAATGTACACTCTGCTCTGCTCTCTGCTTCAGAGCATCTCTCCTCGCTTCTTCCTGGGGAAGTGATATAAAATGAAAGTTAGTTTCAAATACACAGGATATTTAAACACCTCAAAACAGGGCAATTCTCACATCTCTTGGAAATTGGGAAATTTAATACCCTGCACCTATTTCAGGGCAAACCTAATTGCAATTATTTTAATCAGCAGATTTGTCAACAGAGCTCAAGGCCTCTTGCACACGATACTTCTGTTTGAGCATGTACTTTTTCAGGTGGTTTTTTTTTCGTATGTATTTGCCCGCATTTTCACGCATATGCATTTGCGCAATTCCACGCACATTCGTGCACACTTATTCTCGCCTTTTTGTTCTGCACAGTATGTAAACGGAAATGTGCGCACATTACAATTAATGGACTGTATTTTAGCTCCGTAAAAAAAAAAAAAAAAAAAAATAGGATTTTTATAACAGCTTACCTGTAAAATCCTTTTCTTGGAGTACATCACGGGACACAGAGCGACATAGTCATTACTAATGGGTTATATAGTTACCGTCAGGTGCTGGCACTGGCAACTTCCAAAACCGGAAGTACCCTCCCCTATATAAGCCCCTCCCATCCGGGAGCACCTCAGTTTTGTAGCAAAGCAATAAGTGTCCCCAAAGAGGGGCGGGAGCTCTGTGTCCCGTGATGTACTCCAAGAAAAGGATTTTACAGGTAAGCTGTTATAAAAATCCTATTTTCTTTCTCGTACATCACGGGACACAGAGCGACATAGTCATTACTAATGGGATGTCCTAAAGCAATGCCAAATGAGGGGGGGGATACACCATATATAAGCTGAGCGCTATCAGACATGAGGATCTTTTGCGGCCTGCAACACACTGCGCCCAAAGGCGACATCCTCCTGACTTCTAACGTCCACCTGGTAGAACCTAGTAAACGTGTGTACTGAAGACCATGTTGCGGCCTTACAGACTTGAGCCAGGGAGGCCTGGTGATGCACTGCCCAAGAAGTTCCAACTGCTCTCGTGGAGTGCGCCCTAACTTTGAACGGAGGCGGTCTACTTCTCAAGCTATAGGCTTGTATTATGACCTGTCGAATCCACTTGGCTAAAGTAGATTTTGACGCTGCCTGACCCTTTCTGGGGCCTTCCGGCAGAATAAACAAAGTATCCGTTCTGCGAATCTGAGCAGTGGCTTTTAGATAAGCTTTAACTGCTCTTACTACATCCAAAGAATGCAATAACTTTTCCTCTACCGAAGTAGGCTTGGGGAAAAAAGAAGGAAGAACCACATCTTGGTTCAAATGAAAACTCGATACCACCTTAGGAAGAAAGGCTGGATGAGGACGTAACACTACTCTGTCCTTATGGATAACCAGATATGGCTCCTTACAGGACATAGCTGCTAATTCCGATACTCTTTTAGCCGAACAAATGGCTACTAGAAAAATCAATTTCCTGGTGAGAAGCACTAAGGAAATATGCTGTAATGGTTCAAATGGTTGTTTCTGTAGAACCGACAGAACCAAGTTTAGATCCCATGGACATATGGGAATATTAACCGGAGGACTAATACGCATCACTCCTTGTATAAAGGCTTTGACTAGTGAATGCGAAGCCAAGGGCCTTTGAAAAAATATTGACAAGGCCGAAATCTGACCTTTGATAGTACTCAAGGCAAGCTTCCTATCTACAGCCCATTGTAGGAAGTCCAGAATTCTACCTATTACGTATTTACGTGGATGCCATTTCCTGGCCTCACACCAGGCGATGTACGCCTTCCAGATTCTATAGTAGATCTGCCTGGATACCGGTTTCCTGGCATTGATCATGGTAGACACCACAGCATTAGAGAGCCCTCTCCTTTTTAGAATGTGGGCTTCAATAGCCAGGCCGTCAAACCTAGGGCTGGTAAGGAAGGGTGGTATATCGGTCCCTGCGAAAGCAGGTCCGGACGATGTGGGAGGGTCCAAGGACTCCCCACAGACATTTTTACAATCTCCGCGTACCATGCTCTTCGGGGCCACGCTGGAGCCACCAGAATCACTGGTTTCTTTTCTACCCTGATTCTGCGGAGTAATCGAGGTAACAATTGTGGCGGTGGGAATGCATATATCAGCTTGAACTGATCCCAAGGGAACACTAGGGCATCCGAGCCGCACGCTAGGGGATCCCTTGTCCAAGAGACAAACCTGTCCACTTTCGTGTTGAACCTGGATGCTAGCAGATCTACATCCGGTGTTCCCCACCGCTGACATATTGTCCGGAAAACCTCGGGATGAAGGGACCATTCCCCTGGGCATAATTGTTGGCGACTTAGAAAGTCCGCCTTCCAATTCTCCACCCCTGGAATGAATACCGCAGATATGGCTGGGACATATCTTTCTGCCCATCTCAGGATGTAATTTACTTCCCTTTGGGCTGCACGACTCCTGGTGCCCCCCTGACGATTGATATATGCCACTGCTGTGGCATTGTCTGACTGAACTCTGACAGGGGACCCTTGGAGTTTGGATGTCCATGCTACTAGGGCATACCGGGCTGCTCGTATCTCTAAGAGATTGATGGGCAGGGCCTTTTCCGCATCCGACCATCTGCCCTGGAGAGACCATTGCTCCAGTACTGCTCCCCAGCCTAAAATGCTGGCATCTGTAGTGACCACCTTCCAAGAAATCGGACTGAAGGATTTCCCTCTTTCCAGATTCCGGGGAACCAACCACCAACGGAGGCTTCTGCGAACGGAAGGGGACAAGGACATTGGTACGTCCAGAGCCTGTACTTTTTTGTTCCAGGCTGACAGTATGGCCCTTTGCAACTTCCTTGAATGGAATTGACCGTAGGGTACTGCTTCGAATGATGCCACCATTTTTCCCAGCAGCCTCATGCACAGGCGTATGGATGGCTGTCTTTTTGAACCCACTAAGTGGATCAAATCTCTCAAAGACGACCCCTTTTCTCGAGGCAAGAAAATTTTTCTCTGGTCTGAATCCAGCCTTAGCCCCAAGTATTCCAGACTTTTGACTGGTTTTAGGGCTGACTTGTCTCGGTTGATAATCCAACCGTGATATTCCAGATACTTGATTGTCTCGTGAACAACCACTTCTAGTTTTTCCACTGAGTGGTCTATCAGCAACAAGTCGTCTAGATATGCCATTATCGTTACACCTCGTGTTCTTAGATTGGCCAATAATGGGGCCAGAATTTTTGTGAACACTCTTGGTGCTGTGGCCAGACCGAAGGGTAAGGCTCTGAACTGAAAATGGCGCCCTTCTATCGCAAAGCGTAGAAATTTTTGGTGGGCTGGAAAGATGGGGATGTGCAAATACGCATCTTTGATGTCGATCGAGGCTAACCATTCCTCCCCTTGTAGGGCAGTGGCTACCGATCGGATCGACTCCATCCGGAAAGTCCTGATATGTAGGAATTTGTTTAGCCCTTTTAGATTTAATATGGGCCTCACGTCCCCGTTTGGCTTCGGAACTGTAAAGAGGTTTGAGTAAAACCCGAACCCCCATTCTTCCAGGGGGACCTCTATAATTACTGCTTGAAGCAATAATTGTTCCAGTGCCAACAGGAGGGATCCTCTCTTCTGGGGATCCCTTGGCACGTTCGACCTTATAAAGCGGGAAGGAGGGGAGTTTTTTAACTCCAATTTGTATCCCAGATTTACTGCGGAGAGCACCCATCTGTCTCGGATCGTGTCCCGCCAGGTTTCTGTGAACAACTGAAGTCTTCCCCCCACCCGATTGGGTGGGGGCAACCCTTCATGCATTTGACTTTGGGGGAGGTTTTGTACCTCTCCTGCTCCAGGGCTTCTTGTTACCCTGCAACTGTCCCTGATTTTTACCTCCGGGATTTGACCGGGGAGGCCGTCGTAACTGTTTCACAGCCGATGTCCTAGGGACTGGAGAAGCCGGCCTCTTAAAAGAGGGACCTCTAACTCTATTTTTGACCGGCAAGAGTGTACTTTTACCGCTGGAAATTCTCTGGATATACTTGTCCAGGTCTTCCCCGAATAAGCGCTCCCCATGAAAATGGGAAGCTGACCAGCAATTTTTTACAGGGAGCTTCAGCAGACCAGTTTTTGAGCCATAGAAGCCTGCGCATATGTACTACAGACAGCGTAAGGCGGGAGGCCTGATGGATTGAATCCTTTATAGCGTCCACCGCAAAGCATAAGGCTCTAGGTAGATCAGCTAGAGCAAGAGCCTGCTGATCTGGCACGTCCCTTAAGACCTGTTTCAACTGATCCTTCACTGCTTGGCAGACCCCTATAGCTGCCACTGCTGGTTGTGTCACCAATCCTGCTGTAGAAAAAGCAGATTTCAATAAGGACTCCAATTTTTTATCTATTGGGTCCTTGAACATTTGGACATTTTCCACCGGACAAGTCAGTGATTTATTCACACAAGAGATGGCTGCGTCCACTGTAGGGACCTTCCATTTTCTGACGAACTTATCCTCCATAGGATAGACCACCGGAAATCTCTTGGGGGGAGTAAATATTTTGTCAGGATGCTCCCAATCCTGGTAAATGAGCCCCTCCAGTAAAGGATGGATCGGAAAAGAACAAACAGTCTGGGGAGCTTTTAGCGACCCCAACGAGGAGACAGAAGAGGAGGATGGCTCCGCAAGTGGCATTTTAAATGCTGATCGGACCATATTAGTCAGGGACTGCACCCATAACCTCTCAGCATGTGATGCTGAGAACGGCTCCTCCACTGTTGATTCCTCTACAACTGAATCAACCTCATCCTGATCCCCCTCAGGTAGGTCGTTCTCTGTATGGGACTGTTGCTCTGTTAACAGGCACTCTGAGGGAGGAGACTGAGATCGAGCGCTTTTCTCCTGTGACAGGGAAGCAGCAATTAGTGCTGACAATCTCTCTTCCAGCCCTCCCAGAGCTGAGGAAAAAACCTCCTCTGTTACATACACAGGAGCAGGTGAACTGGGGACAGCCACAGTACCAGGTACTCCTGGGGGTGCCCTACGGTCACTAACCTCTGATTCTTCAGGGGAGACTGGTGCAGCCAAAGCATGCCCAAGATCCTCAGAGCCCGATGGAGACCCCCTATTGCTCCTGGAATTTCTAGTCCCGGAGTTTTTAGACGGCATATTCCTAAGCCACAAAGCTGAGGTATTCCAGCCGAAAATACACCAGTTACTGATAATAGTCTAGCATAAATGCTGTTATAATAAACAGTTGGTGTCTACTAATGTGCCTTTCTAGGGGATGCCTGTATCAACCGCTTGCTGTATGCCTTTAAATGTTGCCAGCTCTGTCTCTGTACTTCATAGCCAGCTTACTGCAATAATGTGGCTTTTTAAAAACCTGCTGGGACGCCCGCACATGCGCAGAAGCGCTGCGGCGCGCACAGAGCGTCATCCCCCAGGCCCCGCCCCTTTTTCCGGCCACCTCTATATATAGAGGCGCGTGCACGCGCACGGCCACGTGCGCCTCGGCGCTAATTTTCAAACATGGAAACCAGGGACAGGAGCCAGGGCCCCCCTTTGCCGCAGGCCGGGGGATAGACGAACACTGCAACATGGCAGAGGAAACAGTTTCCTGTAGGAGAACTCACCAGCTGCCTGGACTTTGCTCTCTGAGAAGAAACTAGTCCATATGACAAGAAAAACATTCCACAGCGGCCTCTAGTGGACAAACACAGGTACCGCAGTTTAATATACTAAACATATATAAAAAAACATTCTTTTTTTTTTTTTTTTTTTCTTGACCACCATTAAAAATTATTACATTTTTTTTTTTAGTAGTTACAGGCATGCACAGATATTAGCGGGAATACCGTTAGGTAACAGACAGAAAGACAAATTAGGCTTGGGGGTCCCCCAATAGAACCAAGTTTCTGGGGGCCCCCACTTACCTGTTCCCCGCCGCAGGACTTTGTTTGGTCCACAAAAGCCCAAACTTCACCTATCACGGCAGGCATTGTAATCAAACCTTCAGGGACCGGGTTCCCAAGGATTCCACTCCCCTGGACCTGTATAGCACCCTGCACAGAAAACATCTTGGTCGTGGGTATGACCAGAGCTCTGGATCCCAGGGTCCAGCTCTCCTAAGAGAAGCATTACAGGCAGAACCTTGCTCTTCTCTGCAAGGCCCGGGTACCGACCGTTTAGCTATGAAGCTTTTTTGGTCGGATCCGGAATAGCTTACTGAGGCCCAAAAGAACCTGTACGCAAGCTCAGTGAAAAACACATGTTTCTTCTTGGCCAACACCTTAGACACTGGCAAAAAAACTGAGGTGCTCCCGGATGGGAGGGGCTTATATAGGGGAGGGTACTTCCGGTTTTGGAAGTTGCCAGTGCCAGCACCTGACGGTAACTATATAACCCATTAGTAATGACTATGTCGCTCTGTGTCCCGTGATGTACGAGAAAGAAAAAGCTGTACTGAGCTTTTTCAAGCTGCAGTGGGCAATAGGCCCAAAAGTGAAGATTTGATATCTTGCAGGGAAAATTTTAGAAATGGAAATATCTGAAAAATAGAAGTGTATTTTCCTGGTATGTAAGGATGCCTAGGCAATCCTGTGTACCCTGTATAGCTGAAGTAAATCAGAGACACAGTGCAGAACAAGGCATGGTTAATTGGTAACAAGAAAAATAGGATTTTTATAACAGCTTACCTGTAAAATCCTTTTCTTGGAGTACATCACGGGACACAGAGCGACATAGTCATTACTAATGGGTTATATAGATACCGTCAGGTGCTGGCACTGGCAACTTCCAAAACCGGAAGTACCCTCCACTATATAAGCCCCTCCCATCCGGGAGCACCTCAGTTTTGTAGCAAAGCAATAAGTGTCCCCAAAGAGGGGCGGGAGCTCTGTGTCCCGTGATGTACTCCAAGAAAAGGATTTTACAGGTAAGCTGTTATAAAAATCCTATTTTCTTTCTCGTACATCACGGGACACAGAGCGACATAGTCATTACTAATGGGATGTCCTAAAGCAATGCCAAATGAGGGGGGGGATACACCATATATAAGCTGAGCGCTATCAGACATGAGGATCTTTTGCGGCCTGCAACACACTGCGCCCAAAGGCGACATCCTCCTGACTTCTAACGTCCACCTGGTAGAACCTAGTAAACGTGTGAACTGAAGACCATGTTGCGGCCTTACAGATTTGAGCCAGGGAGGCCTGGTGATGCACTGCCCATGAAGTTCCAACTGCTCTCGTGGAGTGCGCTCTAACTTTGAACGGAGGCGGTCTCCTTCTCAAGCCATAGGCTTGTATTATGACCTGTCGAATCCACCTGGCTAAAGTAGATTTTGACGCTGCCTGACCCTTTCTGGGGCCTTCCGGCAGAATAAACAAAGTATCCGTTCTGCGAATCTGAGCAGTGGCTTTTAGATAAGCTTTAACTGCTCTTACTACATCCAAAGAATGCAATAACTTTTCCTCTACCGAAGTAGGTCTGGGGAAAAAAGAAGGAAGAACCACATCTTGGTTCAAATGAAACCTCGATACCACCTTAGGAAGAAAGGCTGGATGAGGACGTAACACTACTCTGTCCTTATGGATAACCAGATATGGCTCTTTACAGGACATAGCTGCTAATTCCGACACTCTTTTAGCCGAACAAATGGCTACTAGAAAAATCAATTTCCTGGTGAGAAGCACCAAGGAAATATGCTGTAATGGTTCAAATGGTTGTTTCTGTAAAACCGACAGAACCAAGTTTAGATCCCATGGACATATGGGAATATTAACCGGAGGACTAATACGCATCACTCCTTGTATAAAGGCTTTGACTAGTGAATGCGAAGCCAAGGGCCTTTGAAAAAATATTGACAAGGCCGAAATCTGACCCTTGATAGTACTCAAGGCAAGCTTCCTATCTACAGCCCATTGTAGGAAGTCCAGAATCCTACCTATTACGTATTTACGTGGATGCCATTTCTTGGCCTCACACCAGGCGATGTACGCCTTCCAGATTCTATAGTAGATCTGCCTGGATACCGGCTTCCTGGCATTGATCATGGTAGATACCACAGCATTAGAGAGCCCTCTCTTTTTTAGAATGTGGGCTTCAATAGCCAGGCCGTCAAACCTAGGGCTGGTAAGGAAGGGTGGTATATCGGTCCTTGCGAAAGCAGGTCCGGACGATGTGGGAGGGTCCAAGGACTCCCCACAGACATTTTTACAATCTCCGCGTACCATGCTCTTCGGGGCCACGCTGGAGCCACCAGAATCACTGGTTTCTTTTCTACCCGGATTCTGCGGAGTAATCGAGGTAACAATTGTGGCGGTGGGAATGCATATATCAGCTTGAACTGATCCCAAGGGAACACTAGGGCATCCGAGCCGCAAGCTAGGGGATCCCTTGTCCAAGAGACAAACCTGTCCACTTTTGTGTTGAATCTGGATGCTAGCAGATCTACATCCGGTGTTCCCCACCGCTGACATATTGTCCGGAAAACCTCGGGATGAAGGGACCATTCCCCTGGGCATAATTGTTGGCGACTTAGAAAGTCCGCCTTCCAATTCTCCACTCCTGGAATGAATACCGCAGATATGGCTGGGACATATCTTTCTGCCCATCTCAGGATGTAATTTACTTCCCTTTGGGCTGCACGACTCCTGGTGCCCCCCTGACGATTGATATATGCCACTGCTGTGGCATTGTCTGATTGAATTCTGACAGGGGACCCTTGGAGTTTGGATGTCCATGCTACTAGGGCATACCGGGCTGCTCGTATCTCTAAGAGATTGATGGGCAGGGCCTTTTCCGCATCCGACCATCTGCCCTGGAGAGACCATTGCTCCAGCACTGCTCCCCAGCCTATAAGGCTGGCATCTGTAGTGACCACCTTCCAGGAAATCGGACTGAAGGATTTCCCTCTTTCCAGATTCTGGGGAACCAACCACCAGCGGAGGCTCTTGCGAACGGAAGGGGACAAGGACATTGGTAAGTCCAGAGCCTGAACTTTTTTGTTCCAGGCTGACAGTATGGCCCTTTGCAACTTCCTTGAATGGAATTGACCATAGGGTACTGCTTCGAATGATGCCACCATTTTTCCCAGCAGCCTCATGCACAGGCGTATGGATGGCTGTCTTTTTGAACCCACTAAGTGGATCAAATCTCTCAAAGATGACCCCTTTTCTTGAGGCAAGAAAATTTTTCTCTGGTCTGAATCCAGCCTTAGCCCCAAGTATTCCAGACTTTTGACTGGTTTTAGGGCTGACTTGTCTCGGTTGATAATCCAACCGTGATATTCCAGATACTTGATTGTCTCGTGAACAACCACTTCTAGTTTTTCCACTGAGTGGTCTATCAGCAACAAGTCGTCTAGATATGCCATTATCGTTACACCTCGTGTTCTTAGATTGGCCAATAATGGGGCCAGAATTTTTGTGAACACTCTTGGTGCTGTGGCCAGACCGAAGGGTAAGGCTCTGAACTGAAAATGGCGCCCTTCTACCGCAAAGCGTAGAAATTTTTGGTGGGCTGGAAAGATGGGAATGTGCAAATAAGCATCTTTGATGTCGATCGAGGCTAACCATTCCTCCCCTTGTAGGGCAGTGGCTACCGACCGGATCGACTCCATCCGGAAAGTCCTGATATGTAGGAATTTGTTTAGCCCTTTTAGATTTAATATGGGCCTCACGTCCCCGTTTGGCTTCGGGACTGTAAAGAGGTTTGAGTAAAACCCGAACCCCCATTCTTCCAGGGGAACCTCTATAATTACTGCTTGGAGCAATAATTGTTCTAGTGCCAACAGGAGGGATCCTCTCTTCTGGGGATCCCTTGGCACGTTTGACCTTATAAAGCGGGAAAGAGGGGAGTTTTTTAACTCCAATTTGTATCCCAGATCTACTGCGGAGAGCACCCATCTGTCTCGGATCGTGTCCCGCCAGGTCTCTGTGAACAACTGAAGTCTTCCCCCCACCCGATTGGGTGGGGGCAACCCTTCATGCATTTGACTTTGGGGGAGGTTTTGTACCTCTCCTGCTCCAGGGCTTCTTGTTACCCTGCAATTGTCCCTGATTTTTACCTCCGGGATTTGACCGAGGAGGCCGTCGGAACTGTTTCACAGCCGATGTCCTAGGGACTGGAGAAGCAGGCCTCTTAAAAGAGGGACCTCTAACTCTATTTTTAACCGGCAAAAGTGTACTTTTACCGCTGGAAATTCTCTGGATATATTTGTCCAGGTCTTCCCCGAATAAGCGTTCACCATGAAATGGGAAGCTGACCAGCAATTTTTTACAGGGAGCTTCAGCAGACCAGTTTTTGAGCCATAGAAGCCTGCGCATATGTACTACAGACAGCGTAAGGCGGGAGGCCTGATGGATTGAATCCTTTATAGCGTCCACCGCAAAGCATAAGGCTCTAGGTAGATCAGCTAGGGCAAGAGCCTGCTGATCTGGCAAGTCTCTTAAGACCTGTTTCAACTGATCCTTCACTGCTTGGCAGACCCCAATAGCTGCCACTGCTGGTTGTGTCACCAATCCTGCTGTAGAAAAAGCAGATTTTAATAAGGACTCCAATTTTTTATCTATTGGGTCCTTGAACATTTGGACATTATCCACCGGACATGTCAGTGATTTATTCACACAAGAGATGGCTGCGTCCACTGTAGGGACCCTCCATTTTCTGATGAACTTATCCTCCATGGGATAAACCACCGGAAATCTCTTGGGGGGAGTAAATATTTTGTCAGGATGCTCCCAATCCTGGTAAATGAGCCCTTCCAGTAAAGGATGGATCGGAAAGGAACAAACAGTCTGGGGAGCTTTTAGCGACCCCAACGAGGAGACAGACGTGGATGATGGCTCCGCAAGTGGCATTTTAAATGCTGATCGGACCATATTAGTCAGGGACTGAACCCATAACCTTTCAGCATGTGATGCTGAGAACGGCTCTTCCACTGTTGATTCCTCTACAACCGAATCGACCTCATCCTGATCCCCTTCAGGTAGGTCGATCCCTGTATGGGACTGTTGCTCTGTTAACAGGCACTCTGAGGGAGGAGACGGAGATCGGGCGCTTTTCTCCTGTGACAGGGAAGCCGCGATCAATGCTGACAATCTCTCTTCCAGCCCTCCCAGAGCTGAGGAAAAAACCTCCTCTGTTACATACACAGGAGCAGGTGAACTGAGGACAGCCACAGTACCAGGTACTCCTGAGGGTGCTCTACGGTCACTAACCTCTGATTCTTCAGGGGAGACTGGTGCAGCCAAAGCATGCCCAAGATCCTCAGAGCCCGATGGAGACCCCCTATTCCTCCTGGAATTTCTAGTCCCGGAGTTTTTAGACGGCATATTCCTAAGCCACAAAGCTGAGGTATTCCAGCCGAAATACACCAGTTACTGACAATAGTCTAGCATAAATGCTGCTATAAGAAACAGTTGGTGTCTACTAATGTGCCTTTCTAGGGGATGCCTGTATCAACCGCTTGCTGTATGCCTTCTTTAAATGTTGCCAGCTCTGTCTCTGTACCTCATAGCCAGCTCACCACACAAAATTGTGGTTTTTAACATGCTGGGACGCCCGCACATGCGCAGAAGCGCTGCGGCGCGCACAGAGCGTCATCCCCCAGGCTCCGCCCCCTTTCCCGGCTCACCTCTATATATAGAGGCGCGTGCACGCGCACGCGCGCGGCCACGTGCGCCTTCGGCGCTAATTTCGAAAATGGAAACCAGGGACAAGAGCCAAGGCCCCTTTGCCGCAGGCCGGGGGATGGACGAGCATTGCAACATGGCAGAGGAAGCAGTTTCCCATAAGAGAACTCACCATCTGCCTGGACTCGCTCTGATGAAAAGAAACTAGTCCACATGACAAGAAACGTTCCACAGCGGCCTCTAGTGGACAAACACAGGTACCGCAGTCTAATATATTAAATATATATAAAAAAAATTTTTTTTTTTTTTCTTGACCACCATTAAAAATTATTACATTTTCTTAGTAGTAACAGGCATGCACAGAATTTTGCGGGAATACCATTAGGTAACAGACAGAAAGACAAATTAGGCTTGGGGGTCCCCCAATAGAACCAAGTTCCTGGGGGCCCCCCCTTACCTGTTCCCCGCCGCAGGACTTTGTTTGGTCCACAAAAGCCCAAACTTCACCTATCACGGCAGGCATTGTAATCAAACCTTCAGGGACCGGGTTCCCAAGGATTCCACTCCCCTGGACCTGTATAGCACCCTGCACAGAAAACATCTTGGTCGTGGGTATGACCAGAGCTCTGGATCCCAGGGTCCAGCTCTCCTAAGAGAAGCATTACAGGCAAAACCTTGCTCTTCTCTGCAAGGCCCGGGTACCGACCGTTTAGCTATGAAGCTTTTTTGGTCGGATCCGGAATAGCTTACTGAGGCCCAAAAGAACCTGTACGCAAGCTCAGTGAAAAACACATGTTTCTTCTTGGCCAACACCTTAGACACTGGCAAAAAACTGAGGTGCTCCCGGATGGGAGGGGCTTATATAGGGGAGGGTACTTCCGGTTTTGGAAGTTGCCAGTGCCAGCACCTGACGGTATCTATATAACCCATTAGTAATGACTATGTCGTTCTGTGTCCCGTGATGTACGAGAAAGAAATATAAACGGCAATATTAATGACTAATCATTTATTCCTTTGCCTGTTTTTTTTTTTTTGGGCACAGCTTCCAGAGGCAGTTCTTCTTTAAAGTGGACCTAAAATCAAAAAGGTGAAGTTTTTCTATGTTGCTGGAACATCTAGAAATGTTAACTGTGTCTTAGTGGTACCCTGAAAGAATTACCATTTGTCTTAATTCCTAATGATAAATAGAAAAGCAGTAAACACATTTCATCCTCGTTGAAGTGAAGTAGAAATAAAATATACCAATAAAAGAACGCAAAACATATTTTGTTTTATTTCCAGGGATTTGGCAAATTACCGTAACAGAAACCCAATAATATATGAAAATATCATGGAATGGGATCCACCCTTTGCCTTCCCAGCTTCCATTTACTTGGAAGGATATGCAGATCCTTAACTGTGTAGGCGGTATGGGATTTTGGTGTAAAATAAATAAAAAAGCCTCCAGTTAATTCAAGGGCGAACAAGGTAAAAATACATTGTCTTATGCACTCCAGAATTTCCCATAAAAGATCAATAATGTGTAGAGGTTTATGAGGAGCTCACAGTGTCTCTTTTATGAATGGTTCATGAAAACACTGTTTGGCAGTGTGGAAGAGGGGTAATATCCTGTAGTTCAGGAAACTCATAAGAGAAATTGTGAAATTGAATGCATTCTTACAAAATCTTTCAAGAATATAGATACCATAAGGGAACAGTAGTTACATGAAAGGGCCCTATAAATAGTGTGACAGACCTAACCAAGATAGGGGGCTTCTGGAGAGGACTAGGACCAAGCCTCTTACCCACTGATTATAGGCCCTGGGTTTTAGGGAACAATACCCTTTGTGAGGTGTATGCCTGGGGACCCTTGAAGTAATGTTACTTTGGATTCAAGTCCATGTCCCCCCCAAGACACACATTCTCTCGGAACCCTGTATTGGGCCTATATGCCATATTGGAAATAGTGACTGCTTCACACTGTTGGGACTCATAGCAGATGCTGATGTCATCAGCCAGCCACCTGTCTTGGATTGTCTGCTATAATGTGTATTGTAGTTAGGGAGCTAGGAGACGAAAAGGCTGCCCTGAAAGGTCATATCTCTGAGTCACCTAGTCTGGAAATGATTCGTTAAATAGCTCATGTTAATTTAGGTTTCCGGTTACAGGTGTACCAGCATGGGTCTCCCACCATAATAAATAGCTTACACAACAGACTGTGTTGAAGGCATCATTTGCCTCTCTTCAAACTGTCTTAGTGTAAGCTTGCACGTGTCCTATTTCTGCACTGTTTATACCAGACCTTGGGGGTTATTTACGAAAGGCAAATCCACTTTGCACTACAAGTGCACTTGAAAGTACACTTTCAAGTGCAGTCACTGTAGATCTGAGGGGGACATGCAAGAAAAAAAAGTCGGGTTAACAAACCAGAGGGCTGATAAAGAGGAAGTTGAGAGAGCTTGGAAGTGTGCACCTGTGTGGAGCTGTGGAATCCCCTGCTGCTGGCTGGGCTCTGTTGTGCTTCTGTGGTTCTGTGGCCAAAACATTTATTACATGGAACATCTTCACACTGAAGTAAACATAGTTCTGTTAATCTTGAATTTATGTTAACCTCAAGAAGAGCCTTTGAGTTTGTTTGCTGTTTGGGACTGGTATTTTGCAGCCAACAAACTATTTAAGTTGAATAAAACCTGTTTTGTACAAGAAGCCTGTTTGGTGTGATTCCTTGAATATCACAAGGTGTAATAAGTAAAATGCAGCAATATTAGCTGAAAAATCTTCTTGGCCTGATCACCTAGAAATCAGAGATCTCTGTGCGCCTTCAGCCACCATCACTGCACTGCAGTATAAATGTCAGTCACTGGACTATTAAAAAATTATTAGACTGCATACCTAGAAGAAATTCCTTGCACAAAAAATGTATCAATTAGGAGAAAACAGAACATTATACGGTATAAGCTGCTTGTGTTACTCTATTGTAAGATATGCACACGTACCTGCTCAAGTTGGTGCACTTTATAGAAATACCTTTGCCAGAATTCAGAGTGAGACACAGCAGCAGGAACCTGTGAGACATTAATAATCGCATCAAGGAACAAATCTATGACAACTGACATATAAGCGAACAATGTAACTTTTCAATAAGGCTAGAAAAGGACAATGATATTTAAAATGCAGTAATTCAAAACAACTAGATGTCTATGAAATGTTGTCAGTTTAGTGAAAGAGGAATGCGTACTGCTTGCCATGACATACTACACAAAATTACTGCTCATTACTCTTATACAATTTACAAACCGTATATTCATAACAGCACAAAATTTATAAAAGACGTTAAAAAAGGCAGGAAAGGATCGTCTAAATTGATGAATGATTATTTAATTCCTGCTATTTAATCAGGACAAACTGACAGTATCTGCAGTAGATTCCCCTCCCCAGCCTTTCATACTTGCTGAGCCACACTCTCACACTGCCTCTCTACTGCAGCATTCCAGCCTATGTTCTCTTAGACAGGGTAATGACATCACAGACCCCTCCACATAACAGTATTTGGACCTAGAGAATAGCCACTTGGGCAGAATCAAAATCCCTAATACTGGGAAACTCCATTTGGTTGTGGGGAAACAGCACTGGAGCGTGGCCTGGTAAGTATAACCACTTTGTAAAGTAATTATTTTACAGCAGTAAATTGGGAAGCAGAACTGCAAGAGAAAAAAAAAACGTAATGATACATAATATTTAGCCATAGCTTAAAAGGATAAGTTCACGTTTAAAAAAAAATAATACATGCACATTTTTTTGCAAGTAAAAAAATGTGCATTTACTATTTTTTTTTGTAGGAGCCTGGAACTCATTGAACCCACGATCAGCTTGTGGGTGCCATGCAGGACTCCTACAGACCGTCAGTGTGTCTGTCTGCTCGTACATCGTAACAGGAGGTAGTTTGACACTTACAGGAAGAATCAAGGAAATACTACAGCGCGCAACAGTTCCCCCAGTAGTTCACTGAGAACTACAAGCTGACATCCGCAAAGGTCGTCAGTACTTGTAGTTTTCCCATTCACATGGAGCCCCACACGGCCACATTTTTTTAAATTGTGACAGCGAAAGGGGGATCCCTGCTCGTTGTCACAGTGGGGGATCGGGGGACGGTGCATTTGTAACATATTACACCCTGAATATCCTTTAAAGAGAGAGTCACTTTGCCCATATGACAAATAACTTTGTTTCTTTAAAATAACACTGTTAAACAAATTATGAAATATTTCTCTATTTTTTTTTACTTGGACAAAACCCGAATCATTAAGACAACACCGGCAAAAGAAAGCTCCTCAGAAAGCAATAAACGTGTCAATGTGGTATAACCGATGACAAAGTTACTGCACATCAATATGCACACATCTGAAATGTCAAAATTGATCCGGTCCATACAAGGTAAACAACTGTTTGGTCCTAAGATTTTTTTTTTTATAATACTATTAACACAAAATGAATTCCGTTATTTGCATTTACTCTATTAAAAAGGCAAACCCAATACTTTATCAAGGTTTAATTCTGGGTTATTTTTTTGAAAAATATATGTTTATTTTGTTCATTTTTCTTTAGTAAACAGTGTTAAATTAAAGTAGTGGAAATAAAGGGTTGCAAAACTTGCCTTTTTTCCAACTGTCCCTGTCCCACACTGGTATCTTCGTCTATGTGCATGTGCAGCTATGTTCACAAGCCGGAGAATGCTATGAGCAGGTAGGCAAGTGTATTTTATTGCAGAAAAGACACCGCATTTCTCTTCTGCAATAAAAAGCCTACCTTCTCAAAGTCAGTGACAGTGGAACTTTAGTTTCCTCTTTCATAAAAATAAGCTATAGATGTTACTTCTTCTACGATAGAATAAACTACAAAATCCCAGTAGCTTTCAGTACATACATAGCCTAAAATTTTCTTTAAGACTTAACAGTAGGATCTTATGTGACATAAGTTATTTTTCCATGTTTCCCCCAAACAGACTTTTAATTCTTCCCTAGCTGCCTCCTTCTCATAATTCTCGCTCTTGCTTAATTTCCATCTCCCCCACTTATAGTTACTAGCTAAGTTTATATAACTCCAAACAGTATACATATTTTCTTATTGATGTTTTTTTCTACACTACTGAATACATGATTCATTTATATTTTTTCTATAGCCGACAACTGTATCAGCTACAGTGAATATCTACTGAGATGTTAGATACAAGTTTGTAATGTAGTATTGGCTTTAAACCTAAATTAAGGTATAACTAAAGGCAAATGTTTTATTTTTGGATAGAGTGAAGAGAGATTAGAATGCTTGTCAGTTTTTATTGCGGTCTGTGTCCCCGTTAAGGAGATTCCCCCTCTCTATTTGTCCTGTCCATTATCATTGAAAGTAAAAAGAAAATCCCAAATGTTGGGTTACCCCCAAAAAAGTAATAGCGGGTAAATCTTCCAAGGGGGACACTAGTTTCCCTTAATTACTAAGGATTTCTTATCACTTCCTGTTTGGCTATGGGACAAGAAGTGAAGGGAAATCTCCACAAAAGGGACACAGATGGCAAAAAAAATAATCTGACAGGGGTTATAACCCTCCCTTGCTCTATCCAAAATGAAAACAAAAAAGATTTGCCTATAGTTCTACTTTATAAATAATGAAACAGAAAAAATAACAGCCGCCGCGTACCCATGGGGGTGCGCATCGCGGCGATCGGTGGTGCGGTGTGTCCGTCTGACACACCGATCTCAGTAAAGAGCCTCCGACAGCCATGATCGGCTTTTCACGATGTAACCAGGAAGAGACGTTGATCGGCTTTTCCTCACTCGCGTCTAACAGATGCGAGTAGAGGAGAGCGATCGACTGCTCTCCGGACGGGGGGGGTCTGTGCTGATTGTTTATCAGCGCAGCCCCCCCTCGGATGCTTGCCCAGGACCACCAGGACCACCAAGGATGGCCACCCACACTGGACCACCAGGTATGCCACCCTAGACCACCAGGGATATGCCAATCAGTGCCCAGGCAGCTGCCAATCAGTACCCATCCACAATGCTTGCCAGTGCCACCAGGGATGCCCATCAGTGCCATCAGTACCGCCTATCAGTGCCCATCAGTACAGCCTTTCAGTGCCCACGAGTGCCCATCAGTGCCGCCTACCAGTGCCGCATATCAGTGCCACCTCATCAGTGCCGCCTTATCAGTGCCCATCAGTAAAGGAGAAAACGTACTTATTTACAAAATTTTATAACAGAAACTAAAGAAAAACTTTTTTTTTTTTTCAAAATTTTCGGTCTTTTTTTATTTGTTTAGCAAAAAATAAACACTGCAGAGGTGATCAAATACCACCAAAAGAAAGCTCTATTTGTGGGAACAAAATGATAAAAAGTCTGCTTGGATACAGTGTAGCATGACCGCGCAATTGTCATTTAAACAGCGACAGCACTGAAAGCTGAAAATTGGCTTGGGCAGGAAGGGGGTTTAAGTGCCTGGTATTGAAGTGGTTAAAAGGAGAAGTACAGCCAAAGCTTGTTTGGCTGTACTGCTCCTGTGGCTGAAGTCCACTGTCGACTGACGTTACAGAGCCGGTCCAGGCTCGGGCAAGATCACTACAATGAAGTCTGATCCGCCCACATGCCTGGATGAGCATCCGGCTCAGCCTGCCGCTGAGAGCCTGAGCCACCTGCTCCCGCCCCCTCCACAGCTCAGCGCTCCAGTGAGTAGGGGGGGGGCAGAGCAGAGAATGGTGACTGACAGTTACCATCTCTTTGCTCAGGGAGCTCTGAGAACCGAGCGATCGGCGATGTTTGGTCGCTCAGTTCTCAGTGTTAGAGCCGGCGGGGGGACCAATGCTGCATCCACCTAGGTAAGTACGGTTCTGAAAAAAAAAAAAAACAGAAAAAAACACACTTCTCTTTTAAAAGTGCTAGCCACAATCTCCATTCTGTTTTATCTTTTCAAACAACTTAGATATTTGCTGCAGGAGGAGAAACATTACAGGTCTCGAAATTCCCCTGTTTAAAAACTGCTGAGCAGAAGGTTTGCATGTACAATGGCATACACAGAGAACTACAAAACACATACCATTTTGGTGTAGAGTGCGCGGATTGATGGGCTCGAAATTAGAAGTTCGGATATTTCTGCTTTCCGTTGCTCTGGGTTCCAGTGGGTTAACCATTCATCAAATAGCTCAGGAGGGCCTGTTATATGTAAATGATGTGTTGTAAGAGTTGTAATCTTCATGGAAGTCTGGACATATTTCTCAATTTCAGTAACCAGGGCCAAGTCATGAGGCAGCAATTTTAACTTGTCAGCCTTAGAAAGGTGTATATTTTTGCAAATCCAGAAGTATACCAAATAGAATGCACAAAGTATTGTATATTCTAGCCAGTCCCCAAGTTACACAAGCTGTTAGGCAGCACAATATAAGATCCAACCCGTAAATGACTGCACATTCCATCTGAAAAAATATCCTTTTTCTCATTTTCTGTAAAAATAATTTCTGCCTTTTAACCAGCCAAGAGAATAGCTTGTGACTAAGGATGGGCTCAGGCATGTTCGCAGCTCCACAAGCCCGAGCCCGCCAGGAAGCTCACACTGCACAGCGCTAATCACAGGCAGCGAGACATTTCCCGATCTGCAGCTGTACAGATCGGGAAACGTCTCAATGGCTGTGATTTGCGCTGTGCAGTGTGAGCTTCCTGGCGGGCTCGGGCTTGTGGAGCTGCGAACATGCCTGAGCCCATCCTTACTTGTGACTTACAGCTACCCCTCCTCTTAACTGAAAATCCAAACTCAGTCACAGATCGCTTGCTTCATAGCTTCCTTTCCTGTGAAGGTGCTCAGACAGGGCAGTCGATTCCCTCATTAAACAGTTTACTTGTAGATGCTTAAAGTGGAACTTCACTCTCCTAACATTGATTATTCTTATTCCTCATGCTGCTAGCATTTGTAAATAGATATACTTCCCTATCATATTTATTTGTTTTAAACTTTTTTTTTTTTACATTTATTCAGTTACTTCTGGGTTTTTCTTGCCTAGGCAAATTATGTCATACATCCCAGGAATCTTCAGGAGGGGAGGAGAAGGGGGTTTCTCAGCTATGCACACTCTGCTGCATGCATGCTTATGTTAAGGGTAGATGGATTCCAGGAAGTAAATGCTATTTGAATCATCTGCCCCTACCCAAGAATGGAGACATGGATGGATGGGATAGTTTGCTTTGAATATTTAAAAATGAATGAAATTGTGTTTTTGGTTTGTTGTGCTCAGATACAGTGAAGATCCACTTTGTGCAATCTGCATAAGGTTATGCCTTTATGTGCTGCCAAATGCTGGAATATCTACAAGTCCATATCTTATAAACAGTATGTACCAGTACCTTTATCAGGGGAGAAATACTCTGTTATGAGGCCATTAAAGCAAAACTTAATCCACAGCATGCCTCCTAGAGCAGTTGCTATAACCTGCAAGTATTTAGAGCATACTACACTCTCAGACTTTTTCCCTAGATAGAGATATACAAAGTCTTCCATAAAACTCTACCTGCTATAATTTTTTTTACACAAATATGTAATAGCACCAAAAAAACTAAATGCAATGGTAAAGGATTAATAATATAAAAACAATGATTGTGCAAGATGAAAAAAACAAAACAGTCCCAACTATACTGGTGCTGCTGGCAATAACCAAGGAGCATGAGGAGAGGTAAAAAGGAACTCAAATGAGCAAGCACCTAGTCTAGTAGAAGTGTTTCATACTGGATCCTTTGTATATGCCGACACACCCTACAATGCTGGTAAAGGTGGAGAAAATATAAAAAAACAAGTTTCCGTGTCACTGCTCTTTCACATCATCCCATTATGGGGGGCTATTGGAAACACTATATTGATTCCAAAAGGACCACACCAACAAGCTGATAAAAAAGTGAGCCAAAAGAGTTCCAATGCTGTGTCTTCTTTATTGCAAACTATAGAAGCATGTACAAAAACGTTCACTTACAATGGAAGGTGCCCCCTCATGGATAGGCTATTGTGCTGCCCTGATGGATTGACGAATCCCAGCGTTCCAGCCTGTGGCCAATCAAATAGGAGAAGGGAGGAACAACACAAGCAAAACATGAGCAGGTGAGGGTGGAAGAGTCACAGCAAGCAAGAAGGGAAATGCGCCAGACTGCATGAATACCCGAAAACGAAAGCCGGATCTGACGTCACTGTCACCAGTGCAGGAAACTCCTGGAGGGTGAAAAGCTTCACCTGGTATTCATAACAAGTTTCAGGGCCACTGCACCTTTGTCAAGTCATGACAGGGTCAGTCAGGCTGAGACATTGGTATATCCATGAGGGGGTACCTTCCATGGTAAGTGAACGTTTTGTACATGCTTTTATGGTTTGCAATAAAAACACAGCATTGGCACTCCTTCAGCTCACTGTTTATCAGCCTGGCAGTCTGGTCCTTTTGGAAGCAAAGTCTGAATGCTTGATCCCATGCAGATAAATACATTTAAACAGCTTAAATAGTATGAGCTGAAACTACTTTGCAGGTCCAAGCTTTTTTGTTGATGTTTAAAACTGAACACTAGGCAAACAACTAAATAAGTATTTAAAATACATATGAGAAATGTGTTACCTACCAAACCTTTTACTTTTTTGTCTATCCAGTCTTGAGACTTACACAGCCCTGCCGCGAAGCACAGCCAGCCTGGAGACCTGATTTTTATCTGCTACAGTTAAGCATTACAGCTGGGTCACCTCTCAGTTCCCAGCCTGTGACTGTACAGTAAAGGAGCAGAATCCGCTCACACCACTGCTCACTCTGATCTGCCCCTTTGTTAAAATATTTCTTGTCAGCACATATGCATGCAACACCTGATTGGCAGCTATTGCTGCCCCCCTCCACCTATTAAGTAGAATGCATGCATTGCTGCATTATTTGTGTCAACATTTAACAGGAATTCAGCTTTACCTACCCCCTAGTGAAGTTAGGGATTGTAATGAGCTACTAATGTGTATTCAGTTAGTATTTTGGCCATTATTTCTCAAGTCAAAATATTAATTGAAAGATTTACCATCAGGTTCATTGCAATATGTTGCTGGATCAGACTGCAAACTGTATAAACGTGCCTGAAAAGGGAAAAAATAAATAAAAAATGTTAAAAAAATAAAAATGGCAATACTGCTCATGCTTACCACAAAAAAATTAAATATGTATACCTTAGTACTGTCATATAGCTCTGTCGTTCCAGAAGGTGTGGCCATCAGTGTAATAACATCACAGTCAATTGTCTTATCGGGAGATGGCGCAAAAGTGTCAGAAATTACTCCTAGAAAATCTGAAAGACCCTTCTTCACCTTTTCTGTAGTGCCTGAAGATCCTTCCACCTGCAAAACACAAAATGTGCTACTTGACATTTCCAAGCAATAGAAAACAGAAGAAAAAAAAAAAAAATCACATTTGCACAATTATAATTTAAAGATCTGTCACCAAATCATACAAAGTTACCGCATGATCAGTGCATCAGAACATACCTTTATGGAATAAATTCACAGGTACAGCTTATCTGAGGCAAAGTGATCAATCAGTAAATACATGCAAACTAAGCAACAGCTTATCATTATTTTGTATTCTTTTTATAAATTGTTTCACACTCACCGCCAGTTTATCTTTGACGACAGAGGCTGTGGCAGCAATAGTGCAAGCTGTGTCATGCTGCACGACCCGGGAAAACTCTGATAGATCTCTTTTCATAAACTCCAAAGCCTCTGAAGACTAAGCACACAGTAAAGTCAGTATGTGTTTCCCATAAAAAGAAAAGGCACAATTTTCATGCTATCACTTTGGATTAGTTAAAGCGGAAGTAAAAAAAGTTACATTTCCGGCAGCTGCCAGGAATGTAACTGTCACATTGGTTGTGCTCTCAACCAAACCGTCAAGCTATCCAATGGCTGGTGTCATAACTGATCACATGTGCAGCATCGTGGCAGTTGAAGATCAAACCGAGGCCAAGATGGCGGCTTCCTTGGCTTAAAATGTTAGGAGGGTATACTTCCACTTTAATTGAATCCAAATAGAAACAAGTTTGTATACTCCAAAAAAAATTTAACATACATGTGCTGAAGGGAACATCTTGTGGCAACTGCTTTACATTACAGATAAGATATTATCCAAATAAAGGAAGCTGCCACTGCCTAAGCCCCGTTAATTGATGGTAGTTTTCAGGCAAATCATAGCTTTGTATACATCACACACGGTATAGTGGCACTCCTGGAACTAGCACTGTAGTCTCTAGCTAATGGCAGACAGTATTCAAGGCCAGCATGTTATGTGCCATAAGCCAAAATATCTTGGCACTGTGGGTACTGACACAGAATCATATGATTGCTGCAAACTAATGTATGAGTAATGAGCAAAAATATGTTATATTCAATGTTTATCTGTCTTACATAGTGACTACTGCTGTGGTCTTCATGAGCCCTGTAAAAGCAGAAAACATGAAACACATCCACACGAGGAATCACCTTATTTTAATGAATGAGGCAATCAGTTATGTATTTGTACCAATTGCAAACTCATACGATGTGCAGTTGGTCTCAATATCTGTGCAAATAGCTCTGTCTTGTTGTTTTTATCAACTCATGTAGTGGTTCAATGTTTTAATATAACAAGTCTTGCAATAAAAGCTTTTTTTTTTTTACGTACATATTGTATGCTTCTTGTTACGCGAGTAAAGTCCGACATAATGTTTTTTTATGTGTACCAGTTTCTCGAATGCATGAGTGAGTAAAGTGGACCTAACCTAAAGCCCCCCGTACACACGGGCAGAATGTCAGAAAACATTTGCCGGTACAAAAAACACCTGTAGACATTCTGACCATGTGTATGTCGGTCTGTACAGCCAGCTCAGCTTCTGTCGGCCATGTTCTGGCGGGGGGGGGGGGGGGGGGTCCGTCCCCTTGTCAAAACACAACTGCTCATCGGGGGAGTTCACTGAACTAACCTTGCATGGTTAGTACAGCGGCTCCGACAGCAGCTGTCAGGTTTTGTTTTGTGCAGCCCGAGGGTAAATAAACTGTACTGCGTACCCAGCTTTAGGCTTGCTCTAAGGCAGACCATTGATGAGTCAGTTTTTTTGTTCAACCAGTGACCACTGACCCTATTACCCCACCAATTCACTCAATGTGGATTGTGGAATCCTCACGCTAAGCTATTGTATTCTGACAGCAGGGAGATTTCTCAGCTGTCAGAATACACTGATCAGCGCTGCCAACCATAGCCTGCAACACTAATTGAGTGGGAAAAATCCAACAGGGCGGTTGTACAGAAGTCGATCGGTAGTGCCCATACATGGATTGAAATTCAGCCGGTCCCTGCTGAACTGGCCAAATTTCGATCCATGTATGGCTGGCTTAAGCAAAACTGTGGAAATAATGAAAATACTAATCTAACAGCTGTAGGAGTTAGCTATCAGCAAATCAATAACTGTGCCATACTATCCTGCCATTCCCCCTCTAAGATAAGCCAACCTGACAAGCAGGCATCTGGAGGTGCAACCATGCAAGATAAGGTGAGCCAGTATAGTGAACTGACATTGGGGGTTATTTACGAAAAGGCAAATCCATAGTGCACTTGGAAGTGCTAGTGCAGTAGATCTGAGGGGGACATGCAAGCAAAATAAACAGCATTTTAGCTTGCACATGATTGGATGATATAATCAGCAGAGCTTCCCCTCGTTTCAGATCTACAGCAACTGCACTTGCCTTTCGTAAATAACCCCCATAGTCAGTTTTTTTCTGCTGCAAGACCTCACAATGCCTGACAAACTATTCTAAAAACAACGGCTATTCACAACTCCTTACAACATGCACCTACAGGTAAGCCTAGATTAAAGGAGCACTAAAGCTTCCCTTTTTTTTGCTTAAAAATAACAAACATGTTATACTTACCTCCACTGTGCAGCTCGTTTTGCACACAGTGGCCCCGATCCTGGTCTTCTGGGGTCCCTCGGCGGCTGTCTTGGCTCCTCCCCGCAAGGACTCCACACCTTAATGCGAGTGAGCTCGCATGGTGTGGAGTGATTGCGGGCGCGCTCCCTTGATACAGCGGCGGCCATAGCCGCCGACTGTATCACTCGGCCCCGCTCCCCGGCGTGCCGCGTCATTGGATGTGATTGACAGCAGCGCCAGCCAATGGCTGCGCTGCTTTCAATCCATCCAGTGTAGCCAATCGGCGGCCAGGCTGAAAAACGAAGAGGATGACGGGGACGAGCATGGGACTTTCGAGGGGCCAGGTAAGAAAAACGGGGGCTCGGGGGCGGTATTGTCGAATGTTTTTTCACCTTAATGCATAGGATGCATTAAGGTGAAAAAACATGTAACTTTACTACTCCTTTAAGGCTTACCTGTAGGTGCAAGAAACATCTCCTTAACCTACACGGTTAGGGAGATATTTGCTTTTAAAAACCGCGCCGATGACGTCACTCGCAGGCGCACTGCGCGTTGCCAGTTTTCTCAATAGAGACTGCCGGTTGTCTCAATGGAGAAAGCTGGCCCTGCGCGCATGCGTGTGACGTCATCGCCACTCCGGCCAATCACAGCGCCGGAGTGGCGATAACAGGAAGACGGTCGGAGCTGACATGGCGGCGGAGGGGGACAAGGAGCGATTCGGAGGCTTCGATCTGAGGTTAGTGCCACATAATGAGCTAGTATGCTATGCGTACTAGCTCATTATGCCTTTCTCTTGCAGGGCGTATGTTTATCTCAAAATGTTGGAGGATTTACTTCCTCTTTAAATGAGTTCAGAAACATGAGATTCAGCATTTACCTTGTCTCGTACGCTGTTGTAACTCTGCTGTAGCCAGCTTCTCCACCAGCCCCCATCCTCCCTGGCAAGAAAGACATATACAAATTTACGTACATACAGGTTTGTGTTAGTACAGATCATGATGAAAATATATGTAGTTACAGTAGACTGCCTTCTTCCCCAACATAATGAAGAATCATTTTAAGTAGAACAATCAAAACATTCTTATAGTCGCTTGCTTTACAGAGGTTCAATACCAGCAATAAAGGGATGCTAATCCCTCCGTACTCAATAAAAAAAAAAAAATTGTTAACCATTTGCCTACAAGGGCCTTCAGAAAAAAACGTAAGACCCACCTCTTCTGAAGGATCAGGACGACAATGGATACAAAGCGCCTTGAGGCGATTTAGTTCGCATTTGTAGCGCTATACAAGTTTTCACTCACTCAAGGGCACATCCCCCCCCTTCCTGCCCAGGTCAACTTTCAGCTTTCAATGCTGTTGCACTTTGAATAATTGTGCGGTCATGCAGCACTGTACTCATTTGAATTTTGTATCATTTATTTTCACACAAAGCTTTCTTTTGGTGGTATTTAATCACCAGTGTTTTACATTTTTTTGCTAAAAAATGTTTTTCTTAATTTCTGTAATAAAATTTTGCACAGGTATTTTTACTGATAGGCAGCACTGATGGGCACTGTTGAGGCTGCACTGATAATTAGTACACTGGTGATCAGTGCCCTGATGATCGGCGTAGATGTCCCCTTTCACACTTGCCAGTTACCGGTGTTCTATCGAATAGTGCCCTCTGTCGAAAAAAAATGCCCACGCATGCGCAGTACAGAACGGCACTCCAGCTGATTTCCCGATCAGCTGGCGTGACGTCACCATAGCACATGCGCACATCGTAGGAGGCATTTTTCCATGGGAGATAGCATTTGACGGACAGAATTGAAAACTATGCAAACAGCGGAGGGAGACCATAGTCGTCAGCTTGTGCCTGCAGGCTGGGAAGCTGAGATCATTCTTTTTTTTATCTCAGGTTTTCCAGCATAGAGGAGAGATGTGGGGACTTATAGACCCCAGATCTCTCCGTCATTAGAGGTGCGCTTCTTTACTGGTCTCACAATTCGATAACGATTATGTCAACGATTCGATTCCGCGATGCATCACGATTACTGCCCATGGTTTTCATCAAGAAAATTCAAGCAGTCACAAGAACTTCATTATTTTTATTTTATCTGTTCTAAAAAAAAAAAAAAGACAACACTCTCTGCATGTAGCAAAGTCTAAACACAGCAGACAACTTAAAGAGGAGCTCCAGGCTCCCCCCAAAATACTACAGGAGATGGTCAGAGACCGCAGGCATGATACAGGAGATGGTCAGAGACCGCAGGCATGATACAGGAGATGGTCAGAGACCGCAGGCATGATACAGGAGATGGTCAGAGACCGCAGGCATGATACAGGAGATGGTCAGAGACCGCAGGCATGATACAGGAGATGGTCAGAGACCGCAGGCATGATACAGGAGATGGTCAGAGACCGCAGGCATGATACAGGAGATGGTCAGAGACCGCAGGCATGATACAGGAGATGGTCAGAGACCGCAGGCATGATACAGGAGATGGTCAGAGACCGCAGGCATGATACAGGAGATGGTCAGAGACCGCAGGCATGATACAGGAGATGGTCAGAGACCGCAGGCATGATACAGGAGATGGTCAGAGACCGCAGGCATGATACAGGAGATGGTCAGAGACCGCAGGCATGATACAGGAGATGGTCAGAGACCGCAGGCATGATACAGGAGATGGTCAGAGACCGCAGGCATGATACAGGAGATGGTCAGAGACCGCAGGCATGATACAGGAGATGGTCAGAGACCGCAGGCATGATACAGGAGATGGTCAGAGACCGCAGGCATGATACAGGAGATGGTCAGAGACCGCAGGCATGATACAGGAGATGGTCAGAGACTGCAGGCATGATACAGGAGATGGTCAGAGACCGCAGGCATGATACAGGAGATGGTCAGAGACTGCAGGCATGATACAGGAGATGGTCAGAGACAGCAGGCATGATACAGGAGATGGTCAGAGACTGCAGACATGATACAGGAGATGGTCAGAGACTGCAGACATGATACAGGAGATGGTCAGAGACTGCAGACATACTGCCAGAGACTCTCAGAGATTGTGTTATTTGCTGCTGGGGATACATATGTTGCTGATAAAGAAACACAATTCTAGATGAAATATGAATCTGACAGTTCTGCACCTACTTGCCATTGCTACTATATCCTTGGGTAAATGACAGTTATTATATAGCCATTTTTAAATAGAAAGCGATCCGTAGCCATTTTTAGCATAAAGTGAACGGATGTGACCTGACACACACTTTATAAAACACATGGCGGCCTCCATCCCTAATTTGGTTAGTAGGAAGGAAGAGTTTGTTGGACTTTAAATGAGGTACCACCATGTCGGGTAAAAATAATAGCATAGAAATTAAGTTACAGTACATGATTTATTACAATCTAGAATTCATATCAGATATTTTGTATCAAATAGATAGGTAGTCACAAGACTTAAGCCTCGTACACACGACCGAGAAACTCGTCAAGAAAAAACACGTCCTTTTTCTTGACGAGATTCTTGGACAAGAAACTTGTCCCGGCCGAGTGTACAGACGCTCCATTCAAAAAAACCCGCGGTTCTTTGAATGGAGCGAACGCGGTGACGTCATCGACTACGACGAGCGTGCGCTCGTCACATTCGATGCCGTCGCCGCCATCTTGCTACACCCTACCTATGCCTAGGAAGCTACCGCGCAGTCATTTTGAGCATGCACAGGTTTCCACGGCGAAAGGTAAGTGTACACACACACACACACACACACACACACACACACACACACTTTTCTCGTCGAGAAACATGCCGACAAGAATCTCGATGAGAAAATAGAGAGCAGGTTCTCTATTTTTCTCGTCGATTTTCTTGACGAGAAACCCGATAGCCGCGTATACACGACCGAGTTACTCGGCAAGAAAGCTCTGCCAGCAAGTTTCTTGCTGGTTCTTGCCGAGAAACTCGGTCGTGTGTACGAGGCTTCACACTAAATATGCTGCTCATAGCATGCAATACAAATAGGAAATAGACATGTTATATGTACATGATAAAATAAATCGATACAAGAACATATATAAATAGAAACAAGTAACTGTTGGCATCTAGTGTCACTCAACGCGTTTCTTGGCATTACAGCCATTCACCAGGAGTGTTATGATGTAATAAACTGGAAAGGAAAATGGACAGGGGTTAATGATAATGCTCTTAGAATAAGGGAGGACAAGGAGACTATGTCCCAACAAGGTGTAGACAAAATTGGGAAACTTACTGCACAGCCTCAAGGCCAAGTCCGGTGTCTGCCAAGGAAAGCGGGGGTGACGGGCATGATGTCTCACCCGGGGTTGAGACGGGGGAACCCTCCAAGGACGGAGAACAGTGCCCAGAGCACAACACGGTGGTCACAGCATGATCCAATATACTATGTGTACACAAGGAGTGCATAGTGTTCCTGGAAAAAAAAAATGTGTAAAAAAGTGGGTTAATTAAAAAAAATATAGAATATAAAAAATAAAAATGTGTAGCAAGATATCTATGTGTTCCCACAAGGGGACTACATGAAGGGGTGTGTGTGTGAAATGAAACCAAATAGAGGGAGGAAAAGACATACCAATGATGGTGGCTGAGCTCCCAGCAAAAAGGGTGACCTGTGTGTGGAAGTCAAGCAAATGAACCATCGGTTGCTCTAAGGCTACTATATACTCCCATTCCCAGGCGGGGCCCTGTCAACGTCATGCCTGATTGGCCACTCTACACAAGGGAGGCGGGGAGGGGATTCCCAGCTGCATGTGGCCAAGCCATCAGCAGTGGGTCCCCCGCCCATCTCGTACGTGGCCAAGGATGGAAAAAGACGTCATACGACGTTGATGACGCCGCAAACGCAGCGTCAAAGCATGACAATGATGTGCAGGAGGCGCACTGTTGAACACTGTTATGGCCCAGTATAAGGGCGATAAACAAAAGTCGATAAAGTATGTCGGGTGTAACAGGTGACTGGAAACGGGTGTCTTCCACCCAATTATTTGGTATACCAAACGGATGTGACCTGACACACACTATATAAAACACATGGCGGCCTCCATCCCCAATTTGGTTAGTAGGAAGGGTTTGTGGGACTTTAAATGAGGTACCGCCATGTCAGGTAAAAATAATAGCATAGAAATGAAGTTACAGTACATGATTTATTTATTACAAAATATCTAATATGAATTCTAGATTGTATCAAATAGATAGGTAGTCACAAGGCTTTCACTAAATATGCTGCTCATGATACTAATGACTCACTTCGGGCCCTGTTGGTGGAGATTTATACCTTTGGAGACTATTCTGGTTTCCGGGTGAATTGGGATAAGTCTAGTCTTTTCCTCCTAGATGTGGCTGAGCCTCCGCTGATTCACCCGGATTCCAAGCTTCAAGTGGTATCCTCCTTTAGGTACCTTGGGGTTCTGGTGCAGGCGCCTTTATCTTCATATGTCGCCAATAACTTACCGTAGATCCTCTATTGGTCCGCCTTCAGGAGCAGACCAAGCAGTGGATGGATCTGCCTCTAGATCTTATGGGGAGGGCCAACGTCCTCAAAATGATCTACCTACCGAGATTACTCTATATCCTTGCCAATTCCCCTTGAAAAATACGTAAATCTATTTTTAAACGCATAGATTCAATATGTACTACTTTCCTGTGGAAGGGTGGCTCCCCCAAGGTAGCACTTGAAACACTACGGTTGCCAGCGCACTTGGCAGGCCTGGCATTTCCCAACTTCTTTCTATATTATTTGGCATCCCAGTTGGTGCACATCCACGTTTGGCTGTGCCTGGTTCCGGCCAATGCCTGTACCTCCACGGAGGGAGCCATCGCATCTTCCCTGGAAACCCTACATAATATTATCTACAGAGGCCGGGTCCCCGATCACCCCGGAACCTCCCTACTTGCCACTTCCCTTTCCTCTTTCCGTTATATTGTCACAAAAGTATCCAGGCACACCTGGCTGAAATCTCCCAACAACCCCCTGTGGTTTAACCCTAATCTGCAGGAACTTCCTGATCTCAAACGCTGGTACTCCAAGGGAGTTAAATATTTATGCCACCTGTACAACGCTCAGGGCTTTAAATCTTTTTCTCAGCTACGTTTAGACTTCGATCTACCAAGATCGTAGCTATTTTATTACTACCAGCTCAGGCATGCTATTCATGCCCAGTTTGGCTCCCTGGATGTCCCACTGACCTGCCCCCGTTGGAAAAACTGCTCAGACAGCCAGATCCCACTAAACTTGTCTCCACCTATTATGCAGTCCTAATGACTGACTTTAACCCCAGGTTTCACAAAGCTCAGGTAAAAGTGGACCTCTCTGGACATCTCCCTGGTAGACGAGGACTGGTCAGAATTTAGTGATATGTATAAAACCTCTGTTATTGCTTCCCGGGACCGCATCATACAGGTCAAAACTTTTCATCAAACCCACCTCACACTGGCTAGGTTACACAAGATGGGTCTCCTGCCCTCGGCTGCCTGTTTCCATGGCTGTGGCCAAGAGGCCGATTTCTTACACTGCTTCTGGTCATGCCCGGTAGTCCGGGACTTCTGGGAAGAAGAGGGTGCTTTCATCTCATCGGCGCTAGGCCTCCCAAACATAATCCACCCCGAGAAAAAATTAGTTTTTTTGGCGAATTACACCTATTATCACATGCCAAGAGACTGCTCCGTATACTCTTCTTCTATGTTAAAAAAGCCATTTTACTGTCCTGGAAGGGCACACAGACCTCTCTGAAATCCCTCTGGTTAAAACTTATTAATGACGCTATCCCACTGTATAAACGTACTTCCGGAAACAGAACAAAACCTTCCACAAAATTTGGGGTAGATGGTTGGCTAGTCCGCTGACCCTCTCCCAGCACTGATTGTACTACTCTTGCTCTTGCTTGACCATTGATGGGCCGTGCCTCAGGGATCTCCAATGTCTGGACCTCCGCTTTTGCTATATCCCGGTATTATACCTGAGCCTTTTACCATTGTGCTTACTTTATATTTTGCACTGATGTCAGTTTATTTTTCTATGTTTGAGTGTATTGCCTAATGTTTATGACCAGGTTGTCTGGTGGTATTGTTGTTTTTTTCTGTTTGTTGGTTTGTCTTAAACCTAATAAAAATATCTTTAAAAAAATAAATAAAAAATATGCTACTTATAGCATGCAATACAAATAGGAAATAGACATAGTATATGTACATGATAAAATAAATTGATTAAAGAACATATCTATATAATAGAAACAAGTCTAAACACAGCAGACAACTTAAAGATGAGCTGCAGGCTCCCCCAAAAATGCTACAGGAGATGGTCAGAGAATGCAGACATACTACAGGAGAGGGTCAGAGACTGCAGACATACTACAGGAGAGGGTCAGAGAATGCAAACATGATACAAGAGATGGTCAGAGACTGCAGACATAATACAGGAGATGGTCAGAGACTGCAGACATAATACAGGAGATGGTCAGAGACTGCAGACATAATACAGGAGATGGTCAGAGACTGCAGACATAATACAGGAGATGGTCAGAGACTGCAGACATAATACAGGAGATGGTCAGAGACTGCAGACATAATACAGGAGATGGTCAGAGACTGCAGACATAATACAGGAGATGGTCAGAGACTGCAGACATAATACAGGAGATGGTCAGAGACTGCAGACATAATACAGGAGATGGTCAGAGACTGCAGACATAATACAGGAGATGGTCAGAGACTGCAGACATAATACAGGAGATGGTCAGAGACTGCAGACATAATACAGGAGATGGTCAGAGACTGCAGACATACTGCCAGCAATTGTGTCATTTGCTGCTGGAGATACATATGTCGCTGATAGAGAAACACAATGCTAGATGAAATATGAAGCTGACAGTTCTGCACCTACTACTTGCCATTGCTTCTATATCCTTGGGTAAATGACAGTTATTATATAGCCATTTTTAAATAGAAAGAAAGAGATCCGTAACCATTTTTAAATAAAAAGAAAAGAGATCCGTAACCATTTTTAGATACAGAGAAATAGATTTGTGGGAGGTTATTGTCCTTACTCACTAGTAGGGTTGTCCCGATACTAGTATCGGGACTGATACTGAGCATTTGCGCGAGTACTTGTACTCGCGCAAATGCTCCCGATGCCTGATCCGATACCTGGGATGGGAGAGAGAGGCGGCGTACAACAGGAAGTCAGCGGGCGTGCAGGGGAAATCCCTCACCGTACAGAGATGGCTGCGGTATGCTGAGTGCACTCCTCCTGCACCCAGCATATTCTCTTCCCTCTCAGGCGGAATGAGCTCCGCCCAACAGATGCCCTCTCGTGCCGGCCCCGCCGTGACATCATTCAGAGGTTCTGGAGGCGGGATAGAAGAGGAGAAGAAAGTGCCCCTTACTAAGTGCAAACCCCCCCCCCCCCCATAGCGCCTCCCCCCCAGCATATGTCCATTTGCATTATAATAAATTGTACAGACCTCAGAACAGCAAAGGATAGGCACAGCGGTGCGTCCCTCGGACTCCCTCCACCTCCTGTACACAGAGAGGAGGGGAGGCGCGTCCTGTATTCTGGGACTCAGGTCTCCCGCAGCAGCCTGCAACACAGCGACGCCGGGCGGCTGGGGATGATGTTAGCGGGAGGCAGGAAAGGAGGGCTTGGCTAACGCCCAAGGCTCCTTTCAGCTCTGTTTGGAGAGGAGTGGCTCCATTCGGAGAGAGGCAGGGCACAGCGCGGCACGTGGATGACGTCATCACCAACAATCGATTACGCCAGCCGCAGCATCGCCGAATCGCGATGCTGCGATTAAACTCAGCACCCCCCTACCTGTCATGTCCTATTCCTATTACAAGTGATGTTTACATTCCTCGTAATAGGAATAAAAGTAATCAAAAAATAAATCAAAAAATGTAAAAGGGAAAGTGTAAAAATAAATAAAAAACAAAAATAAATAAAAAAATTTACAGCACCCCGCCCCCTAATGTTTGCACGCAGAAGCAAACACATGCGTAGGTCGCATCCGCATATGTAAACAACGTTCAAACCACGTGAGGTATCGTTTGTGCGAGAGCAATAATTCTAGCACCAGACCTCCTCTGTAACTCTAAACTGGTAACCTGCAAACATTTTTAAAGCGTAGCCTATGGAGATATTTAGGTACCGAAGTTTGGCACCATTCCACGATTGTGCGCAATTTTTAAGCATGACGTTAGGTATCTATTTACTTGGCGTAACAATTTATTTCACCTTATATGAAAAAAATTGGGATAACTTTAGAGTTTTGGGTTTTTTTAATTCATGAAAGTGTTTTTTTTTTTCCAAAAGAAATCGCGTTTGAAAAATTGCTGCGCAAATACCTGTGACAAAAAAAAATTGCAAAGACCGCCATTTTATTCCCCAGGGTCTTTGCTAAAATATATATATATATATATATATATATATATATATATATATATATATATATATATATATAATGTTAGGGGGTTCCGAGTAACTTTCTAGCAAAATAATTATGATTTTTTACATGTAGGAGAGGAATGCCAGAATTGGCCCGGTATGGAAGCGGTTAAACTACCAAAGCCTTCAAACTATGCAACAATTAGGTAGAGTTCAGGCATCCCATTTTTTTTAATAGGGGGACGATGGCCTTCCATAGAAGTGTTGGGGAACGCTACGGGCCACTTTCAATTGCCCTTTTGGACAGCACTCCAATTGCGACATTTTCTCCATACCTTGCCTAACCCGCAAGGCTTTGGTCATCCACTGACGATCTTTGAGGAGTATTGCTCCGAGGAGGTGCTCCCTCACACAGGTCCTATCCAAAACATACTCCCTACTGAATTGTCCGACCACACTTACCGTTTGTAGACAAATGGGAAATAGAACTGCAACATAAATTTTCACCTGCCCAGCAACAACATAGTCTCAGATTTTCAATAAAATCTGCGGTCTGTACAAACATTCAAGAGACCAACTATAAAAACCTAACAATGTGGTATCTAACTCCTCACCTCTTACATAAATACTACCCTGCTACTACTGACCGCTGCTGGAGATGCCTAGGGGATAGAGGGATGTTACTCCACTTATTCTGGTCATGTCCTAAATTGACCCATTTTTGGGCGACAGAGACGTTACCCAAAAATTCACAGAATACAAGATTCCTGGTGATCCGACCTTGTTCCTGTTGCACGTCTCTACCATTTCAGCCAAACTATATAAAAAAATAAGTCGTACGTCATCTCTTGAATGCTGCAAAGTTCTGTATCCCACTCCTCCTGAGCAGCCCAGCGTCTGGTGCCTCCTTGATCATTTATGTACACCACTGCCATGGCATTGTTCAACTGAACCCTTACAGGAAGGCCTGACCAATGCAGTAGGGCAAGCTGAAGCACCCTCAATTCCAGTACGTTGATGGGCAATGAGCTTTCCTGCATTGACCAAGTTCCCTGGACCGAGAAATTGCTCAGATCTCCACCCCTTCCCATCAGGCTGGAGTCTGTCATCGGGACTCTACAGGATAAAGGGCGGAATGATTTCCCCATCTCCAGCATCTATGAGGAGATCCACCAGTCCAGAGACAGCCTTATGCTGGGGTTTAACGACATTGGGGAATCCAACTACTCTGTCGTCCTGTTCTCTATAGCCACTAGAACTACTTTTACGTTTAAGGGAATCGCTGACCCTAAAAAAAAAAAAAAAAAAAAAAAAAAAAAAAAAAAAAAAAAAAAATGTGATGACCGAGATATCACCCTTCCCTTTCAAGGATATACGGCTACATCCTACGGACAGGAAGTGGTTAATGAGGATGTACAAGGAAAGATTGAGGTTACTGTGTGTGATCCTATTCCAACTTCTGCAAGAAAACCTAAAGCGGAGTACCACCCAAAAATTGAACTTCCGCTTTAAGGGAAGGTGACCCCCTGACATGCCACATTTGGCATGTCATTTGATTTTAGGGGGGGGGGGGGGCGGAAACCATCTTTTTAGAGGATTTCAGCTCCCCCCCCCTCTATCTCGGCAATCATCTGGGACACGTCACAGGTCCCAGATGATTGACCGGCCAGTTACAGTGCTCAGCATGCGCAGTGCATGCCTGGCTGTGAAGCCACAGTTGGGGCGCCCACGGTAGTGATGCCGGCGCTGCGGAGAGGAGCAGGGCTTCGTACGCCCGCATCGCTGGACCCTGGGACAGGTACGTGTCCGATTATTAAAAGTCAGCCAGTGCAGTATTTGTAGCTGCTGACTTTGAATTAATTTTTTTAAGTCGGAACTCCGCTTTAAAGGCCTTTTGGGTCTGAGATAAACTATGACCTAGGGCAGGGGTCTCAAAGTCCCATCATGCCTATGCCTGTGGGAGTCATGCTTGTAACTGTCAGCCTTGCAATGCCTCATGGGATTGTAGTTTCGCAACAGCTGGAGGGCCGCCAGTTTGAGACCCCTGACCTAGGGGTTCTTCAGGAGTAGACTCCTCAGACGAGGATTCTTCTGCATCCCCTTCTACCAGTTCCTACGGGTTCCTCCTGCGAATAATAAGGAGAGGGGGAATGCTTCCAGTTTCATCCAAGGTGGTCTACATGGGCAAATATTCTGGAAAGCTTTTGCTGCACACCAGTGATAGCAGATGTGAATTCCTCCCTTTTTTTGAAGGAACTAGGAAGGTGCCCCAGAAGTACTGGAAATACCAGATAGAGGGAAGGAGTCAAAGCAGAATGGGAAAGAAAAATGACCCTGAGGGAACACTGCAAAGGGAGCTGTATCCACCTTCCTCCCTACCTTTGGAAGATACATATCTTCCTCTCTGCCATCAATGAGACAAGGCCTGCTGACGCGTATATAGGGACCCTTGCTGGGAACAGTGGTCCAAGTCAGCCAAGAGGGCACTGAGCTAATAAGCAGCTGTGTGCCAATTACCCCAGGAGATTTCCCCATAAATATGCCAGTGACTCCTGCTCCCACAAGGAAAATTGGTGTGATGTGCCCCACCCCCAAAACTTTCTGCAACCTGTAGTCACACAAGGAATGATCACAAGCAAAAGCGACATGGTGTTACCTCCCAATACTCGCTGCGACCCTTGGTTCCACCAGGCAGGCTGTACCAAGAGAACTAAGCTATCCTAGAAACGTTCACGTCAGTCAACTTTTTTCCAGAGCACCCCAGATGCCTCAAAATCCATGGCACAGATATGCAAACAACTCTCAAGTATGAGACCCGGGGCACGCCATCTACTGTTTCACTACTAGTCCATTTCTTTGAATGAACAAACCAGGCAGTGCCCAGCTCTTGGTCACAGTATCTGGACTGCTTTTTGCATACTAGAGCATCCTATGTTTTGGAGCCCCCAGGGCTAAATTAAAGTGCAAGCACTCAGAGGCATGTGGATGAGAGTATACTTCATTTAGCAGGATAAAAGGAACAGTGTGTTGAGCAAAACGTGGGGATAGCCATTGCCACCCTCATTCTGAACAATTCTGGTTGTCTGTGATGCATGTCATCTAATTTCAACTTTTTCTGAGTCTCTTACCCTAGAACAAACAAATTAAGTAAGAAAAAGTCCAAAATCCTGATGGACATGCTAATTCCAAGTTAGTGAATCAAAACACTAGAGTTATTAGATCAGCATTAGGGCCAAGTAGATGCAACAAAAAAGAAGCTGCACTATCCTCTGTGTATAAACCTGTGAATGACATCTTAAAAAAATAAAAATAAATAAATCGGTGATGCTAATAAGTACCGTAACTAGTAACAGGTAACTAGTATTTTCAGAGGTTCAGCATTGGTCGTCTCCATTCTTCCTCAACAAAATGTTCCTTTAATAAAATCCAAGTGATTACAATAGAGAAGGCAGATAACGGAGGTGGATAAAATGGCTTATTACTACTGTTACAACGGAAAAATAACACAAAAGAGTGGCCATTTCTATGACCAGTGTTTAAGATTTTATATCAAAATTGGCAAATCAAGGAATATTGTAACTGAAAGCCAGTACAGTGGAAACATGACTCATTTACTATCAGTGGAAACAAGCATTTACTATTTTAGGTTACTGTACATGGGCAAATAAAGTCAGCTTTGGCAGGGGTAGACATCTGCTTAAAGAGTTACTAAACCCAGGACCCTGCATTCACTATATCTGGCATCCCAACGTACACAGAACATGGAATTGCAATAGTTTTAGTAAATATAAACTGCTAAATACCTTTTCTCATCAGCTATCAGCTGTATATAGCAGTCTTGTGACTTCTATCAGTGTCTGGTAAAGCTTGTAGGAGGAGTTTTCATTCTGCACTGACTGTCCTATAAGGCTGCATGACCCCTGACTAGAGGTCGACCGATACATCGGCCGATTTCTGGCACTTTTTAATTAATCTGCATCGGCCGATAGTGCTGAAAAAATAGGATTTTTGTACTCACCGTAAAATCCATTTCTCTGACGTCCATGGACTGACACAGCTGGATACTGTAAATGTGTGGGTATATGTCCCTGCTCGCAGGAGAAGATCTAGGCAGAATGTTAGATGTTAAAACATTCTAGAACAAACCAGAGCTGAACAGCCCCGCCCAGGGGGGCAGTCCCTCCGTACATTACCCTCCCACCTGCAGCTAGCAGACCTCAGTTCGTAACAAAGCAGTACAAACCTTAAAAGGAAGGGTGGGTGCTGTGTCAGTCCATGGACGTCAGAGAAATGGATTTTACGGTGAGTACAAAAATCCTATTTTCTCTTATCGTCCATGGACTGACACAGCTGGATACTGTAAACGTGTGGGACGTCCCAAAGCAGTATCAGAAGGGTGGGAGCGGTAGCAAAGGAACAACCAAACCTTCACTCCAAACAAGCAGAGCTCCTCAACGGAGGAGTTGCGACATTAAATAGCGGCCTGCAATGCTTTGCGGCCGAAGGGAGCATCCGAAGATGCAGCCACATCAACCTTATAAAATCTTGAAAAGGTATGAACAGACGACCAGGTCGTCGCCTTGCACACTTGTGCAACCGACGCTTTATGTCGGAAGGCCCGGGAAGCACCAATTGCCTTGGTGGAATGCGCCGCAACCGGAAAGGGAGGCGCCCGCCCCTTAAGGGCATAGGCCTGTATGACGGTCTGCCTGATCCACCTAAAGACGGTGGCAGACGACACCGCTCGGCCCTGTTTTGGACCAGACACAGATTTCCGAATGGAAACAGTAGCAGACAGGTACACTCGTAAGACTTGTACCCATCTTAATGTATGAAGCGCAAACTCTCAGGGATGCGATGGGTGAGGACACAAGGACGGAAGAACAATGTCCTTCTTAAGGTGAAAGCCCAAGACCATCCTTAGAAAAGAAGGATGGTCGTGGGCGCAACACCAACATATCCTTATGGAGGACCAAGTAAGGCGACTTGCCGGACAAGGCCGCCAACTCAGACACCCGTCTAACTGAAGCAATGGCCACTAAGGCCAACTTCCGGGACAAGGTCAAGAGAGGAATCTCTCTGATATTCTCAAAGGGATGTTCTTGGAGAACCGAGATGCATCAAAATCAGATCCCAAGTAGGGAGAGGAGGCTTGACAAGGGGGATCACATGGCGAACCCCCTGCACAAAAGGTGCTAATCAAGGAATGGCCCGGTAGCGGTCGTTGAAAAAGACTGCCCGGGCCGAAATCCGACCCTCAAAAAAGGTATGCAAGGCCAGCTTTTGGGTCACACCACGCTGTAAGAACAGCAAAATCCTGGGAATGGAATACATCCGAGGATGCCACTCAAGTTCCTCGCACATAGCGATGTAAGCCTTCCAGGTACGGTGAGATATCTTTCTGGAGGAAGATTCCCGTGTCAACAACATAGAAGAGATGAACGAATACGAGAGAACTCGGTCCTTCAGCACCTGGCTTTAAACAGCCATGCCATTAAAGCCAAGGACTGTAAAGCAGGATGAAGTATGGGATCATGAGACAGAAGGTCCACCCCAATAGGCCGTCGCCAGGAATGTCTGCGAGTAGCCGAAGTAGATCGGCGTACCAATGTCACCGTTCCGGAGCACTGGAATGGCCTCAGCCCCTACTCTGCGAAGCCGGCGAGGCAACAACAGTAGCGGAGGGTAAGCATATATCAGGTGATACTGCCCCCACGGGCTTCCAACGCGTCTGACGCGTCCGCCCAGGGGTCCCTGGACCTGACCACGATCTTGCCACCTTGCGAGTGAGTCGAGAGGCCACAGGGTCCACTTCCGGTGCCCCACCTCCGGTAAAGAAGGTGGAAACACCTCCGGATGCAAGGACCCTTTGCCTGCAATGCACACGGCCGACAGGACCGTCTTGCAGCGAGATGTATGAAAATCCCAAAGAGACTCCGCAATGTATCGGAGAAGGGAGGCCCCAGTGTACAGGGTGCCTCAAATGTTGGCCAATAAAGGCAACTTGACGGAATTTCCCTAGAAACTCGGTCAGAGGACTAGTACCTCAGCCTCCACAGGTGGCGCAAACCCACCCCGGGCACAGAGACCCTAAAGGCTAAAGCAGTTGTAGTGCACCTGCTAGACGACTGATGGATGAAGCAGAGGCTTTTGCCCAGTCATTGAGCTACAAAAAATGCCAGAGACGCAGCCACTAACGGGCGTAACGCTAACCCCAACCTGGCGAACACAGTCCAAGCCAGCGCTTCTGATCACCACTGAAAGCAGGTGGAAAGTGATACCCCTGAAACCAGGGATCCTTGTGACAATGCTCCATCCAGCAGCTACCCATGGATAGGTGCCGATTGTGCAAACACATAGTTTATACTATGTATTGCGTCAAACGCACAAATGGAGAGTGTGGGAGGAAACCCACCCAGCCACAAAGAGCATAATACCACCACATACGGCGTATGTAGTTTAGTATTTGTGGATAAACCTATTAAACACGTATATACTGTGCCAGCGACGAAGGCGCGCACATCATCGGGGCCTGGACGTAAACCAGCCACGCAGATTGCGTACACAACCGTGTAGGTATGTTAGCCTGCGAATAAACAAATTGCACATGTTGATACTGTGCATAGCGCTGAGAATGCGCACACCATTGGAACGCAGGGGAGAAACCTGAGCACCCGGATGAAACCCATGCAGACTGCATGCGCATACCGTGTATGGTATTATAGTATGTGTGCTAAACATTTTGCACAAGCCCATGTGTGCATAGCACCGAAGGCGCGCACACTGTTGGCGCGTGGGAGGAACCGAAGTACCCCACGCATACTCAGAGAATGCAATACCTACAGCTACTGTAAATGTATTTAGTGTATAGACATAATGTGTATGTTTACACCGTGTATTGCACCAAAGGCATGCATGTCATGTAGCGTGGGCGGAAACCCACGCAGACTGCATACGCATACCGTGTAGGTATTATAGTGTGTGTGCTAAACATTTTGCACAAGCTCATGTGTGCATAGCACCGAAGGCGCGCACACCGTTGGCGCGTGGGAGGTACTGAAGTACCCCACGCATACTCAGAGAATGCAATACCTACAACTACTGTGAATGTATTTAGTGTAGTGTATAAACATAATGTGTATGTTTACATCGTGTATTGCACCAAAGGCATGCATGTCATGTAGCGTGGGCGGAAACCCACGCAGAGTGCAAAGACATACCAGGTAGGTATGTTAGTATGTGGATATCCAATCGCACAAATTTAGACTGTGCATAGCGCCGAAGCGCCCATACCAATGGAGTGTGGGAGGAAACCGGAGTACCCGAAGGAAAACCACACAGACTGCCTACACATACCGTGTAGGTATTATAGCATGCGTGATAAACATTGAACATGTTTAACTGTGCAGAAGGCCAAAGGCGCACATACCATCAGCACGTGGGAGGAAACCGGAACACTCGGAAGAACTCCATGCAGACAGCACACAGATACCGTGTAGGAATGATAGCATGTGAATCAACATATTGCACATGTTTATGCTGTGCATTTCCATTGGAGCGTGGGGGGAAACCGGAGTACCCGGAGGAACCCCACGCAAACAGTATACCCATACTGTAAACATGTATAATATGTGCAATAAACATATTGAACATGTCTATACTGTGCAGAGAGCTGAAGCGCACATACCATGAGAGTGCGGGAGGACACCGGAGCCCCCGCCAACCCAGAGAGTATAATACATACATATACTGTGAATGTATCTGGAGTCGTGCATAAACATATTTTGTACATTTATATCATGTATGGCACTGAAACACAGCATTGGAACGTGGGGACAGCCACGCAGACACAGAGACCAATAACACATACATACACTGTGAATGTATGCAGTGTAGAGGTATAGGATGAGTTAAATTATGGCGCAGAGGCGCATAATCTTCTCTGTATCATTCCAACCTGCCTGACTGTGCTGCCGAAGCAGCATGCAGGTAACAGGTAACCTCTGATCCTCAGACCGTGTGTCTGTCAGAGCTCAAATCATTCCCCAGGAAATGGCGGGAAATGTTACCTCAGGTATCACACAGAAGGCTGACAGGGATTAGAGACATAAATGAATAAAGTCCTCCTTCATCCATGCTGCTCTTGAGGCAGCGTGTGAGGAAAACAGTGAGGAAACTGTGTAAAAGAAAAGCTTGTCACAGCAATTTCAGCCTGAGTGTGTTTCTCACATCATCAATGAGATCACTTACAAGCGCCCTGTCATTCACTGACACAGAACTGGAGTCTTCCTCACAAGGGAATGTCCTGTTCATAAACATTAAATATTCAGAGGTCGGGTCCTGAGCATAGTAGCTAGGCCCATATCTGACTCAGAGCACCCCTTCAGTAAAGATTTTTGTGGGGGGAGGGGGCTTATAGCTCCTTTTGCTCGCACACCGCTTCCATTCTGACAGGAATTATTCCAGGACTGCCGACAACTGGTCCATAAGGACCGCAGGTGCAGGAAACATATGAACATGTTTAACTGTGCAGCACTGCCAGTTGCCCCAGGCAATGTGGAGAGCAGCTGTATCAGACTCCATAAACGCCACCCTCTGAGACCTTATACACTATACAGTGAATATACAGTCCACCCACTGGCTACGCTGAGGAGGGGATACCCGGGAGGACCCACCAACCCTTAAGGACTGCTCAGTCTGTGAGGAGATTGTGAGGGGATTCGCGCCGCCGCCAGAAATAAATGCGCGGCGGCCACAAGAAAATGGCCGCCGGCCGCAGCTATAACTGTGCCACTGAACGCCAAGATGACCACCGAACGCGAAATTCAAAGCTCTAATGCGCGCCAATGGCGCACGCAATAATCACCTCACACACCAGAAAAAACTGCAGACATGAGCGCCCAGCCAGGCCAGAGTGACCCCCAAGCACCCCACAGCACAGCACCAGTACAGGGTGCAGAGAGCAGCATAACAGGGGGGAGACAGGGAGAAACCCCCACACACAGAAACACAGCCAGCATGTACTCACCTGCAGTAGGAGAGACTACTTACCCGTCCCTTTCAGGGACCCACTGGCTTGTTTCAGACAGACCTATCACAGAGTCGTACTGCGCAGCTGTCGGCCCGGTCCACCGCGAGAGATACAGTCAGTCAAGTACTGTTCAATCTTGAGAGGACCGCGGGAGCATGAAAGCAACCTGGCCACCCCTGGAGTCATGGGGTACGTCGTGAACTGAGTCTCACGCACACAAGGCGAGGATCAGCACGCTCGATGGTCGGGCAGGGAAGACTACGAGGATACCAGTGTACCCAACCTGTTGCCCAGCCGACAGTTGATTGAAGGTCTCAAAAAGAAAATAATAAAATTCCCAAAGGAATAAAATTTAAAAGTAAAATCTTCCAAGAGACTGGCTCCTGAGAGAGCCACGTCTTCTCCTTCTGCTAGGCAGAAAAAAACTGAGGTCTGCTAGCTGCAGGTGGGAGGGTAATGTCCGGAGGGACCGCCCCCCTGGGCGGGGCTGTTCAGCTTTGGTTTGTTCTAGAATGTTTTAACATCTAACATTCTGCCTAGATCTTCTCCTGCGAGCAGGGACATATACCCACACGTTTACAGTATCCAGCTGTGTCAGTCCATGGACTATAAGAGAAAAAAAGCGGATTTAAAAAACTTCAGCGCAACTTGCAAATAACTTCTTTCATAGAAGTCAATGCAATTTGCCTGAAGTTTCCCGTGGAGGTGGAGAGATGCGTCTCTGGGCAGCCTGCCAAGTGAGAGAAAAGAGATACAATGTTTCTTCTTATCAATGAACTGAACTACTGTGTAGAAGTTCTCAGTTTAACCATTTAAAGACTAAATCATTTCTGACACTTGTAGCTTACAAGTAAAAATCCTGTATTTTCTGCTAGAAAATCACTTGGAACCCCCAAACATATATATATATATATATATATATATATATATATATATATATATATATATATATATATATATTTTTAGCAGAGACCCTAGGGAATAAAATGGCAGTTGTTGCAATATTTTATGTCACACGGTATTTGCGCAGCGGTCTTTCCAACGCAATTTTTTGGGAAAAAATACACTTTAATGAATTTTAAATAAAACTAAAAACAGTAAAGTTAGCCGTTTTTATTTATTGTTTCGTCTAAAAATTTTGATTACCTGTTTTTGTGCCTGCTTCCTGATTCCCTTACCGAAGATGGCGGCGGCAGCACCTGAGAGCCAAGGGAGAGTTCGGCTTCGTGTGCCGACATCGCGGGCGCCCAGGACAGGTAAGTGTGCATATAATTAAAAGTCAGCAGCTGCAGTATTTGTAGCTGCTGACTTTTAATCTTTTTTTTTTCGGTGGAACTCTGCTTTTACACTGGAGCTGGTAGGCGTTGACGGTAAAACGCCGCTAGTTTTAGCGGCGCTTTACCATCATTTTAGCGGCGCTATTCGGCTGCTAGCGGGGCGCTTATAACCCAGCTAGCAGCCGATGAAGAGGTTAAATGCACCCGTGTAGCACCGCTGCAGAAGCGCTTTGCAGGCGCTTCGGCAGCAGTGCCCATTCATTTCAATGGGCAGAAGTGGTGGAGGAGCGGTATACACTGCTCCAAAGATGCTGCTTGCAGGACTTTTTTTTAACATCCTGCCAGCGCGCCGCCTCAGTGTGAGACTGCAGGGAAGCTGTTTTGCAGCAACTTTTACAGGTGCTATTTTTAGCCCAAAAGTGCCTGAAAAAACACCCCAGTGTGAAAGGGGTCCAACTGTTAGATTTTATGAGATGAAGGGAAAAAAAAAATCGGCCTAACATATCGGCCCAAAAAACAAAAAAAAAAAAATCGGTATCATATATCGGCCATCGGCCACCACGATTTCTAAATATCGGCATCGGCCAGAGAAAAACCCATATCGGTCGACCTCTACCCCTGACCCTGTCAGGACAGTGCTGATTGGCCCTGTGCTGATTGCATGCACCCTCCCAAGAAAAGTACAAAAACTCTTGCACTACACACCACACTGAGCATGTGCAGAGTACCCCAAAGGCTCTGTTCTATCAGCAGATGGAATGAAGACAGTAAAAGAAGGGGAGGGTCACAGATGTCAGGATCAAACAGCCTTTTTACACAATGCAAAGTATTAACCCCTTAGGTTCCGCAGGGAGAATAACAAGAATGCTTTACTGCATACACAGACCGATTCACCTGTTGTGGGTTTAGCTACACTTTAACAGATAACCACAGCCCTGCGCTTATCAGTTTGGCAAGTGCAGTGACGAGGTCCTCGATAAGACATTGTCGGATAATTTTCAGTGAACTTAGCAAAAGAGCCAAGTGCACACCGCCACACCAGTGCCTGTAGGGATCAATGAGCCCAATATACAGTATATCAGATGGGTGGGGGCACTCGCTTCACTACAGCCTAATGTAGCCAACTAAAACTACAAACACTGCTTTTCACATTTGTCAAAAACACATCCCAAACTAATGTCATAAACAAAAAACCAATGATCTACCTAAAATAGCCTTAAAAAGAGGTTGTAAAAGGCAATAGTTTTTTTATCTTAATGCATTAAGATAAAAAAAAACTTCTGTGTGTAACAGCCTCCCAGCACCCCCCAATTATCTACCTGAGCTCCTTCTCTCTCTCAACGATCCCCTCAGACATTCAGTACACTCCTCCTGATTGGCTGAAACAGAGCAGCGGCGCTATTGGCTCCCGCGGCTGTCAGTCAGCCAATCAGGGCTCCGTGTCTAAATGGATACACGGAGCTCTGACTCGGCTTGGATGCCCCCTGTAGCAAGCTGCTAGCTTAAGGGCACTCAAAGGAGAGCAGGGCTAGGAGAAGCAAAGAGGGTCCTGAGAAAAGGAGGATCCAGGCTGCTCTGTGAAAAACCAACTGCACAGAGGAGGCAAGTATAACAGGTTATTAAAAAAAAAAAATAAACAAGCCTTTACAATCATTTTAAAGTGTATGGTGTATGTAAATTCTTAGCAGTTATTTTTTCTGCTTTTTACACCACTGGGAGCATTTTGTTAGATCTGATTGCAAGTGCAAAAAAAAAAACCTGTTGATCTTGTCAGAAAGACAGAGCTCTCCATTATCCTCTGCACACTTTCTGTGTTTATCTCAAAGTGTGATAAACCCTCCTGGTTGTTACCTTGGACCACAGAATGATTAGTGTTTATGTTGAAGAGATCTGAAAAGGAGAGTGGTTGAGTAGTTCAGCAGAAAATTGGGCAGGGCTGACACCACTTCACAAAAATGCTGTGTGTTGTCAACAGGCTTAGAATCGCATTTCTGGCAGATCAACGGGTAATTTTCTGTACTTACAGGGTTTTTTAAAAGGAATAAAACACAGGAATTGTAGATGTACTGCATTTTTTTTGCCTTGACATACACTTTAAATGAAATGTAACTGAATGACATTTAAGGGCCCATTTAGAAATAGCAGTATGACCTCACTGAGGCCTTAGCACACTGCTTAAAGCCCCACTCTGGACAGTATGTGCAGAGTGCCCCCAAGGCTCTGTTCTATCAGGAGATGGTTTGGAGACTGTGGAAGAAGGGGAGGATCAGAGAAGATCACACAGCCTTTTTACACAATGCAGAGGATTAATCCTCTTAGGTCCCACAGTGAGTATAACAAGCATGCTTCACTGCATATACAGACTGATTTTACTGTTGTGGGTTTAGTAACACAAGTCTAGAGGTAGAGAAAAAGCTATAATACTTCCATTCCTCTAGCAAAGTTCCACCATGACCTGCAACTGGTCATTTGAAGCCGCTTACCTTCGCTGGTCTGCCAGTCAAAGGCTTTCTGATATCACCATTTACAATGCAGGACAAGTAGTCCTGCATTGTACATGAGAACAACCCGCTCCTATTCTAGAATGTTGAAGAAGAGACAGACAAACACGTGACTGGCCTCTACCCCACAGTGTTGAAGGACAAGTGCCCTTTAAGACAAAATGCACTTATCAATATTCCCCCTCTGCCCCAACATAAACGAACCCACCCTTCCCCCTCCACAGATGCATACTTACCTCGATCTAACAGCCGTGGCCTGCGGTGTCAGTTAACATCCAATGCTTCAAATATTCTCCTGCCCACAATGCCAGAGAATAAAGGAGATGGCAGGAGACAGCCCCACAAAAGTCTATGTTGCTGTAAAGTGCAGGCGCAGCCAGGAGAATGAGACTTGCATCACTGGATGTAAACAATCATCGGAGGCTGCGGCCATTGGATCTAGCCAAGTATGGATTTGTACTGGGGGAGGTTAGATAAGATAAGTAAACTCATACTTCAGGCAAAGTAAAGTCCTTGGGACACGGCTACCTGCATTTTAGAAATAGTACGTAAAATGCAGGCCACGCTGTACAATAACACCATGGTGTCTAGTGGAAATCAGTGGATCCACTGTCCACTATAAACAGGCCCTTCGGTTTACTAAGGTACTGCATATTAAGGATGAGCTTAGGTGTGTTCGCAACCCCACGTGCCCGAGCCCGCCAGGAAGCTGACACTGTGCAGCGCTAATCACAGGCAGTGAGAAATTTCCCAATCTTTGCAGCTGCAGATTGGGAAATGTCTCACTGCCTGTGATTAGCTCTGCGCAGTGTCAGCTTCCTGGCGGGATCGAACAGGTGGGGTTGCGGACACGCCTGAGCCCATCCGTATTACATGTCATAAACTGCCCTTTTTTTTTTTTAGCATTTTTTTTTTCACTTTGGCTGTATTTCAGCACTGCTGATCTCTTGCAACCTCTTTGCAGCACTTCCTGTCCGTTTGTATGCTGTGATGGCTGCATTTCTTAGAGCAGGTTTACCAATGGTGACTAGGAATGGGCTCGGGCGTGTTCAGGATCCCACCTGTCCAATTCTGCCAGGAAGCCACAGAAAGGAAGACATGTTCCGATCCGCAGATCGAGAAATGTCTCACTGCCTGTGATTAGCGGTGTGCAGTGTCGGCTTTCTGGCAGGATCAGACAGGTGGGATCCCGAACACGCCCAAGCCCATCTATAATGGAGACAACAGTAGACCATAACTGTATAATGTGGGTTGAAATGGGCACTAATATTCTCAATCAGAAGCCCAGGCGACAAGGTAACAGCTGTCCCTTTTGGGACAGATCGTTGTCACCTATAACAGAAAGTGCCCAAACAAGTATCTTCATGGCAGGATCCGCAGATCGAGAAATGTCTCACTGCCTGTGATTAGCGGTGTGCAGTGTCGGCTTTCTGGCAGGATCAGACAGGTGGGATCCCAAACACACCCGAGCCCATCTATAATGGTGACAACAGTAGACCATGCCTATATAATGTGGGTTGAAATGGGCACCAATATTCTCAATCAGAAGCCCAGGCGACAAGGTAACAGCTGTCCCTTTTGGGACAGATCGTTGTCACCTATAACAGAAAGTGCCCAAACAAGTATCTTCATGGCAGGATCAGCAGTTATTATTTAAGGTGAAAATTTACAAATAATAAAAATGACTTTTAAAAAACATGTGTTAAAGCTAAAGTGAGATCTATGTGATTGGGTTATACCTTCTAGAAATGTTGGCTTCTGCCTATTGTATCCCTGGCTGGTTCTTAGAAGAACATACTCGAAACTCTCCAGCTATCATATCGATGTGTATGGAGCTCAGGCTGCTGGGAACCTGTCTAGGCGTGTGCATTTCATACAGGGAGGAGGGAATAAACAAGTGTCTCAGAGCGACATATGTAACACCCGGACAAGGCAGACATCGGGCGCAGGGGTGACAGTGCTGCACTGTGAGTGAAGGGGCTCTCTACACCTCCACAATTCACTGATAGAGAGCACAAGCGCCCCGGGTGCTACAAACCACCCTCTCCAGCCTCTCTCATCCTTATATATCACTCTTACCCTTCCGCCATGTTGGCTCCGTGACATCACCAATATTTACCGACCTCTGACCCCGTACATCCGACTGTGGCCATCACGCCGGAAATGTGTGGGCGGAACCTAGCGCTTTTGTATGTGTAGGAGAAACCCAGACCGTGTGTGGGCGCAGCCCAGAGAGTGTTGGGGCCTTCTAGAATGCGTGTAGGAGGTGCCTATAGCTGGTTGGGAGGAGTCTAGAGGGTGCTGGGCGGGACCCAGAACGTGTGTGGGAGCAGCCTAGAGAGTGTTGGGCGCCTTCTAGAAGGTGTGTAGGAGGTGCCTATAGCTGGTTGGGAGGAGTCTAGAGGGTGCTGGGCGGGACCCAGAACGTGTGTGGGCGCAGCCCAGAGAGTGTTGGGCGCCTTCTAGAAGGTGTGTAGGAGGTGCCTATAGCTGGTTGGGCAGAGTCTAGAGGGTGCTGGGCGGGACCCAGAACGTGTGTGGGAGCAGCCTAGAGAGCGTTGGGCGCCTTCTAGAAGGTGTGTAGGAGGTGCCTATAGCTGGTTGGGAGGAGTCTAGAGGGTGCTGGGCGGGACCCAGAACGTACGTGAGAAGAGTCTAGTGTAGGAAGGATCCTAGAACGTGTGTGGGAGGAGCCTAAAGAGTGTTGGGAGGATCCCAGGAAGTGTGTAGGAGGAGCCTAGAGAGTATTGGGCGGATCCCAGGACGTGTGTAGGAGGAGCCTAGAGAGTGTTGTGAAGATCAAAGGACGTGTGTGGGAGGAGCCTAGAGAGTGTTGGGAGGATCCCAGGACTTGTGTAGGAGGAGCCTAGAACCTGTTGGGAGGATCCCAGAAAGCGTGTAATGATAGGACTGAGGGAAGCTGAAAGTTGCTTTGCGTGTTATAAGGCGCATGCTCTGTTGTTTTGGCATTAGAGCTAGAAGCCGTCTATGTTACCCTTCTGAACTGGAATTGGTTGTAATTATCATAGACATAAACAAAACTGTGAGCTTGTGTAGCTCCAAGCCAGGATATAATCTTTGTCACTATATTTCTATATAATGTCCATTTACTAGGGTCACAGTCCGCAATCTATGGAGAAAAATGCAGCAATTTATATATAGACATTTTTTTTAGCATTTTATGCACCAAATAAAAAAGACGCATGACAATTTGTTCTTTCATTGCGTGATAGTTGCGTCTTGTCATTCACATACCAGGTACCTGCTCCCCACCCCACAAAAAAAAGGTGCCAAATGTGGCAGTGCCTGCTGCACCCCCACCCGCCCCCTGCAAAAAAAAAGTGCCAAATGTGGCAGTGCCTGCTGCGCCCCCTGCAAAAAAAAAAGTGCCAAATGTGGCAGTGCCTGCTGCGCCCCCTGCAAAAAAAAAAGTGCCAAATGTGGCAGTGCCTGCTCCAGCCGCCCCCCCCCCCCCGCAAAAAAAAAAGTGGCAAATGTGGCAGTGCCTGCTCCCCCCGCCCCCCCACAAAAAAAAGTGCCAAATGTGGCAGTGCCTGCTCCAGCCGCCCCCCCCCCCCCCCGCAAAAAAAAAGTGCCAAATGTGGCAGTGCCTGCTCCAACACAAAAAAAAAGTGCCAAATGTGGCAGTGCCTGCTCCCCCCCGCCCCCCCACAAAAAAAAGTGCCAAATGTGGCAGTGCCTGCTCCAGCCGCCCCCCCCCCCCCCCCGCAAAAAAAAAAGTGCCAAATGTGGCAGTGCCTGCTCCAACACAAAAAAAAAGTGCCAAATGTGGCAGTGCCTGCTCCCCCTGCCCCCCCACAAAAAAAAGTGCCAAATGTGGCAGTGCCTGCTCCCCCTGCCCCCCCCCCCCACAAAAAAAAGTGCCAAATGTGGCAGTGCCTGCTCCCCCGCCCCCCCCACAAAAAAAAAGTGCCAAATGTGGCAGGAGGGTGCATACAAGCATCCACTTTTGGGTGGAGCTCCACTTTAAAAAAGAGGTCTATGAGACAATTATTGCTCTCCCTCCTATATTCGTGGCGATACCTCACATGTGTCTCTATTAGACCCCAGATCTGTTCTCTGTCCTCAAAAGCATCTGATCAAACCAAGATCGGTTTGATCAGATGTTTGTGTGGCCAGTAGCGGCTTGTGAACAGCAAACCGCAAGTGACAAAATCCTTGTTGCTTCCAGCTTCATTCGTCACACAGGAGGGGAAAGTATGGATGTACTGTCCCGTCCTTTGTACATAGCTGGCACGACAGAGATCAGTGGTCCCCCTGATTGTACCAAAGAGCCCAGGAGTGCTGGTGGACAGCAGTAGGCGGAAGGGTTTCCCCTTCCGCGCCTTATAAAGGTGATCAGCAGCTGTAGAAGCACTTGGATCACTTTTACAGGAAAAACCTGGGTACGTACTAAGGGCTGGAAGTGGTTAACGTACAACATTTGTGCAAGAGCTTAATTATTTTGGCACATTGGACAATAATATAAATCACTTTTAAAGTGATTTGGCAAAGCAACTGTAGCGGCCTCACCCCATCTCCTTTGTCTAGGGGTATGTCACACGACAGGGTGAGATGCGCTACGGCCCATGTCCTCCCCATAGCTGTGGGTGAGGTGAAGGCCAGTACCAGATATTTACTCGGGCCTATGTGCTTTTGTCTAGAATCAAGTCCCGCTGTGTCAACACTTCCCTCTGCTCCCATTAACCAGAGTTCCACACACCGATCACAGTCCAACTCTTGCTTTATTGTACATCTCACAATAAACAGTGCTTCAGTAGACATCTGGTTGCGACTTGATAACATTTTGATACGGGGAATGAGCAGGTCGAGGCACTATCCTGGTTATCAGCTAAACCACTGCGATCTCGCCAGCGGTTACTATAGCATTAGCTAGAAAGGACTTAGAACTTGAGAGTCTCTACCAGCGACTCAAGAGAACGTAGATAAGAGTACCTTCGCTGCGCTGCGGCCCCTATCAGGGGGAAGATATCCCTCCAAGGGAGTTACCAGAGGCCCATCCGTCACTGGGTTGATGCTGCTCCAGACTCTCAGAATGGGTAACCTCCCCGGCCTCCTCACCTCAGACATGGGCCCCGTCCACCTCAGGGACCCTCGGACTTCTCCACCCTCGCAGGATCCAGTCGAAGTCACTGGACCCCAGGCCTCCTAGTTTAGTACCTCAGCCCAGGCTGAAGGTGCCTGGGATGGACTCCAACTCCATTCCGGTCAGGCCTAGGGCGCCTGGGCCGGAATCCGGAACCGCCCGCACCCAGGCCTAAGGTGCCTGGGCACGTGAAGAAGATCCTCCTGAAGCCCTCGTGGTTACAGCGTCTCCCCCTCTTATCTCCTCCCATCGACACCACGGCAGGTTCCCCGCCCTCGCCGTACCATCTCCGGAAAGGGACAAAAAGAGTAGCACTGTAATGGCAAATCTACCTTGAGCCTCCAGGTACCCCGCCACCCAGAGGCCAAAGAGATTATTACACCATCCAATCCTCCACGAACACAAATGGTCCACTATTCCCATACTTACACACCTGAGTGTCCCACCTAAATTTAGAGACCCCGCTACATACTCCCCCCTGTGATTTGACGCTGGTCCCCAGCGTCTGGTGCAAACCCATGTCTCCCATGGAGTGATGACACAAGCCTAGCCCCAGAGGCTATCCCTAAATTTTTGAACCTCAACCATACCAAGACCTGCTCAAAGGGGAAAGGGAATATAAAACAATAAAACTTTTCCCTAAAAACATCTATCATGTACACATATACAATCCCTCCCTTCACTGTCTAAGAACCACCCCATACTCAGCAGTCTTGAAAGACGAATCTCCTGCAGAAGGGAAAAAAACAACACACAAGAAAGGCCACATCCTGACATTTTTGTGTTAATTTGGAATGAATGGGTCCATCAACCAATAGACCCACTCGCTCCAATGAGTAATGTGATGTGCGTGTAAAAAAAACAAACAGTCGTTGCACAACACTGCCACCTGGTGACAGTGCCGCGGTAATGACACTTGGTGCAATCTTCATTCTTCCTGCGTCCCTACACTAATTCCACCCCCAAAGTCTGTCTTTGAACTGTGAGGAAGAGAGAACAAACAAAAACTGTTCTCATTCCTCCTGAAGAGTAGAGAACAAAAGCCCAAATAAAAAAAAACTAGGGCACAGTTCAGATGCTCCGGCAGGAACGCTTCTAGAAGATTGTAGGAAAGGAAACAACAAGTGAGTTGTCACGGGCCGGGCAGGCGACTATAGAGGAGGCAGGAGGTGGATCCACTGTACCAGAGAGGGGATGGTATGAATCACACCGAGGGACCGGTTCTAAGCAGCTACCGGTTTTCACCAGAGCCCGCCGCAAGGCAGGATGGACTTGCTGCGGCGGTAGCAACCAGGTTGTGTCCCCCAGTAGCGACTCCACCTCTCTGGCGGCTGAGGCTGGTGCGGTACAAAAGGACTAGGCAGAGGCAAGGTCAGACGTAGCAAAGGTCAGGGCAGGCGGCAATGGTTCGTGGTCAGAGACAAAGGCAGAAGGTCAGGTACACAGGCAAGGTAAACTCAAAATACTTCCGCAAGGTACTAGGACAACAAGATCCGGCAAGGACAGGAAGGGGAAGTGGGTTTAAATAGGTTTTGGGTAGTGGAACCGTAATTGGACCGGGCACCAATCAATGGTGCACTGGCCCTTTAAATTTTAGAAGACCGGCGCGCGCGCGCCCTAGAACACAGCGGGGCCGCGCGCGCCGGGAGGAAGCAGGAAGAGGAAGGTAAGTGGAGAGGAGAGCGGAGCAGCGCCCACGGCCAGGGGGGCTGGCCGGAGCGCCGCAGAGGGGACGACGCCGTGAGTGCTCCGGGCTGGATGGGACACCCGGAGCACTCGGCGTTACAGTACCCCCCCCCTTAGGTCTCCCCCTTTTCTTGGAGCCCAAGAATCTACGGATGAGCTCTTTGTCTAAAATGTTGGTCTCAGGCTCCCAGGATCTCTCTTCAGGACCACAGTTCTCCCAATCAACTAAAAAGAATTTTTTACCTCGGACGACCTTGGAGGCGAGGATATCTTTCACCGAAAAGACATCGGAGGAACCAGAGACCGGAGCAGGAGCGGTGACCTTGGGGGAAAATCGGTTAAGAATGAGGGGTTTAAGGAGAGACACGTGAAAAGAGTTGGGGATGCGAAGAGAAGGAGGAAGATGGAGTTTGTAAGAGACAGAATTGATTTGGTTTTTGATTTTATAAGGTCCGAGGTAACGAGGGCCCAGCTTGTAGCTAGGTACCCGAAACCGAACATATTTGGAGGAGAGCCACACTTTGTCACCAGGGAGATAGACAGGGGGAATTCTTCTATTTTTATCTGCATGTCTCTTCATGCGGGCAGAGGCCAGTGATAGCGAGTTTTGAGTCTCTTTCCAGATAGAGGAAAAGTCCCGGGTTAATTCATCCACGGCAGGAACTCCAGAAGAAGTGGGAATGGGGAGGGGGGCAAAGGGTGGCGGCCGTAGACCACAAAGAAAGGTGATTTGGAGGACGATTCAGAGTTCCTGAAATTGTATGAGAATTCCGCCCAGGGCAATAGGTCGACCCAATCGTCTTGACGGGCGGAGACAAAATGTCGTAAGTAGTCACCAAGGACCTGGTTAACTCTCTCCACCTGTCCATTGGATTGCGGGTGATAAGCAGAAGAAAAATTCAATTTAATCTTAAGTTGAGTACAGAGAGCTCTCCAAAATTTTGAGATAAATTGAACGCCTCTATCCGAGACGATATGTGAGGGAAGGCCATGGAGACGGAAAATTTGAAGAAAAAAGTGCTTCGCCAACTGAGGTGCAGTAGGCAGACGAGGAAGAGGGACAAAATGAGCCATTTTCGAAAAGCGGTCAACGACCACCCAGATGACAGTGTTACCATGAGACAACGGAAGGTCCGTGATGAAATCCATGGCAATGTGGGACCATGATAGTTCAGGCACCGGTAGAGGAAGGAGAAGACCTGCAGGCTTCAGGCGTGGAGTTTTGTCACGTGCACAGATAGTGCAGGCTCGTACAAAGTCAGTCATATCTCTTTCCTGGGTAGGCCACCAATAGTGTCTGGCCAACAATTGTAAGGATTTTTTGATACCAGCATGGCCGGCTAGATGGGAGGAATGGCCCCACCTAAGTATCTGGAGACGAAGGCCTGGAGGAACGAAAGTTTTTCCTGGAGGGACTGGCACCAGAGCAGCGGGAGCAGAGGAAATCAGGCACTCAGGGGGTACGATGTGTTGTGGGGGGTTCCCGGTTTCGGAGGCATCAGAGGAACGGGACAAGGCATCCGCCCTGACATTCTTGTCTGCGGGACGAAAATGGATCTGAAAATTGAACCGGGCAAAGAACAATGACCACCTGGCCTGGCGAGGATTCAAGCGCTGAGCGGACTGAAGGTAGGACAAATTCTTATGGTCAGTGCAGATGGAGATGGGGTGAAGAGAACCTTCCAGGAGATGTCTCCACTCTTCTAATGCCAACTTGATGGCCAACAGTTCACGGTCACCTATGGAATAGTTCTTTTCAGGAGGGGAGAAGGTTTTAGAGAAAAAACCACACGTGACGTTTCCTCCTTTAGCATTTCTTTGAAGAAGAACGGCTCCGGCTCCTACCGAGGAGGCGTCAACTTCAAGGAAGAACGGCTTAGTGGGGTCTGGTCGAGATAGAACAGGTGCCGAAGAGAAGGCGGTTTTTAGGTGAGTAAAGGCTTCTTCCGCCTGAGGTGGCCAGGACCTTGGATTCGCGTTTTTCTTAGTCAGCGCCACTATCGGTGCAACGATGGTGGAGAAGTGGGGTATGAACTGGCGATAGTAGTTGGCGAATCCAAGGAAGCGCTGGATAGCACGGAGTCCAGAGGGACGTGGCCAATCTAAGACTGCGGAAAGCTTGTCAGGATCCATTTGAAGACCTTGTCCTGAAACCAGATAACCTAGGAAAGGAAGGCTGCTACACTCAAAAAGGCATTTTTCAAACTTAGCGTAAAGATGATTTACACGGAGGCGCTGGAGTACTTGACGGACATGGAGCCGATGTTCCTCAAGGTTGGTAGAGAAAATTAGGATGTCGTCAAGATAGACAACCACACAGGTATATAGTATGTCCCGAAAGATTTCATTGACAAAATCCTGAAAGACTGCAGGGGCGTTGCAAAGTCCAAAAGGCATGACGAGATATTCGAAGTGGCCGTCTCTGGTGTTAAATGCGGTTTTCCATTCATCTCCTTTACGGATTCTGATGAGGTTATAAGCGCCCCTGAGGTCTAATTTTGAAAAAACCTTTGCTCCGCGCAGACGGTCAAAGAGCTCCGAGATGAGAGGCAGAGGGTAGCGATTTTTAACAGTGATCTTATTAAGACCACGATAGTCTATGCAAGGGCGTAGTGAACCATCCTTCTTGGTAACGAAGAAGAACCCCGCTCCGGCTGGAGAGGATGATTTCCTAATAAACCCTCTCTTGAGGTTCTCCTGTATGTAATCGGACATGGCCTTGGTTTCGGGAGAGGAGAGAGGGTAAATTCTGCCACGGGGTGGTGTAGTACCTGGGAGCAAGTCAATGGGGCAGTCGTAGGGTCTATGTGGAGGTAAGACCTCCGCCTGTTTTTTGCAAAAAACATCGGAAAAGTCCTGATAGGCCTTGGGAAGGCCAGGCAAAGGAGTAGAAATGGGAATTCGACTGGTAGGTATAGACTTAAGACAATGCTTGTGGCAGGAATAGCCCCAGGATTTGATGTCTCCCGTGGTCCAGTCGAGGGTAGGAGAATGACGCTGGAGCCAGGGTAGGCCAAGAAGGATGTCAGAAGTACAGTTCGGCAAAACAAAAAATTCAATCTTTTCTTGGTGAAGGACCCCAACGGACATGAGCAGGGGTTCGGTGCGGTAACGCACGGTACAATCCAGATTCTCTCCATTTACGGAGGAAATGAAGAAGGGTCTGATGAGACGGATAACAGGAATGTTGAACCTGTTGATTAAGGAGGCTTCAATAAAGTTTCCTGCAGAACCGGAGTCCAGGAAGGCCACCGCAGAGAAGGGGGAGCCGGCAGAAGGAGAGATCCGCACAGGAATAGTCAGACGTGGAGAGGAAGAATTCACACCTAGTAACGCCTCTCCCACGCTCACTAGGTGCGAGCGTTTCCCAGACGTGGAGGACGAATGGGGCAGTCCTTTAGGAAATGTTCAGAGCTCGCACAATAGAGGCATAAGTTCTCATTCCTACGGCGAGACCTTTCTTGCAGGGTCAGACGAGATCGGTCGACTTGCATGGCCTCCTCGACAGGAGGCATGGTATCAGGATGCGTAGGATTCAGGAAGAGAGAAGCCAGGCGCGGATAACGCCTGGTACGAACAAGATCTTTCTCCAGGCGAAGCTCTTGGCGTCTTTCAACGTAGCGGATGTCAATGCGGGTAGCTAAGTGGATAAGCTCTGTCAGGGTGGAGGGTATGTCTCGTGCGGCCAGAGAGTCCTTGATGTGGCTGGATAAGCCTTTCTTGAAGGTTGCGCAGAGAGCCTCATTATTCCAGGCTAGCTCTGAGGCCAGTGTGCGGAACTGTATGGCATATTCGCCCACAGAGGAGTTTCCTTGGACCAGGTTAAGCAGGGCGGTTTCAGCGGATGATGCTCGGGCTGGTTCCTCAAAAACGCTACGAACCTCAGCAAAGAAGGACTGAACGGTGGCCGTAGCAGGGTCATTGCGGTCCCAGAGTGGCGTGGCCCAGGCCAAGGCCTTCCCAGACAACAGACAGACCACAAATGCCACCTTAGAGCGTTCTGTGGAAAACTGGTCCGACATCATTTCAAGATGCAGGGCACATTGAGACAAGAATCCCTGGCACATCTTAGAATCCCCGTCAAATTTCTCCGGAAGAGACAAGCGGATCTTTGAACTAGACGCGGCTGCTCGGAGAGGAGGAGATGCTGGAGCTTGTCACGGCAGACGCTGCTGGACCATGGCGGTCAACTGCGCCAGCTGTTGTCCTTGTTGGGCAATCAATTGCGACTGCTGGGCAACCACGGTAGTGAGATCAGCGAGATTGGGCAGCGGCACCTCAGCGGCATCCATGGCCGGATCTACTGTCACGGGCCGGGCAGGCGACTATAGAGGAGGCAGGAGGTGGATCCACTGTACCAGAGAGGGGATGGTATGAATCACACCGAGGGACCGGTTCTAAGCAGCTACCGGTTTTCACCAGAGCCCGCCACAAGGCAGGATGGACTTGCTGCGGCGGTAGCAACCAGGTCGTGTCCCCCAGTAGCGACTCCACCTCTCTGGCGGCTGAGGCTGGTGCGGTACAAAAGGACTAGGCAGAGGCAAGGTCAGACGTAGCAAAGGTCAGGGCAGGCGGCAATGGTTCGTGGTCAGAGACAAAGGCAGAAGGTCAGGTACACAGGCAAGGTAAACTCAAAATACTTCCGCAAGGTACTAGGACAACAAGATCCGGCAAGGACAGGAAGGGGAAGTGGGTTTAAATAGGTTTTGGGTAGTGGAACCGTAATTGGACCGGGCACCAATCAATGGTGCACTGGCCCTTTAAATTTTAGAAGACCGGCGCGCGCGCGCCCTAGAACACAGCGGGGCCGCGCGCGCCGGGAGGAAGCAGGAAGAGGAAGGTAAGTGGAGAGGAGAGCGGAGCAGCGCCCACGGCCAGGGGGGCTGGCCGGAGCGCCGCAGAGGGGACGACGCCGTGAGTGCTCCGGGCTGGATGGGACACCCGGAGCACTCGGCGTTACATGAGTCTCTTCTCACAAATAGAACTTTGGGTCAGGCAAGAACAAGGGCTTCAGATGTTTATCAAAAACCTCAATTGAATAGTCAGCATCCTCTCCATCTTTCCTACAGATGCGCACCTTGTCTGCGTGGATATGGCGGCCCCACATCCAGTCTGCTCTGTAGTCCCGAAACTTTTTCGACACGGGTGGCGAACAGGACAAATATCTTCGTGCATGGGGTACTTTGAGCTTTTCCCAAACAAATTCGTCATACCACCTCTGGCGTATGACCTCAACTTCAAAAAGTAAGTCCCGAGGCAAGTAGGGATATTCCCACCCATACTCACAGGCGACTCTCTGTGAGAAAAGTCGTTGCAATCTGGCCAAAGGAGGCATGGCTTCCCGCTCACCTTCTCCGGGTTGAACGATGGCCTCCGGGTGCCGAGGTACTTTCACTACCTCTAATGGCTTTTCTCTCGGTGCTCGTAGTGAGGCTCACTGCATCCCCGCCACCAAGACGGGCGATGTTGTAGATTGTGGGAAGGCACTTTGAGGACTAGACTTCCTCGTAGACTCCGGGACTTGTACCCGGGGCGTGCTGTCTCCTATTGACATAGGGGAATCCTGTGGTGCACGTAACACAGGCAATGGGCGTTTGTCCCAGCCCTTCCGGTGAAACAGTTCATCAATATCACCGTCATCTCCACAATCTGACAGCGACTCTAGGTCGGAAGTGTCATACATCTTGGCGGGAAGGTAGTCTCTGGTAGACGTGGTACTACCCTCCCTTGAGGGCTCCACCGACTGTGGACCCCCGACACCTCCAACCACCACCACAGTCCCAGCCCCTGGCTCACCTTGACCTTTTGTAGAACTGGGATGTCCAGGACTCTTCCAACCGGATCCATCCAGGCCAGGCAAGCGACGGGGTGAAGCTCGACCACGACCACAGGAGGCCTGCACCAGGCCGACTTTCCTCTTCGGAGGTGGGAGCAGAGAATCTGTGGTGACCGAAGCAGCATCCTCGGATTTTTCTCTCTCAGTCTCTGATTGGGCAGTCACATCGCCCTGGTCAGTGCGTACGGGAACCTCCGCAAAGGCCTGGATCTCTCCTTCTAGAGTAGCGGTACCTGTGAGGCTGTTGAGGCGAAGGGCCCAGGGCCTTACTGTGGATGGCTCCACCTCGAACAAGAACTCTTTGCATGCCTCGCAATGCCAGAATGGCTTCAGGTGGACCACCAGTCCCGAGCACCCGGGACAGATCACGCCGAGGGCCTCCGTGTCTCTGCATGAGTACAAAGCCAACTGTCCTCGGGGCCTGAGTCTTATCCCCGTGTCTGTAAGGGGAGCAGCGAACGTAGTCATCTTCGTGGGGTAGGGAAACGGAATCCACAGGGAGCTTGAGGCCATCCCGACTGTCTGCTGCTCCATCACGCACTGACCACGCGCCGAAGTCTCCACGTGAGTTCCTCCAGATGGCCAGACTCCTCCCATGACTTGCACGTTTTCGCGGGCTTCCATCAAGCTCCACCCACGAACTGTACAGTCACGGGGTGCCTCGTGGCGCAGTGCAATAAAAGCCCCCACATGTAGTACTTCACACGGCTGGACTCCTCCCTCTTCTCGCTCCTCTGCATGGGCCTTTCCCGTCCTAGGGTCATTTCCGCGACTTTGAGCAGGGATGCACTTTGGCCAATCACATGGCCGACCTGCTCGGAACTCCTCCGGGCAGCAAAGTCCAGACACAGCCATTCTTTCTTCCAAAGTTAAAACACATATCATCCGGGACGAGCCCCCACGTGTAGTGGCCTCACCCCATCTCCTTTGTCTAGGGGTATGTCACACGACAGGGTGAGATGCGCTACGGCCCATGTCCTCCCCACAGCTGTGGGTGAGGTGAAGGCCAGTACCAGATATTTCCTCGGGCCTATGTGCTTCTGTCTAGAATCAAGTCCCGCTGTGTCAACACTTCCCTCTGCTCCCATTAACCAGAGTTCCACACACCGATCACAGTCCAACTCTTGCTTTATTGTACATCTCACAATAAACAGTGCTTCAGTAGCCATCTGGTTGCGACTTGATAACATTTTGATACGGGGAATGAGCAGGTCGAGGCACTATCCTGGTTATCAGCTAAACCACTGCGATCTCGTCAGCGGTTACTATAGCATTAGCTAGAAAGAACTTAGAACTTGAGAGTCTCTACCAGCGACTCAAGAGAACGTAGATAGGGGCCGCAGCGCAGCGAAGGTACTCCTATCACGGGAAGATATCCCTTCAAGGGAGTTACCAGAGGCCCATCCGTCACTGGGTTGATGCTGCTCCAGACTCTCCGAATGGGTAACCTCCCCGGCCTCCTCACCTCAGACATGGGCCCCGTCCACCTCAGGGACCCTCGGACTTCTCCACCCTCGCGGGATCCAGTCGAAGTCACTGGACCCCAGGCCTCCTAGTTTAGTACCTCACCCCAGGCTGAAGGTGCCTGGGATGGACTCCAACTCCATTCCGGTCAGGCCTAGGGCGCCTGGGCCAGAATCCGGAACCGCCTGCACCCAGGCCTAAGGTGCCTGGGCGTGTGAAGAAGATCCTCCTGAAGCCCTCGTGGTTAGGGCGTCTCCCCCTCTTATCTCCTCCCATCGACACCACGGCAGGTTCCCCGCCCTCGCTTTACCATCTCCGGAAAGGGACAAAAAGGGTAGCACTGTAATGGCAAATCTACCTTGAGCCTCCAGGTACCCCGCCACCCAGAGGCCAAAGAGATTATTACACCATCCAATCCTCCACGAACACAAATGGTCCACTATTCCCATACTTACACACCTGAGTGTCCCACCAAAAATTTAGAGACCCCGCTACACAACTCATAGAATTATTTTTTTTTTTTTTAAATAAACATGTTATCCTTATCAGCTCTGTGTAATGGTTTTGCACAGAGCAGCCCTGATCCTCCTTTTCTCGGGTCCCCCACTGGCGCTCCCCTCCCCCTTGCCAAGTGCCCCTATAACAAGCTGCTTGCTATAGAGACACCTGTGCTTGCTCGCTCCCGAGCTGGTTGTTTGGTCCATAAGACACAGCAAGCGTGGCTCAGGCTTGCCCCCTGCTCCCTTCTCACTGGCTGTGATTGACAGCAGCGGGAGCCAACGGCTCATGCTTCTGTATCTCAGCCAATGAGGATAGAGAGACCGGGGAGAGTCTCGGCTCTCTAGCATTTCGCTGGATCAAGATGGGGCTTAGGTAAGCTGCACACTGATAGCTTGTTACCTTCATGCATAGAATGCATGAAGGTAAAAAACCTTCAGCCTATGGAACCCACCTAAATAAATCCAGCACATCCCACACTGTACTCAAGAAAAAGTAAATATTGCCTGAATACAAAAGGTGTACAACAATAATCTTGCTCAGTTTATATGCAATTTCAAAGTATTGTATTTAACAAGCAAATTTAGGTTCTTTAGTCTTTAGAACTTTATCACATTCCCCTGTAGGATCAATTTCCAAATATACAGGCTTAGTCCACAAAAAATATTTATTTCTTTATACCGCAGAATAGGGATGGGCCGAACACCCCCGGGTTCGGTTCGCACAAGAACCTTCGAACGGACCGAAAGTTTGTGCGAATTTTCGAACCCTATTTGTTACAATGGACGCGAACGTTCGAAATCAAAAGTGCTAATTATAACGGCCAATATGCATGTTAATGTCATAAAACAGGTTTGGGGACCCGGGTCCTGCCCCAGGGCACATATATCAATGCAAAAAGAAGTTGAAAAAACTAACGTTTTTTCGGGAGCAGTCATTTTAATGATGCATAAAGTGAAAAAAAAAAAGTCAAATATTCCTTTAAATTTCGTACCTGGGGGGTGTCTAAAGTATGCCTGTGAAGTGGCATGTGTTTCCCGTGTTTAGAACTGTCCCTGCACAAAATTACAATTTTAAAGAAAAAAAAGTCATTTAAAACTGCTTGCGGCTTTAATGTCATGTCTTGTCCTGGCAATATGGCTGAAAATCCTTGAGAAAAATGGCATGGCTACCCCATCAGCCCCCCCCCTACCCCAGCCCATTACCAGCCCCTTTGGGTCTTGTATGGATATTAAGGGGAACCCCGCACACACAAAATAAAAAAGTCCCTATATACTCTGAACAGCAGTATACAGGCGGTGCAAACAAGACAGGGACTGTAGGTTTGTTCTTAAGTAGAATCTGAACAGGTACATTTTTAAGTGTAGCTCCATCCAAAAAAAATCTATTTTTAAGCTTTTTGGAGAACATAGGGAAGGGTTATCACCCCTGTAACATTTGTTTTGCTGTCTGTGCACCTGTTCAGAACATTTCACCTCACTTTCTGCCCCAATGACAAATGTTTTTGGAAAAGTAGGGTTTTTATTGAAACAAGGATTGGTGATAAAGCATCAGTAGAGAGGAGATACCTTTTTCCCAAATTAAATCTAACAGGATAGAATTTCCCTTCCTAAGGGTAGATTTCCTCTCACTTCCTGTTTTCTCCTTCCGTTTGCAAGTAGGAGTCGTTTGTAAGTTGGATGTTTGAAAGTAGAGGCCTGCCGTATATACTCTGCAGAAATTTGCCCCATTAGATGTTGGTGTAGTCACAACACTGTAAGCCCTCACAGTTACTGTTGGTGGGCACAGGAATTGGCCCTGCTGTAAATTATTATATCAAGATTTGTAATTGCATGCACCTGTTGAACAGGGCAGAAAAATTGGGCCTTTGGTGGTGGTGGTGGACGGTGTTGCCACAAGACTGTAAGCCCTCACAGTTACTCTTGGTGGGCGCAGGAATGGGCCCTGCTGTGAATTATTAGATCAAGATTTGTAATTGCATGCACCTGTTGAACAGGGCAGAAAAATTGGGCCTTTGGTGGTGGTGGTGGACGGTGTTGCCACAAGACTGTAAGCCCTCACAGTTACTCTTGGTGGGCGCAGGAATGGGCCCTGCTGAGAATTATTAGATCAAGATTTGTAATTACACGCCCCTGTTAAACAGGGGCTGAAAAATTGGGCCTTTGGTGGTGGACGGTGTTGCCACAAGACTGTAAGCCCTCACACTTACTCTTGGTGGGCGCAGGAATGGGCCCTGCTGAGAATTATTAGATCAAGATTTGTAATTACACGCCCCTGTTAACCAGGGGCTGAAAAATTGGGCCTTTGGTGGTGGACGGTGTTGCCACAAGACTGTAAGCCCTCACAGTTACTGTTGGTGGGCGCAGGAATGGGCCCTGCTGTGAACTATTAGATCAAGATTTGTAATTACACGCCCCTGTTAAACAGGGGCTGAAAAATTGTGCCTTAGGCACTGGTGCTGGTGCCACAACACTGCAACCCCTCACAGATACTGTACTTGGAGCACAGCAGTCAGACCTGTTGCGAAGCATTGCTTAAAAAATTGTAATTACACGCCCCTGTTAAACAGGGGCTGAAAAATTGTGCCTTAGGCACTGGTGCTGGTGCCACAACACTGCAACCCCTCACAGATACTGTACTTGGAGCACAGCAGTCAGACCTGTTGTGAAGCATTGCTTAAAAAATTGTAATTACACGCCCCTGTTAAACAGGGGCTGAAAAATTGGGCCTTAGCCACTGGTGTGGTGGCACCCAGAAACAAAAATGTTCTTCCATGCTATCAAGGAATGGATCATTGAGGAGGAAGAGGATAGTCAGTGAACATAACAGGACAGTCACTCAGCATCAGCATAGGCAGTCTTGAAGGGATGTGACATTATAAATTATTCAGTTATATCCGCTTCAGGTGCCTGGTAGCTGGTGGTGATCCAAGACTGATTCATCTTTATGAAGGTCAGTCGATCAACCGAGTCGGTGGACAGGTGCACCCTGTGATCGGTGACAAAGCCTCCAGCAGCACTGAATGTGCGTTCGGAAAGAACGCTGGATGCAGGACAGGCCAGTAGCTCAATTGCATACTGTGCAAGCTCTGGCCAGTGATCCATCCTCAAGACCCAGTAAGCCAGAGGATTTTCGGTGGGAAAGGTGTCCAAGTCTGACCTTGCCCCTAGGTATTCCTGCACCATGTATATCAGACGCTGGCGATGGTTGCTGGAACCGATCATACCTTGGGGCTGCGGACTAAAAAATTGTCTGAACGCATCGGTCAGACGTCCACCTTCCCCACCGCTCCTTCTGCTACTGACCGAAGCCTCAGCAACTCGTCGTCCAGGACCAGGAGTTTGTAACCTCCCAGTCTCTGGGAATGCGTTGCACAGACCTTTCTGCAAGGCCTCCCTGAGATGTCTCATCCTCTGCTCCCTCTGCGACGGCAAGATAAGATCCGCAACCTTACCCTTGTACCGTGGATCAAGGAGAGTGGCCAGCCAGTAATGGTCCCTCTCCTTGATCCGAAGAATACGAGGATCCTTCCGCAGGCTTTGCAGGATCAGGGAGGCCATGCAACGTAGGTTAGTTGAGGCATTCGGTCCGGAGTCTTCTGGGTCACTGAGGACGACATGATCGCCAGCCACCTCCTCCCAGCCACGTACAAGTCCACTGGTTTGTTGGGACTGTACATCATCCCTAAAAGACTGCTGCTGCTGATGCTGAGTGCCAGGCTCCACCTCCATGCTCACACAATCCTCCTCCTCCTCCTCCTCCTCCTCCTCATCCTCTTCCTGTGTGATGGGTGGGAGAGAAGGAACACTGTCTGGATAAAGGGGGCCTTGAGAGGCAAGGAAGTCCTCCTCTTCCTGCCTCTGTTCTGCCTCAAGTGCCCTGTCCATTATGCCACGCAGCGTATGCTCCAACAGGTGGACAAGAGGTACAGTGTCACTGATGCATGCACTGTCACTGCTCACCATCCTCGTGGCCTCCTCAAATGGTGACAGGATAGTGCATGCATCCCTGATCATGCTCCACTGGCGTGGGGAAAAAAATCCAAGCTCCCCTGACCCTGTCCTGGTGCCGTAGTCGCACAGGTACTCATTGATGGCCCTCTGCTGCGTGTGCAGTCGCTGCAGCATGGCCAACGTTGAGTTCCATCTGGTGGGCATGTCACATATAAGGCGGTTCTTGGGCAGGTTGAACTCCTTTTGCAGCTCAGCCAGCCGAGCACTGGCATTATACGATCGGCGGAAATGCACACAGACTTTCCTGGCCTGCCTCAGGACATCCTGTAAGCCTGGGTACCTGCCCAAGAACCGCTGCACCACCAGGTTAAGGACGTGAGCCATACAGGGCACATGGGTCAGCTGCCCCTGTCGCAGGGCGGAGAGGAGGTTGGTGCCATTGTCAGAAACCACCATTCCTGGCTTAAGCTGGCGTGGTGTCAACCACCTCTCGGCCTGCCCCTGCAGAGCTGCCAGAACCTCTGCTCCAGTGTGGCTCCTGTCCCCCAAACACACCAGCGCAAGCACGGCATGGCATCTTTTTGCCTGCGTACTCGCGTAGCCCCTTGTACGCCTACAGAGCACCGCTGGTTCCGAGGACAGAGCACTCGAAGAGGCCATGGAGGAAGAAGAAGAGGAGGGGGTGGAGGAGAGAGGTGTGTCACAACCAGTAGTAGCATTTTGGAGGCGTGGTGGCGGAACAACCTCCAGCACTACTGCACCTTGTCCTGCATCCCTCCCAGCTGCCAATAGAGTGACCAAATGGGCCGTGAAAGACAGGTAACGTCCCTGTCCATGCCTGCTGGACCATGAGTCAGCGGTAATATGCACCTTACCGCTGACCGCCCTGTCCAGCGAGGCATGGACATTGCCTTCCACATGCCGGTAGAGAGCCGGAATCGCCTTCCGTGAGAAAAAGTGGCGTTTGGGAACCTGCCACTGAGGAACCGCACATTGAACAAACTCACGGAAGGGGGCCGAGTCTACCAACTGAAAAGGCAGCAGTTGAAGTGCTAGCAATTTAGCCAATTCAACCGCTGGGCATGTGGATGGCTGGGAGTGAACTTCTTTTGACGGTCCAGCAGCTGGGGCAGGGAAATTTGCCTGGTAGAATCGGACGTCGGTGTTCTGCTAACAGAGTGCCCGCAAGTACTTGGCTGTGACACACCTAATTCTACACCTTCATTCCTCTCAGAGCAGCTTTCAGAGAGGACTGAAGTTATAGTGGGGTTGGAGATCCCAGCTGATGAGGAGCAAGGAGAGGTCCGCTTTGTTCTTTGGTGTGGGTCTTTAATGTGCGCTTGCCAACGAGCTGCATGGCAGGTCGACATATGTCTGGTCATGCTTGTGGTGCCCAAGCGGCTGATGTTTTGGCCACGCGAGATACGCTTGAGACATATGTTGCAAATAGCAGTGGTGCGATCTGATGCACTTGTCTCAAAAAAGGCCCACACCAAAGAACTTTTGTGATAACGTGCAGAGGCAGCGCCCTGCACAGGCGGAGCTCTGTGGTGTGATTCAGTTGTTGTGCTGGCCTCTAGCTGGCTTCCGGAGGGCATCCTGCCTCGTTGGACATGTGCCGCCGCCTCCTCCTCCTCCTCTCTCCCTTTAGGCACCCACGTGGACTCAGTGACCTCATCATCCCCTCCCTCTTCACCACTGGAGCAAACCTGGCAGTAAGCTGCAGCTGGTGGAACATAACTGCCAGATTGCTGTCCTTGAGCATCCCCTCTCTCTGCGCTCACGCTACTGCCTTCCTCTAGCTGGGTATCATCATCCGAGCCTTCAAAACGTTGGGCATCCTCCTGGAGCATGTACACAACACTGTGCTCAAACAGTTCGGGGGACTCCTCAGGAGGACATGGTGGGTCTAGGGAAGGGGTGCCTGATGATGCCATTGAGTACGCGTTGGCAGCTGCTTTGCCAGTACCCTGAGCCTGGGTGAGAGAGGATGAGGAGGATGAGGAGGGCTTGGTCCATTCTACCAAGCCTTCGGCATGATGCGGCTCAACATGTCCAGCTGCCGAAAACAAGGACAAGCGTGTCCCATGGCCACGTGCTGATGACGATGCACGACCACGTCCACGTCCACGACCAGCACTGTTTTCTCTAGAAACAGAGCCTGCTTGCCCTGTGTTCTTGCCTCGGGACTGTCTGCCTCTCCTTGGCGGTCTTCCAGGCATTGTAGTGGGTAGTGTATATTGTGCTGGAGTCACACAGCACACACACTAACTTCTGCAGATGGCTGCCTTAGATGACAGCAACAGGGCCTTACGGCAGATAGAGGCTGCCTTAGATGACAACAACTGGGCCTTACGGCAGATAGAGGATGCCTTAGATGACAACAACTGGGCCTTATAGCAGATAGAGTGACTGAGGTGGTTTTATGTGTGCTGTACTAACACAGCACACACACGCTATCTCCTATAAATGCCTGCCTGCCTTAGATGACAACAACTGGGCCTTACGGCAGATAGAGGCTGCCTTAGATGACAACAACTGGGCCTTATAGCAGATAGAGTGACTGAGGTGGTTTTATGTGTGCTGTACTAACACAGCAAACACACACACACACACACGCTAGCTCCTATAAATGCCTGCCTGCCTTAGATGACAACAACTGGGCCTTACGGCAGATAGAGGCTGCCTTAGATGACAACAACTGGGCCTTATAGCAGATAGAGTGACTGAGGTGGTTTTATGTGTGCTGTACTAACACAGCATACACACACACACACGCTAGCTCCTATAAATGCCTGCCTGCCTTAGATGACAACAACTGGGCCTTACGGCAGATAGAGGCTGCCTTAGATGACAACAACTGGGCCTTATAGCAGATAGAGTGACTGAGGTGGTTTTATGTGTGCTGTACTAACACAGCACACACACACACACACGCTAGCTCCTATAAATGCCTGCCTGCCTTAGATGACAACAACTGGGCCTTACGGCAGATAGAGGCTGCCTTAGATGACAACAACTGGGCCTTATAGCAGATAGAGTGACTGAGGTGGTTTTATGTGTGCTGTACTAACACAGCACACACACACACACACACGCTAGCTCCTATAAATGCCTGCCTGCCTTAGATGACAACAACTGGGCCTTACGGCAGATAGAGGATGCCTTAGATGACAACAACTGGGCCTTATAGCAGATAGAGTGACTGAGGTGGTTTTATGTGTGCTGTACTAACACAGCACACACACACACACACGCTAGCTCCTATAAATGCCTGCCTGCCTTAGATGACAACAACTGGGCCTTACGGCAGATAGAGGCTGCCTTAGATAACAACAACTGGGCCTTATAGCAGATAGAGTGACTGAGGTGGTTTTATGTGTGCTGTACTAACACAGCACACACACACACACACACACACACACACACGCTAGCTCCTATAAATGCCTGCCTGCCTTAGATGACAACAACTGGGCCTTACGGCAGATAGAGGCTGCCTTAGATGACAACAACTGAGCCTTATAGCAGATAGAGTGACTGAGGTGATTTTATGTGTGCTGTACTAACACAACACACACACACACACACGCTAGCTCCTATAAATGCCTGCCTGCCTTAGATGACAACAACTGGGCCTTACTGCAGATAGAGGCTGCCTTAGATGCAACAACCGGGCCTTATAGCAGATAGAGTGACTGAGGTGGTTTTATGTGTGCTGTACTAACACAGCACACACACACGCTAGCTCCTATAAATGCCTGCCTGCCTTAGATGACAACAACTGGGCCTTACGGCAGATAGAGGCTGCCTTAGATGACAACAACTGGGCCTTATAGCAGATAGAGTGACTGAGGTGGTTTTATGTGTGCTGTACTAACACAGCACACACACACACACACGCTAGCTCCTATAAATGCCTGCCTGCCTTAGATGACAACAACTGGGCCTTACGGCAGATAGAGGCTGCCTTAGATGACAACAACTGGGCCTTATAGCAGATAGAGTGACTGAGGTGGTTTTATGTGTGCTGTACTAACACAGCACACACACACACACACACGCTAGCTCCTATAAATGCCTGCCTGCCTTAGATGACAACAACTGGGCCTTACGGCAGATAGAGGCTGCCTTAGATGACAACAACTGGGCCTTATAGCAGATAGAGTGACTGAGGTGGTTTTATGTGTGCTGTACTAACACAGCATACACACACACACACGCTAGCTCCTATAAATGCCTGCCTGCCTTAGATGACAACAACTGGGCCTTACGGCAGATAGAGGCTGCCTTAGATGACAACAACTGGGCCTTATAGCAGATAGAGTGACTGAGGTGGTTTTATGTGTGCTGTACTAACACAGCACACACACACACACACGCTAGCTCCTATAAATGCCTGCCTGCCTTAGATGACAACAACTGGGCCTTACGGCAGATAGAGGATGCCTTAGATGACAACAACTGGGCCTTATAGCAGATAGAGTGACTGAGGTGGTTTTATGTGTGCTGTACTAACACAGCACACACACACACACACGCTAGCTCCTATAAATGCCTGCCTGCCTTAGATGACAACAACTGGGCCTTACGGCAGATAGAGGCTGCCTTAGATGACAACAACTGGGCCTTATAGCAGATAGAGTGACTGAGGTGGTTTTATGTGTGCTGTACTAACACAGCACACACACACACACACGCTAGCTCCTATAAATGCCTGCCTGCCTTAGATGACAACAACTGGGCCTTACGGCAGATAGAGGCTGCCTTAGATGACAACAACTGGGCCTTATAGCAGATAGAGTGACTGAGGTGGTTTTATGTGTGCTGTACTAACACAGCATACACACACACACACGCTAGCTCCTATAAATGCCTGCCTGCCTTAGATGACAACAACTGGGCCTTACGGCAGATAGAGGCTGCCTTAGATGACAACAACTGGGCCTTATAGCAGATAGAGTGACTGAGGTGGTTTTATGTGTGCTGTACTAACACAGCACACACACACACACACGCTAGCTCCTATAAATGCCTGCCTGCCTTAGATGACAACAACTGGGCCTTACGGCAGATAGAGGCTGCCTTAGATGACAACAACTGGGCCTTATAGCAGATAGAGTGACTGAGGTGGTTTTATGTGTGCTGTACTAACACAGCACACACACACACACACACACACGCTAGCTCCTATAAATGCCTGCTTCCTTAGATGACAACAACTGGGCCTTACGACAGATAGAGGCTGCCTTAGATGACAACAACTGGGCCTTATAGCAGATAGAGTGACTGAGGTGGTTTTATGTGTGCTGTACTAACACAGCACACACACACACACACGCTAGCTCCTATAAATGCCTGCCTGCCTTAGATGACAACAACTGGGCCTTACGGCAGATAGAGGCTGCCTTAGATGACAACAACTGGGCCTTATAGCAGATAGAGTGACTGAGGTGGTTTTATGTGTGCTGTACTAACACAGCACACACACACACACACGCTAGCTCCTATAAATGCCTGCCTGCCTTAGATGACAACAACTGGGCCTTACGGCAGATAGAGGCTGCCTTAGATGACAACAACTGGGCCTTATAGCAGATAGAGTGACTGAGGTGGTTTTATGTGTGCTGTACTAACACAGCACACACACACACACACACACACACGCTAGCTCCTATAAATGCCTGCTTCCTTAGATGACAACAACTGGGCCTTACGACAGATAGAGGCTGCCTTAGATGACAACAACTGGGCCTTATAGCAGATAGAGTGACTGAGGTGGTTTTATGTGTGCTGTACTAACACAGCACACACACACACACACGCTAGCTCCTATAAATGCCTGCCTGCCTTAGATGACAACAACTGGGCCTTACGGCAGATAGAGGCTGCCTTAGATGACAACAACTGGGCCTTATAGCAGATAGAGTGACTGAGGTGGTTTTATGTGTGCTGTACTAACACAGCACACACACACACGCTAGCTCCTATAAATGCCTGCCTGCCTTAGATCACAATAGGACAGAAGGTGATACTTCAATGCTGTACTAACAGCATGCACACACCAGACTAACAGAATCACAGCAGTTAGACTCAGCAGCAGTGCAATCAGCAGAGTGAATCAGTAATGCAATCAAATGATCAGTATTCAGTACAGTAATGATAATGAATCAGCATCAGCATCAAGCAGCCTGCCTATATCAGAATCAAGCCGGAACACAGTGCACTAGGCCGACGGCGCGGCGGCCTTTTATACAGTGGGGTGTGTACTAAAGCCCCTGAGCTATAATTGGCTACAGGCGTCCTGCCTGTAGCCAATTATTGCTCTCCTCGCTGCCGGCGCTGTGATTGGTCAAGCATGCAGGGTCACAGTGCATGCTTGGCCAATCATCAGCCAGCAATGCACTGCGACTGGCGCAATGCATTGCGGGCCGCTCGCATCACACGAATGTGATGTGAACGGCCCAAATAGTTCTGGGCTCGCCGAGCGGGCGAACGCCCGATGTTCGATTCGAGCGTGGGCTCGAATCGAACACCGGGCCCATCCCTACCGCAGAAGATAAAATTACCACGTCTAAATGGACACAGGGAGTTGTGACTCGGCTCGGGTGCCCCCATAGCAGAAATTCAGACGGAATTAGATAGAGAACATGTTCTCAATTTTTCACTTGGAATAAAATTTGATTGGAAATTCCACTTTTCCGACAGAATAAACACCAAGCATCCTCGGAAACAATTTGACGCATGCTCGGAAGCATAGAACTTAATTTTCTCGGCTCGTCGTAGTGTTTTACGTCACCGCGTTCTTGACAGTCGGATTTTTATGTGACCGTGTGTATGCAAGACAGCTTGAGCGGAATTCCGTCGGAAAAACCTTTGGAGTTTATTCCGACGGGAAAACTGGTCGTGTGTACAAGGCATAACGGTTTGAAACAACTTTAACCATTTGCAGCCGAATGTACACATACAGTATACGTGGGTCTTCTTCTGTGAGGCTGTATATATATATATATATATATACAGGGCCGCTGATAGGCCAGTACAACTGGCCCTGTTGTACTGGGCCCAGCCAGCAGAGGGGCCCGGCAACCTCCACAGAGAGCTAGTTATTGTAGGGGGAAAAAAAACAAAAAAACTTCACAGCCCTGACCGAACATCTTTAGACCCGCCAGCAAATCCCCAACCCCCCAACCCCCCATTGCTTTTTCCTTTTTTTTTTTTTTTTTTTTAATAGCAGAATACCTTCGGTGTTCCGTTCATGTAGGTGTCAGCAGGAAGGGACTCTTTTTCCTATTTTGGGCGCGGAAGAATATCTCTTCTCTTCCGTGCCCGCTCCTAATGCTGGCACAAGTCCCGGCCAGCGTGTCCTTCCCTGGCGCCGCGGAGTGATTCCTCTCCCTCTGCACTTGGCGCTCTGCTCTGTTCTTCACGGGGCAGAGAGAAGAAGCCAGCAAAGCGAGCAGCGGCGGTGGCGCCTTTGGCAGAAGAGGCTGATTTTGTGACAGTGTTAGACTGTGACACTCCAGCGAGTCCAGGCAGCAGTCTGCAGGATCAGGGAGGAAGCGACTCCTGGCTGGGGCCCGGCTAACAGGTGTGTACTTGCTTGGGGGGGGGGGGATTCAAGAACTACTGCAGCAGCATCTATACATGGCATTGGCGGCATGGGTGGCACTGTCTGCAGGTAGCACATGCGTTATGGCTCATAACACATGTACTGCCTGCAGACAGTGCTACCCATGCTACCAATGCCATATTGGCTCATAACGCATGTGCTGCCTGTGGGCACAGTGCCACGCATGCCGCCAATGCCATATTGTGCTGCAGACAGTGCCACCAATGACGCTAATGCCATAACGCATGTGCTACCTGTCTGCAGCACAATATGGCATTGGTAAAACTGTCAGCAGGTAGCACATGCGTTATGGCATTAGCATCATGGGTGGCACTGTCTGCAGCACAATATGGCATTGGCTGCATGGGTTTCACTGTCTGCAGGTAGCACATGCGTTATGGCCCATAACGCATGTGCTGCCTGCAGGCACAGTGCCACCCATGCTGCCAATGCCGTAATGTGCTGCAGAGACAGTGCCACCCATGCCGCCAATGCCGTAATGTTCTGCAGACAGTGCCACCAATGCCGTAATGTGCTGCAGACTGTGCCAACCATGCTGCCAATGGCGGTATGGGTGGCACTGTCTGCAGCACAATATGGCATTGGCAGCATGGCATGGCATGGGTGGCACTGTCTGCAGCACAATATGGCACTGGCAGCATGGCATGGAAACCTGGCTTGTTGTTTTTTTCCACCTTTTATCATTTGTTTAATCTCCCTAATTATTTCAGAATACCACTTCATTCATTCATTCATGGTTTTTATTACATATAGATATTAAAGCGGTCTGTTCTCATCTAAAAACAGTATTTCTTTTGGATTATCAAACTTATAACTGTCTGGAGAAAAATAAATATTACTTGTAGACAAACCTGCACTTTGTTTCAAGGCGGGATCTGGGGAGGGGCCAGGGGCGGAGCCAGGGGTGGAACCGAAGGAGGGACCAGGGGTGGAGCTGAAGGGGCCCCGTCAGGTAGGTTGTACGGGGCCCCATGATTTCTATCAGCGGCCCTGTATATATATATATACTGTATGTGTGTGTGTGTGTGTGTACATGTTTGTTATGGTAGTGCACTGTACAGAGACCAAGCTCTCACACTAATAATACGAAGCAGGAGGCCTGGTTCCTGATCGCTTGATTACTGTGCCTCTGATTGGCTCTTACAGTGACCAGTCACTGTTCAGCCTGCCCCTGTGTTTTTCTCTTCTCTGAATGGAGAAAAAAATACATTGTATCTTTTTCTCTTGCTACAGGAGAAAGATTTGAACAAACAACAGTGTATGTAAAAAAAATCAGGGTTTAATCCAGGTCAGTGGCAGGTTTAGAGTTAGGGTCAAGGTCGGGGTCAAAACGTTGTTCTTTGGTGGAAGGTCATGATAATAGCAAGAAATATACAATGTACAGCTAAAGCTTCATTCACACCTGAGTGATCCAAATTGCGGCAGAGTTGGGGGACTCCTGTGTGATGCCATTACTTCTTAATGGCGCTCCAATCGCGACGCGATTTTGGCGTGATCGTCACACGATGAATTGCGCTGCAATCGCAGCAAATCACAACACGCGAGCAGAAGCTTCTTTTGAGCGACAGCGGTGCGCGTTGCAATTTGCCGCGATTGCAGCACGATTTAACGCAGGAGAATCACAACAAAATTGCACCGTGAATAAGAAGTAATGCCATCGCACAAGCGTCCTGCAATTCCTTTCTTTACCCCACCTCTCTCTTGCTTAATAAAACTCATCCCCTACCCACCAAATCAAACTAGAAATCAGAAGCTGGGAGCAGGACATGTACACTTTCTTCTACTTACTATACTCTTTTTCACATACAAGTGATTTTAATGGAAAATCAAAATGTTGTTGTTTCCATGCTGATGTATTATCAATACTTGTATTGTCACAATGCAACTTTTGAATAATATAAATATAGAATTAGGAACGGTAATCTCAAATTTCAGCTTCATGTGGAACAATACACTTGAGCACTGTAGATTAATACTCTGATCACTTTTACACTGAGTAGATGGAAATGAAGTAGAGATAGATTAGAACACCTATTAGGTTTTTTATTACTGTCTGTGCCCCATTAGGGAGCTATACCTTCTCTATCTGTATTGTTTACCATTACTGTTGAAAGCAAAAGTAAAAGGAAAGCCCACATTTTATATTGTCCCTAAAAAAGCAACAGATGGGAATCTTCCAATGAGGACTCTAGTTCTGGTGACCTGGGGGTCCCCAAGGGATTCCCTTAATTTGTAGGGATTTCCTCTCACTTCCTGTTTTGGCTATGGGAAAGGAAGTGAATAGAATTTTTTGCAGCAGGACACAGAGAACAAAAAAAAACACAACCCTCTTTCACTCTATACAAAAAAAAAAAAAAAAGTTTTGCCTATAGTTCTACTGTAAGCAAGCGATATGAAATTAACACAGTTGCATATGATGGGAAAGAGGGAATAGGACATCCAGAGAATGCAAGCTGTACATGGTAGCCAATCAGCTTCTAATGCCGCGTACACATGACCGTTTTTAATCACGAGAAAAATATCATTTTTTTAAAATGGTCATTAAAAATGATCGTGTGTGGGCTTCAGAGTATTTTTCACGATGTGAAAAACGGGCATAAAAAAATTGGAACATGCTCTAATTTTTCACGTTGTTTTTCTCGTCATAGAAAACGGCCGTGTGTGGGCTTTACCGACGTGAAAAAAAATGTGCATGCTCAGAATCAAGTATGAGACGGGAGCGCTCGTTCTGGTAAAACTAGCGTTCATAATGGAGATAGCACATTTGTCACGCTGTAACGGACTGAAAAGCACGAGGTTGAAAAGCGCGAATCGTCGCTCAACAAACTTTACTAACATGAAGGGTGGCGCCATCCGAATGGAACTTCCCCTTTATAGTGCCGTCGTACGTGTTGTACGTCACTGCGCTTTGCTCGAGCATTTTTTTTTTCACGATAGTGTGTAGGCAAGGCAGGCTTGGGAAGAATCACGTAGAGAAAAACAATGTTTTTTTCAATGACATTAAAAACGGTCGTGTGTACACGGCATTACTTTAGGCTGGGTTCACACTCATGCAAATTGGATGCAGGTTTCCCCCCTCATCAAATTCGCATGACAAGAGACTGTGACTGGCTCTCAATGGAGCCAATTCACACAGCTCCGGGGTGCCCGCAGTCTACATTGGAAAAGGGTCCTGTGATTCTTTGGCTCTGTTTCAGGTGCGAATTCAGGCAAAATATTCAGACCTGATTCAAAATCTGAATCGGTGTACAGGGATGCACCAAACCCCCTGCTGCGAGCCGTGGCTACTGTGAACCCAGCCTCAAGGATAAATTCACCTTTCAGAAAGAAAATAATAAATCCACATTGTTTTGCAGGTAAAAAAACGTCTTTTGGAGCCTGTAAAGCATTGCACCAGCAATCTGAAGATCGCTGCTGCCATGCAGGTCTCCTTCAGATCTGTCAGTGTATCTGTGTGCCGTACATCCCATACAGGTAGGCAGATACACTGACAGGAAAACTCAATGAAATACCACAGTGCTCCACAGTGCCGTGGTAGTTCATTGAAAACTACAAGCCGACAGCCGCTAAGGATGTCGGGGCTTGTAGTTCATTTACACACGGAGCATTACGCGGCCACGCTGATTTTAAAAAGTGACAGCTAGTATAGGAAACTTCTTCCCACACTGCTGCCACAGGGACGGTGGGGGTAGTGGGCAACAGCTGCAGCATTGGGAACATGTTACATTTTCCACCCTAAAATCCAGTGGAAAATGTTTCCAAAGGTGAATTTTGTGAACTTTCAGGTTGTTGAATTAGGCTTTGACAAAAAAAAAAAGAAAAGACTAGACACTGATTGATTTCTATGCAGAACTGCACCAGATTTTGCACTCTCCAGTTTTAGTAAATCAACTGCTTCTGGAATAAATAGGATATTTTAAATGATCTCTCCATTAAAAAGTATATTTCAGTTATGCATGGACAGAGCTAAATCGCCAACTGGCTTATTCAGTTTCTTGGGGACTCTGCCAGGAGGATGATGATGATCCCACAAGGCTTCCTAATTCCCCCCAAACACACATAATGTAGTCTTATCTTCTGCGGTATAGAGAAATATATATATTTTTGTGGACTAAGCCTGTATATTGGGAAATGGATCCTACAGGGGTATGTGATAAAGTTCTAAAGAACCTAAATTTGCCCGTTTAAGCAAAACAATACAAAACTGAAATTGCCTATAAAATGAGCAAGATTAGTGTTGTTGATTATTCAGACTATTTAGTTAGATGTTTCCAAGCAATTAGCTTTTACCATAATAATTTATTCTTCTAATTATAATATAAAATGCCCATGCATTGACCTCCTTATCTTAGTTTGTTGATCCAAGCATTGACCTCCATAAACTTTTGAGGCTAGTGCCTATATTCATCTCTCATATACCTTTTTCTAAAATCCTGTAACATTATAAGGGTCAACACAGTATTACTTACCAAATTTCAATAATAAATGTAAATATTGTAGTAGATATGAATATCAAGAAAACCATGTTATATTGTGTGTATATATATATATATATATATATATATATATATATATATATATATATACATATATACACACACACACACACACACACACATACATAAAAACACAATACTACTCTGATTATGTTGTTTTAATTTTAATGAAAAAAAAAAATATTAATACAATAAAATCTTCCAAACAGTTATATATAGTCAGAATAGACATATACATAGCACAAAGCTGCTAGTTTACAGCAAATAATGACATTTATATAGAATGAAAAATATAATCTGTCTATAGGTTATTAACATTGGGTCAAATAATAATTAGACTGTCTTTAACATATTTACATAAGATGTTCTATGTTCATGTGGCATCCTCCTAATGAAATATGAAGCTGAAATGTCCCTCAAATAAAACAAGATGTCTATTTGTTGGTTCTTGAGAATGGTAAAGTAGGAGCACTCCTTGCTAGTTGATGTGAGAAGGGCTGGCATGTGACACAAGGGCAGATAGGTCCTGAAAAATGCTGAGGAGCAGCTTTAGGGGTGTGATGGATTTCTGGTGTCGTTAGTCTCATGTAACCACTGACATTTGAAAGTGGCTGCGTGCTCATACCTTGGGGTAGCAGTGCAATATGTGGCCGATGCAAAGAGCTTGTACAACCAGGCAGACGGTGAACTCCATAGGCTTCACTAAGCAACTTTCTCATTTCCTCAACAGAGTTGGATAGCATAAGAATATGGCTACGTGCCAGAAGCAGCGTTGAAATCTTTGAGAGCTTACGCACAGAGGGTCCATAAGAGTATGGCATGACTTCTCGTAGACCATCCATGGCTTGGTTCAGGTCATGCATTCTTTGTCGTTCACGACTGTTCACCTTCATACGCAAGTCATGCAGGTTCTCCTGATTCTCTCTCCTACAGAGTTTAACCTTTCCTCGGGTGGGCATGCGCTGACCCACATACAGTTTTTGGAACATTGGCCCAGATTTGAAATTGAGGCTTTGGCTTCTCTCCAGTTCTGGTGTGGAGGACCTGCTAGACTGACAGTCTGAATCCATTATCAGCAGTGGTTTCTAAAGGAATCCTGAGGCTACTTAGTTCAAACGTCAGCAGCAATAAGAATTGCAAATGTTCTGTAAGGCTGGTTTGTATTTCAGAAAAGATCTTGGCCACCATCCGTCTGGCTGTACTGAGGTCCTGCAGTGCTTGTGTTATTTATACACAATGCCTGACAATAGACACAAAGAAAGCTCACCAAATTTGGCAGAGGTGACCCAATCACAAGAAAGCTCTAACTTCAGCAGTTAACATTTAGCTGGGAATGTATACATTCACCTGTCCTGTAACTATTCTATTCATCTTTATGTGTAAACCAACTTACATCGAAGATATTATTAATAATATACAGATTTTAACTGTCTTACCCAGTAGCCTTTCGTTCTGCCAGCACTAAAATATATGTAAGTTTAGCTTTCATTTTCTAAGCAATGAGGGTCAATAGGGGTATTGGGAATGATAATGTGGATTACTACTAAACTGTGTGATGAGGACAGAATTGCTGAGGTTACATAAACAATATGCCCATAAAAAGAAAAAATGTGATGAGACAATATATAAGATGCCACTGCTGATCTGCCATTCTGTATGTTCATTCCCTGGTTGTCATGCTGATCCTAAAGCTTCAGTACTTTTTTCAAAGCATTGGGGTTGATTCACTTTGCAAGGGTTTATGCCTCGGAGCTTAATAAATGTAGTGAAATTTCACTTTCCAAAGAATACCCAATCATATGCAAGGAAATTAATAAGCAACAGCATTTTTGCTTGCACATGATTGGATGGTGGAAGTTAGCAGAGCCTCACCTCTTTTACTAAACTCCGGGGCAAATTCAACTGCAAAGCCATTAGCAAATCAACCTCTTTGACCTGCAGCAAGAATTCAGATAGTGAGTTCTGACTTCACCCTAATTTTCTTATCTGCATGATTGCTCCAGGTCAATGTCAAAAGTATTAAACCCGTGACAGCCAGTCAAGTAGCATTTTTAAAATGTAGACAGCAATTGCAGCCTCTTTCTTCATAAATCAGGAAAAACCGTTGTCCCCTACACACTGTAATAACAAACAATATATTACTTTCCGAAACACAATAACATGATATACCCTACTACAGCTGACATCCATGGATGCAAATGATAAATATATATATATATACTAGGGTTGTCCCGATACCACTTTTTTAAGACCGAGTACAAGTACCGATACTTTTTTCAAGTACTCGCCGATACCGAATACCGATACTTTTTTTTATGTGTCAGTATTTTTTTCTTTTTTTTTTTACTATTTTTTGCCATGTTTTTTTACAATGCTTTGTTGGGGTGGGTGGGGGGGAGGATGATCTCAGTGTATTTATTTTTTATTTTTTACAATTTATTTTTTATTATTTATTGCAATTTATTTTTTTATTTCTAGCCCTGTTGGGGGGCTTTGGTGAGATATCAGGGGTCTTAACAGACCTCTGACATCTCCCCTTTGAGACAGAGAAAGGGACTAGGGAAACAGATTCCCCAGTCCCTTTCTCAGCTGCACTGAAAATGAATGGAGAGGAAACAACGGCTCCTCTCCATTCATAAACTGAAGCATCGTAAACACACAGGTTACGATGTTTCAGTTATATGAATGGACAGAGTCAGTCACTGACTCTGTACATTCGGAAAAGGTAGGAGCCGGGTTTAGCGGCTCCTACCTCCGCTCTCCATCCTGACAGAGGGAAGCGGAGGAGGATATAGAGGGTGGCACAGAGCTGAGGACAGCAGCAGCGAGGAGGGGGGGACACGGAGTGCGGGGGGGGGGGAGAGCAGAAAGATGAAGGACATCAGCAGCATGGAGGGGTGGACACGGAGCGCACGGGGGAGAGCAGAATAACTGAGGACATCAGCAGCATGGGGGGGGGGGACATGGAGCGCACGGGGGAGAGCAGCATGGATGGGGGAACTGGAGGAGGATACAGGGACAGTCAGCGGTGATCGGTGCGGCTTTGGGGGGGAGTTACAAGCACCGATCACCGCTGTATAGATTTCACTAAAACAGCTGAAAAGAAGGGGGGGTCGGGAGAAGCTGTCGGGCTGTATTGAAGTCTATACAGCGGTGATCGGTGCTTGTAACTCCCCCCGCCGCTCCGATCATCACTGACTGCCCAAGTATCGGCTGAAGCATCGGAGCATTTTCCCCGAGTACAAGTACTCGGGAAATGCCTGGTATCGGGACATCCCTAATATATACACACACACTATTGTGCAAAAGTTTTAGACACGTGTGAAAAAATTCTGTAAACTAAGAATGCTTTCAGAAATAGAAGTGTTAATACCTTATTTTTATCACAGTAACAAAATGGAAAGTAAATGAACAGAATAGAAATCCAAATAAGATCAATATTAGGTAGGCGTGACTACCCTTTGCCTTGAAAGCAGCATCAATTCTTCTAGGTTAGGGATGAGCTTCGTGTTCGAGTCGAACATACGTTCGACTCGAACATCGGCTGTTCGATCGTTCGACGAAGATCGAACGATTTGGGCCGTTCGCGCCAAATTCGAGTGACGCGAACGGCCCACAATGCACTACGCCATCGCAGTGTCATCCAGGCGCTGTGATTGGCCAAGCATGCACTGTGACCCCGCATGCTTGGCCAATCACAGCGCCGGCAGCGAGGAGAGCAATGATTGGCCACAGGCAGGATGCCTGTGGCCAATTATTGCTGAGGGGGTTTAGTACACGCCCCACACTATAAAAGGCCGCCAGCACGGCGGCCTAGTGTAGTGTGTTCCGGAGCAGGGATAGAGCAGCATAGGCAGGGACAGTGACTTTTATTTCTTTCTTGCTTAACCTGGATTCCTTTAGTTTAGGGAAAGAGAAGGATAGGTAGGGAGAGTGTCAGTGTGTTTTGTGCTTGTGCTATATTGTGCTTAAAAAAAACATTTTTTCTAGGGACAGAAAACTGTAGGTAGGGAGAGTGTGTCAGTTTCTTTCACTGTCAAAGTCCTTGTTTCCAGGGACCTGGAAGGACAGTGAGTGAATTCTCCTTGTGCTATATTGTGCTTAAAAAAAACATTTTTTCTAGGGACAGAAAACTGTAGGTAGGGAGAGTGTGTCAGTTTCTTTCACTGTCAAAGTCCTTGTTTCCAGGGACCTGGAAGGACAGTGAGGTAATTCTCCTTGTGCTAAATTGTGCTTAAAAAAAAACATTTTTTCTAGGGACAGAAAACTGTAGGTAGGGAGAGTGTGTCAGTTTCTTTCACTGTCAAAGTCCTTGTTTCCAGGGACCTGGAAGGACAGTGAGGTAATTCTCCTTGTGCTAAATTGTGCTTAAAAAAAACATTTTTTCTAGGGACAGAAAACTGTAGGTAGGGAGAGTGTGTCAGTTTCTTTCACTGTCAAAGTCCTTGTTTCCAGGGACCTGGAAGGACAGTGAGGTAATTCTCCTTGTGCTAAATTGTGCTTAAAAAAAACATTTTTTCTAGGGACAGAAAACTGTAGGTAGGGAGAGTGTGTCAGTTTCTTTCACTGTCAAAGTCCTTGTTTCCAGGGACCTGGAAGGACAGTGAGGTAATTCTCCTTGTGCTAAATTGTGCTTAAAAAAAACATTTTTTCTAGGGACAGAAAACTGTAGGTAGGGAGAGTGTGTCAGTTTCTTTCACTGTCAAAGTCCTTGTTTCCAGGGACCTGGAAGGACAGTGAGGTAATTCTCCTTGTGCTAAATTGTGCTTAAAAAAAACATTTTTTCTAGGGACAGAAAACTGTAGGTAGGGAGAGTGTGTCAGTTTCTTTCACTGCCAAAGTCCTTGTTTCCAGGGACCTGGAAGGACAGTGAGGTAATTCTCCTTGTGCTAAATTGTGCTTAAAAAAAACATTTTTTCTAGGGACAGAAAACTGTAGGTAGGGAGAGTGTGTCAGTTTCTTTCACTGTCAAAGTCCTTGTTTCCAGGGACCTGGAAGGACAGTGAGGTAATTCTCCTTGTGCTAAATTGTGCTTAAAAAAAACATTTTTTCTAGGGACAGAAAACTGTAGGTAGGGAGAGTGTGTCAGTTTCTTTCACTGTCAAAGTCCTTGTTTCCAGGGACCTGGAAGGACAGTGAGTGAATTCTCCTTGTGCTATATTGTGCTTAAAAAAAACATTTTTTCTAGGGACAGAAAACTGTAGGTAGGGAGAGTGTGTCAGTTTCTTTCACTGTCAAAGTCCTTGTTTCCAGGGACCTGGAAGGACAGTGAGGTAATTCTCCTTGTGCTAAATTGTGCTTAAAAAAAACATTTTTTCTAGGGACAGAAAACTGTAGGTAGGGAGAGTGTGTCAGTTTCTTTCACTGTCAAAGTCCTTGTTTCCAGGGACCTGGAAGGACAGTGAGGTAATTCTCCTTGTGCTAAATTGTGCTTAAAAAAAACATTTTTTCTAGGGACAGAAAACTGTAGGTAGGGAGAGTGTGTCAGTTTCTTTCACTGTCAAAGTCCTTGTTTCCAGGGACCTGGAAGGACAGTGAGGTAATTCTCCTTGTGCTAAATTGTGCTTAAAAAAAAACATTTTTTCTAGGGACAGAAAACTGTAGGTAGGGAGAGTGTGTCAGTTTCTTTCACTGTCAAAGTCCTTGTTTCCAGGGACCTGGAAGGACAGTGAGGTAATTCTCCTTGTGCTAAATTGTGCTTAAAAAAAACATTTTTTCTAGGGACAGAAAACTGTAGGTAGGGAGAGTGTGTCAGTTTCTTTCACTGCCAAAGTCCTTGTTTCCAGGGACCTGGAAGGACAGTGAGGTAATTCTCCTTGTGCTAAATTGTGCTTAAAAAAAACATTTTTTCTAGGGACAGAAAACTGTAGGTAGGGAGAGTGTGTCAGTTTCTTTCACTGTCAAAGTCCTTGTTTCCAGGGACCTGGAAGGACAGTGAGGTAATTCTCCTTGTGCTAAATTGTGCTTAAAAAAAACATTTTTTCTAGGGACAGAAAACTGTAGGTAGGGAGAGTGTGTCAGTTTCTTTCACTGTCAAAGTCCTTGTTTCCAGGGACCTGGAAGGACAGTGAGGTAATTCTCCTTGTGCTATATTGTGCTTAAAAAAAACATTTTTTCTAGGGACAGAAAACTGTAGGTAGGGAGAGTGTGTCAGTTTCTTTCACTGTCAAAGTCCTTGTTTCCAGGGACCTGGAAGGACAGTGAGGTAATTCTCCTTGTGCTAAATTGTGCTTAAAAAAAAACATTTTTTCTAGGGACAGAAAACTGTAGGTAGGGAGAGTGTGTCAGTTTCTTTCACTGTCAAAGTCCTTGTTTCCAGGGACCTGGAAGGACAGTGAGGTAATTCTCCTTGTGCTAAATTGTGCTTAAAAAAAACATTTTTTCTAGGGACAGAAAACTGTAGGTAGGGAGAGTGTGTCAGTTTCTTTCACTGTCAAAGTCCTTGTTTCCAGGGACCCGGAAGGACAGTGAGGTAATTCTCCTTGTGCTAAATTGTGCTTAAAAAAAACATTTTTTCTAGGGACAGAAAACTGTAGGTAGGGAGAGTGTGTCAGTTTCTTTCACTGTCAAAGTCCTTGTTTCCAGGGACCTGGAAGGACAGTGAGGTAATTCTCCTTGTGCTAAATTGTGCTTAAAAAAAACATTTTTTCTAGGGACAGAAAACTGTAGGTAGGGAGAGTGTGTCAGTTTCTTTCACTGTCAAAGTCCTTGTTTCCAGGGACCTGGAAGGACAGTGAGTGAATTCTCCTTGTGCTAAATTGTGCTTTAAAAATTTTTTTTTTCTAGGGACAGAAAACTGTAGGTAGGGAGAGTGTGTCAGTTTCTTTCACTGTCAAAGTCCTTGTTTCAAGGGACAGAGAAGGACACCTGAAGGTAGCCCTTATTGCTTTTTTCCCATCTCCCTGCAGGCCATCTATTAGAATGTCTGGAAGGCAAACAAGGAGAGGCAGACAGTCAGGAGGCAATAAAAGAGGGCAAGCAGGCTCTGTGTCTGGGGGCAACAGTGCTGGTCGTGGACGCGGTGCATTGTCATCAGCACATGGCCATGGGACACGCTTGTCCTTCTTTTCGGCAGCTGGACATGTTGAGCCACATCATGCCGAAGACTTGGTAGAGTGGATGACCAAGCCCTCCTCCTCCTCCTCATCCTCTCTCACCCAGGCTCAGGGTACTGGAAAAGCAGCTGCCAAAGCGTCCTCTTCCCTGGTATCAATGTCAGACTCATCATCAGTCACTCCTTCCCTAGACCCACCATGTCCTCCTCCTGAGGAGTCCCCCGAACTGTTTCAGCACAGTGTTGGGTACATGCTCCAGGAGGATGCCCAGCGTTTCGAAGGGTCTGATGATGAAACCCAGCTAGAGGAAGGCAGTAGCGTGAGAGCAGACAGAGGGGATGCTCAAGAAGGACACCAATCTGGCAGTCATGTTCCAGCAGCTGCAGCATACTGCCAGATTGCCTCCAGTGATGAGGAGGGAGGTGATGATGAGGTCACTGACTCCACGTGGGTGCCTAATAGGAGAGAGGAGGAGGAGGAGGATGAGGAGGAGGCACATCTCCAACGAGGCAGGATGCCCTTTGGTGGCCAGCGTAAGGGCAGTACACCGACGGAATCACACCGCAGAGCTCCGCCTGTGCAGGGCGCTGCCTCTGCCCGTCATTCAAAAAGTTCTTTGGTGTGGGCCTTTTTTGAGGCTAGTGCATCAGATCGCACAGCTGCTGTTTGCAACATATGTCTCAAGCGTATATCGCGTGGCCAAAACATCAGCCGCTTGGGTACCACATGCCTGACCAGACATATGTTGACCTGCCATGCAGCTCGTTGGCAAGCCTACCTCAAAGACCCACACCAAAGAACAAAGCGGACCTCTCCTTGCACCGCATCAGCTGGGATCTCCAACCCCACTATAACTTCAGTCCTCTCTGAAACATGCACTGAGAGGAATGAAGGTGTAGAATTAGGTGTGTCACAGCCAAGTACTTGCGGCCACTCTGCTAGCAGTACACCGACGTCCGATTCTAGCAGGCAAATTTCCCTGCCCCAGCTGCTGGACCGTCGAAAGAAGTTCACTCCCAGCCATCCACATGCCCAGCGGTTGAATGCTAGCTTGGCTAAATTGCTAGCGCTTCAACTGCTGCCTTTTCAGTTGGTAGACTCGGCCCCCTTCCGTGAGTTTGTGCAATGTGTGGTTCCTCAGTGGCAGGTTCCCAAACGCCACTTTTTCTCACGGAAGGCTATTCCGGCTCTCTACCGGCATGTGGAAGGCAATGTCTTGGCCTCGCTGGACAGGGCGGTCAGCGGTAAGGTGCATATTACCGCTGACTCATGGTCCAGCAGGCATGGACAGGGACGTTACCTTTCTTTCACGGCCCATTGGGTCACTCTTTTGGCAGCTGGGAAGGATGCAGGACAAGGTGCAGTAGTGTTGGAGGTTGTCCCACCGCCACGCCTCCAAAATGCTACTACTGGTTGTGACACACCTCTCTCCTCCACCCCCTCCTCTTCTTCTTCCTCCATGGCCTCTTCCTGTGGTTTGTCCTATGAACCAGCGGTGCTCCGTAGCCGTTCACGGGGCTACGCAAGTACGCAGGCAAAAAGATGCCATGCCGTGCTTGCGCTGGTGTGTTTGGGGGACAGAAGCCACACTGGGGCAGAGGTCCTGTCTGCTCTGCAGGGCCAGGCCGAGAGGTGGTTGACGCCACGCCAGCTTAAGCCAGGAATGGTGGTTTGCGACAATGGCACCAACCTCCTCTCCGCCCTCCGACAGGGACAACTGACCCATGTGCCCTGTGTGGCTCACGTCCTTAACCTGGTGGTGCAGCGCTTCTTGGGCAGGTACCCGGGCTTACAGGATGTCCTGAGGCAGGCCAGGAAAGTCTGTGTGCATTTCCGCAGATCTTATAATGCCAGTGCTCGCCTGGCTGAGCTGCAAAAGGAGTTGAACCTGCCCAAGAACCGCCTTATATGTGACATGCCCACCAGGTGGAACTCAACGTTGGCCATGCTGCAGCGGCTGCACACGCAGCAGAGGGCCATCAATGAGTACCTGTGCGACTACGGCACCAGGACAGGGTCAGGGGAGCTTGGTTTTTTTTCTCCACGCCAGTGGGGCATGATCAGGGATGCATGCACTGTCCTGGCACCATTTGAGGAGGCCACGAGGATGGTGAGCAGTGACAGTGCATGCATCAGTGACACTGTACCTCTTGTCCACCTGTTGGAGCACACGCTGCGTGGAATAATGGACAGGGCACTTGAGGCAGAACAGAGGCAGGAAGAGGAGGACTTCCTTGCCTCTCAAGGCCCCCTTTACCCAGACAGTGTTCCTTCTGTCCCACCCATCGCACAGGAAGAGGAGGAGGAGGAGGAGGAGGAGGAGGAGGAGGATTGTGTCAGCATGGAGGTGGAGGCTGGCACTCAGCATCATCAGCAGCAGTCTTTTAGGGATGATTTACAGTCCCAAGAAACCAGTGGACTTGTACGTGGCTGGGAGGAGGTGGCTGCGGATCATGTCGTCCTTAGTGACCCAGAGGACTCCGGAGCGAATGCCTCAGCAAACCTACGCTGCATGGCCTCCCTGATCCTGCAAAGTCTGCGGAAGGATCCTCGTATTCTTCGGATCAAGGAGAGGGACCATTACTGGCTGGCCACTCTCCTTGATCCACGGTACAAGGGTAAGGTTGCGGACCTTATGTTACCGTCGCAGAGGGAGCAGAGGATGAGACAACTCCGGGAGGCCTTGCAGAAAGGTCTGTGCAACGCGTTCCCAGAGACTGGGAGGTTACAAACTCCTGGTCCTGGACAACGAGTTGCTGAGGCTTCGGCCAGTCAAAGAAGGAGCGGTGGGGAAGGTGGCCGTCTGACCGATGCGTTCAGACAATTCTTTAGTCCGCAGCCCCAAAGTATGATCGGTTCCAGCAACCATCGCCAGCGTCTGATAAACATGGTGCAGGAATATCTAGGGGCAAGGTCAGACTTGGACACCTTCCCCACCGAAAATCCTCTGGCTTACTGGGTCTTGAGGATGGATCACTGGCCAGAGCTTGCACAGTATGCAATTGAGCTACTGGCCTGTCCTGCATCCAGCGTTCTTTCGGAACGCACATTCAGTGCTGCTGGAGGATTTGTCACGGATCACAGGGTGCGCCTGTCCACCGACTCGGTTGATCGACTGACTTTCATCAAGATGAACCAGTCTTGGATCACCACCAGCTACCACACACCTGATGCTGATATAACAGACTAATTGATTTTAACATGTCACATCCCTTCAAGACTGATGCTGATGCTGAGTGCCTGTGCTGTTATGTTGACTGGCTATCCTCCTCCTCCGAGTCCTCAATGATACGATTGATGATGATAGCTTGGAAGATCATTTTTGTTTATGGGTGCCGCCACCAGTGGCTAAGGCCCAATTTTTCAGCCCCTGTTTTACAGGGGCGTGTAATTACAATTTTTTTAGCAATAATTTGCCATAGGGCTCATTGCTGTGCTCCAAGTACAGTATCTGTGAGGGGTTGGAGTGTTGTGGCACCAGTGCCTAAGGCCCAATTTTTCAGCCCCTGTTTAACAGGGGCGTGTCATTACAATTTTTGAAGCAATACTTTGCAACAGGGCTCATTGCTGTGCTCCAAGTACAGTATCTGTGAGGGGTTGTAGTGTTGTGCCACCAGTGCCTAAGGCCCAATTTTTCAGCCCCTGTTCAACAGGGGCATGCAATTACAATTCTTGATCTAATAATTCACAGCAGGGTCCATTGCTGCACCCACCAAGAGTAACTCTGAGGGCTTACAGTCTTGTGGCAACGCCACCACCACCACCACCACGAAAGGCCCAATTTTTCAGCCCCTGTTCAAAAGGGGCATGTAATTACAATTCTTGATCTAATAATTCACAGCAGGGCCCATTGCTGCACCCACCAAGAGTAACTGTCAGGGCTTACAGTGTTGTGGCACCAGCACCAGCATCAAAGCCCCAATTTTTACTACCACTGTTCAACAATTATATGTAATTAAAATTCCTGATATAATAGTTGACAGCAGGGCGTTCCAGCACCAACCAAGAGTAACTGAGTGCTTACAGTGTTGTGCCAACACCAACAACTAAGGGGCCTATTTCTGCAAAGTATATACGGCAGGTCCCTACTTTCAAACATCCAACTTACAAACGACTCCTACTTGCAAACGAAAGAAGACAACAGGAAGTGAGAGGAAATCTACCCCTAGAAAGGAAAATTCTCTCCTGTAAGAATAAATATGGGAGAAAGGGGTCTCATCTGTACTGATGCTTTATCAGCAATCCTTGTTTCAAGAAAAACACCACATTTCAAAAACAGTTGTCATTGGGACGGAAAGTGAGGTGAAATGTTCTGAACAGGGGCACAGACAGCAAAACAAATGTTACAGGGGTGATAACCCTTACCTATGTTTCCCAAAAAGTTTAAAAATAGATTTTTGGGCTGGAGCTACACTTCAACAATGTACCTGTTCAAAATTACAAACAGATTCTACATAAGAACAAACCTACAGTCCCTGTCTTGTATGCACCGCCTGTATACGGCTGTTCAGAGTATATAGGGCCTTTTTTATTTTATGTGCGGGGTTCCCCTTAATATCCATACAAGACCCAAAGGGGCTGGTAATGGGCTGGGGTAGGGGGGGGTCATGGGGTAGCTATGCCATTTTTCTTAAAGAATTTCATCCATATTACCGGGACCAGACATTACATTAAAGCCGCAAGCAGTTTTAAATGGCTTTTTTTTCCTTTAGAAGTGTCATTTTGTGCAGGGACAGTTCTAAACACGGGAAACACGTGGCACTTCACAGGCATACTTTAGACACCCCCCAGGTACGATATTTAAAGGAATATTTGACTTTTTTTTTTTCACTTTATGCATCATTAAAATGACTGCTCCCGAAAAACGACCGTTTTTAAAACTTCTTTTTGCATTGATACATGTCCCCTGGTGCACAACCCGGGTTCCCAAACCCTATTTATGACAATAACATGCATAATAGTTGTTATAATTAGCACTTTAGAATTCGAACGTTCGCATCCATTGTATTTAATAGGGTTCTAATGTTCGTTCGAACTTTCGGTCCGTTCGCGGGTTCTGGTGCGAACCGAACCCGGGGGTGTTCGGCTCATCACTATTCTAGGTACACTCGCACATAGTTTTTAAAAGAAATCGACAGGTAGGTTGTTCTAAATATTTTGGAGAACTAACCACACATCTGTCATGTTATGTATGTGTATTTCATGTCCACCAATATGTTAACAATTCATTAAACTGTTATCAATTTACATGTATCAAGTCAACTGCCTCATTTAAAGTCCCAAATTCCCCTCTTTGTTATCCACACATCTGTGGATGTAGCCTGCCTCAAATCCTTCTGTTTCTTCATGTAAACCCAGACAGACCTGATGATGTTTAAATCAGGGCTCTGTGGGGGCCAAACCATCAGTTCCAGGACTCCTTGTTCTTCTTTACACTGAAGATATTTCTTAAAGAGGAGCTCCAGTCTCCCCCCCAAAAATACTGTAGCTGCTGACTTTTAATATAAAGACATAGGTCTGTCCAGGGGTCCAGTGTTGTCCTCACCCGATTCTTCAATCGGCTTTGGGTCCAGGCACTGGCATCTTAAGTAAGGGAAAACGGCAGTGAAACCTTGCAGATTCACAGTCGCTTTGTAAATGGTTCTGCAGTCTTTGGGACCTGTACTGTGTCCCAGAAGGATGCAGGGGAAGAAGGGGGGGGCGAACTTCCACTCAGATCACTGTGGCAATCTGATTGGAAGTGGGGTCGGGTACCTGTAAAAAACAGGTACCCGCTCCCCCCATCCCAAAGTGTGCCAATAATTAAAGAGGAGGGGATGCAAAGAAGTGGAACTTACCCTTTTGGATCAAGTTCCACTTTAATGACTTTGGCTGTATGTTTAGGATCGTTGTCCTGCTGCAGTGTAATCTTCGGGCCAATCACACGCCTCCCTGATGGTATGGCATGATGCATAAGTATCTGCCTGTATTTCTCAGCACTAAGGACACCATTGATCCTGACCAAATCTCAAACTTAATTTGCCGAAATGCTGCCCAAAACTTGCAAGGAACCTCCAGCATGCCTTACTGTTGCCTGCGGACAATTATTATTGTATTATTGTACCTCTCTCCAGCCCTTTGGTGAACAAACTGCCTCCTGCTACAGCCAAATATTAAAAACTTTGACTCAGTCCAGAGCACCTGCTGCCATTTTTCTGCACCCCAGTTCATACGTTTACGTGCATAGTTGAGTCACTTAGCCTTGTTTTCACAACGGAGTTATGGATTTTTGGCCACAATTCTTCCATGAAGACCACTTTTGGCTAGACTTCTCAGGAGAGTAGATGGGTGTACCTGGATCCCACTGGTTTCCACCAGGTCTGTGCTGATGGCTCTTCTGATGTTGAAGGGAATTATGCGTGATGTGTCTTTCATCTGCTGCATTGTTTCCCTGGCCGTCCACTGCGTCTACAGTCCTCAATGTTACTCCTTTCTTTGTGCTTCTTCAAAAGAGCTTGAACAGCACATCCCAAATCCCAGTTTGCTTTGAAATCTTCACCTGGGAGAGACCATGCAGATGCAGTATAACTTACCTTGTTGCTGTGTTCAGTCTTGCCATGGTGTATGTCTTGTGACATTATTATACAGGATTTATATTGTGCCAACAGTTTACACAGCACTTTACAATATAAAAGGGGGACAGTACAATTGCAATACAGTTCAATACAGAAGGAATAGGAGTAGGAGGGCCCTGCTCATGGAGCTTACAATCTAAAGGGAAAGGAAGACATGAAACTGTCTTCCACAACCTCACCTTAGTAGCAGACTTTGGCTGTTCCTTACCCAGTTTTAAGTCTCCTACACAGCTGTTTCTGTTTCAGTTCATGACTGTTTCAACTTTCATATGAAGTTAATGATCAAAAGTGCCTGCTTGGTATAATTGGTTAATCATACACCTGACTCTAATACTATAAAATCCCTGACTTTGTGCAAGTGTAAGAACTGATGCTGGTTTGAAGCTAAAGGGTAGTCACACCAAATAATGATAGGATTTAGATTTCTCTTTTGTGCGCTCACTTTGTAATTTGTAAATTGATAAAAATAAAAAGTTTAAATATATATTTTTGAAAGTATTCATACTTTACAGCATTTTTCACGCCTGCCTAAAACTTTTGCACAGTACTGTGTATATATATATATATATATATATTATAATTGATACATATATTACAGTATGTTAATAGTTATCACTGTAATTGGTGCATTTGTATTCAGCCCCCTTGAGTCAATACTTTGTAAAACCACCTTTTGCTGCGATTACAGCTGTAAGTCTTTTTTGGTATGTTTCCACCAGCTTTCCACATCTAGAGAGTGACATTTTTGTCCATTCTTCTTTGCAAAATAGCTCAAGCTCTGTCAGATTGGATGGAGAGTGTCTGAACAGCAATTTTTAAGTCTTGCCACAGATTCTCAATTGGATTTAGGTCTGGACTTTTACTGGGCCATTCTAACACATGAATATGCTTTGATCTAAACCATTCCATTGTAGCTCTGGCTGTATGTTTAGGGTCGTTGTCCTGCAGGAAGGTGAACCTCTGCCCCAGTCTAATGTCTTTTGCAGACTCTAACAGGTTTTCTTCTAAGATTGCCCTGTATTTGGCTCCATCCATCTTCTCATCAACTCTGACCAGTTTCCCTGTCCCTGCTGAAAAAAAGCATTCCCACAACATAATGCTGCCACCACCATGTATCATGGTGGGGATAGTGTGTTTAGCGTGATGTGCAGTGTTAGTTTTTCACCACACACAGCATTTGGCTTTTAAGCCGAAAAGTAACATTTTGGTCTCATCTGACCAGAGCACCTTCTTCCATATGTTTTCTCTGTCCCCCACATGGCTTCTCATGAACTGCAAACAGGACTTCTTATTTCTTTCTTTCAACAATGGCTTTCTTCTTGCCACTCTTCCATAAAGACCAGATTTGAGGAGTGCACGACTAATAGTTGTCCTGTGGACAGATTCTTCCACCTGAGCTGTGGATCTCTGCAGCTTCTCCAGAGTTACCATGGGCCTCTTGGCTACTTCTCTGAATAATGCTCTCCCTTGCTGGGCCTGTCAGTTTAAGTGGAGGGCCATGTCTTGGTAGGTTTGCAGATGTGCCATACTATTTCCATTTTCAGATGATGGATTGAATAGTGCTCCGCGAGATGTTCAAAGTTTGGGATTTTTTTTTAGAACCCAACACTGCTTTAAACGTATCCACAACTTTATCCCTGACCTGTCTGGTGTGCTCCTTGGCCCGCATGATGCTGTTTGTTCACTAAGGTTATCTAACAAATCTATGAGGGCTTCACAAAACAGCTGTATTTATACTGAGATTAAATTACACAGTCCACAGTTGGACTCTGTTTACTAATTAGGTGACTTCTGAAGGCAATTGGTTCCACTAGATTTTAGTTAGGGGTATCAGAGTAAAGGGGGCTGGATACAAATGGACGCCACACTTTTCAGATATTTATTTATAAAAAAAAATTGAAAACCATTTATAATTTTGTCTCCACTGCACAATTATGTGCCACTTTGTGTTGGTCTATCACATAAAATCTTAATAAAATACATTTACGTTTTTGGTTCTACATGACAAATTGTGGAAAATGTCAAGGGATAGGAATACTTTTTCAAGGCGCTGTAAGCTTTCATCAGTTTAGCATAGTCGGTGGGATTGGTTACTGGTGTAGTTACTTGGCTATTGGTTACAGTTTACTGCACTTTGCGCTCTGTGGTTTATGTAGTAAAGATGGAGGTAGCTTCCCTTCAAATAATATTCACTTTCATTTATTTCTAAACAAAAATGCAAGTTCAACTGGTAAAATAAATAACACAAATAGATGGAGACATTCAAATAAAATCAGCACAGTTCTGTTTTCTAAAAGAGGCCCCCTTACAGTGACACTAAATTGATAAATTTTATCATTAAAAAGTTGTGTACTGCTTTATTTAAAAAAAAAATATATGATAATTAAAATTTCAATACACCTTACAATGAAAAAAATTATATTTTAAAGGAATAGTAAAGGGGAACTGTTCATGCACTAATAATTTGATCATATATGCACAATAATCCCAATAGCAGACAAGACAGAGTTCTACCCAGTGAGATCTTATCTTTGTGTTTCACTCTCTGTACTGCTTGTAGACATTTGACTTGTATACAATGTTACACAAACTTCCTTTTGTCTTTCACTCAATGTCAGATGAGTAATGAAAATAGATTGTCTACATTGTTATTGAAGGCTGATAGATTTTTATATCCAAAATTGGCAAGGATTAGCAGTTGTCAAACTTTAGATGGGGGAAAAAAAGAAAGAAAATTAAAACGAGCTACTGTATATGGCAATTTTCCAAATGTCAGTACTTTTTAAAATCTGCAACATATACAGATCATAGTGTATATTTTAATATATATATATATATAATAAACGTACATCTCCAGCCAAATCTTTTTTCGTTTTAGTTTTGGATACTTTGGCCGGTTTCACACTGCTGAGCTGCAGTCCTATAGACTTTCTATTAGGTTATGTGTTTTCTGAAAACGCACCAAATGCCCTATATGCTGCATCTTTTGTGCGCTTTCAGAAAACGTGCAAAAAAACGAGCGCATAGAAAGTCTGTTGGACTGCAGTTAAAACCACAGGTAAAAAGATCAGAAAACCACGGATACAACTGCGTTGTGGCTAAACTGCAGCGCATCGATGTAAAACTGGCCTTAGGAAGACAAAATACGTCTGTCAAATTTGTATTGCTGTCCATTACCATGTTGAAGATTTCATCCGACTTACCATAATTTCCTATTCCTATCCCCAGTGAAAAGAAAAGACTGCAAGGTAAGATATTCCATAAGTTCTATCCATTCCCCACTGTCCAAAACGAAAAAAAATTTTTTGATTGGAATTGGGTTTCAAAGTTAGCTGGGAGCCATTGGAAGGAATGGAATGCCCTGTGTAAACTACAAGTTGTAAAAGTACATACATGGCTATGGAATTTGCATGACAGCATTGACTAGTCCAGCACTGTCACATGGAGTAAGTCATCTGGTCCTCCTTACCCAAAAGTACTGGGTGTTTCATTTAGCTCCTTGTAATTAACAGAGCAATGTATGAGCAAACCAAAGCACAGGTGTGCAAAGGGTTAGTTCCCTCAAAAGTAATATTTCCTCTAAAGTCCATAAGGGAGAGTGCTGGTTGAGAATTCAGCAGGAAGTGCAGACCTCTCAAAAGATTTCCATAATTTCGTGTCCCTCTGTTGGAAATGCATTATAAACCTGGCAGAGATTATAGTCTTTTCCTAGTGTATTGAAAACAAAAGATTTGTCCCTTTTGGCTGGAGTAGAGCTCTAAAGAGACCATAAAGCAATGCAGCTTGATACTGATGCCAAAAACCCAGACAAGTAAATAGCAGAATGGTAAATGGTTTGAAGATACTGAAAGATATTGCCCCCTTCCATCCCCTAACCCCTATATACATACACACCTTACCACTGCTTCCTTGCCTTTTCTTTCTCCTCCACAGCCTGCTACAATACTCTACGGTGAAAGATGAAACATAAGGGTAGTGCTAGTAATGGGAATATAACAGCGTTGGGGGTGGGCATTGCAAAGACACTGTCACTTTGCCCTGCAAGGGCAACATGGCAGTTTCTTTTAAAAAGTGTCACTGAACCCACAACAGTAAAATCAGTGTGTATGTGCAGTAAAGCATGCTTGCTTTACTCACTGTGGAACCTAGGGGGTTAATCCTCTGCATCATGTAAAAATGCTGTTTGATCCTGTCTTCTCACCTTCTTCTAGTGTCTCCAACTCATCTCTGGATATTATAGAGGCCAGGGGACAAGCTGCACATGTTCAGTTTGGTGTGTATTGCAAGGGAGTTTTTTTTTTCTTGGGAGAGTGCATGTGATCAGCACAGGGCCAATCAGCACTGTCCAGACAGAGTGTCAGGGGTCCTGCAGCCTTATAGGACAGAAAACTCCTACAAGCTTTAACAGGACACTGCTACAAGGCACAAGACTGCTATATGCTGATGATGAGAAAAAGGTATTTAGCAGTTTATATTTACTAAAACTATTGCATTTTCATGTACTGTGGGAGACCTGATATAGTACATGCAGGGTCCTGGGTTTAGCAACACTTTAAGTACCTTCAAGCCAAGACTTTGACTAGGCCACTCTGCTTTTCATTTCCTTGGGTTTTTGGCATCATTTATTTTTTTCCTCAAACAAAAGGTTTTTATTGAGCATAGATAAAATGACAAACAGTTCCAAAGCACAAGTTATACATAAAGTCTGTGTGGCATTTCTCCCACTTAAATACCAAGATATTACATCAAATATACCCACCCGCAAACAAACATCTCACCTTGTTCTAGTAAATACAAGTTCTCTATGACGCAACTCTGCATAGTCAAACAGGTAACCACCATAGATCCTTAGATCTATCCACGTGTCCCCCATTAGCTTTAAAATAAACGATCATACAACAGATCCACCGGGGCCAAGCCAGGAACACTTAGCCACGGGGCCCAGAGCTTGTCATATTTAGTACTGGTCCCCCTACGCTGATATATAAATTTCTCCAGACGGAGTGTATCTCCCATTTGTGTAATCCATTCCTGCACTGTGGGCGGGTCAGTGGACTTCCAGTGTCTAAAGATCATCATACGAGCCTGGAACAGCGATCGTCCAATGGCTTGCTTAGGGATATCCTCCACCTGGAGGCCATCTATTATCCCCAGCAAACAAATTTTTGGTTCTAGGGGTATCTGGAGCTGGAAAGCCCCACTAAGAGTGTCAATGACCTTCGCCCAATACAGGTGCAATTTGGAGCAGTGCCACAGAAGGTGAATGAGGTCACCATGGTCTCTACAGCATCTGGTGCAGGGGGAATCCGTAGTCATCCCCATACGGGCTAGTCTAGCTGGTGTGTAGTGTACCCTTAGGAGTATATAGAGCTGTGACATCCTTTGCGCCACATTCAGAGAGCACATGGGAACAGCCTGTAGGGCTTCCTCCCACTGCTCCTCTTCAAATGCCCCCACATCCTGTTCCCACTGAGACACTGCCTTCAAAGGGGTGTCACGCAGGAAGAGACCCAGCAGCATGGCATAGCAACAGGATATAAACCCTTTATAGTTAGTCACCCCAAACAAGTAGTTAAAAACTGATGTAGAGTCTAAGGCCTAAATATCCGCTTCCCCCTGAGCATCAACCGCATGCTTAAGCTGCAAGTAATAGAAGTGCATAGAGACTGGTAGATGGAAAGCCTCCCTGAGATCCTGGAAGGATCTCAGATTGCCATCCTTAAAGACATGCATCATAAGCGACACCCCATGTTGTTTCCATTTCAGACCATATGGTAATTTCGCTATTTCCAGATAGTATTGATTATCCCAAATCGGGCTACATTTGGTGAACCCAGTCACACCGTGGAGCATCCGAACCTTGTTCCAAATCTTCTGCATAAGAGCATACGTGGGGAAAAGTTTATTAGACTTATTAAATTTTAGGGCCTTGAGACCATCCGCAACCCCCCCCCCTCAAATTCAAGTCCAAGTCCTGCTCCGGGCGTACAACACGTGCAATATGTTGCATCTGCGAAGCCAAATAATACAGCCAGGGATTGGGCAATGCCACACCACCAGTATCCTTTGAGCGCTGTAGCTGCTCAAGTTTTATTCTAGGGGGTTTCGTAAGCCAAATAAGTGACCTAAAATTTGAATTGATAATCCTAAATTTCTTCAAGGGGATGACCATAGGGGCGTTGTGAAGCACATATAACAGTTGTGACATATGGATCATTTTTATCAGATTCACCCTCCCCACAGGAGAGAGCTTCAGCTTACTCCACACCTTAACTCTGTCTCAACAGTGATTAATTAAGAGGGTAAGGTTAAGATTAACATAGTCCAGCAGGCAGGCAGTAACCTAGATGCCAAGGTATCTAAAGGACGTGGACACAGGTATACCCTGCATGGTCGGTGGGGATGAGGAAGGTTCACGGTCCAATAATAGCAGAGAGGACTTGATCCAGTTAATGACCCGAGTACATCCCCAAACTTCCGCACAACCTTCATGGCCTCTGTCAGTGAGGTGGAAACATCCCCAAGGAGCAGCATGTTGTCATCTGCATAAAGCATGACCTTCTCCTCCAGGTCACCATACTGAAATCCCTGTATGGAGGGGTTAGCTCAAATAAGGGCAGCCAGGGGCTCAATGGCTAGGGCAAATAAGAGGGGAGGTTTTTGGCATCATTAGCTTGCTGCATGACTTCATGGTGCTTTAACATTAGATAACCAACAGGTGGCAAATTTTCTGATACAAAGTAATTCCAGGCAATTGCACTACCGTTAAATTTTTTTATGTTTGTGAACATTTTTACATTAAAAAAGTTATGTTTAGTTTCTAGACAAATGTAAATGGGACGGTACCCTCTAAATTTAAAAACAATTGTACTTTTAATTCATTATCTTGCAATTTGAAAGACATTTTTGCAAAGTTTTGCACTCTGCAGGCAGTATGGTTGAGGTAAGTGTATGCTAAAAGAAAATAAATAGAAACCTTAAAGTGACACTAAACTCTGGTTAAAAAAATAAAAATAATTTCAATTATGTATTCTTAGCTCAAAAAGTACTTTCTATTGTTCTCAGCCTCCTCCAAATTCCTTTTTTTCTGCTTTGATCTGAGTTCCTGTTATAGGGGGACTACATTTGTTCTCCATGCTCTCCATGCTCTTGAATATGCATGTATAAATACCCACAAAAAAAAAAAAAAATGGGAGAAGTGTAATTTAAATTCCATTTGTTATATTAATCAATGTAATATAAAATTATTTAATATTGCTTTTCATATTTTACTAATTGTGTACTTTTTAAAGATAAATGTAATATGAGGTAAAAATACTGACTGTCCTTACTCCAAGTCAGACTCAATAAGCATTGGTTCACAGTACATCACACAATGTGGTTAACTATCTGTTCACAATCGTTAGAAAAGGTTCAGATGTTTTTTTCAACTCTAATAGAAGCTTCAAAGGGGTTATTCAGAGCCCCCCCCCCCCCATATCCTCAATGTATTGATGACTCCTAGAAAGTATGTCTATCAATGCATAAAGGAAGACATTTAATGGGTATTTTAGGCAGCGAGGATTGGTATTCATGAATTCCTCTGCTACCTTCCCGGAGAAGGGTAATAGGACACTTTTATTGGGATATGGCTTTTGGGATGTGTTTAGGAATGATTTGATTTACAGGGTAGCGGACTACACACAGGAGAGGGATGGTTGACTTCCATTCCAGTGTATTAAGGCCTTGTAGCATTGTTTTTAAGTTCAGCCGAGCAGAAATCTATTTAATGAGGAAGTAATTCAATCCTAATATTTAACAGATGCATTGTAACAGGTCTGAGAAAAGCAAATACCTACAGTTTAAAAAATACAGCCAATAAAATACAAAAGACTTTTAGAGAATGAAGTCTTTTGTTACTCTCTGCTAAAAAGGTAAAAACCTTTTCCCTTCCTCCCTTTTTTATTGCGAACAATAAGTTGCTTTACTTCACAAAAATAGCGCTAAATGCAAACTTAGGGTAGATTCACACTAGGATCAATGGGACAACATTGGGCGGCTATTCCAGTGCAGTCCCACCGCAAGACAAGGAAAACTGCTTGTTTTGTGAAACTGCGGTTCACCCCTGGAAGAAATAAATAAAAATATGTGAAAAAAAATGGTATAAAAAAGCTATGCCCTTCCCATATATGCCACCACTGCGCTTATGGGTTAAATAAACCTATACTAAATATAAAGCAGCCACTTTAAATAAATAAATATAAACAAAATCAAATATTGCAATCACCTAAAACAGAACTCAAATAGGCGTATTTAAAACCACTGCAGATCCAAAAAACAATGCACCGAAAAGCGAGTGTATAGGTCACAGCGGACCCTCAGTAATCACAGTGAGATCTCACCACCTTCCTGCTGCCACTCACTAATCCTTCGCTGCTCAGTTCGATCCTGTGACATCGAGTAATCCGTCAGACGGTTACTGCATAGCCACGCCCCGACATGTTTCGTCGGATAGACTTATTCATGGGATTGCGACCTATACACTTGCTTTTCGGTGCATTGTTTTTTGGATCTGCAGTGGTTTTAAATACGCCTATTTGAGTTCTGTTTTAGGTGATTGCAATATTTGGAGTGTGTGTTTGGTGTGTAATTAAACTCATTTTACGTTATCACACTATTTGGAGCTTTCTTTATATTTGCATATGGATTAATCCCTTAAAAACACCTGATTTGAATCTGGAGAATCGTTTGCACGGCTTTGTGAGATTTTTGTACACGTTTTTTATGCCAAACACGAGAGTGTGAGGCAACTTACTGTGGTGAGTGTCCATCTGATGGAAGAGGGATCACTAAACACTGAACACTGTGTGTGGTGGAGGACTGGAAGAAGATTTTTTTCACGCATTTGGATTTAATTTGTGTGGACTTTATTATACTTGTGCACATTGTTCACTTATGTCACAGGGTGTTTATATATAATTTTTTGAACGATATCTTTACCTCAGTCCAGTGATTACGGACATAAAGGGGGGGGAGGATACTGCTCTCTAGCGCCGCTGTGTGGGGTCTTTTTGATTTTACACTATTTTGTTTAAATAAAAATATGTGCCATTTTGTCAAGTATTCAAAGATAATTGAACATCACAGAAAAGCTTCTGCAAAGTGATAGGAAATGTTACAGGAAATGTTAGAATGCATTGCAGCAGGTGTAACTGTAAAAAAAAACGCTCATCAGACTTACAAATAGAAGCACAAGTAAAGAGTTTCAACTAGTGCAAAAATGGCAACTGCCAATGACAACAGCGGTATCACTTTAGTTTATTTTTTGGGCTTTTTCCCCCTCTGTTTTCACCTGCTAAAATAAAAGCTGATCCTTGTAAGCACCTCTGCCAGTGCTAAATGGTTTGTCTCATCCCTGTAAAGTGATACATCAGGAAAAGAGCTTGTTCTTTTGAAAAACAACAGACTTACTGGCTGGATCGGCAGATGAAAATAGAAGAAATAAAACCTATAAAAAGAAAACAAATGCAGCCATCACATTCAAGAATTGGTAAGCTGCAGTATAATAAATGTTTTCTTTTGGGTTTAATACCGCTTTGAGATTTTAGTGCAGCACAGGCATAGTGTACATAAGCTCAGTGGATTTCTGATAGGATCAGGTTTATATTTGCACATATTGAACAGATCTGACAAAACACTTTCAGTGGTATATTTATAAGGCCAAGCAGGAGCAAATAAGTGAAGTTCATTGTTAGGGTTTGCAATCATTTTAGTTTTTTTTGTTTTTAACATTTAATTTTTTATAAAGTAAAGACATTAAGTATAACAAGATTCACACCATTACAGTTACATAGTATATCGAATGCATTTTTGATAAATACATTAAGTCAGTATAATAATCGTGAATACAGTATATACTTGAGTATAAGCCGAGTTTTTCAGCCCTTTTTTTAGGGCTGAAAATACACTCCTCGGCTTTTACTCCGAGTCAGTGTACCTGAAGGGCTGCGGGTGTCCATTTTTCAAAACTCGCGGCTTCCTCCTGGTCCCGTTCCGTGATAGGCGTTTGACACTGTGTTCCGCTACCGCCTATCACGGAGGTCCTCTCATCCTCGGACTCAGTTTCCCAGCAGACACTGTGTTCCGCCTATCACGGACGTCCTCTTGTCCGTTCGGATGAAAGAAGGTCTGTGATTGGCGGAACACTGAACACAGTGTCTGCTGGGAAACTGAGTCCGAGGATGAGAGGACCTCCGTGATAGGCGGTAGTGGAACACAGTGTCAAACGCCTATCACGGAACGGAATGAGACCAGGAGGAAGCCTGATCCTTTACACATCTTGCCTCCTATGCAAATGTAAATGGTATTTTATGAGACGCAACCCTATGATTAATATTCGCCTATAATTTAGTAGGATTTTAACCACTTCGCACCCAAGGACAAGACTTTGAGCCGGGATATCTGAATGATGCCTGCAGCTACAGGCATCATTCAGATATCGTTTTTTAGAGATGGCGATTCTGTGTACCGCAAGAATGATCATAGCGGCTGTTCCACCACTTGATCGTTCTTACAGGCGGCGAGAGGGGACGTCCCTCCCCTCCGGCCGCCCTCCGGCGCTTCTACCGACTCACCTGTGCAATCGGTGAGTCGGTGACAGGATCCGCTGGCCCCGGCTTCTTACCATCGAGATTTCCCACGGACCAGATGGTCGCCGGAGTCTCTATGATCGTTCGGAGGCCAGGCGCGATGTTATGACGTCACGCCCGGCCTCTGCATTCAAAATAACGGCGCCGCTTTGGCTAGGAAGCGGTGATCATTTTTTTATTTATTTTTTTATTTCAGGCTTCCCAGCCTAGAGGTGAGATGTGGGGTCTTATTGACCCCATATCTCACTGTAAAGAGGACCTGTCATGCGTATTCCTATTACAAGGGATGTTTACATTCCTTGTAATAGGAATAGAAGTGATCATTTTTTTATTTATTTTTTAAGTGTCAAAGTAAAAAGTTTAAAGTAAAATTAACAATAAATAATAAAAAAAAAAAATGTAAAGTGCCCCTGTCCCCGGTAGCTCGTACGCAGAAGCAAACGCATACGTAAGTCCCGCCCACATATGAAAACGGTGTTCAGAACACACGTGAGGTATCACAGCGAACGTTAGAGCGAGAGCAATAATTCTAGCCCTAGACCTCCTCTGTAACTCAAAACATGTGACCAGTAAAAAAAAAATTAAGCGTCGCCCATGAGGATGTTTAAGTACCGAAGTTTGGCGCCATTCCACGAGCGTGTGCAATTTTGAAGGGTGACATGTTAGGTATCTATTTACTCGGCGTAACTTCATCTTTCACATTATGCAAAAAAATTGGGCTAACTTTAATGTTTTAATATTTTTTAATTCATGAAATCGTTTTTTTGCCCAAAAAAATGCGTTTGAAAAATTATTGCGCAAATACCATGCAAGATAAAAAGTTGCAATGACCGCCATTGTATTCTCTAGGGTCTTTGCTAAAAAAACATATATAGTGTTTGGGGGTTATATGTACGGTAATTTTCTAGCAAAAAAATGAGGATTTTTATATGTAGGAGCGAAGTGTCAGAATTGGCCCGGGTGCGAAGTGGTTAATCCATCAGGATGTGCTTGGTACATCTGTCAGTAGATGAAAGTGCTACATGGGTTTGGTAGGCTGCAATTAAGAGATCTCCCCTGTTCAGAGAAGATTGTGTGCTTTGCGACTGCAAGGCGTAAAATATGGAAGACATAAGCACAGTGAGGTTGCAAATGGGCACAGTGAGGCGTGCAAATGGGCATTGTTGACCCTCTTTTCCGCTAACAGTAGCTACTGCATTTCCTACCCTAGGCTTATACTCAAGTCAATACGTTTTCCCAGTTTTTTGTGGTAAAATTAGGGCCTCGGCTTATACTCGGGTCGGCTTATACTCGAGTATATACGGTAATCCTTCAAATTCATATCTTTAAATTCAGTTTCTAGCTAGTAAACCTCCAAGAATAAACCTATTCACCCCTAGGGGAGCAAACTGTGAACAGGTCTATTCTAACATGAATAAACAAAAGAGAAACCAGGATGTCGTCAAGTAAATCAATGTATTCTAGCGAATCAAACCAAACCATCAGGAAATGAAATCAGCATAAGTCTCTGCAAGGAATAAGTGATACCAACAGGCTACCTAGTGGTAGTTAAGAATGAGCGTACAAGTCTTTTAGTGCTGTAGATGGTTTAGGATGTGTGATCCATAAATGCCAGTGCTTCTTAAAGTGAATTACGTTATAATTTTTAAGTGCTAACAGTAATTCGTTGTTTGCCTGGGTGTTGACTCTAAGAATGACATCACACAGGTTAGGGGCCTCAATTGATTTCCACATTTTCGATATGGTAAGTCTAGCCGCTATAAGAATATTTGCCACTAATATTCTGTATTGAAATGGGAAAGTGTCAAGGTTGATACCTAAAAGGGCCATAGCAGGTGATAGTTTTAACAAGTTGCCTGTGAGAGAGGCAATAGAGGTGGATATCGAGTTCCAGAAACTGGTCAGATTTTTACAACTCCATAAAATGTGGAATAAGTAACTAACTTGATCCGTACAACGCCAGCATAGTGGTGATGTAGATGGATATATTTTAGCTAATTTGTAAGGAGTTAGGTACCATCTATTCAATATTTTCTGGGAGTTGTCCCAATGCTCTAAGCAGGATGTTGCAGTTTGGTTTATTCACATAGCATTGAAAAGGATTGCCCTAAATCTTTTTCCCATTTATACATATTAGTGTTTTTCTCATATTTAGGATACTGAGAAAAAAACTTTATAGAAGAAAGCTATACTTTTATGTTTTACAGGTTTGTTAACAATGAGGTGTGACCAAATTAAAGATGGAACTTCAAAATCTTGTTGTGGATTAAAGCTTTGCAGACGGTTAAGCTTATTTAACTTATGATCAATTGTGGCGTTGTATCCCGAGGGAAGGTGTACGTAAAAGTTAAATCCCTCAGCAATTCTGGGAGGGGGTGATACCGGAGGAGGTGACTCGAATGGCATTTACCAGAGCATTATTTCAGGCTCGGAAAACCATCCTTCTACACTGGAAATCAGACACACCGCCCATGGCCAAAATGTGGATACAACAAATGGGTAGAATGCTCATAATGGAGAAGTACATTTATCAGCACAGAGGTAATGCTGGAAAATTTGATAAGCTCTGGGACTCATGGCTCGCTGTACCTGGTTTAAGCCCCATGGAACTAATACGGATGAGGCTGTTGAGGGGTGTGTAGACATGGATATTGCAATGGGAATTTATGGTTGGACATTTGTTTAAATGCTGGAACAGATGGGAGGTTGGTGGGGGTTGGAGTAGGGTTGAGTCGATGGGGTATAGGCAGTGAACTATATACAAGTCGAGATTATGAGTGGAATGTTTGTTTCATGTATTGTTTGTTACACTCAAGAACTGGTCATATTGCCTGAACAGAATGTACCGTACTGCATGTTTTCATATCCTGTTTGTTTTGTGAGCAATAAAAAACTTTTTGATTAAAAAAAATATATAAATCCCTCAGCAATCCATTTGTTCATTGAGAGTCGGCCTCTACAGTAGTCAAGGGCTCTGAGTGGTATAGGTATCTTTTGTAGACTTGTGCACAACGGAAAAATTCGTTCCGTTTCGGTTCGTTTCTTTCCGGTCCTGTTGATTCGTAATCATTCGTAATTTTGCTAGACGGGATTTTTCGTGTTCGGACTCATTCGTATTTTTGCAAGCGACATTTTTCGTTGAATTTTTTGTTGCTTTATAATTCGTACTTTCGGTAGAGTACGTTGTTTTTCGTTGATTCTGGACACAACTCCTACTTTCGTAACTTTTTTTGGGTTCGTACTTTCGGTAGAGTACGTTGTTTTTCGTTGATTCTGGACACAACTCCTACTTTCGTAACTTTTTTTGGGTTCGTTGATTCGTAATTTTCCGTGTCTCTCTCACAACGACGCTGCCTATTATGCCTAATGTGCTTCGAATGGATTTGTACTTTTCTAAATACATAGCGGTTATTTGTAACGATTCAAAATCTCGTATTTTACTTTCGTTTTTAACATGCGGCTATAGGCTCCGCCCCTGTACACCATTTTGAGAGGGTTCAGCACGGTGAGGGAGAAGCAGAGAGCAGAGCAGAGTGTTATTGTGCTTCGAATGGATTCGAAATCTCGTATTTTACTTTCGTTTTTTACATGCGGCTATAACCTCCGCCCCTGTACACCATTTTGAGAGGGAGTTCAGCACGGTGTGGGAGAAGCAGAGAGCAGAGCAGAGTGAGTGTTATTGTGCTTCGTATGGATTCGTACATTCGTAACTTTTTCATAACGAATTATGCCGAAGACATTCGGGCATTCGCTATTTGCGGTATAATTTATTTCGGATTCGGTCTTATTCGTAATTGCTTTGTTCGGAAATTCGAATGCTTCCGAATGTCCGAAAGTTGCTAAATTCGGACGAATTTCAATTCGTTACGAAACGAATTGCACAAGCCTAATCTTTTGTAAATGTCCTAGAGCATGGAAGTTTGAGACAAGAAACTTCTATGCTAACAGGGTTGCTTTAATGGAAAGCAATTTAGGAACTATGACCTTAGGGAATATCATGTAAGCCACTGACAGGGCAAATAAATAATTTCCCTTTCAATGGATAACCACAGCTTATCGTCATTTGGGAAGAACCAGTATTTCATTTGATTCAAAAGTGTTGCGTAGTAGTATTTATGCATATCAGTTAAGTTCATTCCCCACTTGTTTTTAGAAGATGTTAAAATAGAGAAAGCTACCCTTGGTTTTTTGTTATTCCAGACCAGGTTTCTCAATTTAGTATTTAGAATCTTGAAAAAGCTTGAAGGTATTGGAATAGGTATGGATCTAAAAAGGTAGGAGTATCTTGGGTAGGGTTTTGGCATTTTAAATGCTGTAATTTTGTCTATCCAGGATAGGTGCGTTTGTTTTATATTTTGAAAATCTTTAGAAATCAAGTCTAATAAAACTTAGGAAAATTGGCTGCATATAGTTTTTTCGCGGGAAATGTAAGGTTGATACCTAGATAGGTGAACGAAGATGCATCCCAATTATAATTATATTTTTCTTTGAGGATGGTAAAGGTATCGTTAGATATATTCATAGGTAGGGCAAAGCTTTTCCTATTGTTAATTTTGTAAGAAGATACTTTACTAAAGGAGTTAAGTACTGATTGTAGCATGTGCAGGGATTTGTTGGAAATAGTTAAAGATAGAATGATGTCATCGGCAAATAGCCCAATTTTATGTATTCTATCACCTATCTTTATTCCTGAAATATTTTGGACCTAATGGTTTCCGCTAAGTATTCAATTACCAAAGAAAATATAATGGGCGAGAGTGGGCAACCCTGTCTGTTGCCGTTCGTGAGGTTAAAAGTCTTAGACAACATTCCCGAAGTGGAAACTTTTGCTGATGGTTATGTATAAAGTAGCATAATTGCTTCATGGATAAATCCTGAAAATCCAAACTTCTCAAGAGTCCTGGAGATATAGTTCCAATGCACTCTAATCGAATGCCTTCTCTGCGTCCAGACCTAGGAGCAGAGAAGGCGTTTGTATGTTCTCAACGTAGTTTATCAAATTGATCATCCTTCTCGTGCTGTCCGGGGGTTGACGACCCTTAACAAAGCCTACTTGGTCAGAGTCGACCAGGTAAGGGGTTATGTCTAACAAACGATTGGCCAATATTTTGGCATAAATTTTAATGTCCGAATTGAGCAACGAGATTGGTCGATAGTTTAAAGGAGATGTCAAGTCTTTGTCAGATTTTGGGAGAGTAATTATTACCGCTTCTAATAGTTCTTTCAGCAACATTTGGCTGTAGCTATGAAATTAAGCAGGTTTGTGAAGTGTGTAGTTAAAATATTAATGAATGTTTTGTAATATTCGTTGGATAGACTGTCATTACCTGGCGATTTATGCAGCGGAAGGTCTTTTATAAAACTTTCTGGGTTTCCATTAACGATATGGGTTGATTTAGTGCGTCAAGTGTATTGGAGTCAATTTTGGGTAAGTTCACTTTGTCTAAGAATACTGTAATGTCTTGTAATGCTGGTTGGATAGTATCCTTGTGATTATTTAAGTTGTATAAATCTCCATAATAATCTGAGAAAGCATCTGCTATTTCTTGTGGGTTTATTAATGCTTTCCCAGATTTATGATGAATTAATCTATCACTTTTTTGTGTTCTTTGGCGGTGACGTAGTACAGAGGCCATCAATTTGCCTGCCCTATTATTTTGGGAGTAAAAATTCAACTTCAGTCGTTTGAGGTATTTGTAATGGTTAGTTAATTAATTTGACCTAAGCTCATTCCTTTTGTTGTTGAGTTTTTGTAATAAATTAGAATAATCTGGAGATTGTTTATGTTCTTTTTCAAGACTAGATATATCTTTTTAAAGGGTATGAACAAAGTTTAGCCTTTCTATTTTTTCCCTAGATGCCATCTGGATAAGGATACCCCTAATAAAGGCTTTGTGAGTACACCACAGATTTGTAGTGGATGTAGAGCCATTATCATTAAATCAAAGAATTCTGTCAATTTGTTCTTCATTGCAGACACGTATCTCTCGAGAGAATAGAAATGTATTATTCTTTCAAAGGGTTGACGTTAGGCCTTGTTGGCCTGTCGTAATAGATAAAGTGATTGGTGAATGGTCCGACCAAGTGATATTATGAATTTGTGCATTTGAAATTTTTTGTAAGAGCATTTTGTCTGCAATGAAGAAATCAATTCTGGAATACGTTTCATGTACATTAGAGAAAAACGTGTAGTCTTTTTCAGTAGTGTGCAAACACCTCCATGGATCGTATAAATCTTCCTCAGCGAAAATATTACCAAGACTCAATCTATTTGTGCGGTCTCTTTTAGTAGTATCTACATTAGGATCCATCGGGGCATTAAAGTCTCTGCAGATGATATGCCCTTTCTGTATTTTCGGTACCTTTCTCAATAGCTTACTAATGAATTTTTGTTGATGCTTGTTAGGAGCGTAAATGTTGGCTATTGTGTAAGTAACATTGTCTATATTAGCAACTATAATTATATACCGACCATGGTCGTCTATTACTGAGTCCAAAAGGTGGAATGAGACTGTCCCTTTGATTGCCGTTATAACACCTTTCTTCTTTTTGAGGTTGTTAGAGCAGAAGATATGTGGGAAAAGACAATGCGAAAATTTAGGTGCTTTATCCTTCGCAAAATGCAACTCTTGTACACATATGATGTCAGTCTGAAGTTTGATAGCATCAGTCCAGAGAGCTTTTCTTTTATGAGGACTGTTAAGCCCGTTAGTGTTCAGAGAAAAAAAAAATAATTAAGTTGCAACATTTTTTTAAGGTATAAGAGAGAGGTTTTTTTTGGGACTTTAAATGAGACACCCTAGAAAAATGTCTCCATCCCTAATCAATATGTGTAAGAGAATGAGGGAGGTTCGGGACTTTGAGTGAGGCACATAGGTGGAACGATGGACAATTTTGGAAAAAGCAAGTTTTAATAAAATCACACAAGTTTCCTTATAAAACTCCCTTTTCCCCCATTTTTTAATATCCATTCACTGGCTCTCTTACCTGCATCCCATGTATTTTCAGATCAATATGCATCTGCTCCTGATGAGGCGATTAAATCGCCGAAACGCGTCGAGCCAACGAGTCTCCTTTAGTACCTAGATGCTTAATGCTACTATAACATGTTGTGAAATAGCCATTTTTAATGACTTATGTTAACTGATGTCTTTATATGGAGCCTGCTGGCCAAGATATTTGTATGACTTGTGTAATTTTATTAAAACTTGCTTTTTCCAAAATTGTCAATCGTTCCACCTATGTGCCTCACTCAAAGTCCCGAACCTCCCTCATTCTCTTACACATTTTTTTAAGGTGTTGATGATAAGTAGCAGCAACATCCTATTGTGGATAAGCCAAGATATATAATGATCATGTTCCTGAGTGGAGAGACCAACCTTGAAGTAAAAAAAAGATATATTCTCATAGAATGTATGAGTAATTTTGAAATCCTTATTATTTGCTCTGTGAGTTATCTTCTTCCATAGGGAGCAACCCCTATTTTCCCAACAACTTCAGGCCGACATCCAGTGTATGGCTATTGTAGTAAACATCATTACGATCAACGATCAATTTGGTGGGGAAACCCCATCTATACTTGAGATTATGATTACGGAGTATCTTAGTAATGGAATTCAGGTTTTTCCGTGCCAATAAAGTTGCTTGTGAAAGGTCTGAGTAGAAAAAAATACCTGCATATGGATCAGGTAGTGGGACATGTTGTCGTGCGCTTTGCATCAGGAGATCTTTAATATGATAGAAATGAATTCTCGCAATAACATCTCTTGGGAGTTTTTCTGGTATATGCAAAGGTTTTGGCAATCGATGAGCCCTGTCAATTGTCAGCTCCTGAAGCGGGATTTTGGGGAGTAAGTCAGACATAATTTTTCTCAAAAATCCCTGTAATTCAGTATTTTTGACAGTTTCTGGGATCCCTCTGAATTTGATATTATTGCTTCTGGATCTGTCCTCCATAACTGACACTTTCAGCTTAAGTTGCCTCAATTCTTCTATTAGCTCAAAATGGGAGTCTACCAATTCATTATGCGCGTCAGCGACATCCTTCATTTTATTTTCCATGTCATCAATTCTTACTCCTAGACTTTCTATTGCCACATTAGTTTTGTGCATATATGACTGCACACCATGAATGAATGAATGAATGAATGAATGAGTGACTTGTATAGCGCTCTCATGCAAACTGAATCACCTCTAGGCGCTTTTTGCAGCCAGTGTCTGCTTGGCTGGTGCGGTCATTTTACCCTGTAGGATCTCGACACGCTTAGGACACACAGTCGTACACACATATATACATATATACTGGGCCAATTTGGACAAGATCCAATTAACCTACCAGCATGTCTTTGGAGTGTGGGAGGAAACCGGAGTACCCGGAGGAAACCCACGCAGACACAGGGAGAACATGCAAACTCCAGGCAGATGGTGTCATGGTCGGGATTTGAACCAGTGACCCTTTTGCTGCTAGGTGAAAGTGCTAACCACTACACCACTGTGCTGCCCTTTCAACCTTGTTGAATCGCTCCTCTCAGGGACAGAAGCATTTCTTTGATATATGTATCAAGTATAGGCTGTCCAGATGTGGGGAAGGCAAGCAGTTTATCAGCACAGGGATTATTAACAGGTGGCTGGTCATAATTAGGCAGTAAACTACTGGCACATTCACCTGAGGGGGAAATCCTTCTTCTTTGTCTCTGAGGTCCAATAATTTCCTCCCCCATGTCAGGGTCAGTCACATATCTGCTGTTTTTAGTGTTACCAAGCTCACTGTCTCTGTCACTGAGGTGTGCTGGCTGCTGTCCAGCGCCAGAGTACTGAGGTAAAGCTGTGCCATTTTTCCTCACAGGATCACTATAGTGATTCTTAAATGACCCCAATTTCCTGGGTCCTCCACGATCTTTCCTTTTCCCCATTGTGATACGCTATTACTCCAGATATTCCAGTATCTTTTTATGCCCTCAATACCTTTTAGATGCCGTGTGTCGCTTCAGGGAAAGTCAGTGCTGCAGAGCTCAGCTAGATAGCAGCCATCTTCCTCCACTGCCAGGCCATGCCCCACAGGGTTTGCAATCATTTTAAGGCAGGTGATCAAATAAGAACATCCATTCATTATTTCTGTCTAAAATATGCAGAAACATTTTCACATTAATCATATACAGTATCTTTTTTGTTAGCATGGATTCATGACATGCACTCATTTTCTAGTACTTTCACCATTTATTTCAATTGAGAATTCTAATCTGGATAATTTATATAGCCAGAAATAACACTTTTGCCAAACATATCATGGTTACTGTATATAGAATTCTGTATTCGAGTAATTCTCACTAGCTAAAATAGATGAGTTTTCTACACTGCAAACTTCTTCTGAAAATTGTCATTTATTCACAGGGTCAAAATAGAACAAAACACCATTAAGCTCATATGAAGTATACTCTTTGTTAGATGCGTTTTTTTAAGTAGTGCAAATTCTTGTTCTGAAGTGTTCCAGATGAATGAATATACTAAAATAAGTTAATTCAGGAAAAGGCTTTTGTTTGAAATTTATGACTTAAAAACAGGATGATGCTGCTCACACTTTCAAAAAGCCTTCTCTTTATATGTCTCTTCTTATTTGAACACATTACTGCCATTCACTCCGATTCTCCCTGGTTACCCACCAAACAAATGGCACATGTACAGCTGTATATAGTAAATCTGCACCTCTGACATCTGTCCCTATGGAGTAATGGCCTACACCAACCTTGGGTCACTTCACTGCAAACAAAATGAGTTGGTGGCTTGTAAGTAATTGTCTCACAATTAACTCTGTCGCTTGTCAGGCAAAGAAGACGTGTGCCAAAGGCAAGCCGTATAGAGGAACTACTGTATATACACTCTGAATCCAGACTGCTGATTGTATGAATTATAAATGTGACATTGCATAGAACAGATTTACTAGAGTCACTGAAATGGCTCCTATTACTGTCTTAAAAATTTCATTAATATTTCCTCTATTGTAAAAAAATAAGATAAAAAAATCTACAACTAGCATAACTGCCAATATTGTGGGCCATGCGAAACGTCAGCTCATACTTGCTGTTTTTTTTTTGCTGTGGCATGTCATTTGTGCTTTTGTTTTAAATAAAAGAACCTTTTTTGGAGTGCGGCTGTCCAAGCGTTTTCCTCAGATTTTTTTCAATTTAATGGTGGCCTCACCAGTAGCATATGCATTCTCTTTATTCTCCAGCTTCCAGTTTGGCTGCTGAAAGTGAACAAAAGTACAGGTCCTTCTGGGCAAGCATGCAACTCACTCCCCTTTCTCCCATGTGAAAGCTTGGGTGCTTAGTGATTGGCCACTCTAGCACTCAGCACTATCACATAGGGGCAAGAAGAGTCCTCAGTCTTGTGTATGGTCCAACTCATGACTTTATAATTTACACAGGGCTTCCTGTTTTTGTTACCAAAGGCCAAAAGCGGGGCCTCTATTAAAGTGAGCATGTTGCTTGGCCCCGCATGGCGAAATGCAAAATATATATTTACTGATGTTGCAATTAAATAAAATAAAAAATCTTGAAGTGCTCAAGCACTGTAAATAGATATTTGAAAAATGAAGGCACCTGTATGCGGTCAGCCATTTTCCCATAATTTGTTGCCGATTTCACCAGAAAAAAATACTTTTTTCATCTAGTGGATGTTCTTTTTTTGGATTGCTACAATAACTGAACAATCAGGTGTGAAGAAACGTCTGTCTGAGGTGGCCAGAGAAGGATGGCAGCCATGGCTGGGGAATGAGTAATCTAGATACCATGACCAATGCTTGTTTGTGTTAAAATTTCAGGTATCAGCTAATGATATCTCTAGGTATTTTCAAAAATAAAGATGGGAAATGAGCACCATTTACAGGGGCTGTCTATATGCTCTTCCTTACCTTGCTTCCTTTACCATGTTAATAATGTTAGAAAGGTAGAATTGTTACCTGTTGTATCATTTATCTTAAAGTGGGGACTTAAGCTGGCAATAGACAAATCGAAATTCTGCCAGTTCAACAAGGATTAGCCAAATTGTGATCCATGTGTGGCTGTCCCCGATCATTTGATCTACTCCTGTTGAAGGGACATGCTAAAAAAAGTTTATCGATTAGCAGCTGCAGCCAATCGGTTGCCGCTGCTGATCAGTGTATTCTGGCAGCAGCAAGAGCCACTGTCTGAATACAATGTCTGGGCAGGGGGGGGGGGGATTCCTCCATCCACATGATTTGTATGGATGGAGGAATCTGTTTGTTTTTCTTTTTTTGATCAACCTGCTGGCTGGCTATGGCCAGCTTAAAGTGGAACTTTACCCATAACAACCTAATAATAAATAATGTTCTTTAGCAAGGAACATACTTTCCACAATAATAAAAATGCTACCAAAATTAGTGTGTGCTGTAAATTACCTAAGTTTCTTCTTGCTGGAGGCTATTTTGATGAAGCCCCTGAATAGCAGTAAATCTTTTAGGACCTTGCTGGAAGGAACTGGCCAAATAAAAATTCAAGTTTTGTTCTATAAGGCTACTTTCACACTGGGGCGTTTTCAGGCACTTCGGCAATAGAAATAGCCTCTGCTAAGCGCCTGAAAACTGGATCCCATTCATTGCATTGTGTCTTTTCACACTGGGGTGGTGCGCTTGCGGGACATTACAAGCCGAAAAAACTGGACTTTTTACCTTTTTTTGTAAAAAGCACTGAACTAGCGTCTGAAAAGCGGCGCAATAACAAGCGGCACTTTAGCGCTAACGGCCGGCACTGCCAGTGTGAAAGTAGCCAAAATGATCTTGTGTATACATGGAGTATATGTGCGCTAGAGCTGCACGATTAATCGTCAAGAATAGTTATAGCGATTTTTTCCCCGTTGCGATCTTGACAAAGTATTTCCCAATTCTTTCTATGCAGAGAATTCGCTCTGCTCTGCTGAAGCCACAGCCGTCAAAAGAAAGGAAACAAAAATCCGGGCAGTCTGCCAAGTATCACGACATTCTTTATCAGTGGAACTTAAGTCTAAACATTGTAACAATTTGTCCGTTACATCAAAGGAATACACTTCTGTGTGTAAATGAGGAAAGTTTAACCACTTAAACCTTTTTCTGACATTTGTTGGTTTCAAGTTAAAATCATAATTTTTTGCTTTTTCTAGTAGAGACCATATAGAATAAAATGGTGGTTGTTGCAATATTTTATGTCACACTGTATTTGCGCAGCGATCTTTCAAATGCATTTTTTTTGAAAAAATTCATGAATAATGAATTAAAAAGAAAAAAAACAACTAACCAGTAAAGTTAGCCCAAATTTTTTTGTATAATGGCAAAGATTTTACGCCGCGAGAATCGTGATCTTTATTCTAAGCAAAAAAAATTGTGATTCTCATTTTGGCCAGAATCATGCAGCTCTAGTGCGCGCATAGACCCATACATTGCTTTTTCACCCTCTCCTAGTTACCGGTGTCTCAATTTATGCATATGTGCTTGTTCACGTCTTTGAACAAATCATTGTCTTATGGAGCGTTACACAACTGTGTGCATTTTCCTGTAGACAACAATGCACGTGTTCAGATCTGTAAAAATTCTACAAACGCTGTCTTTTTTTGCCCTTGTGCAAGAAGCCCTATCCACATAATCCAGTCCCTAGTGTAATTCGTTTTCCATTGCATGTTTGAAATTGAACAAAAATATTTAACTGGTTGCTATGGCCAACACATTTCTTTCACAATTTTCTGCTTATTGGAGCTGAAATACAATAATATAGTAAGTATACATTTAATAAAGTATACATTTTCACTGGATATAGTGTGTGCTTCTCACATGTTCACATTTACATAATAGTTAATGGATGTACTTAAAAGCTGTCTTTGGGCACCAAAAGGCTAAACTCAACTTTGTATAATTTAAACATACACAGACAAAATCCAGATTTTCTGAGGATGTGTCCATTCAGCAGTGTCCATGTATTGCCTGTAAATTAGTAGGAGAAGAGATTATTAGCCTATTAAATATTCTGCACCCCAAGCTACCATCTTTTGTTTCTTCAAACCTAGCATGGTTTAAAGTAGATAAAGAACTTAGTGTGGGGTATTGTTTGGCTCTTTACCTCTGAGCACTAAATACAGAACCATAAAATTAGCATCTCTGTGATTGCTGATTATGGGGTTTTCAAGACTGCTGATGTCCTCCTCCCTTTTTTCTCTTTTATGGCTCCCTATACATAGGTGGAGAATTGCCATTAGTTAAGGCACAGGGATTTCCATTAAATTATAAAAGAGTTTGTCAAATATCTACTAGAAAATCCATCACAGAATCACTAGAAAAGTTTGGATTTATAATGGACGTAGCTATTTTTTGGTACATTAAATATAAAATTAGAGGTTTATGCAACCAGGAGACCCGACTGGTGCCCCACTGTCAGAGGGAACGAGAAGCTAAGTTATCATTTTATGGACATTCTTGCACTGCAATTTGAAATACTCTGTTGTGGTGACAGACTCAAACGTGTGTAAATCATTGTCGCACTTATTTGGCTCTACAAGCTCTACAGAAGAGGCCAGGGCAGGGAAAACAAAGGTAACCCTATGCTGTGCAAATAATTAGGTTCCACCCAATGGGTGTCTAAAGATAGCCATACACGTTTAACTTTTTCTCGTTCAACCCTGCGGGCTGAAGGAGAGAAATAACGTGTTCATTAATTAGCGTGGTCCCATGGATGCAGGTATCTCACCTGCCAGCTATATTGGGCGGCCTGGTATGGGCACAGGCTGCCTTATCTGTACAGCTACTGGTCTTTCAAAAGATAGTGAATGCTTCATGTGCATGTTTCTCTATTTAGAGACAAATCTTCCTGCTCAAAGCTCTCACTTTCTGATGTATTATTGCTATTTGTAGATCTATTTGGTATCTGCTTACCTGAGTCCATTTAAGCACAATCAAAATTCCTAAGCCCTGACGAAGGGAGAGTGTATTTGGCCCCAAAACACATTTGATTTTTTCTGCTAGGAACAAATTTCCTCATGAAAAACCTTGGATTCTTGAATGTTTGTTTGGCACCCTCATTGGATTGTAGCTATGATATTCAGACAGCTGCAGTATCTTGGATAGTCTGTGCCAACAGGGCTGCCCTATGTATGTCTAATTTAACAATAGACTATATTAAACTTTTGGCGCTGGCACCCACGGCCCTTTAGGGGTTTAGGCTACCTGGAGGCGGGGCTTATGATCACGTGACTGCTGTGATTGGCTGTCATAGTGGTCACATAATCGGAAAGCTCTCCGCTGGTAACTGTGCCTGGAGTGTGCGGCACAGCTGTAATTACAATAATTAACGCAAATATGCGGCAGCCCTTTGCCAAGGCCCACCCACCGCGAGGCCGCATATTTTCGTGCGGCCTGCGCTAAAACAAAAAAAAGATGCGTATGTTAATGTGGTCCAAGATCTAATCTCAACCAAGCAACACACTACTAAATGAAAAATCCCTGTCTGCCCACAGTGGTTCCCGCCGGGCTGTTCCCGATCCTCCGGGGAGCCTGGGACCAAAGGATCCCTTCACACAGAGGAGATGGAGGAACACCCTCTGTGATTAATTCAATTGGAAATGACAATGATTTTGTCATATCTGGTTTCAGACCCGTTAGGCCACTTTTAAACTGAGGCGCTTCACAGGCGTTTTTGCGCTAGGGTAAAGGCCTGTAAGCTGCCTCTTCTGCAGTGCCAGTGCTTTCACACTGGGGTGGTGCGCTTGCAGGATGGGGAAAAAAAAGTCTCCATAAAGAATACCTGTCACTACCCACATTGGGGGCTTGTTAATACCCTTTTAAAAGCAATAAAGTTAAATAAAATAAAAAAATTGAAAAAACTGTAAAAAAAAAAAAATCCATTAAATAAAATTTATAAATAGTATTTTTTTAAAAAAAAAAGCACCTCTACCCCCTACACACACACACACACACACACACACACACACACAAAAATGCAAATGCAGCATAGGTCCTGCATGCATACGTAAACAGCGATTGCACCACACATAAGGTTTTCCAGCAAACATCAAAGAGTGCAATGATTCTAGGGCCATCATTCATGATTAATTCTACACTGAAAGCCTGTAAAGGCATTTTACATTTCACCTATGAAAAATTTAGGTACCATAGTTTGTCACCATGTCTCAGGTGCACACACAAATATGAGTCTTGACATGTTTGGTATCAAGTTACTCGACGTGATCTCATCTATTATATTTTACCAAAAAATTGGGTATTATATTGTTGTGTGCATTAAAATTCATTTTAGTACATTTTTTCCTGAAAATCTGAATTTGATAAATTGCTGCATAAATAGAATGCAGCAAATAATGGAACATATGAAAGTGAGCAATGAATTAGATTCTTATCTGGGCAATAGCTGTGAGGATAGAGTAATTTTAAACATTAGAATAGAATCGAAAATATTGTAAAGAATCAAATAGAAAAACAATAGAACAGAATAGAATAAAATACAATATATATATTATATTTTATTCTATTTTGTTCTATTGTTTTTCTAGTCTATTTTCTATTTATATTCTAATTTATTAACATTCTATTCTATTAATATTCAAATTTCGTATAGAATAAATTCGAATTTGAATAGGAAAGATTAGAATAGAAATAGAAAATAGACTAGAAAAACAATAGAACAGAATAGAATATAGATACTATCTATTTCATTTGAAATTTTTTTTTGCAGATTACAGATTTTTGCAGATTACTATTTGTTTCCATAAGATCTCCTGCAGACTATTAGCATCTATTTCATATTTTTTTTTTGCAGATCTCCTGCAGACTATTAGTATCTATTTAATTTTCTCACCAGATCTCCTGCAAGCTAGATTCACAGATTGCTGAAAAACAGTTCCGTTTGGAAACATGCTTGGCCACATTCGTTCAAATATACAGTGGCTACTTGGTTCTCCTGTAAAGAAGCTATTTAATTTCTTTACATTCAACATAATGTAACTAAAACATGGTGATCGTGTGCTGATATTCTAACTGCACTTATCAACATGTCCATTATTGTTCAATTACTAATATGATAGACATCAGTCTTGTGGTGGTTTTTGGCCATATGTTTGTATCGGGGCAATATTACTCTATTGCAGTGGATTTTGTTGAAGAGGGTGGATTAAAAAAGAAAAGACAGTGTTTATAAAGACGTAGGATTGGCAATACAATATGTGCATGTTATATTGAGTCTCAGCTAGGACATTTGTCTTCCTCCCACACAAATCAAGATGTTTCAGGTTAAGGCAGAGACTGAGGTGAAAGGTTATGGGAAAGTCACCAAAGGTTACAGACTTTTTCTTGTAAAGATGTTTTAGGTTTTCTCATTGTTATTCAGAACAGGGCTGGTTAATATCAGAGCATTACCATGCTGTTTTTTCTTGTCAGTTAATTCCTAATGTAAGAAGCTCTGCAGGAGGGAACAATACATATGAGTGGGCTACATACACAACAATGGAAGTGAAAGCAGGGAGAACAAGAAAAATAGCAAATGAACACAGCATGTGAAGAGGCAGAGCTGAATGTTGGTTTTCATCATTAATGGAATCTGCCTCAAATATGCATCTCTAACACAATGATCAGTTTATTTATTCACCATGTAATCCACCAGCAGGAACTTGTCACTCAATACACAGAAATCCATTGAGAGACACTTGTTTCTTTTGATTCTGCACATAGCTCCCATTGCAGGATGCCTGGCCCGTTTCCATGAGATGGCAGTAAGATACAGAAGGTTGCCATGGAACTTGAGAAATGCTGGACTAGAGAGTTTGGCTTTAAAGATGGAGGATTAAGGGCGTGCGTTTTAGTATGTTCCCATGCGTTCCCCAGCTGTGTGTTTTTCCCACTGCCAAGCATGCAGGAACACGAAATGTACAGTAGGCACAAATTTTAAAAACGTGCCACATCAAACCAGTACCATGCAGCTTGGTGGCCGCATTATGTGGGCATTAGATGCATTTGGGGTGCCATTAACAATGGCACCCACGCACATCTACCAAGGGCAGGGCAGCCATCAGAAATGGTGGGGGCCCTTACACAGCTTTAGGCCTGGGCCCCCTCCCGGGCCTAACCGCCAACATTCCTTGGGCCTGCTCACTGGCTGTCCCATCGAATCTGCCCACTGGCCATCCCACACCCTCCTTCTCCATCCCATGTTCTCTATCCCATGTCCTCTTCGCCCTCCTGCAATCCCATCTCCTCTATCCCATGTCCTCCTCCAGTCCCATCTCCTTCTACCACAGAAGGGGGGTGGGACAGGAAGAGAGCAGGGGGACAGTGGGTTAGGAGGGGGAAGTGGGACAGGAGGGGGCAGATGGATGAAAGTGGGACAGTGGAACTGGAGGGGGAAGTGTCATGGGAGGAGGTCAATGGGACAGGAGGGCTGCAGCGTCTCAGGTAGGGGGCCAGCGTCACAGAAGAAGAGCAGCGTGACAGGAGGGGGCAAGGCGGCGGAACTGGAGGGGGAAGTGTCATGGGAGGGGGTCAGCGGGACAGGAGGGGTGCAGCAGGACAAAAGGAAGGGTCATGGAAGGGGGGCAGCGTCACAGATTAGAGGGAGTGTCTAAGGTGGGGGACAGTGGGGCAGGTGAGAGACAGTGTCACAGGTGGGGGGCGGCAGGCCAGGTGGAAGGCAGTGTCACAGGTGAGGGGCAGTGTCACAGATGGGGGTGCAACGGGACAGGTGGGGGGGGGGGGGGAGTGTCGCACACACCTAGGGAAGCACCAGTCAGGAGGGGTAGCTGAGCCTGTGTCCCATCTCCACCAGGATCTCTGGCAGCAGCTGCAAGAAAAAGGGATTTTTATAACAGCTTACCTGTAAAATCCTTTTCTTGGAGTACATCACGGGACACAGAGCGACTTAGTCATTACTAATGGGTTATATAGATTACCTTCAGGTGTTGGCACTGGCCAATTCCAAACCGGAAGTACCCTCCCCTATATAAGCCCCTCCCATCCGGGAGCACCTCAGGTTTTGTAGCCAAGCAATAAGTGTCCCAAAAAGAGGGGTGGGAGCTCTGTGTCCCGTGATGTACTCCAAGAAAAGGATTTTACAGGTAAGCTGTTATAAAAATCCCTTTTTCTTTTTCGTACATCACGGGACACAGAGCGACTTAGTCATTACTAATGGGACGTCCCAAAGCAATGCCAAATGAGGGGAGGGATACATAAGCTGGGCGCCATCAGGCATGAGGCTCTTTTGCGGCCTGCAACACACTGCGCCCAAAGGCGACATCCTCCTGACTTCTGACGTCTACCTGGTAGAACCTAGTAAACGTGTGTACTAAGGACCATGTTGTGGCCTTACAGACTTGAGCCAGGGAGGCTTGGTGATGCACTGCCCATGAAGTTCCAACTGCTCTTGTGGAGTGCGCCCTAACTTTGAACGGAGGCGGTCTCCTTTTCAAGCCATAGGCTTGTATTATGACCTGTCGAATCCACTTGGCTAAAGTAGATTTTTGATGCTGCCTGACCCTTTCTGGGGCCTTCCGGCAGAACAAACAAAGTATCCGTTCTGCGAATCTGAGCAGTGGCTTTTAGATAAGCTTTAACTGCTCTTACTACATCCAAAGAATGCAATAACTTTTCCTCTACCGAGCTAGGTTTGGGGAAAAAGGAAGGAAGAACCACATCTTGGTTCAAATGGAACCTCGATACCACCTTAGGAAGAAAGGCTGGATGAGGACGTAATACTACTCTGTCCTTATGGACAACCAGATATGGCTCCTTACAGGACAAGGCGGCTAATTCCGATACTCTTTTAGCCGAACAAATGGCTACTAAGAAAAATCAATTTCCTGGTGAGAAGAACCAAGGAAATGTGCCGCAATGGTTCAAATGGTTGTTTCTGTAGAACCGACAGAACCAGGTTTAAGTCCCATGGACATATGGGAATACTAACCGGAGGGCTAATACGCATCACTCCTTGTATGAAAGCTTTGACTAATGAATGCAAAGCCAAGGGCCTTTGAAAAAATATTGACAAGGCCGTCTGACCCTTGATAGTACTCAAGGCAAGCTTCCTATGTACAGCCCACTGTAGGAAGTCCAGAATCCTACCTATTACGTACTTACGTGGATGCCATTTCTTGGCCTCACACCACGTGATGTACGCCTTCTAGATCCTATAATAGATCTGCCTGGATACCGGCTTCCTGGCATTGATCATGTAGATACCACAGGATTAGAGAGCCCTCTCTTTTTTAGAATGTGGGCTTCAATAGCCAGGCCGTCAAACCTAGGGCTGGTAAGGAAGGGTAGTATATCGGTCCTTGCGAAAGCAGGTCCGGACGATGTGGGAGGGTCCAAGGACTTCCCACTGACATTTTTACAATCTCCGCGTACCATGCCCTTCGGGGCCACGCTGGAGCCACCAGAATCACTGGTTTCTTTTCTACCCTGATTCTGCGGATTAATCGCGGTGGGAATGCATATATCAGCTTGAACTGATCCCAAGGGAACACTAGGGCATCCGAACCGCAAGCTAGGGGATCCTTTGTGCGAGACACAAATCTGTCCACCTTTGCGTTGAATCTGGATGCTAGCAGATCTACATCCGGTGTTCCTCACCGCTGGCATATTGCCTGGAAAACCTCGGGGTGAAGAGACTATTCCCCCGGGCATAATTGCTGGCGACTTAAAAAGTCCGCTCTCCAATTTTCCACTCCTGGGATGAAAACCGCGGATATGGCTGTGACATACCTTTCTGCCCATTCCAGGATGCAATTCGCTTCCCTCTGGGCTGCACGACTCCTGGTGCCACCCTGGTGATTGATATATGCCACTGCTGTGGCATTGTCTGATTGAATTCTGACAGGTGACCCTTGGAGTTTGGATGTCCATGCTACTAGGGCATACCGGGCTGCTCGTATCTCTAAGAGATTGGTGGGCAGGGCCTTCTCTGCTTCTGACCACTTGCCCTGGAGAGACCATTGCTCCAGTACTGCCCCCCCAGCCTATGAGGCTGGCAACTGTAGTGACCACCTTCCAAGAAACCGGACTGAAGGGTTTCCCTTTTTCCAGATTCTGGGGCACCAACCACTAATGGAGGCTCTTGCGAACGGAAGGGGACAGGGACATTGGTAAGTCTAAAGCCTGAACATTTTTGTTCTAGGCTGACAGTATGGCCCTCTGCAAGTTCCTTGAATGGAATTGACCGTAGGGTACCGCTTCGAATGAAGCCACCATTTTTCCCAGCAGCCTTATACACAGGCGTATGGATGGTTTTTCTTTTTTGTACCCACTAAGTGGGTCAAATCTTTCAAAGACGACACCTTCTCTGGAGGTAAGAAAATCTTTCTCTGATTTGAATCCAGTCTTAGCCCCCAAGTATTCCAGGCTTTTGACTGGTTTTAGGGCTGACTTGTCTCGGTTGATAATGCAACCGTGAGATTCCAGATACTTGATTATCTTGTGAACGACCACTTCTAGTTTTTTTCACTGAGTGGTCTATCAGCAACAAGTCCTCTAGATATGCCATTATCGTTACACCTTGTGTTCCTAGTTTGGCCAATCGTACGGCCAGAATTTTTGTGAACACTCGTGGTGCCGTGGCCAGACCGAAAGGTAAGGCTCTGAACTGAAAATGGCACCCTTCTACTGCAAGGCGTAGAAATTTCTGGTGGGCCGGACAGATGGGAATATGCAAATAAGCATCCCTTATGTCGATCGAGGCTAACCATTCCTGCCCTTGTAGGGCGGTGGCCACCGATCGGATCGACTCCATCCGAAAAAGTCCTGATATGTAGGAACTTGTTTAGCCCTTTTATATTTAATATGGGCCTCATGTCCCCATTTGGTTTGGGGACTGTGACAAGGTTCGAGTAAAACCCGAACCCGTTTTCTTCCAAGGGAACCTTCATGATTACCCTTGGGGCAATAGTTGCTCTAGTGCCAGAAGGAGGGATCCACTCTTCTGGGGATCGCTTGGCACGTTTGACCTTATAAAATGGGCAGGAGGAATGTCTTTTAACTCCAGCCTGTATCCCAGACTTACTGCGGAGATCACCCATCTCTGATGGTGTCCCGCCAGGTCTCTGTGAACAACTGAAGTCTTTCCCTCACCCGACTGAGTGGGGGCAACCCTTCATGACTTAGGGGGAGGTTTTGTACCTCTCTTGACCCAGGGTTTCTTGTTACCCTGTGATTGTCCCTGATTTCTGCCCCCTGGATTTGACCGCGGAGGCCGTCGGAACTGTTTCACAGCCGATGTGCCAGGGACTGGAGAAGTAGGCCTCTTAAAAGAAGGACTTCTACCCTTGTTCTTAACCGGTAAGAGTGAACTTTTACCGGCAGAAATTTTCTGGATATATTTGTCCAGATCTTCTCCAAATAAGCGTTCTCCATGAAATGGGAAGCTAACCAGCAGTTTTTTACAGGGAGCTTCAGCAGACCAGTTTTTGAGCCACAGAAGCCTACGCATATGTACTATAGACAGCGTAAAGCGGGAGGCCTGTTGGATTGTATCCTTTATGGCGTCCACCGCAAAACACAAGGCTCTAGGCAGGTCAGCTAGGGCAAGAGCCTGCTGATCTGGTAAGTCCCTTAAGACTTGTTTCAACTGATCTTTCACTGCTTGGCAGACTTCAATCGCTGCTACCGCAGGTTGTGTCACCATGCTTGCTGTAGAGAAAGCAGATTTTAGTAAAGACTCCAATTTTTTATCTATTGGGTCTTTGAACATTGGAACATTATCTACTGGACATGTCAGTGATTTGTTAACAGAAGAGATGGCTGCGTCCACTGTAGGGACCCTCCATTTTTTTATGAACTTATCCTCCATGGGATAGATCACCGGAAATCTCTTGGGGGGAGCAAATATTTTATCAGGATGCTCCCAATCCTGGTAAATAAGCCCTTCTAATAAAGGGTGGATTGGGAAGGAACAGACAGCCTGGGGAGCTTTTAGCGACCCCAGCGAGGAAACCGTAGTGGATGGTGGTTCCGCCAGAGGCATTTTAAATGCTGATCGGACCATGTTAGTCAGAGACTGAACCCATAATCTTTCAGCCTGAGATGCTGAGAAAGGTTCTTCCACTGTTGATTCCTCTATAACTGAATCAACCTCATCCTGATCCCCTTCAGGTAGGTCGATCTCTGTGTGGGGCTGTTCCTCCACTAACAGGCACTCTGAAGGAGGAGACGGAGATCGGACGCGCTTTTCCTGTGACAGGGAAGCAGCGATCAATGCTGTTAATCTCTCTTCCAATCCTCCCAGAGTTGAGGATAAAACCTCCTCTGTTATATATACAGGAGCAGGTGGACTGGGGACAGCCGCAGCACCAGGCACTCCTGCGGGGTTTCTACGGCTACTGACCTCTGAATTCTCAGGGGAGATTGGTGCAGTACAAGCATGCCCAATATCCTCAGAGCCCGATGGAGACCCCTTTGGCTTCCTGGAAGACCTATTTCCGGAGCGTCTGGACGACATATCCTTTAAGCACAAAGCTGAGGTATTCCCGTCGTCATACACCAATTTTTGCTGGTAATAGTCTAACACAGTTGCTGCTATATACCAGCTGGTGTCCACTAAAGTGCCTTTCTATGGGGATGCCTGCATCAACTGCCTCTGTGTGCCACTGTTTGTTGCTAGCTCTGTTTGCATCCAGCTGACACTTGTACTGTGTCTTTTAACCATGCTGGGACGCCTGCACATGCGCAGAAGCGCCGCGGCGCGCATCGAGCGTCATCCACCCGCCCCGCCCCTTTTTTTTCATAGGAGGCGCGTGCACGCGCCCGCGCGCGCGCCCGTGCGCCATTTTCGAAATCAAACAGGGACTAGGAGCCAGGGCCCTTTTTGCCGGAGGGCCTGTGCGGTGGATGAGCGCAGCAACAGGGCAGAGGAAGTGGATTCCCACAGAGAATCTTACCAACTGCCTGGATCTTTTGACTTGAGAAAACCAAAGATCCACATGACAAGAAAAATGGACTACAGCGGCCTCTAGTGGTTTTAACACAGGTACCGCGGTCCCCTTTTTTTTTTTTTTTTTTCTTGACTACTATTAAAATTTTACATTTTCAGTAGTTACAGGCAAACACAGATATTAGCGGGAATACCGTTAGGTAACAGACAGAAAGACAAATTAGGCTTGGGGGTCCCCCAATAGAACCAAGTTCCTGGGGGCCCCCACTTACCTGATCCCCGCCGCAGGACTTTGTTTGGTCCACAGAAGTCCAAACTTCACCTATCACGGCAGGCATTGTAATTAAACCTTCAGGGACCGGGTTCCCAAGGATTCCACTCCCCTGGACCTGTATAGCACCCTGCACAGACAACATCTTGGTCGTGGGTATGACCAGAGCTCTGGATCCCAGGGTCCAGCCCTCCTAAGAGAGGCATTACAGGCAAAACCTTGCTCTTCTGCTGCAAGGCCCGGGTACCGACCGTTTAGCTATGAAGCTTTTTTGGTGGGATCCGGAACAGCTTACTAAGGCCCAAAAGAACCTGTACGCAAGCCCAGTGAAAACACATGTTACTCTTTGGCCAACACCTTAGACACTGGCAAAAAACTGAGGTGCTCCCGGATGGGAGGGGCTTATATAGGGGAGGGTACTTCCGGTTTGGAATTGGCCAGTGCCAACACCTGAAGGTAATCTATATAACCCATTAGTAATGACTAAGTCGCTCTGTGTCCCGTGATGTACGAAAAAGAAAAGGGGGGCTTCTCCACCCTGACCTTCCCCTCCATGGGACCATCTGCTGGCACCAACTGGCCTCACCCACCCCGCCCAGCCCAGCGCACACTCGTACCTGACCAGAGCGCGGAGCCTGCATGCACAAAAGGGGGGCCTCCCTCACCCAACCTCCTCCTCCATGGGGCCCTCCAACCTGCGCACAAAAAAAAAAAGCAGGGAGGGTTCCTCCCACCTGATATCCTTCTCCATGGGGCCCTCCAACCTGGCACCTGACCTCACCCCACCCCACCCACTACAGCATCTGATAGAGGCCCCCACCTGCACACACGTGGGATCCGCCCACCTCTCCACCCTCCCCTGCATCCTGGCAGCCGGTCTGCTCTGATGGCAGCTGCCTTGTGTTAAAGATAGCCCGGGTTGTGACCTGTGGTCCGGGCCCCTCGGACACACGGGCCCCTTACATGTATACCGGCTGTACCCCCCTGATGGAGGCCCTGACCAAGGGCAGCATATTTTTGTGCAGAAAACATGCACCACAATGCATGTTTCCAACACCACATGTGGTGTGAACAGGCGCTTGAGGCCCCTTTCACACAGGCTGTTTGATCAGATTGCAAACAAAAAACACAGAAAACCAAGAAAACCAATCGGCACCCAACCAAATTCACCTAACGGTGCGTTTAAAAACAGGGGTTTAGTTGCACGCATTTGCAAATACATGTGTAAGCTGCAGGCCTCGTCAAGGCTCCCTGTGTGCTGCAGTCCTAAAAATTTAAGGTCTCCTCAGTGGAAGCACATGTATGCTGATGGATAGATAAAGGGCAGTGACTGGAGGGAGCCCACCCTCCTTAAAGGGGCAGGAGCACACTAAACACCCAGCACATAGAAGCAAAGGTGCTAGTGCGTTGCCTGACCACAATGACGACAAGACAAAAAACAAATGTCACTGCCCCCACCTATGACTGGTCTTCACAGCAAGGAGCACTGGGAGACCTTACATTTTAGAGTTAGGACTGCAGCACACAGGGAGCCTTGACGAGGCCTGCAGCTTACACATGTATTTGCAAATGCGTGCAACTAAACCCCTGTTTTTAACCACTTCAATACAGGGCTTTTATACACCCTTCCTTACCAGACCAATTTGTAGCTTTCAGCGCTCTCACACTTTGAATGACAATTACTCAGTCATGCTACACTGTACCCAAACCAAATTTTTATCATTTTTTTCTCACAAACAGAGCTTTCTTTTGGTGGTATTTAATCACCGCTAGGTTTTTTATTTTTTGCAATATAAGCGAAAAAAGTTAGATTTTTAAAAAAAAAAACACTTTTTTTTTGTTTTTATTGTAAAATTTTGCAAATAAGTAATTTTTCTTCATAAAATTGGGCCAAAATGTATACTGCTACATATCTTTAGTAAAAATAACCAAAAAAGTGTATATTATTTGGTCTCTGTGAAAGGTATAGAGTCTACAAGCTATGGTGCAAATCATTGAAAAATTATCACATCTGATCACACCTGATGTACTGAAGGCCTATTTCATTTCTTGAGACCCTAACAAGCCAGGAAAGTACAAATACCCCCCAAATTACCCCTTTTTGGAAAGCAGACATTCCAATGTATTTAGTAAGAGTCATTGTGAGTTTTTTGAAGTTGTACTTTTTTCCCACAATTCTTGGGAATTTTTTTTAATTTTTTAAAATTTTTATTTTTTTGCACAAAATTGTCATAATAACAAGTTATTTCTCTCACACAGCACATGCATACTTGCAATGACACCCCAAAATACATTCTGCTACTCCTCCTGAGTATGGCGATACCAAATGTGTGAGACCTTTACACAGCCTGTCCAAATACAGAGGCCCAACATTGAAATAGCACCTTCAGGCATTCTAGGAGCATAAATTGCACATCTCATTTCTCAACCACCTATTACAGTTTTGAAGACCCTGGAGCACCAGGACAATGGAAATGCCCATAAAATGACCCCATTTTGGAAAGCTAACACCCCAACGTATAATCTATGAGGCATAATGAGTCTTTTGAACGGTTCATTTTTTTCCAGAAGTTTTTGGAATATGTGGGAAAAAAATGAAAACGCATTTTTTTTATACAAAGTTGTCCATTTATAAGATATTACCAACACATAGCATGTACATAGCAAAAATTACACCCCAAAATACATTCTGCTACTCCTCCTGAGTATGGCGATACCAAATGTGTGAGACTTTTACACAGCCTGGCCAAATACAGAGGCCCAACATTGAAATAGCCCCTTTAGGCATTCTAGGAGCATAAATTACACATCTCATTTCTCAACCACCTATTACAGTTTTGAAGGCCCTGGAGCACCAGGACAATAGAAACGCCCATAAAATGACCCCATTTTGGAAAGCTAACACCCCAACGTATAATCTATGAGGCATAATGAGTCTTTTGAACGGTTCATTTTTTTCCAGAAGTTTTTGGAATATGTGGGAAAAAAATGAAAACGCATTTTTTTTATACAAAGTTGTCCATTTATAAGATATTACCAACACATAGCATGTACATAGCAAAAATTACACCCCAAAATACATTCTGCTACTCCTCCTGAGTATGGCGATACCAAATGTGTGAGACTTTTACACAGCCTGGCCAAATACAGAGGCCCAACATTGACGTAGCACCTTCAGGCATTCTAGGAGCATAAATTACACATCTCATTTCTCAACCACCTATTACAGTTTTGAAGGCCCTGGAGCACCAGGACAATAGAAACGCCCATAAAATGACCCCATTTTGGAAAGCTAACACCCCAACGTATAATCTATGAGGCATAATGAGTCTTTTGAACGGTTCATTTTTTTCCCAGAAGTTTTTGGAATATGTGGGAAAAAAATGAAACCGCATTTTTTTTATACAAAGTTGTCCATTTATAAGATATTACCAACACATAGCATGTACATAGCAAGAATGACACCCCAAAATACATTCTGCTACTCCTCCTGAGTATGGCGATACCAAATGTGTGAGACTTTTACACAGCCTGGCCAAATACAGAGGCCCAACATTGAAATAGCACCTTCAGGCATTCTAGGAGCATAAATTACACATCTCATTTCTCAACCACCTATTACAGTTTTGAAGACCCTGGAGCACCAGGACAATGGAAACTCCCATAAAATGACCCCATTTTGGAAAGCTAACACCCCAACGTATAATCTATGAGGCATAATGAGTCTTTTGAACGGTTCATTTTTTTCCCAGAAGTTTTTGGAATATGTGGGAAAAAAATGAAAACGCATTTTTTTTATACAAAGTTGTCCATTTATAAGATATTACCAACACATAGCATGTACATAGCAAAAGTGACACCCCAAAATACATTCTGCTACTCCTCCTGAGTATGGCGATACCAAATGTGTGAGACTTTTACACAGCCTGGCCAAATACAGAGGCCTAACATCTAAGTAGCACCGTCATGTGTTCTAGGAGCATAAATTACACACATAAATTCCTGACAACCTATCACATTGTTGAAGGCCCTTCATATTTCTAAAACATAGCATGTACTGTACATACCAATTATAAACCAAAATACATTCTTCTGAGAAAAAGGGTAAAGAAAAGATTACCTGCGGTTTTAGTAGTGCAGTGGTCCAAAGAGGAGAGCATCGGTCCAGGCAGCAGGCAGGAACGTGGACAGCGACAGCAAAACAGGCAGCAGGCAGGAATAGTCAGTACAGGTAGAGATGATGTCAGCACAGCCAAAGCATTGGTCCAGATAGCAGGCAGAGATGTGGTCAGCAGTAGCAAAAGGAACAAAGGATCGTCCATGCAGCAGGCAGGAATACTGTCCATAGTTAGTACATGCAGCAGGCAGAGGTATGGTCAGCACAGCCAGAGTATTTGTCCAGGGAGCAGGCAGGACCATCAAGCTTAGGGCAACGGTCAGGAAAGAATGGGGACAGGGGTAGAGGCTTCTCCCACCCAAATCGCTTTGAAGCCTCCGGACAACCAGACCCTGTTCTGGGAACACAGAAAACCAAAAACTGGTTTTCTGAACTCAGAACACTATTCTGGAGCCCCTCACATATGTGAGACCCCTGTGTAGCAGGGTGAAAGATCAGTCCAAGGGGGCAGGCAAAAACATGGTCAACAGGCCGAGGTCAGTGCAGGTAAAAGGCAGAAATAAACGGTAGGCAGAGGCATAATCCATACAGTCCAGGGTCAGTTCACGTGAAAGGCAGAAACATGGCGGATAAACAATGCAGACAGTAGGCAGAGACATAGTCGAGAAACAGGCCAGGGTCAGTTCACATGGAAGACAATGATATGGTTGGTTGAGGCAGGGAAATATTCAGGACATATTGAAAACGGGGAAATGGCAGTATTAGAAATATGGGCTAATAGTTTTCGAGAGTGTGATATCGCTTGAAGCATTTTCCGATGCAAAGGCCAGGTTGGGAGGGACAGTCGGGACAATGGAAGCTGGTGTCTTTCCTAATTCCTCTTCTGGTGCACACCCGACATTTTTTTTGCCGTCGTCTTCCGGATCGTGATGGTGGAATATGGTCTGAAAAATGGCGCTCATGTAGTCTGCTGACACAATCTGAGTGAATGCTTTCTGGGGGGGATGTTTGTTGGTAGATCAGGGCAGTGACAATGTCTTCAATAAATCTCATGAAGGTGGTGGGTCTATGTGTGGATTTTTGGTAGACTATGAAAGAATTTAACAGGGCCAAATGAAAAAAGTAAATTGCGATTTTTTTATACCAGAAGAGGGATTTTCGGGTTGAAAGATAGGGCTGCAACATTTGATCATTTAAATCCACACCCCCCATGAATTTATTGTACTCATTGATGCAGGAAGGCTTGCGAACGGTACTGCGTCTTCTGTGAAGTTCCACCGAGGTGTCATCGTGGATGGTGGACATGATGTACACATCTTTCCTATCCCTCCACTTCACAGCCAACACTTCCTCGTTCCTCAAGCTTGCCGATTCCCCCTTTTGAATGGTTGTGGTGACAAGACGCTGTGGGAAGCCCTTTCTGTTTATTCTTGTTGTACCACACGCCAGAGTTTTTTTTAGGTAGAGGTGGCGGAGAAGGGGCAGGCTGGTATAATAGTTGTCCATATAAATATGATACCCCTTTTGGAGGAGTGGAAATACCAACTCCCAAACAATTTTTCCACTTATTCCCATGTACGATGGACACTCAGGGGGCTCGAGCTGGGAATCTTTGCCTTCGTACATGCGGAATGAGTGCACATAACCAGTGGCGCTTTCACAGAGCTTGTTGAGCTTCAAGCCGTACCTCGCCCGCTTACTGGGGATATATTGCTCGATTCCCAGCCGGCCTGTGAAATGCACCAGGGATTCGTCCACAGAAATGTTTTGGTCAGGGACATAAAGTTCAGCAAACTTCTTGGAAAAAAAATTAATTAGGGGGCGAATTTTATATAATTTGTCAAAGTTTGGGTGATCTCAGGGGGGGCACTGTGAGTTGTCACTGAAATGCAGGAACCGCATTATAAGTTCGTATCGGGACCTGGACATGGCCGATGTAAAAATTGGCATATGGTGGATGGGTTTCTTCGACCAATACCTATTCATTTCATTTTTTTTTGTAAGCCCCGTGTTAAACGTTAGGCCTAAAAACAATCTAAGCTCCACCACTGTTAGGGGTCTCCATTCAAAAGGGCGGGCATAGCTGGAGCTGGGGTTGTTTTCAATGAATTGTTGAGCAAAAAGATTAGTTTGCTCCACAATGCCTTGAACCAATTCATCAGGGAAAAATAAATTAAAAAAATCAAGTTTGGAAAAACCCTCAGTGTTGACCTGCACACCTGGCTGTGCTGTAAAAGGGGGGATCGTGGCTGACCCTGAGGTAGAAGGCAGCCACAATGGGTTTGCCAAGCCATCTGGAAGCTGGGTTCGGGTCCTACTTCTTTGGCGTGTACTTGCACTGGGCCTTTCCTCCTGGGGTCTAGCAGCGCTTGCACTGGGCCTTTCCTCCTCGGGTCTAGCAGCGCTTGCACTGGACCTCGCCTCCTGGGGTCTACCGCCGTTGGCACTGCTGGTCGCTGCCTGGTGTTCAGACCGTCTTCTTTTTGGACGGACTGTGTCCTCCTCTAATTCGGATCCGGATGTGCTGCCTTCGGGGGGTTCATATTCCGAACCAGAATCGGAATCAGAACTGAGCGGTGAGAGCTCCCCGTTGCTCTCATCGGTCAGACTGAGTATTTGATATGCTTCTTCTGGGGTGTACACCTTTCTGGACATAGTGGGTACGCTGGTGAGGTGGCAGGTACTCTGGTGGCAGGTTCTCTGGTGAGGTGGCGGGTACTCTAATGGACAGGTACTCCTGATGGATTGGTGGTGGGTACTCTGGTGAGGTGGCGGGTACTCTGGTGAGGTGGTGGGTACTCCTGATGGACAGGTACTCCTGATGGACTGGTGGCGGGTACTCCTGGTGAGGTGGCGGGTACTCCTGGTGAGGTGGCGGGTACACCTGATGGACAGGTACTCCTGATGGACAGGTACTTCTGATGGACTGGTGGCGGGTACTCTGAGGTGGCGGGTACTCAGGTGAGGTGGCGGGTACTGCTGATGGACAGGTACTCCTGATGGACTGGTGGCGGGTACTCAGGTGAGGTGGCGGGTACTCCTGATGGACAGGTACTCCTGATGGACTGGTGGCGGGTACTCTGAGGTGGCGGGTACTGCTGATGGACAGGTACTCCTGATGGACAGGTACTCCTGATGGACTGGTGGCGGGTACTCTGAGGTGGCGGGTACTCAGGTGAGGTGGCGGGTACTCCTGATGGACAGGTACTCCTGATGGACTGGTGGCGGGTACTCTGAGGTTGCGGGTACTCAGGTGAGGTGGCGGGTACTGCTGATGGACAGGTACTCCTGATGGACAGGTACTCCTGATGGACTGGTGGCGGGTACTCTGAGGTGGCGGGTACTCAGGTGAGGTGGCGGGTACTCCTGATGGACAGGTACTCCTGATGGACTGGTGGCGGGTACTCTGAGGTGGCGGGTACTCAGGTGAGGTGGCGGGTACTGCTGATGGACAGGTACTCCTGATGGACAGGTACTCCTGATGGACTGGTGGTGGGTACTCTGAGGTGGCGGGTACTCAGGTGAGGTGGCGGGTACTGCTGATAGACAGTTACTCCTGATGGACTGGTGGCGGGTACTCAGGTGAGGTGGCGGGTACTCCTGATGGACAGGTACTCCTGATGGACAGGTACTCCTGATGGACTGGTGGCGGGTACTCTGAGGTGGCGGGTACTCAGGTGAGGTGGCGGGTACTCCTGATGGACAGGTACTCCTGATGGACTGGTGGCGGGTACTCTGAGGTGGCGGGTACTCAGGTGAGGTGGCGGGTACTCCTGATGGACAGTTACTCCTGATGGACTGGTGGCGGGTACTCTGAGGTGGCGGGTACTCAGGTGAGGTGGCGGGTACTCCTGATGGACAGGTACTCCTGATGGACAGGTGGGTGGCTGGTGATCTGGTGGCAGGTACTAGATGACAGGTACTCTTTATTTAGGGGGGGGCAATCTGGGCACAGTAGTACATATGTATATGTGTATAACATATGTGTAACTCACTGTTAGCTGATCTCCTCCTCACAGGTGTGTGAAGAGGAGAACCAGGCAACAGTGAGTTACACACAATTGTGTGTTTTGTTTACATTTAGTGACCTGCTGTGATTGGACACAGCCGGTCACGTGGTAAAGAGCCAATTTCATTGGCTCTTTACCCTGATCGAGGCTGGGCTGTATCCAAGGGAAAAACCTCAGCCCCGATCGCCGCGCTGCGCGCCCCCGGGGGGCGCGCGGGCGCCGTGCACGCCGCTGCGCAGCTCTGCATCATCAATTCCGGTAAGTTTATACCGGAATCTCCGCCGCCCGCCGCCACATTACTTGAATCGGTGTGTCCAGAGGGACACACCGGATCCCAGATCGCCGCGCTGCGCGCCCCCGGGGGCGCGCGCGGGCGCCATGCACGTCGCTGCTGCAGCTCTGCATATGGGAGCCGGTAAGCCGCTCCGCTGCCCGCCGCTGCTGCTCCGCCGCCACTCATTTACCCCCATCAGGGAACTGCTGTGTCCTAAGGAACACAACGGTACCTGGGAGAGCCGGCGAAGCACTGGATGGCGGCGGGAGGGGGGGGTGCCCCCTCCCGCCGCCTATAAGAACGATCAAGCGGCGGAACCGCCGCTATGATCGTTCTTATGGTGCAGAGAATCGCTGGCAGAACAAAAGGATATCTGAATGATGCCTCTAGCTGCAGGCATCATTCAGATATTCCCCTACAAAGCAGAGGACGTCATATGACGTCCACCCAGGATGGGAGATCCCATCTGTGGACGTCATATTACTATGGCTGGGTAGGGAAGTGGTTAAACGCACCGTTAGACAGGTGAATTTGGTTGGTTGCTGATTGGTTGGTAAGTTGAGCTTGGAATTCTGTGTTTTTTGTTTACATGCGTCCGCCCTTCCAGTGCTCCTTGCTGTGAAGACCAGTCATAGGTGGGGGCAGTGACATTTGTTTTTTGTCTTGTCGTCATTGTGGTCAGGCAACGCACTAGCACCTTTGCTTCTATGTGCTGGGTGTTTAGTGTGCTCCTGTCCCTTTAAGGAGGGTGGGCTCCCTCCAGTCACTGCCCTTTATCTATCCATCAGCATACATGTGCTTCCACTGAGGAGACTTTACATTTTAGAGTTAGGACTGCAGCACACAGGGAGCCTTGACGAGGCCTGCAGCTTACACATGTATTTGCAAATGCGTGCAACTAAACCCCTGTTTTTAAACACACCGTTAGACAGGTGAATTTGGTTGGTTGCTGATTGGTTGGTAAGTTGAGCTTGGAATTCTGTGTTTTTTGTTTACATGCGTCCGCCCCTTCCAGTGCTCCTTGTTGTGAAGACCAGTCATAGGTGGGGGCAGTGACATTTGTTTTTTGTCTCGTTTGATCAGATTGCTCCTGTCAGTTTTTCAGGCGGTCCAGATCAGACCCTCCAGTCTCTTTTATGGAGCGGTAGAGGTCTGCTGACACCCGTCACCATCCGATCTGCCAAAAACAGACGGATGGTGGTCCCATTCCCCCATCTGCTCGGCGGATCTGATAGCATCAGATAGAAACGGACAGGCATTTTCATCTCATTGCTCCATAGAAGAGAGTGGGACCTCTATGCAGAGCAGACATGGACCTGTCAGCCGACAGCTTAGCAGGGATCAACAGAGAGATCCCCACTGAGCATGCAAATTCCACTTAGTGGAAGTGCCGTGTGATAGGGGTCTTAGAGAAGCTTCCTTTCTTACCCTTCACCTTTCTCACATTTTATGCTGGTTTATTTGCAATAAACATACTCACATGCCCAGCAAATCTGGAAGTGATCTGCCGCTCTGCTTTTGCACACTAGGTCCCAAGCCATCATCTTCTTCTCTGACATCATAAGTAGCCAGCTGTCTCTTCCTGGTTCATAGTGTGAAAAACTCTTTCACACAATGAAAGCCAGGATTAGTACATGTTCATGGCTACTTGTTAAAAAAAATGCTCATACATATTCCTAAAGATTTGGCCACAAAATGCATAGATGGTGTTTTACATAGTTTTCACAGCCAATAAATGAACAATCTTCAAGTACTCTGTCTTTACAAGAGCCTCTGCTGAGATCACTTACTCTCTAGGTCAGAAAAACCTTCATTACAAATGACAAACGGAACCCACAAATCTTTGTACAGGATTATCCAGAACCCTCTGAAAAGCATAGTATGCGACCTCCTCTGCTCAAAGACATCCATACATCCAGTTCTCCCATCAGGTATACAGGCCTTTTTTTTATGTTCTCCTCTTTTTGGAGATATTGAAATATTCCTGCAGACAGCTGCACTGCCAGGTCCACCCTCAAGGGGCGCCAGGTCCGCCCTCCTCCAGTGCTGAGTTTGCTTCAGCTGAAGCCTCACTGGATCTGTGCTGTGGATATCCCAGGAGGCTGCAGGAGCGGGGTACGTCATTCTCGTTTAGGCGAGAATGGAGAACTGAGGTGAAGTGGATGAGGAATTTACAAAAAATTTAATTAAAACACAAATAAAATTAAAAGCATTGCAGAGGTTTGCAACGGTGCAAAGTTGTTTTTGCAGTGTGAAGGCCCACTTCTAGAAACTAACCATTTAGCTCACCATCACCGGCTGATCAAAAAAAAAACAAAAGAAACAATGGATTTCTCCACCCACACAATTGAGGTGGATGGAGGAATCCTCACCACTGTACTATTGCATTCTGACAGCTGGGACTCCTCCTCTGTTGTTGTCCTGCTGCACCTCTGCTGCATGATTGGCTTGCCTACATATTGTCTGTTTATCACATGCCTACAGTCTCCTATTGGTCATCCCATGCGCACATCAAGATTTTAATTTGCAAGTATGCGTAAATCAATAAAATGGTGTTTGTTTGATTCTATTTACTCCAGCACCCTGTCTGTGCATTTTTATTTTGCTTCCTGCTGTATTATAAGAACAGGAAGTGAAGGGAAATTTCCCTAACAGGACACATACAAAACCATAAACAGACACCCTTCCCTTTTCTATCTAAAAAAAAAAAAGAAAAAAAGAAGAAGGTTTTCCTATATCCTTTAGGCCCTTTTCACAAGGGCAGACTCTGCCAGCGGTCAAAATGTTGATCCTCTGATCTCCACATTACTAAAAGAAAACAGTAACCCTTCTATTTACCTCACTGCATCTTTTTCCGTTCTCTTTTTCAGTGCCTAAACTAGACAGAAATGAAAGAACAAGAAAATATAATACACCTTCCTATCCATTTACTAATGCTAGCATCATAAGGATTAAAAATAGTTCATGTTGATTGAGAGGAGTTGAGTTCCACTTCAAACATACCTATGATAAGGAAAATCACTAGATGCTAGCAATAGTTAACCAATAAATACATTTAGCTATACTAACCCTAGCAATTGGTCAATGACCATTAAAACAGTAAGGCTGCATTCACACCTGAGTGTAGTATCTTTGAGCGTTATTCTGGCGTTTTTTCCGCAATTTTTTTTATTTTTTATTAGCCAATAGAGAACACCATCTGTTGCTAGGTATTTCAGTTTTTCCCTTAGCTTTTATTTATTTATGATTATTATTCATTATTATTTTATTGTTAGGGTAAGGGGTTGTGATTAGGAGTTGGGGTTAGGATAGGGTGTCACGTATCTTGGTTGGAGGCCAAGTCAACGAGAGGGCTTCCCTTGCAGCTCTGGTCCGAGTAGTCCTGAATGTAGTGATAATCACAGTGCCAGCAGCTTGATAGCAGGTGACTGCCAATCAGAGACGTAGTCAAGGTGAGCCAAGGTCATACACGGTAGGACAACCGATCATAGCCTGAGCTCTTCTGTGTGCTGGTACACGCGCACAAGCATTAGCTGTATTGGAACGAGCAGTAGCCACAGAAGAATTAGCTTTAGCTGTATGAGAATTTGTATTAGCTAAACTAGCTTCCAGGCATAAGGTTATTTATTTATTTTTTATTTATTTATGTATTTATTTAGGTTGTTAATACTAATAATCATAATAATAAAATGTAAAATAAAATAAATAATCATCAAATTCAATAAATGAATACCAAGTAATAGTAAATAAATAAACCCCTTACCTTAACCCCTAACCCCTAAAAAAAATAAAAAAAATAACACCCCAACACAAAATAAATAATAATTATTATTATCAATCTATTTTTTTTGTTTGGGTTTTGGTGTTTATTATTTTTTTTTATAATAAATTTATTTCATATATAGTGCCCTCCTCACTCCTCTCTTTGCATCAGCTCGTTTCTCGTCTTGTCTAGGGGTACCTCAGAGGGGAGAGAGCGGGGACACCACGCCTGACCTTCACCACAGGTGTCAGTGCGGTGTAAGCAAAGTTCTTTCTATACCTTCGGGTCAGTGTTGTGCACCTAAGACCTCCACGTGAGGTTAACTTGAACAATGTCCACCAGAAAAGAGCCCCACACCATTAAAGTCCAACACTCCTTTATTCTTCTCGAGTGAACAGCATAATCAGTTAGACTACCTTATAAAACAGAACAGAAAAGGAGGTGTGGATGCGAGTAGGCCCAGACACAATGAACTCTCCACTTTCCTTCCTGAAAGTGGGTTGCGGTCTCCGAGCGAGGGGGGATTTCCTTCCAGGCGGTCTCCGGTGGGAGGCTCACCTGTCACTGGCAATCTGCTGCACCCGGTCTTCAAGGGAGGAGCTCCCCCCGGTCCATTACGCCTTCCGGATTCGGGTACCCAATCCCTGGGTTCCCTAGGACCTCCTTCCCTCATGGAACTCAGTGTTGGGCACTGAGCTCCAGACCATCCTCTCGAGTACCTCACCCCAGGCTAAAAAGGTGCCTGAGATGGAACACGACTTCCGGCTGTCCTCTAGGCCTAGGCCGCCTAGAGGACAGACACGAACCACCGCCCACAGGCTGAAGGTGCCTGGGACTCAACCCCGTGACAAAGATGGCCGGCCCCTTTATACCCTCTCCCAGCAAGCACGGTGGGTTCCCTGAGAATGGGGTGGATCTTAGTCAGGATGGGTGGGAAAAGAATAATGTGAATGTGATTCAAAGTTATGGTTAACTGTTGTTCCCTTTCCCTTTTATATAGGGCTCAGACACAATTGCTTTAGTAGATCAGGTTTTTCAAAAGTTTTATATTTTTGTACAATTGTTAGTTGGTCTCTGGATTGGATTATGCCAGCCCTTGAGGGTATGATTTGTTCCAGACACTGGAGACCAGTGTCAAATCACCAGGGGGAGAGTGTAGCGGGTATGTACTTTACCGGGTGTAAATTTAACTGGCAGAGACACCAGTGATGTGTAATTCCCTGCAGCCCAGCAGGTGGCGCTGTCGCCATGGGCTGGGGGTTGAGCCATTGCTGTGTGCCGGGCCTCCTTTTTGTCCTCCCTCGGCAGCGGTATGGTGGGGCGGGGAACCCGCCGTGCTTGCTGGGAGAGGGTAGAAAGGGGCCGGCCATCTTTGTCACGGGGTCGAGTCCCAGGCAACTTCAGCCTGTGGGCGGTGGTTCGTGTTGGTCCTCTAGGTGGCCTAGGCCTAGAGGACAGCCGGAGGTCGTGTTCCATCTCAGGCACCTTTAGCCTGGGGTGAGGTACTCGAGAGGATGGTCTGAAGCTCAGTGCCCAACACTGAGTTCCGCGTTGGAAGGAGGTCCTAGGGAACCCAGGGATTGGGTACCCGAATCCGGAAGGCGTAATAGACCGGGGGGAGCTCCTCACTTGAAGACCGGGTGCAGCAGATTGCCAGTGACAGGTGAGCCTCCCACCGGAGACCGCCTGGAAGGAAATCCCCACTCGCTCGGAGACCGCAACCCACTTTCAGGAAGGAAAGTGGAGAGTTCATTGTGTCTGGGCCTACTCGCATCCACACCTCCTTTTCTGTTCTGTTTTCTAAGGTAGTCTAACTGATTATGCTGTTCACTCGAGAAGAATAAAGGAGTGTTGGACTTTAATGGTGTGGGGCTCTTTTCTGGTGGACATTGTTCAAGGTAACCTCACGTGGAGGTCGTAGGTGCACAACACTGACCCGAAGGTATAGAAAGAACTTTGCTTACACCGCACTGACACCTGTGGTGAAGGTCAGGCGTGGGGTCCCCGCTCTCTCCCCTCTGAGGTACCCCTAGACAAGAAGAGAAACGAGCTGATGCAAAGAGGGGAGTGAGGAGGGCGCTACACGTGGGGGCTCGGGTCCGGTATAGTGTTTGTGCACCACGGAATTGAACGTGTCTGCTGGAGGAGTTACGCGAGTAGGCAGGCCTTCAGTGGCCGAAGTGCATCCCTGTGCTCGAAGTCGTGGACATGACCCATTGAAGGGAAAGGCCCACGCAGAAGAGCGAGGAGAGGGGTAAGCTCAGCCGTGTGAGGGACTACACGTGGGGGCTTCTATTTGCACTGCGCCACCAAGCACACCCCCATCGCTTAGTTCATGGGCGTGACTCAGAAACAGAAAAGAAGAAAAGCCTGCGAACTGGAGCAAAAGGGGAGGCGTCCAATACGTGTAAAAGGACTACACGTGAGACGTTGGCGCAAAAACTTGGCAGTGTGCGATGGATCAGCAACAGGTCGCCATGTTCGGACATACATCGTGGATTCCAGTTCACCCTTCCACCACGACATTGACTGCTGCTGCTCCGGTAACAGATCCGGCTAAAGCCAAGGGGTCGATTCGCCCTGTATTCGTGCATGGACGTTGAGGCCCTGGATGTGATTTGTCCCGGCTGTTCGGGACTGGTGTGCCAACTGAAGCCATTCAGGCGATGCGAGGCTTGTGGGGAATTCCGGTTTGAAGTGGATCCAGCGGTGGAGAAACCGAGAACCATTTACCCTGGCCGTGCTGCAGGCAACACCACTCAGAGGAGGAATCACTGCTTTGACAGCCATCCCTGCGCACACTGCAGCAACCACGGAGGAGGCCATGAAAACTCAACGGGAGAAATCCGAGGATGCTGACTCGGTCACCACTGTCTAGCAGCGTCCACCACTGAAGAGAAAGACCGGTATGGTAGCCCGTCTCGCCCGCTTACGCCCGGCCAGGATGGATCCGTCGACAAGAGTTCCGAACGTCCCGATTCAAGCAAAGGCTGAGGTAAGCCTGGCGGAGAGATTTGGTGTGTGGGAAGAGGTGAAAGCTCAGTCTCCACTACAGGGTACCTACCCGCGGAGGAGTGTGACACCTCTGACCTGGAGTCGCTCTCGGACATGGGAGTCGACGTTGCTATAGATGAACTGTTTGCAGAAAAAGGCTGGGACAAAGTACCTCTCGCTTCATCCTGGAGAACCAGGGATCCACCCATGTCTACATGGGAAATTACACCCCAGGTGGAGGCACCAGCGCCTGAAGAGGGGTCCTGTCCCCGGCCTGCCTCTACATCCCCGGTACCATCTGTACCGAAGACCAGGGAAAAGAGACTGTTACTGCGGGCACCAATGCCCCGACCAGATGTGGTCAAGGTCCCTCGCCACCCGGACTCAATAGTTTTGTCTGGCGAAGGGGACAGAGCTACTATGCCTTCTTTGGTCAGACTACAACGCCTATTTGGTCAGAAGGTTGCTGCAGAGTACAAATGGGAGTATCCATACTTGTCCAAGGAGCTGCTCTATGAGGTGGAAGTGTGCCGGGAGCGCTGGTACAATGACTTTGTGTGGACTCACCTTCAGATTCCACATGCACGCAGGTACCTGGCATGCTCTCCCAAGGCCTCTCAGCGTTTTAAGGACTGCAAGGCAGAATGGATGTTGGGACGGCACATCCATGCACACAAGGTGCTGATCCGGCGCAAGGAAGGAGAAGATGTAGAGTATCATCTGGAGACCATGGACCAGCACTTGAAGCCGCTTGTTCTGCCGCATCCTCGTTTCTACCTGTAGGAGAGAAAAGACTCCGTTCTTGTTATGCTGCTGAACTTTCTGGGGCCTGTTGCTTTCGTTGCCCAGAGGAATGAAGAACGGTTCCTGGTTTGTTCTTCACTTTTCCAGCAAGAGATCATGGACTCTGAGGTAGATAGGGCCAAAGAGAAGAGGAAAAGTTCCACGAGTGCAGTTACCGCGATGCTGTCCCCAGGTGGCAGTGTTGCGCAACGTTAAACACTTTACACACACTCACTTCTTGGGGGAAAGGGATTTCTTCACGGAGAAGTTTCTTTTCTCTCGCACGAATACATGTGTCAGGGTTTATGTGTGGTGATTTTGTTTTTTTTTTCCTCTGCAGGAGAGCATCCCCACACATAAACCCTGACACATGTATTCGTGTGAGAGAAAAGAAACTTCTCCGTAAAGAAATCCCTTTCCTCCAAGAGTGAGTGTGTGTAAAGTGTTTAACGTTGCGCAACACTGCCACCTGGTGACAGCATCGCGGTAACTGCACTCGTGGAACTTTTCCTCTTCTCTTTGGCCCTATCTACCTCAGAGTCCATGATCTCTTGCTGGAAAAGTGAACAACAAACCAGGAACCGTTCTTCATTCCTCTGGGCAACGAAAGCAACAGGCCCCAGAAAGTTCAGCAGCATAACAAGAACGGAGTCTTTTCTCTCCTACAGGTAGAAACGAGGATGTGGCAGAACAAGCGGCTTCAAGTGCTGGTCCATGGTCTACAGATGATACTCTGCATCTTCTCCTTCCTTGCGCCGGATCAGCACCTTGTCTGCATGGATGTGCCGTCCCAACATCCATTCTGCCTTGCAGTCCTTAAAACGCTGAGAGGCCTTGGGAGAGCATGCCAGGTACCTGCGTGCGTGTGGAATCTGAAGGTGAGTCCACACAAAGTCATTGTACCAGCGCTCCCGGCACACTTCCACCTCATAGAGCAGTTCCTTGGACAAGTATGGATACTCCCATTCGTACTCTGCAGCAACCTTCTGACCAAATAGGCGTTGTAGTCTGGCCAAAGGAGGCATAGTAGCTCTGTCCCCTTCGCCAGGCAAAACTATTGGGTCCGGGTGGCGAGGGACCTTGACCACATCTGGTCGGGGCATTGGTGCCCGCAGTAACAGTCTCTTTTCCCCGGTCTTCGGTACAGATGGTACCGGGGATGTAGAGGCCGGCCGGGGACGGGACCCCTCTTCAGGCGCTGGTGCCTCCACCCGGGGTGTACTTTCCCCTGTAGACATGGGTGGATCCCTGGTTCTCCGGGATGAAGCGAGAGGTACTTTATCCCAGCCCTTTTCTGCAAACAGTTCATCTATAGCAACGTCGTCTCCCATGTCCGAGAGCGACTCCAGGTCAGAGGTGTCACACTCCTCCGCGGGTAGGTACCCTGTAGTGGAGACTGAGCTTTCACCTCTTCCCACACACCAAATCTCTCCGCCAGGCTTACCTCGGCCTTTGCTTGAATCAGGACGTCCAGAACTCTTGTCAACGGATCCATCCTGGCCGGGCGTAAGCGGGCGAGACGGTCCACCACAACCGCTGGTCGGGGCTACCATACCGGTCTTTCTCTTCGGTGGTGGACGGTGCGAGACAGTGGTGACCGAGTCAGCATCCTCGGATTTCTCCCGTTGAGTTTTCACGACCTCCTCCGCAGTCGCTGCAGTGTGGGCTGTCAAAGCAGTGATTCCTCCTCTGAGTGGTGTTGCCTGCAGCACAGCCGGGGTAAATGGTTCTCGGTTTCTCCACCGCTGGATCCACTTCAAACAGGAACTCCCCATAAGCCTTGCATCGCCCGAATGGCTTCAGTTGGCACCCCAGTCCCAAACAGCCGAGACAAATCACACCCAGGGCCTCAACGTCCATGCACAAATACAGGGCGAATCGACCCCTTGGCTTTAGCCGGATCCCCGTATCTGTTACCGGAGCAGCAGCAGTCAATGTCGTGGTGGAAGGGTGAACTGGAATCCACGATGTATGTCCGAACATGGCGACCTGTTGCTGATCCATCGCACACTGCCAAGTTTTTGCGCCAACGTCCCACGTGTAGTCCTTCACACATATTGGACTCCTCCCCTTTTGCTCCAGTTCGCGTGCTTTGCTTCTTTTCTGTTTCTGCGTCACGCCCACTAACTAAGCGATGGGGGTGTGCCTGGTGGCGCAGTGCAAATAGAAGCCCCCACGTGTAGTCCCTCACACGGCTGAGCTTCCCCCTCTCCTCGCTCTTCTGCGCAGGCCTTTCCCTTCAATGGGTCATGTCCACGACTTCGAGCACAGGGATGCACTTCGGCCAATGAAGGCCTGCCTACTCGCGTAACTCCTCCAGCAGACACGTTTAATTCCGTGGTGCACAAACACTATACCAGACCCGAGCCCCCACGTGTAGCGCCCTCCTCACTCCCCTCTTTGCATCAGCTCGTTTCTCTTCTTGTCTAGGGGTACCTCAGAGGGGAGAGAGCGGGGACACCACGCCTGACCTTCACCACAGGTGTCAGTGCAGTGTAAGCAAAGTTCTTTCTATACCTTCGGGTTAGTGTTGTGCACCTAAGACCTCCACGTGAGGTTACCTTGAACAATGTCCACCAGAAAAGAGCCCCACACCATTAAAGTCCAACACTCCTTTATTCTTCTCGAGTGAACAGCATAATCAGTTAGACTCCCTTAGAAAACAGAACAGAAAAGGAGGTGTGGATGCAAGTAGGCCCAGACACAATGAACTCTCCACTTTCCTTCCTAAAAGTGGGTTGCGGTCTCCGAGCGAGGGGGGGATTTCCCTCTAGGCGGTGTGAGGGGGTTAGCTCGGCAGCGGGTGTGTGTGACCCCCGGGATGGGCTCCCCACACAAAAACAGGCCCAGCAAACGGAGGTTGTGGTTTTCAAAATCAAAAAAAAGGTGCGGTTTATTTTCTATTTACAGTGACAAAACACAGCAAAGCCAAAAGAAACATAAACAAAATAAATCCTGGTCAATTTGACCTCTGACTAAACATACAGGTTTGCTAACTAACAACTGGGATCAGCCTAGTGCTGTCCTAGTCCCTAAGTCCCTGGTTTTAAATGTCCAAGCAAATAGCCACACAGGCTTTGTCTCACCGCACAGGGGTTCACTCTCCCTAGACAGTCCACACAGGTCTGGGTCCAGGCATGAGCATACACCTAATGAATCTGGGAGTTTTTATAGAGGCCTTTAAATGAGCTGACAAGCTTCAGCTGGTCTCATCAACTCCCTGCCTGCACGACGCCCAGCCCTCTCCCTAGAGGTATGAGTCATCCATGAGCCCACTAGCCTCAGCTGGGCTTCATCAACTCCCTAGTTGTATAAGTCGGCGTAAAGCCTGAATCTGGGCGAAATATATCTACCCCCCTGGATGCAACCAGGTGACTTTACCTTCCTGCTGTCACAGCGGTCTCCGGTGGGAGGCTCACCTGTCACTGGCAATCTGCTGCACCCGGTCTTCAAGTGAGGAGCTCCCCCCGGTCCATTACGCCTTCCGGATTCGGGTACCCAATCCCTGGGTTCCCTAGGACCTCCTTCCCTCACGGAACTAAGTGTTGGGCACTGAGCTCCAGACCATCCTCTCGAGTACCTCACCCCAGGCTAAAAGGTGCCTGAGATGGAACACGACCTCCGGCTGTCCTCTAGGCCTAGGCCGCCTAGAGGACCGACACGAACCACTGCCCACAGGTTGAAGGTGCCTGGGACTCGACCCCGTGACAAAGATGGCCGGCCCCTTTATACCCTCTCCCAGCAAGCACGGCGGGTTCCCCGCCCCACCATACCGCTGCCGAGGGAGGACAAAAAGGAGGCCCGGCACACAGCAATGGCTCAACCCCCAGCCCATGGCGACAGCGCCACTTGCTGGGCTGCAGGGAATTACACATCACTGGTGTCTCTGCCAGTTAAATTTACACCCGGGAAAGTACATACCCGCTACACATATTTTTAAGGTTAGGGGTTAATTATCATTTATTTATGTATTACTACATATTAATTCATTATATTTATGATGATTTTTAGTTATGTGTGTATTTAGTTTACATTTATTTATTCATATACTATTTAATTTTTTTTATTTTTTCACTTGAGCACGAATTTGTGTGCCAAAATGTGTGAATGCACATAAAAACGCAAGAATGGCGCATTTCCATTAATTTCTATGGGAATAAATAGGCACCAAAAACCCACAAATCTGCCCATTTTGAGCGTCAAAAAAAGCTCCAGAACTTGTTTGAGCTTCAGGCAATTTGGAGTGGAAACGTGAACCATCTCCATAGAGAATAATTGATTTGTTTTCTCCTCCAGCATTTTTGAGGTTCAAGCTGATAATCACTCAGGAGTGAATGGGGCCTAAGATAGTAAGTAACATCCACCCCAATAATCCTTCCAAGTGATGCCCAGAGTAAATGCAGGGTTAGATGAACCTGAAAATTCTAAAATAAGAACGAATAATCAAAAATTAGAAGGCCCGAAAATTTGAAATAACTAATAACTATTAAATAATAGGTATTGGAATTTCCCTTCAAATTTGGCTGTTAGTGAACATAATAAATAAGAATTTATCCGAAGTTACAAATTATCTGAAAAAACGAATGCCGCATCTAAACGAATGGAACGCAACAAAAATATTAATAATAATAACTTTTTATAATTATTAATTCATTACGTTCTATTCGTTTAGATGCGGCATTCGTTATTTCAGATAATTCAGAATTTCGGATAAATTTGTATTCATTACGTTCACTAACAGCCAAATTTGAAAGGAAATTTAAATACCTATAATTTAATAGTTAGTTATTTCAGATTTCCGAATTTATTTGAAATAACGAATTTCAATCATAATGAATGACCCAAAAAATGTAAAAACAAAAACAAACAAAAAAACAAATGAAACGAAATAGAAACAAATTGTTTGGCAGTGCACATGTCTACAAAAGTCTGACTGCTGGGGACCCAGGGTCACACAATTACCAAAAGTCCACAAGTGGCTCTTGGCCTCTTTTGGCACCACGCACTACAGGATACAGACCTGTTCCTCAACTACCCTAAAGTAGTCTTTGGACAACGCAGGTAAAACCCGGCATGCTGCTTGTACCAAAGTTGATCAATCAACTTGATATATTCAACCTACCCATACAAGGTGCTCGGCCCATCTCTGCCGGGAGAAGACAATGACCTGGCAGGAGGTATTCCCCCATCAGCACTGTCTATGTTGATGGAGGGATCGAACAAATTTCTTTCCTGCAACCCGTGGTTGCAGGAAAGAAATTTGCTCTGTGCATAGCAGGCCTTAATGTGGAGGGATTTCCCCTCACTTCCTGTTTGTCTAGGGGACAGGAAGTGAAGGAAAATCTACGCAATTGGACACAGATGGCGAAAACAAATCTGACAGGGGTTATAGCCCTTAAAGTGGTGTTCCAGGCAACCCCGGGCAAAAATAATAATAATTAAAAGCCAGCAGCTACACATACTGCAGCTGCTGGCTTTTAATAAATGGAGACTTACCTGTCCTGGTGTCCCTCGATGTCGGCACCGCAGCTGATGTTTCACATCAGCTGTCGGTGCTTCCGTCGCCATTGCGGGTAAGGGAACCCGGCAGTGAAGACTTTCGGCTTCACGCCGGGAACCCTACTGTGCATGCGCGAGGCCCCGCTCCTCTCTCCTATTAGCCCAGCGGCCAGGGGAGGAGGGAGTCTCGCGCGACTTCACCGCCGCGGCCGGACTCCAGTAAGTGGGTAAGGGTACCTGTCTTTGACAGGTATCCTGTCCCCCCCTCCCCCTGAAAGGTGTCAATTGTGGCACCGGAGGGGGGGAGGAACCCGATGAGCGGAAGTTCCACTTTAGGGTGGAGCTCCGCTTTAATCTATCCAAAAATAAAATTGCCTATAGTTTTACTTTAATTATCTTGAACCTGCAATCCCAGCCACTTTTCTTTTGATACTGTTACACTTTGCAAACTTGTTACCTTGCATCCTGTGTCTCATTATGTTGTTACATTGTGCCCAGTGTCTCATTACCAGAGCAGGGACAAGGTATTTTTGGCAACCAAAGCAAGGCTGCCATTATGCTAGCTCCATTCCCCATACACCTCCCCCAAGCCTTTTAGCTTGTACTTGAAAAAACTAACACAAATGTAAAATATTTTTATACAAACTGCCAACAATAAAAGATAAAAAAAAAAAAATCTAAGGGGGTGTGGGTGACTGTTATTGAAATAGTTTTTAGGGTTAAAAAAACAAATTTGGGTTAACATCAAATTTAATTCTGCAATTTGGCACCATTATAACGTTTGTGTTTCTGGCTGTTTTTTTCCTCTCTCTTTTGGTGCTACAAACACCAATGTAAAAGATTTACATGCAAACAATGAAGAAAAGACCCCACATAAAACTGATAGCTCAGATGACAAAGGGTAATTATTAGTGTCATCCGTAATAGCAGGGCGCTGTGCTCTATTTTCATAAAGTATTTGTCTTGTATTCTTGCATTTATGTTTTTTGTCTGTCATGGCTGTAGCTGAGTGTTTTGATACTGCCACCTAGTGCTTTATGTCTCTAGCCAATTAATTGTTGTGGCCCATCACTATACAACTTGCAGTCACAGTTGTCATTCAGACCTCAAAGCAAATGGTGCTCAGTCTCAGCAGCTTTGGTGGATTCCAACAGGCTTTAGAGCTGTAGCTGTCAGAGCCTAGAATGAAACAAACTAGTGTGGGTTCCATGCCTATGCAGAAAACTGCTGCAAATCCCTGTAAGACTGCACCTGACATACTGTTAACCTGACAGACAGCTCACATGCTTCTCTCTGGCCCATGTGGTGAACACATGTTCCTGGTGCCTTCATGTCAGCATACACATTTGCACACAGGAAATTTTGACCCACTAAGACCGGAAGTTTGGAATATTCTACAATTTCTCCAAACAGGTCTAGACTTGGGGCTGGGCCTTAACACTTTGAAGGTCCACATCTCAACCCTTTCGACCCTACGGACACCAGGTGGGCCTTGCATCCTTTGGTGGAACATTTTCTGAGAGCAGTACTAAGATTAAAGGAGTTGAAAACCCTCAGGTTTTTTCACCTTAATGCATTAAAGGTGAAAAACCTTCTGAGGTGCAGCTGCCCCCCGGAGCCCCCCCTTTTTTCTTACCTGAGCCCATGCGTTTCAGCTTCAAGGACGAGCAGAGCAGCTCCAGCCACTGTCTTGGGTCTTCATTGGATAGATTAATAGCAGCAGGAGGCATTAGCTCCTGCTGCTGTCAATCAAATCCAGTGACACCGAAGCTGGAGGGCGGGGCAGAGTCCTGCGGTCTGTGTCAATGCCTGCACAAGTTCCCCAATGGAATGTGACTCTCCGTAGGGGCACTCGATGAGGAGGAGCCAGGAGCGCTGCCGGGGGACCCCAGAAAAGGAGGATCGGGGCCGCTCTGTGCAAAACCCTTGCACAGAGAATGAAAGTATAAAATGTTTGTTATTTAAAAATAAAAAACCCTTTACAATCACTTGAAGATCACCAAGGAAGAATCTCTACCCCAAATTAAGTTTGCCATTAGTGTCAAGTTTTCTTGGTGCACAGCCCTTCACAAAGTTGCTTTTTGGAGAACATCACACTAACAGCGACCCTTTCTGGCTGTTATATCAGGTCGCAAGGTCTCAGAAATACAAGCCTTATGCCTCGTACACACGACCGGTTTTCTCGACGAGAAAACTGCCATTTTTTAGATTGGTCAGGAAAATCGTGTATGCTCCATAGCAGTTTTCCCGACGAGAAAACCGCTTGCAAAAAAATTAGAACCTGCTCTATTTTTTCCCGTCGTGTTTCCCGTCAGTCTTTATTCTCTTCACGAAAACCGCTCGTGTGTATGGTTTTCCGAGGGGGGAAAAAAACGCGCATGCTCAGAATCAAGTATGAGATGGGAGCGTTCGGTCTGGTAAAACTAGCATTCGTAATGGAGATAGCACATTCGTCATGCTGTACATTATTGCCTCGTTTAATGCAGCGCATTCTTTTCTTCTTTATAATGCTACAATAATGAACTTCTTTTGCTGCTGATATTCACACACAGTTATGACAAACTTGTTTCTTTATTATTTCTCGGGATCTCATGAATAATCTTTTGTTTTTGAAAGCCAGATCTCCATAATAAATAAAAAAAAATTTTGGTAAAAAATGTTAATGAAGTTCTTAATTTTTGGTTATTATTTTTAAAATATTTTAGACTGATCTCCATATTTTTTTTTTAGTGTGTCAAGTTACCACAACAACATTATTATTATTTACACTCAAGGAGGTTGGTTGGTGTCCCTTGTTAATTTGACATTGTATTTTTGAAATGTCCCTGCCAACTCACTAGCAAACTCTCCTTTTTGAATAAAAACACATGGTCAAGTATTTACTGTAAACAAAAATTCCATTTATTCTGGCTCATATTAACAAATTAAAGGTGAAGGCAATGCTGGAGAACCTGCTGCAATTTGTGCATCCTTTGGACCCCTGGCCACACATCAAATAATATGAATCCAAAATTGGGATTTGGAGAAGCACATATAGTTGGGAGCACAATCTGATCCTGGACTCCCAGAGGTCAGAAACAGCAGCAGGTGAGATATATGTCCCCAGTCTGTGATACTACAACAGCCTGTGCCTTCTGTCAGACCATCCAGAAGCAAGGCCATCACTTCCATGTAACTTTCTCTCCAGTCTTCTCTGCAGCCTTCCTTACACGCTTCTTCGGAGGCTGTGTCTCTGGAGGTGAGCTTGTGGGAGGAGAAGGAGGATGGCCGACCTCCGCAAGGTCCATGGATTGTGTAAGCTGGCCCATCAACCCCCTATTTATTACCTTACAAATTAGGGTTTCACTCAGGAGACGTTGGCCCATCTCCATTTTAGACAATTTGCCTGCCATTAGGGCACCATAGCCCTCTTCAGTAGTGGGGGGTTCTCTGAGGGCTGCAGTAGCCTCCCTAATGAGGGCAAGTGTTTCCTCCTCCATGTGCCTACCCCTCTTGGCCCTTCTGGTTTGAATGCGGAGGGGAGGCATCTGGGATCTTGTGCTGGGCCTGGCCACCTCATGGCTGCCACTGGGCCCTGCCTCATCATGGCTGCCACTGGGCCCTGCCTCCTCATGGCTGACAATTTCTCCACCCTCATCCTGGCTGAGCTCTGCCTGTGTATAAAAAAAAAGGGACATAGTTATAGTTTTTGCTTCATCAATCACACACATTTTTCAGCTCATGACTGTTGCAAATTGAATGCTAATAAATAGAAAAGACAATCATTCTGACCCCAGCATTTTTCATTCTTGTCCCAATCATTTTTGGCCACTACTGTCTATTGATATGTAAACACTTTTTGTTCAAACATTAATTTGTTAGCAATAGTAACATCTATTTTACATCATTACTTTTAGTGCAAGAAATCTTTAGCAAAATACTATACCAGTCTCCATATGTCCAAATCCAGTTCATCCAGGAACTCAGGTTGTTCCTCTGAAGAAGGCTCAGCTGGTGTGGAGGGAAGGGTGGAGGGTTGGCTGGAGGGAAAGCTGGAGTGAAAGCTGGAGCGACCTCTGGAGGGAAGGGTAGAAAGTGATTCCCTGACTTCCAGATGGTCGTCAAGAAAGCTCAATTTGGTGTAGTACCACAGACTGGGGACATACACTTTGTCTGCTGCTGCTCCTGACCTCTGATTGCAGGACCGTACCGCGCTCCTTCCTATATGTGCCCCTAATGGTCCCAATTTTGGTGTTCACATCACGGATGGTTGCTCTGGGGATCCGTGTCTGCACAAATGCAAGCAGGGTCTCCAGTGCTGCACTCCTGGCTCCTCTTTTTTTATTTAGTGGATTTTTTGTTTCCCACAGAGCAGGCAGCTCCCTCCACCTGTCCAGGAACTCCCCCATGAAATCTGTCTCTTTGAAAATTTTCATTTATGCCAGTCAAAACACAAGACAAAAATACTAATGTCAGTCAAGACTCTACTAATCTTTATCAACATATATAAGGCCACAATCTCATCCACTGAGGAGTCAAGTAAAAAATGTTACCTTCGATCTCACGTTCGTTGCTTACTCCTTCTTCCACACACTGAACGTAGTTACGACACATGCGTCTTTGCTTTATATAAACTGCGAATGCGTGAAATTCCGCACGCTTTGCCCGCTCCTGACGTTCGTTCTAGTACTTTCCCCGCCCCTTTTCGCTCGTCGCAGTGGTAGACGACATGGCAGAGAGACAGCAGGTGGCTGATATTACCTCAAACGAGGAGGAAAGTCCAGAGGAACCAACGCCCCGATCCAGGAGATATAAGGCCTCCAACATGGCTTTTGATGAGATGGTGGGGATGGTGTCCATTTTGAGGAGGGAGGATTATGATGCAAAGCATGGGCTGTACAAAACACCAAATCTTCGCAAGGCCAAAATTATGGGAAAAGTGGTGAAAACGCTTTACCATAAATTCGGGGTGCGCAGATCAAAAGAGCAGCTCAGGAAACGGTGGTCTGACCTCAAGCTGAGGGAGCCGGAGCAGTACAGGAGGATAAAGAAAAAAAGTAAGTAATTTTCCTGTGTTACCATGATTATTATTACTTGCATGTTGCTACATGTGCTTTTCTTTAATGTTGTACAGTTAAAGATGGCAACTTTCATGTTTGTGGACACAGTAATCGGTTCATTCGCTCACTAATAATACAATGTTTTTGGCAGATACAGGGTTAACTAAATGTGCACATGCCTATTTTTGGAGAAGATTTTTTGAACATTGTTATCTAGATGTGTTGGTAACTACATTTAAATAATATAACTGGATTCAGTGTAATGTAAGGAGAGGATGCTCAGCAGCTGGTTACACATCTGGACTCAGGATCACTAGTGTGGGCCACCAGAACAACTTTTAGGGTGTCCCACACAGGTGATCCAGTGGATACTTGGGGTGTTTCCATGTGTGAAACTTGACCAAAATAGATAAATGTTCCAGCTTTGGTAAGGGATACAATCATGTGTTCAGCTTGGAACTCTGCCAAAACAGACAATTGTACCACACTTCCAAAGAATGTTTCATATTCCTCTTTCTGGCCTCAAATATCATTTTGATAATGTATACCTTGTGTTTCATTCTCATAGGGCTTCAAAGAGCTTCTAGACTGGAGCCGCCATTACTAGTAAAAAAAAAAAAAAAAAAAAAAAAATTATATATATATATATATATATATATAATAAAAAAGTCATAATTCTATCCCCTATTTTGTAGGCGCTATAACTTTTTCGCAAACCAATCACTATACGCTTATTGCAATTTTTTTTACCAAAAAAATATAGAAGAATACGTATCGGCCTAAACTGGGAAAAAATACAAGTTAGACTTACCGGTAACTTGTTTTCCAATAGGCTTTCAGGACAGCACCCGAGAGATCATGGCTCCTCCTCCTACAGGAAACACCTCATCAATTAATTATTTAATTGGAGGCCTCCACGTTGCTTCCCTCAGTTGTTTGTAGAGAACCTCCAGCCCCAGCTGCAACACATAAGCGACAGTTATTACATAGTATTACAGCCACAGCATAAAAAAAGGGCGGGATCCTGCTGTCCTGAAAGCCTATTGGAAAACAAGTTACCGGTAAGTCTAACTTGCATTTTTCCAAAACGTCTTTCAGGACAGCACCCGAGAGGATAATCAAGACTTACCCCATTTAGGGTGGGACAACAGCCTGTAAGACTTTCCTTCCGAAAGCCTGGTCCCCAGCCGTCATGAGATCTAATCTATAATGACGGGCAAAGGTCGTCAGACTTGTCCATGTAGCTGCCTTACAGATTTGTTCGGGGGTGGCACCAGCTTTTTCTGCCCAACTCACCGCCGAAGCTCTAGTAGAATGAGCCCTGATACTTACTGGACTCTCCTGGCCTGTAAGGGAATAGGCGTCTGAGATAGCCATTCTCAACCATCTGGCAATGGTTCCTCTAGAAGCTTGTCTTCCTTTTTTATTTCCGGAAAATAAAATGAATAGTGCGTCTGAACGCCTAAAGTCTTTAGTAGCTTCCAGGTAACTTAAGACTGCTCTTTTAACATCCAGGGTATGGAATTCTTCTTCCTTCTTACCCGACGGATTAGAACAAAACGTAGGAAGTATTATCTCCTGGGTTCTATTTTGAACTGAGGCAACCTTTGGTAAAAAGTTAGGATCCGTCTTCAGCACAATTCTGTCTGAAAAAATAGAAAAAAATGGTTCCCTGATAGATAAAGCTTGCAGCTCACTGATCCTTCGAGCTGTTGTAATAGCTACTAGAAAAATTGTTTTTAAAGTAATTAGCTTTAGGGAGGTTAAATTGAGAGGTTCGAAAGGTTCCCTGGTCAGGGCCTGTAGAACGACTGATAAGTCCCATGACGGACAGTTTTTGATCACTATCGGTCTAGCCCGAGTGAGGGCTTTAAAGAATCTGTTTACTAGGGGTTCTGATGAAATAGATTTCTCAAAATATACCCCCAGTGTGGCAACCTGAACTTTTAGGGTACTGATCGCTAGGCCCTTGTCTGCTCCTTCTTGCAGAAATTCCAAGATAGAAGAAATCTGCTTTAATGGTCTGCCGGATGTAGTGCACCAAGAGTTAAAGACTTTCCAGACTTTGTGATATATTGCTCTGGTAACATTCTTTCTGCTAGATAGGAGGGTAGCCACCAACCTATCCGAGAATCCTTTTCTCCTTAAGAGCTGCTCCTCAGAAGCCAGGCTGTGAGTTTTAGCTTTTCTACTTCTTGGTGAAACAGCGGACCTTGTAACAGAAGGTCTTGTCTCACGGGAAGATGCCAGTATGGTTTGATCTGCATCTGTAGAAGAGCCGAAAACCAGGGCCTCTTGGGCCAGAAGGGAGTGATGAGGATTACTGTCGTATCCTCTTTCCGGATTTTTGTTATGACCTGCGGAATCAGCTGAAAAGGAGGGAAGGCGTAGCTGAGGTGAAAATTCCAACTGTGCGCCAGAGCATCTACCCCCAGAGATGACTCGTTCCTGTTCAGGGAAAAAAAGAGAGATATTTGTGTATTTTCCTGAGTCGCAAAGAGATCCACTCTTGGCTGTCCCCATTTCTTCACTATTAGATTGAAGACATCTGGATTCAATTGCCACTCCGCTTCGTACACCTGGTTCCTGCTGAGGAAATCCGCTATCCTGTTTAGGGTCCCTTTTAGATGGACCGCGGACAAGGATTGAGTATGGAGCTCTGCCCAATTTAGAATGCTCTCTGCTAGGCCTTGAAGTATTCTGCTTCTGGTGCCCCCTTGTCGGTTTATGTAAGCCACCGCCGTGGCGTTGTCCGACAGAATTTGTGTATGTCGCCCTTGGACTTCTTCTGCAAAGAATAAGGCCATTTCTATCGCCTTTAGTTCCCTCCAGTTTGAAGATCTCATTGCTTCCCTTGTGGACCAAAATCCCTGAGCCCAACGACCGCTCATGTGAGCCCCCCAACCCCAGGAGCTGGCATCGGTTGTTAGCCTTACCTGGGTTGGAAAGGACCATAACAGGCCTGCTGAGAGTCTTGCCTGGTTCTTACACCACCAGAGACTCCTCTTTACTTTGGTGGGGATCTTCACCAGTGAATCTAGTGAATTCTGCTGGCGATCCCAGATTTTTAACAGAAACTTTTGCAGTGGCCTGAAATGGAGCTTTGCCCATTGTACTGCCAGTATGGAAGAGGTCAGGGTTCCTAATGCTGACATGACCCTCCTGATGGACAGAAGCTGACTGGTTTGTAAGAGTGACACAACCTTTAACAGCTTTTCCCGTTTTTCTTCTGGGAGAAAAATCTTTTGCTCCACAGAGTTGATACGGAAACCCAGGAATAACACCTCCTGAGAGGGAATCAGATTGGACTTTTGGAGGTTTAGTATCCATCCGATGGATTCTAGGTGGGCACGTGCTCTGTCCAAGTTTCTCTGAAGTCCATCTCTTGTTTGGGCAAACAGTAGCAGGTCGTCTAGATAAGGAATCACTGAAATTCCCTCTAGACGCAAGGGTGCTAGAGCTTCGGCCATTACCTTCGTGAACACCCTTGGAGAAGATGACAGGCCGAATGGAAGAGCTCTGAATTGCAGGTGTACCACCTTCTTCCCTTCTCTCAGTGCTAACCTCAGATATCTCTGAGATCTGGCAGCAATAGGAATGTGGAGGTATGCGTCCTGCAAATCTATTGACGCCATGAAGCATCCTTGACTCAGGAGGCTTCTTACTGAGAAAATGGAATCCATCCGAAATCTTTTGTATTCTACTGACAAATTCAGCATTTTTAGATTTAGGATGAGGCAGTACTTTCCTGAAGGTTTCTGTACAAGGAAAACGTGAGAATAGAACCCCTGGAAGAACTCCCTTGTTGGAACCGGAACAATGACTCTCTGGGATATCAGTTCCTGAATTAGGGACTTCATGGCGAGTGCCTTGACCGGATCCCTCGGGACGTTTGTCACTAGGAATCTCTTTGGGGGTTCTTCCGTGAATTCCACCACATATCCTTGGGAGAGCATGTTTACAATATACTGATTTGTAGTGATGTCTCTCCACTGGGGAATGAACTCCTGGAGTCTTCCCCCTACTTGGGGTGGATTGTCACTGCGGCTTTCCGGGGGTCGCAGGAGGATGGAAGAGCACTCCACTCCTACCTTTTGGTTTCTGGGAAGACCACTGCTTCCTTTTGGTTTGCGTTTTTCCTTCCTGTTGTCCTTTTTGGGGACGAAAAAAACGCTTACGGGTCTGTACCTGTTGTTTTTTGACCGGAAACGCCTTCTTTTTGTCAGCCGTACGGTCAAGAATGGACTCCAGCTCAGAACCAAATAGCAAATCCCCTGCAAAGGGAATGCTACACAGTCTATTTTTAGATGCATCTCCTGGCCAAGTTTTAAGCCACAATGCTCTCCTAGCAGAATTGGTCAAAGCCGCTGACCTGGCTGACATACGAATGGATTCTGCTGAAGCATCCGCAATATATGATACTGCTGCAGAAAGCGTTGTAAATGAGTCCAGAATCTCCTGTTTTGGAGAATCCGCCGTAACATGGGCCTTCATCTGGTTAATCTAGTGTTCTAAATTCCTAGCGACACAGGTTGTTGCCATTGCTGGTTTTAGATTGTTCATCACAGACTGCCAAGCCCTTTTAAGAAGCAAATCCATTCTTTTGTCCATGGGCTCCTTTAACATGCCCATGTCCTCAAAGGCAAGGTCAGTTGATTTTGAGACCTGTGAAAAAGCAGAGTCCAGTTTTGGAACCTTGTTCCAGATGGAATCCGGGTTGTCCTCAAATGGAAATCTTCTCTTATGAGACCGGGAAAAAAAATGGCTTTTTCTCAGGTTCCAACCACTCTTTTTTAATCATGTCCGAGATTATTGAATGGACTGGAAAAACACGGCTTTTTGGATCACCCAAACCTGCATACATGCGGTCATGTAGGGAGAGCTCCTTCTTTTCCTCTTCAATCCCCAAAGTCGCATGGATTACTTTTAAAAGTCCTGCGACTTCTTCAAGCGACATTTTGTACTTAGAAGCGCTCTCTGCTTCATTTTCTTCCTCCTCAGAGTCTGTTCCATCTGGAGCAAGGGAAGCAGATTCTTGGGAAGCGTCTATCGGACCTCCCAATAATATTTGAGAGCCGTCTTGGGGTTCTGAAGAAGGCTGCGGAGCCCTAGGTTCCCTTGAAGGGCCTGGTTCTTCTCTTAGGTTTGACCTAAAAGCTTGAAAGGTGGCACGGAGTTCATCCTTAATTGTAGATACTAGATCGCCACAAAAGGATGGAGACTCTTCCCTGACTACATTTGCAGTGCAATCTGCACAAAGCGACTTGGTCCAAGCCTCGCTTAACTTTTCCTTGCAGACAGGGCACCTTCTCTTCACTGGTTGAGCAGAACTTTTGGCCTGCACAAACAGAAAAGAAAAAAACCAGGGACCACGCTAAGAAAAAACTGTTACACAGTACAAATCAATACACCCAGGTGCACATAGGAAAAAACACTTTCACTTCCTTGTGCCCCGCAAGCCATGCACCACCACCATCAACTTTTACAAAAAGACCCCTAGATATTATGCAGACATGCTAAATCACCAGCCACTGCACCACCAGGGAGATGGGGGGTGGGGGAGATGGAGGGGGGAGAAGGGTGAATACCCCCCCCTCTACAGGAGAAAGCGGCCCAGTGTAAAATAGGACACAGTCCCTTACCTTAGCCTTGCTGGTGCCTTGGCTTGCCCCCTTATCCGCTGCATCGCTATCCATAGCTGTCTGCGGATGCGTGGTGAAGAGAAAACGCCGGTTCCAGATTCAAAAACGCCGCCGTGCTGACCTGGAACTTTAAGGCACCAGGTGACCCTGCCCTCTCCCTCTGCGCTTTGCGGCCGGAAATGACGCGCGCGCCGACCCGGAAGTGCTGCCTCTTCCCATACAGGACGTGGCCGAGGCTCTCCTCGGCCACCAGAACAATGGCGGCCGCCGCAGAGCTCCACGCCGCTTTCGCCAGCGGTCGGTGAGAGTACAGCAACCACCGCTCTGAAGAAAAAGGAGGCAGCCCTCCCGGGCTGTACAGGCTCTCCCCGAGCACGGAAGAGGGAGAGGGAGCCCACGGGACCGTCCATGCTAGGAGGTAAGTGGGAGGATCACTCTCCTAGAAAAAAAAACTGATTTGAGAACCTTGTCTCCCAGGAAAGCCCTGAGAGATCGTGGCTCTCCCAGAGGTGTTCCTCCAGCTGGAGGAAACACAAAAAACTGGAGGGAAGCAACGTGGAGGCCTCCAATTAAAGAATTAATTGATGAAGTGTTTCCTGTAGGAGGAGGAGCCATGATCTCTCGGGTGCTGTCCTGAAAGACGTTTTGGAAAAATAAAATTCAAGATGTTTTCAGGAAAAATTAATTTTTTATTTAGAACACATCAAGATTAGTCTGGCATAGCAATGGCCCCCCTACCCATAAAATAGTCCACATATTGTTGGGCGCTTTGGGGGGCCAAGCCAGTACGGCCAGCTTCCAGGGCCGGCAATGGATTTTGGTCGTGTAGTGCGGCCTCAGGCCCAACAGATGATAGATAATTTGGTGAATGTACCCTTAAATAATTGTGCAGCACACAGCATGTCATTACAACATGGTTCAGTTTATACTCCGCAAGATTGATGGAGGTCAGAAACAGGCGGAACCAGCTGACCATGATGCCAAACGCATTTTCCACCACTCTTCTGGCTCTGGCCAGCCAGTAATTAAACACCTCTCAGGGGTGAGGGTCCTTTGGGGAAATGGCCTCATAAGATGAGGACCTAGCATAAAAGCCTCATCTGCGATAAAGACAAATGGTAGTCCCTCCATGTTGTCTGACGCAGGTGGCAATGCCAGGTCATCACTCTGTAGACGTCGGGCGAACTCCGGCTTGGAAAAGACTCAGCCATTGGACATCTGGCCATTATAGTAATAAGATCCCGAATGGGGTGGTGGAACGATGCGGACGTGCTTCCCGTCTATTGCCCCTCCGCAGTTGGGAAAGTTCCACCGCTGGGCAAACTGGAATGCCACATTCTGCCATTCCTGTGGCGTAGAAGGGAACTGTGGAGTTAAACAATAAAAAAAAAAAAAAAAATACTTTTACACATAAACATTGCATGCAGATTATACAAAAACATTCTTGGCTAGCATTAGTGTAACATTTATTTTAAAGTGGTTGTAAACCCACTTTTTAAACAAAGACCTACAGGTAAGCCTAGATTAAGGCTTACCTGTAGGTGCATGAAATATCTCCTTAACCTACACGGTTAAGGAGATATTTGTATGTAAATGCGGCGACGCTGACGTCACCCCATTCACAAATTCGGCTAGGTCGCAACATTTGACGACGTAGCAGAATTCGACAGCTCACGCGCTCATGCGCGGAGTCACGTCTTCGCCGCTCCGGCCAATCACAGCGCCGGAGCGGCGCTGTGATTGGCTGCAGCGGCGATACCCGGAAGTAACATTCCGGCTATCGCCGCAGCGATGGATGCGGCTAGAGGAGGGACACGGACGACTTCGGGGGCCCCGATCGAAGGTAAGTGGCACATAATGAGCTAGTATGCTAGTCATACTAGCTCATTATAGCTTTGTCTTGCAGGTTAGTAAAAAAAAAAGTTAAAAAAGGGTTTACAACCACTTTAAGGAGTATTTTAAGACAAAAATATAATGGTCACTTATCAGATTCCTCACCCCCTCTGATGGCCCATTTAAGGAAATTTTAGGGGGGGGGGGGTTCTAGATGAGTTGGGGACCTCACAAATCAAGGCTCTAGCACTCTGTCTGAATTTAACGAAAATAAAAACATTTGTACACATTTTAGGGGGTGTTTAGGGTAAAGCACTACAATGGAGCAGACAAAATACATTGGGAAGGGACTAGGCTAAGTGTGTTTGGCCCAGGATAGAATGCTGGAGAGGTTAGTGAAGGGAATATGCATGTAGGCCAAAAAAGAACATTAAAAGTTTACAGCATGCATGGGGACAAAGGGGACATTCACAGTATATTACAATCATGGTAATTAGTGAATGATGAAAGAAATACAATACATTAGCAAGCATTAAATACATAGAATGTGATGTTAATGGAGAAAACTTATCTTAATATAGTCCTCCTGCAGAAGTTAAATTATGGCAGAACAGGTCTCTGGAATAATGATCCCCAAAGCCTGGGGGGAGATACCTGTTGAGAACTTGAGGTCCTGCAGACTTCTCCCTGTCGCCAGGTATCGTGGCGACTAGCCTCTGCTCAGCAGTGATGGCTTCCCGCAGGACTGTGTCCTGCCTCGTGATATAGGGGGACACCAAAGCCAACAGATGCTGAAAAACGGGGTCCGGCATCCGGAGAAAATTCCTGTAGTCATCAGGGTTATTCTCCTGGATCTCCCGCAACAAAGGCATGTGACAGAATTGGTCCCGCTGGAGCAACCAATTCTTCGTCCATGAACTTCTCCTCACCCTGTTCATGGACTGGACTTGGGTTAAAGCATGAACCCCAACACCAAGCCCAAACACAGCACGAACTCTACGACGAGTACGTACCCGCAACATGGCTAGAACACGGTTGGCTGGTCAGAACGAACTAAAAGAACGCACTGAAGAACAGCAAGGCCTATGAAGAACGACCTGAAAATCAGTAACGAGTGGACAAGAACGCACTGAAAAAACAGATACGAACTAACTACACTCACTGAAAGACAGATACAAACTGAACAGCAGAAAATGATCTTAAAAGCACGAACACTGAAAAGCGCAAACTGTCTCTCACCAAACTTTTACTAACACGGGGATCAGCAAAAGTAGCCCAAAGGGTGGCGCCATTTGAATGGAACTTCCCCTTTATAGTGCCGTTGTACGTATTGTACGTCACCGCGCTTTGGTCGAGCGTTTTTTTGCCTGAACGTGTGCATGCAAGGCAGGCTTGAGAGGAATCACGTTGGGAAAAAATGTCTTTGGCATCTCAGGAAAACCGGTCGTGTGTACGAGGCATTAGACTCTTGGGATCTCTATATTGTATTCTACCCGGGTCCTTAATAGAGGTCGACTGATATGGGTTTTTCTCTGGCCGATGCCGATATTTAGAAATTGGGTGGACGATGGCCGATATATGATGCCGATTTTTGCGGCCGATATTTTTAGGCAAATTTATTAATTTTTTCCCTTCGTCTCAAACTCACCCACTCCACCCTGCTTGCTCCTGTCACTCTACCACACACACACACACACTTGATGTCCTCAGCACAGATTGCACTGGTTGGCTCTGGCAAGTGGCACTGGAAGGTTTCACACTGAGCCAATGCTCAGTGTAACTGTGTGTGAAACTGACATGTGACTGAATGGAGAGAGAGAGAGAGAGAGAGAGAGAGAGAGAGAGAGAGAGAGAGAGAGAGAGAGAGAGAGAGAGAGAGAGAGAGAGAGAGAGAGAGAGAGAGAGAGAGAGAGAGAGAGAGAGAGAGAGAGAGAGAGAGAGAGAGAGGAGCTGTCAAATTCAGCGGTGATGTCGGGGGTGGACGGGACCCAGCAGCTATCAAACACCAGCCAATGATTGGGCTGTTTAAGAAAGGGGCAGGGTCACATACACATAGCAGCCCGCCCAGATCCCATCCGATTTGCTGATGTTTGATAGCTGCTGGGTCCCAACCACCCCAATATCAATGCTCAATTTTGACAGCTTCTCTCTCTCTCTCTCTCTCTCTGCATTCAGTTACATGTCAGTTTCACACGCCGCCGCACTGCTCTGCCAATGGAGTGTGGAGAAGGGAAAAGGAACGTGGGCACGGTGCAGTCAGTGTTAAATATCAGCCTAATTTGGATAATAATCGGACGATTTCTCAAAAATGGCCAAATATCGGCCGGCCGATATATCGGTCAATCTCTAGTCCTTAAACCTATTCATTAATACTGTGGCAGATTAGGCTGGTCCCATAGCTAGCTTTTCGCAGTCCTAAACCTGGGGGGGGGGTATCCCATTGGGGTGGCAAGCAGGACATCTCCTAGTGCGGTCCACCCTAGTGATCACTTGGGACTCTCTCAGCATGGGACAAAAGTAGCATATGATAGGGTTCTTTAGGACAACCCTCCAGGAGGGGGGACCCAACCTCGGATCTGGAGGAACTGTCTCCACTGTCCTAGGGAACATTCCGGCCTAAAGCGCATGGCTTGTGATTCAACCTGCGCTCTTTCTGGCAAGCTAATGATATTGTATATTTCCTACTGTTTTCTTATGATCTGTATCAGTAACTGTAGGCCTTGCAGGCCAATGTTTCGATTGTTACTGTATGTTATCGTTATTCTGTTAAAACCTCAATAAACATATTGAAAGTAAACCTATTCATTAGTTCAGACCTAAGGTTCCATCCATATATCACTCCAACCAAGAATGGGTCTTACCAGCGTTCCCAAAGGAGCAGGAGTCTTCAAAACTGCACAAATTCAATGTGGCGAGGGCTTTAAAGTCCTACAAGAAAAGGGCAAGCAGCATCAAAGAGCACAATAGCCAGGCGGATTGTGAGTATTATAGATAAAGCTTACGGGCTAGTGGTCTTCCTGTCCCATGCACACTCGACAATAGGAATTTCATCATCATGTGCGGCTCTGGCAAGTCTCTCCAGAGATAATCTGCAAGGCAGCAAGCTGGTCTTTGTTCTCCACATTTATGTCCCACTACAGCTTGGATCCAGACAGTCTCACCTCTTCAGATTTTGGGAGGAAGTCCTTGCAACTTTCTGTTTCATAAAGGCGAATTAAACTTTTGATTTCAGCAGCATTTCCCTCCCTAGTAGTGAGTTATTTACCATGTGTATGCTGCCATGAAGTCATAAGGAAAACAGAAAACTACAGAAAAGTATTTAATTTTCCGTTTTCCTGGTCAACGGTGGTGGAGCAATTACTACCTCATGTACGCTGCCATGGATCGGTAGCAGGAAATTTAAGTTATGAGTAGGGATGAGCTCGGTGTTCGAGTCGAACGTACGTTCGACTCGAACATCGGCTGTTCGATCGTTCGGCGAACAACGAACGATTTGGGCCGTTCGCACCAAATTCGAGTGACGCGAACGGCCCACAATGCACTACGCCATCGCAGTGTCATCCAGGTGCTGTGATTGGCCAAGCATGCACTGTGACCCCGCATGCTTGGCCAATCACAGCGCCGGCAGCGAGGAGAGCAATGATTGGCCACAGGCAGGATGCCTGTGGCCAATTATTGATGAGGGGGTTTAGTACACGCCCCACACTATAAAAGGCCGCCAGCGCGGCGGCCTTGCGTAGTGTGTTCCGAAGCAGGGAAAGAGAAGCATAGGCAGGGACAGTGTCATTTTTTTTTCTTTACTAATCCTGGATTCCTTGTGTTTAGGGACAGAGAAGGATAGGTAGAGTGTCAGTGTGTTATTCTGTGCTAAACCTTGTTTGTAGGGACAGAGAAGGACAGTGAGGGAAAGTGTCAGTGTACCATTCTGTGCTAAACCAATCTTGCTGAAGCATATTGCAAATCCTTGTGTTTAGGGACAGAGAAGGATAGGCAGGGGACAGTGTCAGTGTCATTGTTGCTAAGCCTCCTGCACAGTATACACCTGAAGCTATCCCTTATTGCTGTTTTTTCCCATCTCCCTGCAGGCCATCCATTAGAATGTCTGGAAGGCAAACAAGGAGAGGCAGACAGTCAGGAGCCAATAAAAGAGGGCAAGCAGGCTCTGTGTCTGGGGGCAACAGTGCTGGTCGTGGACGCGGTGCATTGTCATCAGCACATGGCCATGGGACACGCTTGTCCTTTTCGGCAGCTGGACATGTTGAGCCACATCATGCCGAAGACTTGGTAGAGTGGAAGACCAAGCCCTCCTCATCCTCCTCATCCTCTCTCACCCAGGCTCAGGGTACTGGCAAAGCAGCTGCCAAAGCGTCCTCTTCCCTGGTATCAATGTCATCATCAGTCACTCCTTCCCTAGACCCACCATGTCCTCCTCCTGAGGAGTCCCCCGAACTGTTTGAGCACAGTGTTGTGTACATGCTCCAGGAGGATGCCCAGCGTTTCGAAGGATCTGATGATGATACCCAGCTAGAGGAAGGCAGTAGCGTGAGAGCAGAGAGAGGGGATGCTCAAGAAGAAGGACACCAATCTGGCAGTCATGTTCCAGCAGCTGCAGCATACTGCCAGATTGGCTCCAGTGATGAGGAGGGAGGGGATGATGAGGTCACTGACTCCACGTGGGTGCCTAATAGGAGAGAGGAGGAGGAGGAGGAGGCACATCTCCAACGAGGCAGGATGCCCTTGGGTGGCCAGCGTAAGGGCAGCACACCGACGGAATCACACCGCAGAGCTCCGCCTGTGCAGGGCGCTGCCTCTGCCCGTCATTCAAAAAGTTCTTTGGTGTGGGCCTTTTTTGAAGCGAGTGCATCAGATCGCACAGCTGCTGTTTGCAACATATGTCTCAAGCGTATATCGCGTGGCCAAAACATCAGCCGCTTGGGCACCACATGCTTGACCAGACATATGTTGACCTGCCATGCAGCTCGTTGGCAAGCCTACCTTAAAGACCCACACCAAAGAACAAAGCGGACCTCTCCTTGCACCGCATCAGCTGGGATCTCCAACCCCACTATACCTTCAGTCCTCTCTGAAACCTGCACTGAGAGGAATGAAGGTGTAGAATTAGGTGTGTCACAGCCAAGTACTTGCGGCCACTCTGCTAGCAGTACACCGACGTCCGATTCTAGCAGGCAAATTTCCCTGCCCCAGCTGCTGGACCGTCGAAAGAAGTTCACTCCCAGCCATCCACATGCCCAGCGGTTGAATGCTAGCTTGGCTAAATTGCTAGCGCTTCAACTGCTGCCTTTTCAGTTGGTAGACTCGGCCCCCTTCCGTGAGTTTGTGCAATGTGCGGTTCCTCAGTGGCAGGTTCCCAAACGCCACTTTTTCTCACGGAAGGCGATTCCGGCTCTCTACCGGCATGTGGAAGGCAATGTCTTGGCCTCGCTGGACAGGGCGGTCAGCGGTAAGGTGCATATTACCGCTGACTCATGGTCCAGCAGGCATGGACAGGGACGTTACCTTTCTTTCACGGCCCATTGGGTCACTCTTTTGGCAGCTGGGAAGGATGCAGGACAAGGTGCAGTAGTGTTGGAGGTTGTTCCACCGCCACGCCTCCAAAATGCTACTACTGGTTGTGACACACCTCTCTCCTCCACCCCCTCCTCTTCTTCCTCCATGGCCTCTTCCTGTGCTTTGTCCTCGGAACCAGCGGTGCTCCGTAGGCGTTCAAGGGGCTACGCAAGTACGCAGGCAAAAAGATGCCATGCCGTGCTTGCGCTGGTGTGTTTGGGGGACAGGAGCCACACTGGGGCAGAGGTCCTGTCTGCTCTGCAGGGGCAGGCCGAGAGGTGGTTGACGACAATGGCACCAACCTCCTCTCCGCCCTCCAACAGGGACAACTGACCCATGTGCCCTGTGTGGCTCAAGTCCTTAACCTGGTGGTGCAGCGCTTCTTGGGCAGGTACCCGGGCTTACAGGATGTCCTGAGGCAGGCCAGGAAAGTCTGTGTGCATTTCCGCAGATCTTATAATGCCAGTGCTCGCCTGGCTGAGCTGCAAAAGGAGTTGAACCTACCCAAGAACCGCCTTATATGTGACATGCCCACCAGGTGGAACTCAACATTGGCCATGCTGCAGCGGCTGCACACGCAGCAGAGGGCCATCAATGAGTACCTGTGCGACTACGGCACCAGGACAGGGTCAGGGGAGCTTGGTTTTTTTTCACCACGCCAGTGGGGCATGATCAGGGATGCATGCACTGTCCTGGCACCATTTGAGGAGGCCATGAGGATGGTGAGCAGTGACAGTGCATGCATCAGTGACACTGTACCTCTTGTCCACCTGTTGGAGCATATGCTGCATGGAATAATGGACAGGGCACTTGAGGCAGAACAGAGGCAGGAAGAGGAGGACTTCCTTGCCTCTCAAGGCCCCCTTTACCCAGACAGTGTTCCTTCTGTCCCACCCATCGCACAGGAGGAGGAGGAGGAGGAGGAGGAGGAGGATTGTGTCAGCATAGAGGTGGAGCCTGGCACTCAGCATCATCAGCAGCAGTCTTTTAGGGATGATTTACAGTCCCAAGAAACCAGTGGACTTGTGCGTGGCTGGGAGGAGGTGGCTGCGGATCACGTCGTCCTTAGTGACCCAGAGGACTCCGGACTGAATGCCTCAGCTAACCTACGCTGCATGGCCTCCCTGATCCTGCAAAGTCTGCGGAAGGATCCTCGTATTCTTCGGATCAAGGAGAGGGGCCATTACTGGCTGGCCACTCTCCTTGATCCACGGTACATGGGTAAGGTTCCGGACCTTATGTTACCGTCGCAGAGGGAGCAGAGGATGATACAACTCCGGGAGGCCTTGCAGAAAGGTCTGTGCAACGCGTTCCCAGAGACTGGGAGGTTACAAACACCTGGTCCTGGACAACGAGTTGCTGAGGCTTTGGTCAGTCAAAGAGGGAGCGGTGGGGAAGGTGGCCGTCTGACCGATGCGTTCAGACAATTCTTTTGTCCGCAGCCCCAAAGTATGATCGGTTCCAGCAACCATCGCCAGCGTCTGATATACATGGTGCAGGAATACCTAGGGGCAAGGTCAGACTTGGACACCTTCCCCACCGAAAATCCTCTGGCTTACTGGGTCTTGAGGATGGATCACTGGCCAGAGCTTGCACAGTATGCAATTGAGCTACTGGCCTGTCCTGCATCCAGCGTTCTTTCGGAACGCACATTCAGTGCTGCTGGAGGATTTGTCACGGATCACAGGGTGCGCCTGTCCACCGACTCGGTTGATCGACTGACTTTCATCAAGATGAACCAGTCTTGGATCACCACCAGCTACCACACACCTGATGCTGATATAACAGACTAATTTATTTTAAAATGTCACATCCCTTCAAGACTGATGCTGATGCTGAGTGCCTGTGCTGTTATGTTGACTGGCTATCCTCCTCCTCCTCAATGATCCGATTGATGATGATAGCTTGGAAGAACATTTTTGTTTCTGGGTGTCGCCACCAGTGCCTAAGGCCCAATTTTTCAGCCCCTGTTTAACAGGGGCGTGTAATTACAATTTTTGATGCAATACTTTGCAACAGGCCTCATTGCTGTGCTCCAAGTACAGTATCTGTGAGGGGTTGCAGTGTTGTGCCACCAGTGCCTAAGGCCCAATTTTTCAGCCCCTGTTCAACAGGGGCATGCAATTATAATTATTGATCTAATAATTCACAGCAGGGCCCATTGCTGCGCCCACCAATAGAGATGTACAGAACTATTCGCCGGCGAACAGTTCCCGGCGAACATAGCTTGTTCGCGTTCGCCGCGGCCGGCGAACATATGCGATGTTCGGTCCGCCCCCTATTCATTATCATTGAGCAAACTTTGACCCTGTACCTCACAGTCAGCAGACACATTCCAGCCAATCAGCAGCATACCCTCCCTCCCACCTCCTGGACAGCATCCATTTTAGATTCATTCTCAAGCTGCAGTCTTAGCGAGAGGGACAGTTTAGCTGCTGCTTATTTTATAGGGAAAGCTAGGCTAAGCAAGTGTATTCAGTGTTCACTGCACTCCTGAAAGACTCATCTGATCTCTGCTGTAAGCACAGCGTCCTGACAGCACCCCAAAAAGCCCTTTTTAGGGCTGGTAAAACACCAGTCTGCTTTTTTGTTTTTTCCTGGACAGCATCTATTTTAGATTCAGTCTGTACTTAAGCTGCAGTGTTAGCCAGAGGAGGGACAGTTTAGCTGCTGCTGATTTTATAGGGAAAGCTATAGGCAAGTGTATTCAGTGTTCACTCCACTCCTGAAAGACTCATCTGATCTCTGCTGTAAGCACAGCGTCCTGACAGCACCCCAAAAAGCCCTTTTTAGGGCTGGTAAAACACCAGTCTGCTTGTTTTTTTTCCCCGGCACAGTAGCTTACATAAAAAAAACCACAACAGTTTTGACTGCAGTAGATGAGCAGTCAGTTGCCTGCCAGCGTGTGTGTCAGACCTACAGTGTCTACTGTGCCAACTTCTGCCAGTGCACAGTGCCACTCATATCTGGTGTCACAGTAGCTTGCACGCATAGTACAACTAAACTAATCTAAAAAAAATGACAGGCAGAGGCAGGCCACCCCGCAGGGGCTGTCGTGGTCGTGGTGCTGTGATTCCCTTTGGCCCAAGAATAATGCCCAGTGTTCAGGGGCCACGTACCCTGAACTCGAAAAGTTCTGAGGACATAGTTGACTGGCTAACACAGGACAGCCAATCTTCTACAGCTTCCGCTCGGAACCTTGACGCACCATCCTTCTCCAGCTCAGCTTTGGGCACCTCTCAAGTTCCCACTCGCCCGCCTGCTGCCACCACCAACACTAGCACCACAGTTGCTTCACTTGATCTGTCAGAGGAGTTATTTACACATGAGTTGGAAGAAATGAGTGATGCGCAAACATTATTGCCAGAGGATGTAGATAAAAGGGATATGTCTCAGTCAGGCAGCATTACACACATGGATGTACGGTGTGATGATGATGATGTTGTACCCGCTGCTGCTTCCTTTGCTGAGTTGTCAGATACAAGTGAAGCGGTTGATGATGACGATGTGGATGTCACGTGGGTGCCCGCTCGAAGAGAAGAAGAACAGGAGGAAAGTTCAGATGGGGAGACAGAGAGGAGGAGGAGACGAGTTGGAAGGAGGGGTAGGTCGTCGCAAGGAGCTAGTGGCACAGTCAGACAGCATGTATCGGCACCCGGGGTCAGCCAGACAGCACGCCAATCAACGCATGCTGTTGCCACCACCAGAATGCCACCATTGCAAAGCTCAGCAGTGTGGCATTTTTTTTGTGTGTCTGCCTCTGATAACAGCGATGCCATTTGCAACCTGTGCCAAAAGAAACTGAGTCGTGGGAAATCCAACACCCACCTAGGTACAACTGCTTTGCGAAGGCACATGATCTCACATCACAAACGCCTATGGGATCAACACATGATGACGAGTACAAGCAGCACACAAGCTCAAAGCCACCATCCTCCTCCTGGTCCAGCATCTTCAGCCACGTCAACCACTGCTGTCCTCCTTGCCCCCTCTCAACCATCTGACACTACGTCTCTCGCCTTGAGCAGTTCCTGCTCATCTGCCCACAGTCAGGTGTCTGTCAAGGACATGTTTGAGCGTAAGAAGCCAATGTCACAGAGTCACCCCCTTGCCCGGCGTCTGACAGCTGGCTTGTCGGAACTCTTAGCCCGCCAGCTTTTACCATACAAGCTGGTGGAGTCTGAGGCCTTCAAAAAATTTGTAGCTATTGGGACACCGCAGTGGAAGGTACCCGGCCGAAATTTCTTTTCACAAAAGGCAATCCCCAACCTGTACTCTATTGTGCAAAAGGAAGTCATGGCATGTCTGGCACACAGTGTTGGGGCAAGGGTCCATCTGACCACTGATACCTGGTCTGCAAAGCACGGTCAGGGCAGGTATATCACCTACACTGCTCATTGGGTAAACCTGCTGACGGCTGCCAAGCATGTAATGCATGGCTCTGCAGAGGAGTTGGTGGTGACACCACCACGACTTGCAGGCAGGCCTGCTGTCACCTCCTCTACTCCTCCTACTCCATCCTCTTCGATAACCTCCTCGGCTGAGTCCTCTTCTGCTGCTGCGTCTTGCTCCACATCAACAGCACCCCCCCAGCTCCCCAGGGGCTATTCCACATCCCGGATACGACAGTGTCACGCTGTCTTGGGGTTGACTTGCCTGAAAGCAGAGAGTCACACCGGACCAGCACTCCTGTCCGCCCTGAACGCACAGGTGGATCAGTGGCTGACTCCGCACCAACTGGAGATAGGCAAAGTGGTGTGTGACAACGGAAGCAATTTGTTGGCGGCATTGAATTTGGGCAAGTTGACACATGTGCCGTGCATGGCACATGTGTTAAATCTGATTGTACAACGCTTTGTGCATAAGTACCCAGACTTACAGGATGTCCTCAAGCAGGCCAGGAAGGTGTGTGGCCATTTCAGGCGTTCCTACACAGCCATGGCGCACTTTTCAGATATCCAGCGGCGAAACATGCCAGTGAGGCGCTTGATTTGCGACAGCCCGACACGTTGGAATTCAACACTCCTAATGTTCGACCGCCTGCTCCAACAAGAAAAAGCCGTCAACGAGTATTTGTACGACCGGGGTGCTAGGACAGCCTCTGCGCAGCTGGGAATTTTTTTGCCACGTTACTGGACGCACATGCGCAATGCCTGTAGGCTAATGCGTCCTTTTGAGGAGGTGACAAACCTAGTCAGTCGCACTGAAGGCACCATCAGCGACATCATCCCATTTGTTTTCTTCCTGGAGCGTGCCCTGCGAAGAGTGCTGGATCAGGCCGTAGATGAGCGTGAAGAGGAAGAGGAAGAGTTGTGGTCACCATCACCACCACCAGAAACAGCCTTATCAGCATCGCTTGCTGGACCTGCGGCAACGCTGGAACAGGAGTCTGAGGAAGAGGAGTCAGAGGAGGAATGTGGCTTTGAGGAGGAGGAGGAAGACCAACCACAGCAGGCATCCCAGGGTGCTCGTTGTCACCTATCTGGTACCCGTGGTGTTGTACGTGGCTGGGGGGAAGAACAGACCTTCAGTGAGAACGAGGAACAGGACATGAGTAGCTCGGCATCCAACCTTGTGCAAATGGGGTCTTTCATGCTGTCGTGCCTGTTGAGGGACCCTCGTATAAAAAGGCTGAAGGAGAACGACCTGTATTGGGTGGCCACGCTACTAGACCCCCGGTATAAGCAGAAAGTGCCAGAAATGTTACCGAATTACAGGAAGACGGAAAGGATGCAGCAGTTCCAAAATAAATTAAAAAGTATGCTTTACACAGCGTATAAGGGTGATGTCACAGCACAACGGGAATCTAACAGGGGAAGAGGTGAAAGTAATCCTCCTCCTACCACGACCATGCCGGCAAGGACAGGATGCTTTACAGACGTATTGTTGATGGAGGACATGCAGAGCTTTTTAAGTCCTACGCATCGCCACAGCCCTTCGGGGTCCACCCTCAGAGAACGACTCGACCGACAGGTAGCAGACTACCTCGCCTTAACTGCAGATATCGACACTCTGAGGAGCGATGAACCCCTTGACTACTGGGTGTGCAGGCTTGACCTGTGGCCTGAGCTATCTCAATTTGCGATAGAACTTCTGGCCTGCCCCGCTTCAAATGTCCTTTCAGAAAGGACCTTCAGTGCAGCAGGAGGTATTGTCACTGAGAAGAGAAGTCGCCTAGGTCAAAAAAGTCTAGATTACCTCACCTTTAAGATGAATGAGGCATGGATCCCGAAGGGACTGACAGTGGGCGATACATTTGACTAAAAAAGGCCTGATGAGATGAGCTGCCTTGGGCTAAAAATGGTCCACAAGCCGCAATGTTTTAGGGCACTTTCTGCCTGAAAAACATAATTTTTTCTGCCCGCTGCTACAGCAGCGGCTGCAACAATACCTAATTTTACAGGCATGTGTACATGCCTAATTTTTCTGGCCTCTGGTGCTGCACTGTGGCTGCAAAAAAAACAAACAAAAAAACACATACCTGTGTCAATTCCCCTTCGTGATCATTACCTTGTTGTGGTGAAGGGGCTTGCGTATCACAATGAAGCGACCACCTCTGAGTGTGTTGGCAATGGCGTCGTTGGCACACCCCAGATGGTAAGGTCGTTGCTTCATTGTGAACAGACCAAAAGCGATCGGCTTGATAATTTTGCATAGAAAAAACATAAATTTTCTTTGTGATCATCTAAGGTGATCATTAAAGCCTTGCGGTTGTGCAAATGGACTGTTTGCAGTTGTTTGCGGTGCGTTAAACGGGGAGTTTGGTCTGTCCGAGTTTGGTCTGTCACTGTGAAGCGGCGTAACCCTTACACTACCTGATCGATACAACATCATACCTGATGTTTTAAAGCACGTTATTCCAAACACATTAGGAATGTTAGGTGATTTATGCCCTTTATGGATTAAAACCCGACTCTGCGTCAACTACGTAATTTTCCATGGGAGTTTTGCCATGGATCCCCCTCCGGCATGCCACAGTCCAGGTGTTAGTCCCCTTGAAACAACTTTTCCATCACTATTGTGGCCAGAAAGAGTCCCTGTGGGTTTTAAAATTCGCCTGCCTATTGAAGTCTATGGCGGTTCGCCCGTTCGCGAACATTTGCGGCAGTTCGCGTTCGCCAACGGAAAATTTTATGTTCGCGACATCACTACCCACCAAGAGTAACTGTGAGGCCTTACAGTGTTGTGGCACCAGCACCACCATCAAAGGCCCAATTTTTCCTACCACTGTTCAAAAATTATATGTAATTACAATTCCTGATATAATAGTTGACAGCAGGGCGTTCCAGCACCCACCAAGAGTAACTGTGAGTGCTTACAGTGTTGTGCCAACACCAACACCTAAGGGGCCAATTTCTGCAGAGCATATACGGCAGGTCCCTACTTTCAAACGACTCCTACTTGCAAACGGAAGAAGACAACAGGAAGTGAGAGGAAATCTACCCCTAGGAATGAAAATTCTCTCCTGTAAGAATTAATATGGGAGAAAGAAAGGTGTCTCCTCTCTACTGATGCTTTATCACCAATCCTTGTTTCAATAAAAACACCACATTTCAAAAACAATTGTCATTGGGACGGAAAGTGAGGTGAAATGTTCTGAACAGGGGCACAGACAGCAAAACAAATGTTACAGGGGTGATAACCCTTCCCTAAGTTTTCCAAAAAGCTTAAAAATATATTTTTTGGCTGGAGCTACACTTAAACAATGTACCAGTTCAAAATTACAAACCTACAGTCCCTGTCTTGTATGCACCGCCTGTATACGGCTGTTCAGAGTATATAGGGCCTTTTTTATTTTGTGCGCGGGGTTCCCCTTAATATCCATACAAGACCCAAAGGGGCTGGTAATGGGCTGGTAATGGGCTGGGGTGGGGTAGCTATGCCATTTTTCTTAAAGATTTTCATCCATATTACCAGGACCAGACATTACATTAAAGCCGCAAGCAGTTTTAAATGGCTTTTTTTTTCCTTTAGAAATGTCATTTTGTGCAGGGACAGTTCTAAACACGGGAAACACGTGGCACTTCACAGGCATACTTTAGACACCCCCCAGGTACGATATTTAAAGGAATATTAGATTTTTTTTTTTTTTTTCACTTTATGCATCATTAAAATGACTGCTCCCGAAAAACGGCCGTTTTTAAAACTTCTTTTTGCATTGATACATGTCCCCTGGTGCAGAACCCGGGTTCCCAAACCCTTTTTAGGACAATAACATGGATAATAGTCGTTATAATTAGCACTTTAGAATTCGAACGTTCGCATCCATTGTATTTAAAGCGGAGTTCCACGCAAATTGACAAGTGTAGCTTATATGAATCAGTATAATGCGTACATAATACATTGACACTCCAAAAAATAAATTCACATCACAATACCTGAATTATGACATCTGAAGGGCTACTTCCGGCGTCTCTCTCCCGCGGGAGTAGGCGTTCTCCTGCGCCGCACTGTCTCCTGGGAGCAAAGTGTCATGCATCCCATGACTCAGTGCAGCTCGAAGCCCATGCAAATCGACCGTTGTCATGGTAACCATGAAGTTTATGGCGCAGCTCGCCGTTAACACGGCGCATGCGCGGGATTGAACAGCGAATGGTGGGTGATATGCATTCACTGCTTTCCGGAAATAGGTGCTTGTGGGCTTCACGATGCCCACAAGCAAAATGGAAACGTCTGACAGCAGATTATCTAAGTTATGCTTGCTCATAAAAACGGACAGCGGTGGTTTGAAAAGATCTAAGTAGTGAGTATGGTAATGTAGTGCGGAATGCAAAAGTATGAGAAAAAAAAAAATAATAAACGGCCGCGGAACCTCCGCTTTAATAGGGTTCTAATGTTCGTGCGAACTTTCGGTCCGTTCGCGGGTTCTGGTGCGAACTGAACCCGGGGGTGTTCGGCTCATCACTAGTTATGAGGTGTATGACACATTTTCTGTTTTGTATTGCACCATATAAGAGTGGCCAAATTTCAGATCATCACCTTGAACATCAGTGTACACATCAGTAGATAGGGTAAAAAGGTCTCCAGAGAGGTCTCAAAATCCAAGGGCTGGGTGGTTGTTGGCTGAACAATGACTGGATTAAGTCAGATGCGGTCACTGTTCAGCAGTACCAGCACCTGTGGCTTGCTGAATACAATGGAGATTCATCCATCCATGCGGTTTATCATAGATGGGTTAATAGGAGCAATTTTATTTCTGTTTCTTGTGGGCTGATGGGCAAAAATTCAAGCCTTAAAAGGAGAAGTACAGCCAAAGCTCCTGTGACCCTTTTTAAGCAGACTGAATCCCACTATCGGCTGACGTCACAGAGCCGTCCCAGGCTGGGGCAAAATTGCGACATTATGGTCGGGATCCGCCCACAACCTTGGACTGGCACTTTGCTCAGCGAGCTGGTGAGAGCCTGAACCAGCCGCTCCCACCCCCTCCCATTTGGCAGGCTTCAGTCAGACAAGCATGCTGGAAAACCAGCAGCCAACTCACTCCTGATCAGCACTCTAAGCCAATGGCGGAGAGTGCTACTCGGAGTGTTCTGGCGGGGGGCTACTAGTTACTATCATCCACCATATCACCCTGCTGCCAGACCTCCATATATCACTCTCAGAGACAATGAAAAGTCATTTTGCCTTGTTTTGTTTATTTGGGAGATATAACTTGGTTGGGGAAAGGGGGTATGGGATGCCCATAAAACAGATCACTTTGCCATCTTTGTTGAACTAATAGCACTGAGTAAATGATGGACTCTAACATTTACAGTCTTTCCTCTGCACCAACTCCTGCAAACCGTTACTCCTCCTCTACACCAACTCCTGCATACTGTTACTCCCAGGACTCATCTCCTCCTGCACAAAACTTTACTGTAACCTGTCAGTTTCTCCGCCCCATCATCTTTACACTGCACCAGGGATCACTCTGAATAATCCCAGATGGTTATTTGACTTGCTGAACGCTGATAGGCCAGGGGCCAGCAGTACCCCTTCTTGGTGGCCTAGTAGTTTAGCAGATTTAGTTGGTTGGTGGACTACTGATACCAGCTAGCCCGACTTGCAAATCCTGTGCCCGCAGGCCACATCGATTTAACACAAAACCCCACAGTCTCTCCTCTTGCCTTGCACCCAGCTCCCCTGGCATGTCTCCTCCAGATATCAAATAATAAAAATAACAGTATTCAGCGCTGAAAATCAAAACAAACAATTCAAATATAAAATAATGCAGCCAGCACTTTAGGGTAATTCAAGAAAAATCCCTTAAACTGAGCAAATATCTAAAAAGAGTGCAGCGCAAATAAATAAACAAATAGTAAAAGTCCATAAAAAGGTAAAGGTCCATACAGGGTGAATGGTGCACTAATATAAAGCATGCAATGTGGATCACAACAAGTTGACCAGAAAGGGATCCCTCCACCACACACAGAGTGGCCTCTCACCTCAGTAATTCGACCTTCAATAGGTCATAGGGCTTGGAATAGCAATGCAGATGACATCATTCAGGCTCCAACCTCCAAACGACAAATATCAGCTTGGCATATAAAGAAGTCGTTTGGAGGTTGGAGGCTGAATGATGTCATCTGCATTGCTATTCCAAGCCCTATGACCTCTTGAAGGTCGAATTACTGAAATGAGAGGCCACTCTGTGTGATCCCTTTCCGGTCAACTTGTTTGCATGCTTTATATTAGTGCACCATTCACCCTGTATGGACCTTTACCTTTTTATGGACTTTTACTATTTGTTTATTTATTTGCGCTGCACTCTTTTTAGATATTTGCTCCTCCAGATATCCACTGTGCCTCACTCACCGACCTTCTCCTGCCCTTGGTGAAGAATTTACCCAGACATGCGTACCGACTGCTTCTCCAGCTCCTCTATTCTGGGACACCTCCATGACCGTGTAAGGACGAGGCTCCGGAGCGCGCACTCCCCCCCCCCCCAGATTGGCCTCCTGCTGCAGTCTAACACTCCATTCTTCACTTCACCCCTCCAGTTGGCTGGACCTGAGCTTATGAAGGAGGCCTGCCCCCTGCCAATTCCAGTTGGGATTGGTCAGGGCTCCTCACATGAGCTCCCTGTCACTTCAATTCCCAGAACTGCCCCTCTTCCAGAACATTCTCCATGGAAGCAGTGGAGGCGCCCAAGAACTGAAGGACAGGTGGTCACACCCACTGCTACACTAACCACTCCCTGTCCCCCAGATCAAAAACAAGCAGGCCTAGCATGCAGCATAGGCCTGCCTAAATGTACTTGCCTGGCAGCTATCACAAAAATCCTCACCTCTAAGGTGGTACAGCAGCTGAAAGTTGGGTTGAAGGGAAAAAAACAGATAGTGTGTACCAGACTTTAGAGTCAATGGTCAAGAGTATATTTGCAGCCTCATTCAATTCTGCATTTATTAACCACTTTCTGACCGCATTATAGCCAATAGACAGCTACAGTGCAGTCATCCAGTTTTGGGAGGGCATCCATAGATGTCCTCCCAGAACCCCATACCCTGCGGCTTGCATTGGCCGCGCTCGGTGACTGCTGTGTCGGACACAGCAGTCACAGATCGGGGTAAAGGGACAATCACAGCGGTGCTTTACCATGTGATCAGCTGATCACATGTAAACAGCCTGTTAGCACATCGTTTACACTGATTATCAGCGCAGCCCCATCAGTGCTGCATCATCAACACACATCACTGAAGAAAAATTACTTAATTTTCTAATTTTGAAAATTTGAACAGAAATTAAGAAAAAAAAAAAATTCCCCCAAATTTATGATCTTTTTTAGGAAAAACAAAAACAAAATGTGATTAAATACATACCACCGAAAGAAAGCTCTATCTGACAGAAATGTCATATGGGTAGAGTTGCATGACTGCATAATTGTCATTCAAAGGGTGACGGCACCGAAAGCAGAAAGTTGGCCTGAGCAGGAAGGGGGTGAAAGTGCCCGGTATTGAGGTGATTAAATCAACATTTTTACTTCCACATTTTACTTCCCCATATTAAATCAAATCCATTGCCTAATCCAACGAGCAGCACCAAGTGTAACATCTTTTTGGACCCGTCATTAACATTGATGACAATGGTATTCCTGTCTATATCATGGAGGCTGCACACAGGTCCAGCTCTATAGACCCCCAGCCTCGCCTACACAGCTCACCCTGCAGCACGACACGTAACCTCACACTGCTGCCTACTGAAAGACACTGCTTTTATACTGTATTCGGTGCCTCTCACGCCCCCCAGTGGTCGCGGAGGCTCTCTGTCCCTTCTTTGTAGCACAGCAGCCCATTTGCATGCTGGGAATTGGAGTGCAAGAGGCAGCGAATGAGAGGGTCGGGGGTGACCAGGACACTACATTTCCCAGGGTTCTCTGCGTCTCTCTGGCGTTCTATTGGCTGGGGGGAAAATTTACGTCGACTTGCAGGAAAGTGTGGTTGCACCGTGTAAGGGCTGGTTAAAAGGTGAGGCGAATGGGGTTTATTTTTTGTTATTGTGTATTGTTTATCACGAAGACGATAGATGGAGGCCAAGGGGCGTAGTGTAGGCTGCAGCGTGAGGAAAGCTGGGGAAGCAGGCTGTATAGGGGTGACTGAGGAAGCCCTGGCTGCAAATACCTTGTCTGCCATGGTGCACACTCTCTCTGTGGGGTTGGCCACACATAATTCTTGTTCTAACGTGTTAAAGAGGCAGTGTGGACTGCAGACCTAGTCAGTGGGCATCCATGCAAACAACTGTCCATCCAAACCTGACATAAGCAATCCCCTTCCTGCCATTGTAGCTGCAGAGCAAGGTCCATGCATAGTAATAGCACATTGGGCCTACTCTGTGAAAAGTCTGCTAAAGGTAACCTTGTTTGTTGCTAATAGCAACCAATCAGCTGCCAAATGTCAGCTTGAACAAGCCAGGTTTGGAAAGTTGACCAAAGAGGTTGAATGGTTGCTATGGGCAACAATAAATACATTAGACCTATTATGTGACATGCTTTACTAAGATACTGACCATTAAGCAGCCCAAATCCTTGAACCAGGGCAGAAAACCTGGGTAGCAGTGCCAATCGTTGTTAATGCCACTTGGGACTTATTCACAGATTTGCGCATGCATTTCAGCAGACTTAGTAACGCCCGTGCGTAGGTGTAAACAGACCCTTTAGGGCCCATTCACACCAGATGCTGTAAGATGCATTTTTGAATGCACTCCCAACTGCATAGACAGTCCAGTTTATCCTACGAGTATAATTCACACTAGTGCAGTGAAAAAAAAAAAGTACAGCATGCTGCACTTGAAATGCATGTAAATGCACATACAAGCCCAAAGAAGATTGAGTGACCGCAAAGGAAATGCAAGGTTAGGAAAAATGCACAACAAATACGTCACTGTGCATGCCAAGATGCACAAATTCTGGTGTGACTGGGCCCTAAAGGAGACAAAATGCATTTTATCTTTTTTGCCTTCCCTTCTTTGACCTAAACATCAACATGACAATCCATTACCCCCACCCATCCAACAGCATAGGTGGAGGAATCTCCCCTGTTGACTATTGCATCCAAACACAGCCACACCACCCTGTCTGAACACCCAAACAGTGGATGCTCCTCATAGGATGCAGTCAATGGTAAGCTGATCATTTTCCACCTGGCTAAAGCCCTGTACACATGGGCAGAAAGTCGGGTGATTTTTTATTTTTTTGTATTGAACCAGCCGACATTCGACCCGTGTGCAAGGCTTTCGGTCTGACAGAAGCCGGCCATTTGGCCAGCATCTGTCAGGCGAGCATGCTGCAAAACCAGCAGCCGATCAGCGCTCTCAGCCAATGGCTGAGAGCACTGGCAGGGGGGCTGTCCCCTGTCAGAACACAAAAAGAACAGCAGGGGAGACCGCTGTTCTAACGTTGGATCGTTAATACAGCGGCTCTGACTGGAGCTGTCAGTTTTTTTTTCGGGTTGAACGAAAAAAAATCTAGTGGTGTGTACCAGGCTTAAAGAGGAAGTAAACCCTGATGGGTTTTTCTTCTTTTCTTCTTCCCTGCAAAGTAAAGGCATAATGTGCTAGTATGCATCGCATACTAGCACATTATGTGACACCTGCAAACGAAGCCCGCACCATCCCCGCTGGAGGCCGCATCCAGCTTTGCCTGTCTTCCTTCTGGGCCGCAGACTCCAGCTGTGCGACTGGCCGGAGCTGCGTGATGTCACAGGATATGCTCGTGAAGAAACGGCACAGGCGGCCAATCCTTCAGATCGCATGCGCTAATTACATCATCGGCGCAGTAAATATCTACTAAACGGCACATGTTTAGGAGATATTTACAGTACCTTATTCTAGGCTTGCCGATAGGTTCAAATTACACAGGGAGGTTTACAACCTCTTTAGGTCGATTTTTGTCAAGCCAGGTGGTGCCAACAGGGCTATCTTTGGCTCAAATTTCAACCTTTCTCAGCTAGCATTTCTCCAGAGGTTGCTAGGGGTTCCTTGAGCAATTGGCAATTTTGGCTTTTCAGATCAGAAACCACTGACATTAAAGTGATTGTAAAGGAAACATTTTTATAAAAAAACAAAACAAAAAAACATGTCACACTTACCTGCTCTGTGCTCTGTGCCATGGTTTTGCACAGAGCAGCCCAGATCCTCCTCTTCTTAGGCGCTCTGGGCCCCTCCCCCTTGCCAAGTGCCCCCATAAAAAGCCACTTGCTGTGGGAGCACTCATGCATGCTTGCATCTGAGCTGGCTCTCTGCATCAATAAGACACAGAGCTTGGCCCTGACCCCACCTCACTGGTTGTAATTGACAATGGCTCCTGCTGCTGCATCTCAGCCATGCAGGAGGGAGAGACCCAGGAGAACCTCGGGTCTGGTGTACATCGCTGGATCGAGATTGGGCTCAGGTAAGTATTTGGGGGGGCTAAGGGGGTGAGCTGCTCACTGAAGGTAAAAAAACCTTTCAGCCTCTCCAACCACTTGAGAGAGGCTGTACAATTATTAAGCCTCTTTCACACAGGACAAACTCCTTAAAGAGCATCCGCCTGCTCAGCGGGGGACCTCTCCGCTGATCCCCGCTGAGCAGGCAGATGTAAGGTCGTGTCTGCTCCGCTGAGCAAAGCGGACATGAACACAGCCCTGCTGTTTTTTGTGGGGCAGTCGAGTGGAAACAGACCTTCTGTCCGTTTCTATCTGACTGTCATCCGATCCGCCAGACAAATGGGGAATTAATCCCCCCCCCCCCCCCTCTGTCTGTTTTTGGCGTGCAGGATTGGATCGGATGTCAGCGGACACATGTCAGCTGACATCCGCTGCTCCATAGAGGGCAATGGAATGGGTGGTCTGATCAGGTCCACCTGAAAAACTGACAGGCGGACCTGATCGGATCTCCGCCCGTGTGAAACCAGCCTTAGTACGCAGATTTTTTAAAGTGGTTCTAAAGGCAGGACATTTTTTACTTGAATCCATTCCCTACATTAAGGTAAAAAATATCCCATTGGTTGTATTGCCCCCTCACCTCCAGCGCTGCTCTCTCTTCCTCTCTTCACAGGACTCTATAAGACCACTTTCACACTGAGGCACTTTTCAGGCGCTTTCACGTTAAAAACGGCGCCTAAAAAGCTCACGAAAACTTATTTCCATTAAAATCAATGAATGCTTTCACACTGGGGCAGTGTGCTGGCAGGGCTGTGAAAAACTCTCCTCTCCATTGAAATAAATGGAAAGCTCTTCAAAAGCGCCTGAAAAGCGCTTCAAAAGCACTTAGTGTGTTTACTGGCAGTTTAAAAGCGCCTCAGTGTGAAAGTGGCCTTAGAGTAGTGGGAGCCATTGGCTCCTACTGCTGTCAATTCATGTGAGGGTAAAGTGGGGCTTAGCTGTCTACAGACGCACACAGCCCAGCTTGGGAGAGAGCCCACAGGTGTGCCCCCATAGGATATGGCTTCCTATGGTGGCACACCGAGAAAAGGAGGAGCCTAGAGCGCCGGCAGGGGATCCCAGAAGAGGAAGTTCAAGGCCGTTCTGTACAACACCATTGTACAAAGCAGATAAGTATAACATGTTTGTTATTTTAGGGGAAAAAAAAACCTTTTAAGCTTTACAATCGCTTTAAGGGTATATGCGCACTTGGCAGCAGAAAAAATGCTCCTTTGGAGCATATTGTATACGCGTTTAGGCGCATTTACACCTGTTTGTGTTTTATAAGTGTTTTTTTCCAAAGCACTAGAAAAATGTACAGTTAAAAAAAGCTTGAAGCGCTAAAATGCCATGTTTAGGGACATCAAAAGTTTTGCCCAAAGCTCCTCTCAAAAATATGCTTGTGCTGTTTTTTCTATCCAGCCTGTAAATGCCCAAATGTTCATGGACACATAGGCTAACATAGAGCTGCGTCTACAGGCTGAAAGAAAAAAAATGCCAAAAGCTTGTGTAGGCATTATTTTCATATTCCTGATATGTGTCTGCTGTACCATGTACTTGTGTGAAAAGTATCCTGTTCTCTTTGTGTGAAATCCCTGTCGTTCCTGCCAGTCCCTCTGCTCTCCCATTAAAAACTGATCACACTGAGCAGGAGAGCGCACACTGCGATCAGTTCTCTAGCTGTGCAGGAACTGAGTCTGCTCTCCTCCAATGTTAAGACTTGTCATGACCCCCGCACACACCCCCGCACACACCCCCGCACACACCCCCGCACACACCCCCGCACACACCCCCGCACACACCCACGCACACACCCACACACACACACACACACACAGCAATTCACTGGGAAGTTCAGTGTTCTGCTGTTTCTCTCACCCCCCCCCCAGCTCTTATGTGCAGCTGAGAACAGAGATTATGTGATCAAAAATCAAAAATGTGTTTAATGTTTTTTTAAATATCTATACACAAATGTTTTTTGCCTTTCATTTCTAGTTTAAACTGAATGTGTTTTTTTTTTTTTTTTTTTTTACAAGGTGAGGATTTACATACATTTAAGTGTAGATGCATATAATGTACTATCTATAGGATGACATTAAAGTCAACCATACCATTTAAATATTTTGCCATATTTAATTTTAGTGTATATGTTTCTGTGTAAGGAAGCATCTTTTTCATATATTTGTAAAATTTTCCAGGTCTTGCCAGGAGCATATTGATCTTGTGCACGCTCTTTGAAGAAGTGACTTGACCTTGTATGCATTGCCATCGTTTTTGGCCTTGGCCTTTTGAAGCTTTCTTAATTGTCAGAGCAGTATTTTGCTGTTCTTTCTAAAGGTACGGAATTTTGCTGTATTTTGCTGTTCTTTCTAAAGGTACGGAACCTAAATCTCAGCATGTTTTATGCTTATTTTGTTTTTTTATTTATTTTAGGCTCAATGTAAATCTTTTAGATCAATCATGTGTCCCTGTTGGAGAGATTTTCCATCACTTTCTGCCCTGGCATGAAGTGAAAATCTTAATCATAGGGACACAGCTTAAGAAAAAAAAACAACGGAGGCTGTAATTTTTCCCCCCTACATCAAAAAGATAAAACGCTTAAGCTAGATCTAGGCTTTATTATTTTAGGGACGCAGACTGGGAAATAGAGCTCTAGTGGGGCTAGGATGGAATCATGCCCTGGCTTGACAGCTCCTCTCTGCAGCAACATGTTTCCTTGCACTGTGACTGGATGTACCTTACCAAGAGTGAAGATGCATCCATCTGTAACCCCTGCCCCTACACTACTGCATCTGACACCACCCCACCTTCCATCATAGCACCTGCCCCTGTGACTGCTGCACCTGACAAACCCTCACCACTGACACCCACTCCACCACCATTTTGGCAATGCTCCCTGCTCTCACCACTAGGGATGAGCCCGATGTTTGATTCGAACGTAAGTTCGCCAAATAGGGAACAATTTGGGGTGTTCGCGGCAAATTCAAAAGCCGCGGAACGCCCTTTAAAAGTCTAATTTTAAAGGCTTATGCATGGTATTGTCATAAAAAGTGTTTTGGGACCTGGGACCTGCCCCAGGGGAAATGTATCAATGCAAACAAAATTTTAAAAACGTCCATTTTTGTCGGGAACAGTGATTTTAATAATGCTTAAAGTGAAACAATAAAATATTCCTTTAAATTTCCTACCTGGTGGCTGTCTATAGTATGCCTGTAAACTAGCACATTTTCCCCATGTTTAGAACAGTCCCTGCAGCAAAATGACATTTCTAAAGGAAAAAAGTAGGGCTGTTACTGATTAAAATTTTCGTGTTCGATTAATCGATTTTTTTTTTATTTTTATCGATTAATCGACTAATTTCAATTAATTATAACTCACATACAGATCCAACTACTTTTAGCTGATCTCCTTGCAGGCTGATTCCCAGTGCAGCTACCAACCACTGGAAAAATGGATAGCAGGATACAAAAAACACACAAAGGCAGCGCTCGATGGGAATAGCATTAAAACTTTTTTATAGTCTTCAAGTAGGTAACAAAATAGATATTGCACTGGAGATAAAATCGATGTAGCTACATAAACTGTAAAAATGGTGCGAGTAATACCAAACGGTAGCAAAAGCAGTCATAAAAACATGTAGCTAAGTATGATCCTGGTTTAAAAATGTGTACAACGATACCACTGCTGAATCCAGATGAGGAGGGGTTAACATCAGTCCGTCGGCATGTAGATGTTCCGTGAAGGGAACTTTCACAACTCCCAGTGGATGGCTGTAGAATCCCAGGTTGATAAAGGGAAGTGATAGAGGGAAGTGTAACAGCCCTTGAGTGTGGCAGATAGTAAGGTCCCGCGGATATGAAGGCACAGCAAAGGAGTGCCTTTGGCGTCACCGGATCTCCGACGAAACTCCCTGAAGACCCGGAATTTTGATCGATCAAAAGAATTTTGATCGATCAAAAAACGTAATCGATTAATCGAGGAATTTAATAGTTAATTTCCACAGCCCTAGAAAAAAGTAATTTAAAACTGCTCGCGGCTATAATGAATTGTCTGGTCCCGCAATACAGATAAAAGTAATTGAAAAAAACTGCATGGGTTCCCCCCCCTGTCCATTACCAGGCCCTATGGGTCTGGTATGAATATTAAGGGGAACCCCGAACCAGAATTTAAAAAAAAATTGCTTGGGGGTCCCCCCAAATTCCATACCAGGCCCTTCAGGTCTGGCATGGATATTAAGGAGAACCCTGCGCCAAATAAAAAAAAAAGAAAAAAAAAAGGGGGGTCGTATGGATTTTAAGGGGAACCCTGTGTCAAAATTAAAACAAAAATGGCGTAGGGTTCCCCCAAAAATCCATACCAGACCCTTATCTGAGCACGCAACCTGGCAGGCCGCAGGTAAAGAGGGGGGGGAACCCCCCCTCCTGAACCGTACCAGGCCACATGCCCTCAACATGGGGAGGATGCTTTGGGGTCCAAAGCACCATGTCCCCATATTGATGGGGACAAGGGCCTCATCCCCACAACCCTTGCCCGGTGGTTGTGTGGGTCTGCGGGCGGGGGGCTTACCGAAATCTGAACCCCATATCCCGCCCCCTCTATGTGAATTGGTAAGTGTCAAAAATGGTAAAAAACACAGGAGACAGCTTGGGACAAGTCCTTTATTAAAAAAGAAAAAAAATTCCAGCGATATACATCCATTCTCGACCCGAGGGGATACGAAAAAAAAAACGCTGCCAAGATCCGCCTCCATGGGAGGTTCCCGTCGAATGACACTACACCCGCTGTGACAGCTCTTAAATAGCTGAGGGCGGGGCCATCCGTGACGTGCGTGGGTGACCCCGCCCCCTCTGATGCCACGGGGGTTTCCTGCGGTTTCCCCATCGCGGGACGGGTGACCCCGCCCCCTCTGACGCTACGGGAAACCCTGGAACGTCAGGAGCTGTCTCTTGTGTTTACCATTTTTGACACTTTTTTTGTGAAATGATAGGGGTACAATGTACCCCATTACCAATTCACGTAGGGGGGGCGGGATCTGTGGGTCCCCTTTGTTAAAGGGGGCCTCCAGATTCCAAAAAGCCCCCCCCCCGCCCGCAGACCCCCACAACCACCGGGCAAGGGTTGTGGGGATGAGGCCCTTGTCCCCATCAACATGGGAACATGGTGCTTTGGACCCCAAAGCATTCTCCCCATGTTGAGCGCATGTGGCCTGGTACGGTTCAGGAGGGGGGCGCTCTCTCGCCCCCCCCTCTTTTCCTGCGGCCTGCCAGGTTGCGTGCTCGGATAAGGGTCTGGTATGGATTTTTGGGGGAAACCCCACGCCATTTTTTTTAAAATTTGGCGCAGGGTTCCCCTTAATATCCTTAAGAGCTTGGTAATGGACTGGGGGGGGGGAACCCATGCTGTTTTTTAGAATGACTTTTATGTGTATTGCGGGACCCAACAATTCATTATAGCCGCGAGCAGTTTTAAATGACTTTTTTTCCTTTAGAAATGTCATTTTGCTGCAGGGACTTTTCTAAACACAGGAAAAATGCGCCAATTTACAGGCATACTATAGACACCCCCCAGGTACGAAATTTAAAGGAATATTTCACTTTAAGCATTATTAAAATCGCTGCTCCCGAAAAAAAACGGCAGTTTTTTAAAGCTTTTTTTTTTGCATTGATACATGTCTCCTGGGGCAGGACCCAGGTCCCCAAACACTTTTTATGACAACTTGCATAATAACCTTTAAAATTACCACTTTTGATTTGAAACATTCGTGTCCCATAGACTTTAATGTTAAAGAACACATTTTTTGCCTGTTCGCATGTTCTGTTGCGAACCGAACCGGGGGTGTTCGGCTCATCCCTACTCACCACTATCATGTCTGCAATTGCTGCATTCAACATCCCCTACCATTTTGCCCACCACTCCTGCAGCTCTCACTGCTGCGCTCACCACCACCCCCTGACTCTCACTACCATGCAGGGCTCCTCTCTCAACACCATATCTGCCAACACTACAAACCCTCCGTCCACCATTCCTGGCATCCCTGTTCAACAAAATTCACCCTTAACCTGATGCCTGTGCGTACACCCCTGCCTTGCTCTTACCGCCACAAGTTTTCGAACCACTTTCTACAATGGGAAAGGTTAGATCTTTACCAAGTCTTTATTACGGTCTCTGTGTCCATTTGGGGGTTTAACCCCTCTATTTGTACTGGTGACCATTTTCACAGAAAAATAATATGAGGGGAGCCAAGAATTTATAAAAAAAAATAGAGCTGTCCCTAGAGATAAAGTGAAATGTTTGAATGGGGACATTGGTTTTTTGGTCAACTGTCTACACTGGGAAATCCGCTCACTTTGGAAGATTCCCTCTTACTTCTTTTTGCATCTCTGGGACAGGAAGTGAAGGGAAACTACCAATAGTGCACAGACAGTAAAAAAATAAATGTGCAGGGATTTTAGTCCTCACCCGCTCTAACCAACACTGGCTCTATATATGCTTCAATTCTTGTCACTTGATTATATAATTAGAATACATTAGAGCCTGTGCTATCCGTACCCTGCTAAGAAAGCCTGAAATAAAAACACACTAGTGGGGCTATTGGACACTGCATGTAAAAAACATAAATGATTACCCTATCAGTGCTGTCTCCTGCTGGTAAAGGGATGTGGGGGCATTTGAAGAACAGTGGGAAGATGCTCTTTTTGCAGTCCAACAGTGCTCCCTAAATGTGGCTCAATGCTTGTTACAACTGTATCTACTTTTGAGGGTACCCTACACTCCTGCGAGACTGTTTCACATGGGAATGAGCGAAAACCCCACCTGTACAAGATGCAGTAGGGATCATGGTGATCTAATGCACCTTCTGTGGTGGTGTCCAAAATTACATCTCTACTGGAAGGTAGTCATAGCTACTATTTACAGAGTTTTTCTGGCCCAGGTGTGTGACATCCCAAAACAATGTTTATGGGAATTCTGTGCAAACTCTTTGCTGAAGGCATCCATAAACAGGCCATAGCTAGGGCACTCTTCCAGGCCCTTAAGTTAATTCTACAGCACTGGACATCATCTGATCCTTCCACATTGAAAGAATGGATATCCCAAATGGGAGATACCCTTTGATTTGAAAAATTATATATATCAGCACAGGGGCTGTTTTGGTCAATTTGACAAACTTTGGGCTCCATAGCTGGATATGCCGGGCTTGGCCACATTCAACCTTATTCTGGACCGCCTGCTGCTGGGTTAGGGGTGAATGAATGTTTTATCATGTCTTTGTCCTGGGGGGGGGGGGCGTACTTATCTGTTAATTCCTTTGCTTATTGTACCTTTTGTTTTCCTTAAAGTTATTACATTCCTGTGTGATGTAAGTTTGTGATGTATTTTTGCGGTATACATGGAACCTTATACCAAGTGTTTAATAAAGTTCTTTAAGATGAAAAAAAAAAGAAAAACGTAAATTAACTTAGAAAATTTACACCATTTCTTTACTAGGGTTTTGCTTCCTCTGTTCCATATAGCAGTGCAATAAATTTTTTTTTTAAATACGAGGCACATTATTAAAGCATATAGTGCAAGAGTCTGCTTGATTGGACACAAATTTATTGGCTGGTTTAGGTAGATTCTCGTATTGGCTTAAGGCTGATTCTGCAAGGATACTGGATCCAGGAGAGCTTTCAACACCCATGTTTACGCAGTGTTGTACCGCACTCTCATTTCTTTCTTGGGGTATTCGCTGAGGGTAGAAGTAAAAAGTGCCAATTCAGGGCTCAATTGTCGCTTGAAACATTCAGGTCAGAACAGATGTACTAAGCCTTGCAGCTTAGAGAGCACTTTTAGATCAAGTAGGTGGAGGGGGTCACAAACACATGCCAAGTTCCCCTTTTTGATCGTTGTGCATATTTAGCCTAAGAACATGTAGCAAGGGGAGGTGGAAGTGAGGTTCTGAACTTAAATCTTTTACTCTTTAAAAGATGTTAGTGAGCCTAATGTCTTGAATTTGGCTACTTGTCAAAAAACGGGAGCCCTCCCAAGACAAAGGGGGTCACTTGAATAGAAAAACACATTTTGTAAGTGGGCCAGGAAGAGCACCAAACAATAGTCCAAAAGTCCTTCATTTATATTCAAGTTAAATGGGAAAATAAAAAGAAAGCCTATGCTTTCTAGGGAAAATTACCCCTTGATCAAGGCTTGAATGTAGCTCAAACTTGGTAGGACTCAAAATTGCAGAATCCCCACAACTATTTTTGTATGATGGAACGAGTGACAAAATGACCGGGAGTAAAATAGCAGCAATCCCTGCTATTTTGCTCCTGGGTACTTTGTCACTGCACTTTGTGATCTCAGTGCTCAGATCATTGAGTTTAAAAAAAAAAAAGTATGAAATTAAAACAGGTTTTGTTTAAAAAATGTATTAGCATGTTAATCGGGGAAGAAAGGCAAGTATAAGAAGATTAACCTTCAGCTTTAATCAAGGTCTTTTCATTATAAGGAAGCCTTTTTATATATTTGTAACATTTTTCTAGGTCTTGCCAGGAGCAACTTTGATCTTTTACACACTTTGAAGAAGTGGGTCGACCTTGTATGAATTGCCATCATCTTTTGCCAAGACATTTTAAAGCTTCCTTAACTGGCAGAGCAGTATTCTGCAGGTCTTTCTACAGGTATGGAACCTACATTTTGGCATACGTTTGTCTGGCACTTATACAATCTAGGCCAGTGTGGCTATCTAGAGCAGCCATCTTTTTTTCTTTTGTACTTTTACAAAAAAAATAAAAAAAATTATTTCCTGCAACCACGGGATTGCAGGAAAGAAATTTTACTTGATTTCCCCATCAACACAGACAGTGTTGATGTGGGAATCCCTCCTGCCGGGCCATTGTCTTCTCCCAAGGGCTAAGCTGTCCCCGCCGGGAGAAGACAGGGATTATTGCTAGCGACTATAGCAGCCACTAGTGATAATCGCAGGTAAAACCCAGCATGCTGGTTATACCCAATTTGATCAAACAACTTGGTACATTCAGCCTGCCCATAACCGTTTCGAATCTTGGTCGGTTCAGCAGAGTTTAAACCATATATGGCCTGCCTAAGTTGTTGTAAGATGTCATGGAAACCTTTTTAGGGTGTAGAGCTGTAGAACATTTTAATGAAGGCGAATATGGTTTGGTAGTAGTAAGCCAAGTAACTTAAATGTCCCTTAACGAACGTGGATGATTTTATTACACTATTGGAGGCTTTTTCTCTTCGCTATGTTATGTGGTGACGTGAGCCGGATGCAGGAGTAAAAGTGATTTGTACCAGCCATAAGAATGGGTGGCAACTTTCTGCGGCGAGTTTCTTCCTGAGGGGAGAAGGACTTTACACGCACTCCCGATGGAAGTGCGACACTATTTTTGCACAGTTTATGGACTTTGTATGGACTATGTTATGTTTATTCACTTTAATGATGGAGTAATAAGTCACCGCACTACTTTGGATTTGGAATAGTATAGAGGATAAACTCCTATTTCAAAATGGACTGAGATCTTTAGTTTTTTTATGTAAGATAGCAGCAGTGATGATTCATTATATATTTACATATTTTTAGGTTCAATATTGTTTTATTTGTTTTGTTTTTATATTGAGTTTTCATGGTTTTTACACTCCAAAGTGCGGGGTCTTGAATAGTGAGTTCCTTTCAATGGTATGTATTAAAGAAAATGTTTTAAAAATACCAAAATTTAATTAGCAAGTGGTTCTTTTACAGTTATCCAAAATTGCCCATCTCAGAGTCATGGAGATGCCGTCGTATTACACCAAACTTCTTGGAGAGCTGAATGAGCAGCGTAAGAGAGATTTCTTCTGTGACTGCAGCATCATTGTGGAAGGTCGAATATTTAAAGCGCACAGAAATGTTCTATTTGCCAACAGTGGTTACTTTCGGGCCATGTTAGTTCACTACATTCAAGACAGTGGAAGGCATAGCACTGCCTCTCTGGACATTGTCACTTCTGAGGCCTTCTCTACCATCCTGGATTTTATATACTCAGGGAAGTTAAACCTGAGTGGAGAGAATGTAATTGAGGTTATGAGTGCAGCAAGCTACCTCCAAATGACTGATGTTGTTAACTTTTGTAAGGCTTACATACGGTCTTCCCTTGATATCTGCAGGAAAATAGAAAGAGAGAGTTCCTTTGGACAGGCTGATAGTGGGAGTGATGGTATAAGTGGTGGTAGAGCAGCGCTCGGAAATATAACTGTAAAAACAGGTCAGGGGGACTGTCAGAAGGAAGCGCCCTGTGGAGACTGTAGTAGCTGCAATTCTGAGGAATTGATGGTGAAGGATCCCCCAAGTGCAGGCTCTGCAGAAGAAAAAAGTCCTAGTAAAGCGGTGGAACCCAAAGAGGAGTTTGATTCTGATGTTGTGGAAGTAACCGAAGGTATCCAACCATATCAGATACAATCTGGCATGGAGCAGGGTGAAGAAAGTCCACAGGGTAGTTCCAATGTGGACCTAGCATGTAATAATTATCATATGAAACAGTTTTTAGAGGCTCTCCTCCGCAACAGCTCTGCACAGAGAAAAGAGGATCATGGGCATCATTTCTCGCGTGATTATGAGTCCCGACAAGAGGAAGGAAGTGTTTCAATGAGTAATATGATGGACATTCAGGGGGACTGGTATGGTGAAGATACAGGTAATGTAACAAATTATAATTTTTTTAACGTATATCATTATGTTTTGTTTGTTTTGAAGAACAGGACAAATTTTGTAACACAGAGTAGGATTCAAAGCATTCTTTATCTGCAACAACTGCTGCTCTTAATCAATGTGCTCTACCATTTGTACTGTTGCTTTGCAGCCAACCTTCTTGGGATAACCTGAACTAAATCTTTGTTTTAGCCTGGATACCAGTTCCTTTAGATCATGTGCGGCCCTCAACACTTCCAGAGGGCCGCTTAATAGCAGCACATTTTCATGCATTGAGGTGCACTGTGTGAATGGGCTGTAATGCACATCAGTGCCCCAAAAATATCCATCATGCTAAATTTTTTGCAGTGTGTTATAATGCACACCTAAAGAGGAGCTTCAGTCAGTTCTACAAAAATTAAACGTCAGCAGCTACAAAAGCTGTTACTGACTTTTAATAAACAGACACTTACCTATCCAGGGATCTAGCCCTGTCCTCCCCTAGGCTGGTTCTTCGTGGTCTTTGTGGTCCCTGGCGCTGACATGTTAACTGTTGGGAGCTGGGGGCTTCGCATCTGGCTTCCCACTGCGCCCTGTGAATGATCGCGCAGCCTCATGGGACCTGTGATTTGTCCCAGAAGGTTGCAGGTGAAGGGGTACTGAACTTTCACTTGAATCACCTAGGCGATTTGAGTGCAAGTGGAAGCAGGTACCTGCAAAAAGAAGGTACCCGCTCCCATCCCTGACCCCCCCCCCCCCCCCCCCACTCAGAACGGTGAAGCTCCTGCTTGGCTGTTTATGTACATTGGCCGGGTGGGAAGCAGTTAACCACTTTTAGAGTTTATTTACTAAAGATAGAGAGGGCAAAATTAGTCACAATTCTGCAGAGAAACCAATCGGCTTCCAGGTTTTATTGCTAAAGCTTACCGGTAATTAAACAAGCTGAGGTTAGAAGCTGATTGGTTTCTGTGCAGAATTGTGACTAATTTTGACCTTTCTAGCTTTAGTAAATAACCTCCTTTATAACAGAAGGTAAAACATATCCTAACACCTGAACAGTTTTGCAACTTTGACATGTGTTAGGGCTCCTTTTTAAACTTGCTTCGTCTACCGCTTCAACGTGCTTTTATGATGTGTTTTTGATGCTCCTTTTTGAAGCTTTGTTGAAGCTTGGCAGGTGTGTGTGTGTGTGTGTGTGTGTGTGTGTGTGTGTGTGTGTGTGTGTGTGTGTGTGTGTGTGTGTGTGTGTGTGTGTGTGTGTGTGTGTGTGTGTGTGTGTGTGTGTGTGAGATATATAATCTCTCTCATACCTGCAATTTCTCAAGTACAAAGCGAAGCTAAAGCTGAATTAAAGCCTCTCAAAAGCTGCAGGTGCATCAAGCGAGCTTTGCCATAGACTTCTATGGAGGCTTTAAAGACACTTTGAAGCACCACTAAAGCTACGTGGGGTATAATTTTTGAAGTGAAGCAAAGCAAAAGCAATGTGTAAATAGAATTGTAAGCCAACCATTTTTTTTTTTTTTTTTTTTTTTTTTGTGACAGGTGCTTTGACTGGTGTTCAGAGAGCTTTAACCACTTAACGACCGCCCACCGCCGATTTACGTCGGCAGAATGGCACGGACAGGCAGAATCACGTAGATCTACGTGATTGCCTTTGTGCAGTTGGGGGGTCCATCCGGACCCCCCTTCACTGCAGTGAGCGTCCGTTAAGTGTTCGGGAGCGATCAGGCATGAGGGGGCGGCCGCTCGATTCCGCCCCCCCCCTCGCGATCGCTCCCGGCCAATGAAATTGCTTCCTCCGCCATGTGATGTAAACACAGGCTGGAGGAAGTGATGTCATCTCCCTCGCCGCGGTCTTTTCGTTCCCGGCGCCGAGGAGTGAAGACAGAGGTTAGTGCTCCAACAGTCCACTGACACGTAGGTACACATAGGCACACAAATCACCCCCCAGTCACCCCCAGATCACCCCCCAGGTCACCCCAAAGCCCCCAATCACAGTGTCACTGATTGCAGTGATCATTTATTTTACTGATCACTGCATTTAGTGTCATCTGTGATTGTAAAAAGTTGCAAGGCAGTTAGGATTAGGCCCCTTTAGGTCCAGGGTAGCCCCCTAACCCCCCCTAATAAAGGTTTAACCCCTTGATCACCCCCCAGGTAACCCTTTCACCCCCTAACTTCAGCGTCACTAAGCGATTGTTTTTCCGATCGCTGTATTCGTGTCGCTGGTGTTTTAGATAGGCAGTTATTTTTTTTTTAGGTTCGCCGCAGGTTTTTATTGGTGTCAGGTACCCCCATATTTAACCTAATAAAGGTTTTAACCCCCTGATTGCCCCTAGTTAACCCTTTCACCAGTGATCACCATATAAAGGTTACGGGTGACGCTGGTTGATTAGTTTGCTTTTTATAGCATCAGGGCACCCGCCGTATATAACCCAATAAAGGTTTAACCCCCTGATCGCCCGGCGGGTGAGATCAATTAGGTTTTAGCGCCAGAGAGGGTCTGCGTCGCCCCAGGCAGTGTTAGGTTAGTGCCAGTAACGCTAACACCCACGCGCAAAGCATACACCCCCCTTAGTGGTATAGTATCTGATCAGATCTATACTAGCATCCCCAGCGGTTTAGGGTTCCCAAAAACGCAGTGTTAGCGGGATCAGCCCAGATACCTGCTAGTACCTGCGTTTAGCCCCTCCGCCCAGCCCAGCCCAGCCCAGCCCACCCAAGTGCAGTATCGATCGATCACTGTCACTTACCAAACACAACACACATAACTGCAGCGTTCGCAGAGACAGGCCTGATCCCTGCGATCGCTAACAGTTTTTTTGTAGCGTTTGATATATTTGCTGACGACAGTCAGGTGCTTTTTTTCCTGTGAATCTTACTAGTGTACCCCTAAATTTAGAGCCCAAAATGGCAAGTCGAAGGTACACTAGTAAAGAGGCCTACGAGATTCTGAGCATGACAGATAGTGAAGAGGAGGTCACGTATCTGTCAGATTCAGGCTCAGAATATCTTCCCGTAGAAGACAGTGACGTCAGCGGCCCCACGTCAGATAGCTCTGACGACGAAGTTGAGGTCCCTGCTAAGGTCAGGCGTACCCGATCCCGATCTTCTGAGGTTGTTGAGGAGCAAGAACCGCAGGTCTCTCGTATCATGGAGCAGAGTAGTACTAGCGCCGCTATTCCTTCTGGTGAACTGGCAAGCACCAGCGGCCTAGTACAGCCTGGACGTACATCCAGCACTGCAGTAACACTTGGAGACGTGGCGAGTCCCATAAGTGCAGTTCAAGCTGGCGAGGTGGCAAGCACAAGTAGTGTCCCGCTGCCACCAAGAAGACAAAGGCAGGCCCGTCGTGCCCATACTGCCCTTCCTGCAGAATTCGCCTATCCTGATTGGGTCCCCACCACTTCTGTAGAACCCGTACTTCCCCCATTCACTGCCCAACCCGGTATTCAGGTGGAAACAGCTGATTTTATGCCAATCGATTTTTATTCGCTGTTTTTCACGGAAGATCTCTATAGATCTATTGTGGACCAGAGTAATTTGTATGCTGGTCAATTTATCGCCGCTAACCCCCAGTTGCCTAAAATTGCCAGAAATTGGAAACCAATTACGGTTTCCGAATTTAAGACCTTTCTGGGCCTTTCCCTCAACATGGGCACACATAAATTTCCGTCATTGCGTGCTTATTGGTCCACGCACCCAATTGACCACATGCCCGTGTTCTCTGCCTCCATGTCCAGGGCACGATACGAGCAGATTTTGCGGTTCATGCACTTCAACGACAATGAACTTTGTCGTCCACGTGGGGACCCTGAATACGACCGGCTCTATAAAATTCGGCCCCTCATAAACCACTTCAACGAACGTTTTGCAGCCTTGTTTACTCCCGATCAAGTTGTCTGCGTTGATGAGTCCCTGATTAAATTTTCTGGCCGCTTGTCTTTCAAGCAGTACCTTCCCAGCAAGCGTGCCAGATACGGGGTCAAGCTCTACAAGTTCTGTGACAGGGCAACAGGCTATGTAGTGAACTTTACGGTTTATGAGGGAAAAGACAGTCAGATTGAGTCGGTCAACTGCCCGGATTACATAGGGAGCGCTGGCAAGATAGTGTGGAACTTGGTGTCACCCTTATTCGGAAAGGGGTACCACTTGTATGTGGACAATTATTACACGAGCGTGCCACTGTTTAGTCACTTGTTTGATCATAAGATTGGAGCATGTGGCACCATGCGACCTAATCGCCGGGGCTTTCCCCAGCGGCTTGTAGATGCCCGTCTTAGGCTGGGGGAGAGAGCCTGCTTGAAGTGTAATAACTTGCTCGCTATGAAGTGGAGGGACAATAAGAATGTTTTCCTTCTTACCTCCCTTCATGCAGACAGGACAGTCCAAATTCGTACGGCGACTGGTGTTGTGGAGAAACCCCTCTGTGTCCACGAATATAACCAAAATATGGGAGGGGTGGACCTCAACGACCAGTTGATGGCGCCGTATCTAATTGACCGTAAGGCGAGACGCTGGTACAAAAAAGTGTCTCTATCATTATTCCAATTGGCTTTGCTGAACGCTCATGTGCTATACAGAGCTTCAGGCGGGACGTTATCTCTTCTAAAATTCCAGAATGAGATAGTCACAGAACTCCTGTATCCAGGCGGTTCTGCACCTCACCATCCCCAACCAAATGCAGTAAGCCGGCTGCATGAGAGGCATTATTCGTATGTCCTCCCGAGTACCCCTACCCAAAGCCACCCCCAAAAAAGATGTCGTGTCTGTAGCAAGCGCGGATTTAGGCGTGACACCCGTAGTTTTTGTCCACTCTGTCCTGACAAGCCTGGTCTTTGCCAAGGTGAATGTTTTGAACGCTACCACTCAAAAGTGAAGTTTTAGCGTAGGGTACAGCATTTCACAGACTAGGACACACTTACACAGGGTCTCCCAAGATGCCATTACATTTTGAGAGACCCGAACCATTACAGTTGTAAAGTTACAAAAAAAAGTGTAAAAAAGAAAAAAAAAACGTAAAAAACAAAACACAAAAAAAATATAAAATAAAAAAACCAAAAATAGTTGTCGTTTTATTGTTCTCTCTCTCTCTCTATTTTCTCTCTATTGTTCTGCTCTTTTTTTACTGTATTCTATTCTGCAATGTTTTATCATGCTTGCTTTTCAGGTATGTAATTTTTTGTTTTCAGGTGCGCCATTCAACTGCAGCGCGGAATTATTTATCTTGACAGCAACAGCGTTTGCTCCCACGATACATAAAGCCGTGACTCCAGTGCTGTAGGAGGTGATTTCACCACCACAGTTAAAAAAAAGAGCATATATGCCGAAGCATGGGGGCAGCAGGGGCGGAGGAGCGATTTTGCTCCTAATGCCGCGTACATACGGTCGAAATTCCGACCGTGTGTACGCGGCATAACTTTTTTGCGGGAGGATGCCCCCATGCTTCGGCATATATATATTTTAGGCACAGGTTGCGTTAAAACATTTTTTTATTTTTTACTAGGTTTTGTTTTGGTATTTGCTTTGCAGGTATGGCATGGTAAGGTCTTACTGTTGTACTGTAATGTTACTTTGTTTTAATGTTAACCACCATTTGCTTAGCAGGTACGCCATTCAGTTGCAGCGCGGATCTATTTATCTTGACAGCAACAGCGTTTGCTCCCACGATACATAAAGCCGTGACTCCAACGCTGTAGGAGGTGATTTCACCACCACAGTTAAAAAAAAAGAGCATATATGCCGAAGCATGGGGGCAGCAGGGGCGGAGGAGCGATTTTGCTCCTAATGCCGCGTACATACGGTCGAAATTCCGACCGTGTGTACGCGGCATAACTTTTTTGCGGGAGGATGCCCCCATGCTTCGGCATATATATATTTTAGGCACAGGTTGCATTAAAACATTTTTTTATTTTTTACTAGGTTTTGTTTTGGTATTTGCTTTGCAGGTATGGCATGGTAAGGTCTTACTGTTGTACTGTAATGTTACTTTGTTTTAATGTTAACCACCATTTGCTTAGCAGGTACGCCATTCAGTTGCAGCGCGGATCTATTTATCTTGACAGCAACAGCGTTTGCTCCCACGATACATAAAGCCGTGACTCCAACGCTGTAGGAGGTGATTTCACCACCACAGTTAAAAAAAAGAGCATATATGCCGAAGCATGGGGGCAGCAGGGGCGGAGGAGCGATTTTGCTCCTAATGCCGCGTATATACGGTCGAAATTCCAACGGAGGCTTATCCGTGGAAAAGTCCGACCGTGTGTACGCGGCATAACCTTTTATGCCGCGTACATACGGTCGAAATTCCGACGAAGGCTTGACCGTGTGTACGCGGCATAACTTTTTTGCGGGAGGATGCCCCCATGCTTCGGCATATATGCCCATCATTAGAAGTGGGTGGATGAAGGGAGGTATTCTAATGGTGGGCATACCCACCAATCAATCTCTTTTTTTCGTTCAGCCAATAGGCTGTATGAAAAAAAAGATTACAATACATGTCTAACAAGGACCAGCAACGTACTGGTATGTTGCTGGACTTTGAATGTTTATACCAGAATGATGCCTGCGGGTTTAGGTATCATCTTGGTATCATTCTTTTCAGCCAGTGGCCGGCTTTCATGTAAAAGCAATTCTAGCAGATAATTAGCCTCTAGACTGCTTTTACAAGCAGTGGGAGGGAATGTCCCCCCCCCCCGGATATAAAAAGCGCCATTGGGAAATTGGGAAAGCATTTTATCACACCGATCTTGGTGTGGTCAGATGCTTTGAGGGCAGAGGAAAGATCTAGGGTCTAACCCCCCAATTTTTTTCAAAAAAAGAGTACCTGTCACTACCTATTGCTATCATAGGGGATATTTACATTCCCTGAGATAACGATAAAAATGGTAAAAAAATAAAATATGGAAGGCACAGTTTAAAAATAAAATAAAAAAGCCAAATAAATAATAAAAAAAAAAAAAAAAAAGCACCGCTGTCCCCCCCTGCTATTGCGCAAAGGCGAACGCAAGCGTCGGTCTAGCGTCATATCTAAACAGCAATTGCATCATGCATGTGAGGTATCACCGCGAAGGTCAGATCGAGGGCAGTCATTTTAGCAGTAGACCTCCTCTGTAAATCTAACGTGGTAACCTGTAAAGGCTTTTAAATGCTTTTAAAAATGAATGTAGTTTTGTCGCCGCTGCGCGTTTGTGCGCAATTTTAAAGCATGTCGTGTTTGGTATCCATGTACTCGGCCTATGATCATCTTTTTTATTTCATCAAACATTTGGGCAATATAGTGTTTTTTAGTGCATTAAAAATAAAAAAAGTGTGTTTTTCCCCCAAAAAATGCGTTTGAAAAATCGCTGCGCAAATACTGTGTGGAAAAAAAAAATGCAACACCCACTATTTTAATCTGTAGGGCCTTTGCTTTAAAAAAATATATAACGTTTGGGGGTTCAACATAATTTTCTTGCAAAAAAAAATTTTCTTTCATGTAAACAAAAAGTGTCAGAAAGGGCTTTGTCTTCAAGTGGTTAGAAGAGTGGATGATGTGTGACATAAGCTTCCTAATGTTGTGCATAAAATGCCAGGACAGTTCAAAACCCCCCCAAATGACCCCATTTTGGAAAGTAGACACCCCAAGCTATTTGCTGAGAGGCATGTTGAGCCCATTGAATATTTTTTTTTTTTTGTCCCAAGTGATTGAATAATGACCAAAAAAAAAAAAAATGTACAAAAAGTTGTCACTAAATTATATATTGCTCAAACATGCCATGGGCATATGTGGAATTACACCCCAAAATACATTCTGTTGCTTCTCCTGAGTACGGGGATACCACATGTGTGGGACTTTTTGGGAGCCTAGTCGCGTACGGGACCCCAAAAACCAAGCACCGCCTTCAGGATTTCTATGGGTGTAAATTTTTGATTTCACTCCTCACTGCCTATCACAGTTTCGGAGGCCATGGAATGCCCAGATGGCACAAAACCCCCCCAAATGACCCCATTTTGGAAAGTAGACACCCCAAGCTATTTGCTGAGAGGTATGTTGAGTATTTTGCAGATCTCGCTTTTTGTCACAAAGTTTTGAAAATGTAAAAAAAGAAAAAAAAAAAGAAAAAAAAATGTCTTTCTTAATTTTCAAAAACAAATGAGAGCTGCAAAATACTCACCATGCCTCTCAGCAAATAGCTTGGGGTGTCTACTTTCCAAAATGGGGTCATTTGTGGGGGTTTTGGGCTATTTTGACATTTTATGGCCTTCAAAACTGTGATAGGTAGTGAGGAGTGAAATCAAAAATGTATGCCCTTAGAAACCTTGAAGGCGGTGCTTGGTTTTTGGGGTCCCGTACGCGGCTAGGCTCCCAAAAAGTCCCACACATGTGGTATCCCCGTACTCAGGAGAAGCAGCAGAATGTATTTTGGGGTGTAATTTCACATATAACCATGGCATGTGTGAGCAATATATCATTTAGTGACAACTTTTTGTACATTTTTTTTTTTTTCTTTTTGTCATTATTCAATCATTTGGGACAAAAAAAAAAAATATTCAATGGGCTCAACATGCCTCTCAGCAAATAGCTTGGGGTGTCTACTTTCCAAAATGGGGTCATTTGGGGGGGTTTGTGCCATCTTGGCATTTTATGGCCTTCAAAACTGTGATAGGTAGTGAGGAGCGAAATCAAAAATTTATGCCCTTAGAAACCTTGAAGGCGGTGCTTGGTTTTTGGGGTCCCGTACGCGGCTAGGCTCCCAAAAAGTCCCACACATGTGGTATCCCCGTACTCAGGAGAAGCAGCAGAATGTATTTTGGGGTGTAATTTCACATATGCCCATGGCATGTGTGAGCAATATATCATTTAGTGACAACTTTGTGCAAAAAAAAAACAGTTTGTCATATTCCCGCAACCTGTGGCAAAATATAAAATATTCCATGGACTCAACATGCCTCTCAGCAAATAGCTTGGGGTGTCTACTTTCCAAAATGGGGTAATTTGGGGGGGTTTTGTGCTATTTTGGCATTTTATGGCCTTCAAAACTGTGATAGGTAGTGAGGAGTGAAATCAAAAATTTACGCCCTTAGAAATCCTGAAGGCGGTGCTTGGTTTTTGGGGCCCTGTACGCGGCTAGGCTCCCAAAAAGTCCCACACATGTGGTATCCCCGTACTCAGGAAAAGCAGCAGAATGTATTTTGGGGTGCAATTCCACATATAACCATGGCATGTGTGAGCAATATATCATTTAGTGACAACTTTTTGTACATTTTTTTTTTTTTTTCTTTTTGTCATTATTCAATCATTTGGGACAAAAAAAAAAAATATTCAATGGGGTCAACATGCCTCTCAGCAAATAGCTTGGGGTGTCTACTTTCCAAAATGGGGTCATTTGGGGGGGTTTTGTGCCATCTTGGCATTTTATGGCCTTCAAAACTGTGATAGGTAGTGAGGAGTGAAATCAAAAATTTATGCCCTTAGAAACCTTGAAGGCGGTGCTTGGTTTTTGGGGTCCCGTACGCGGCTAGGCTCCCAAAAAGTCCCACACATGTGGTATCCCCGTACTCAGGAGAAGCAGCAGAATGTATTTTGGGGTGTAATTTCACATATGCCCATGGCATGTGTGAGCAATATATCATTTAGTGACAACTTTGTGCAAAAAAAAAAAAGTTTGTCATATTCCCGCAACTTGTGGCAAAATATAAAATATTCCATGGACTGAACATGCCTCTCAGTAAATAGCTTGGGGTGTCTACTTTCCAAAATGGGGTCATTTGGGGGGGTTTTGTGCTATTTTGGCATTTTATGGCCTTCGAAACTGTGATAGGTAGTGAGGAGTGAAATCAAAAATTTGCGCCCTTAGAAATCCTGAAGGCGGTTCTTGGTTTCCGGGGTCCCGTACGTGGCTAGGCTCCTAAAAAGTCCCACACATGTGGTATCCCCGTACTCAGGAGAAGCAGCAGAATGTATTTTGGGGTGCAATTCCACATATAACCATGGCATGTGTGAGCAATATATCATTTAGTGACAACTTTTTGTAATTTTTTTTTTTTTTTTTTTTTGTCATTATTCAATCACTTGGGACGAAAAAAATAAATATTCAATGGGCTCAACATGCCTCTCGGCAATTTCCTTGGGGTGTCTACTTTCCAAAATGGGGTCATTTGGGGGGGTTTTGTACTGCCCTGCCATTTTAGCACCTCAAGAAATGAGATAGGCAGTCATAAATTTAAAGCTGTGTAAATTTCAGAAAATGTACCCTAGTTTGTAAACGCTATAACTTTTGCGCAAACCAATAAATATACGCTTATTGACATTTTTTTTACTAAAGACATGTGGCTGAATACATTTTGGCCTAAATGTATGACTAAAATTGAGTTTATTCGATTTTTCTTATAACAAAAAGTAGAAAATATCATTTTTTTTCAAAATTTTCGGTCTTTTTCTGTTTATATCGCAAAAAATAAAAATCGCAGAGGCAATCAAATACCATTAAAAGAAAGCTCTATTTGTGGGAAGAAAAGGACGCAAATTTCATTTGGGTACAACATTGCATGTCCGCACAATTTACAGTTAAAGCAGCGCAGTGCCGAATCCCAAAAACAGGCTTGGTCCTAATGGCCCGAAATGGTCCGGGGCTTAAGTGGTTAACAAAGCCTGTCTGAAGCCTTGTTTTGAAGCAAGTTTAAACTAGCCCTAAGTAAAAACTATAAATAACACAACTACATGTGAATTATACTGTGTTTTTTCAGGACAAATTGGGCTTTCATTTGGTGGTAAATGGTAATGCATATCTCCTATTATTTATTTTTTTTTTATTATTATCAAAGGAAAACTGGTAAAAAATAGTAAGATTTTTTTTTAACCCTACCTAAAATACATTGACCTTTTGAATCTGACAATGACATTTGACCCTGGCCTCGATCAGTCCTTGATCTAGCTATTTTTTGCTTATTATTACCGTTTTGCCTATTTTTTTATTTATTTTTTAACAATGTATCTTACTCTATTCATAAAGAAGAAAAAACATAGGGACGGGCAAAATAGTGTCTAATCTAGTGATGGCCAATGATCAGAAACCAGGCTTCCTGGTTCCTGATTATTAGTATGAGACCCAGGGCTCTCTGTGAAGGCCCAGTCTCTATGCTGGGAGCACGCTGTGCAGCATACTCTCAGCATAAACACAGGTATGCATATATGCGGCCCTGCGGATAAAGACCCACTTCTGTGACACTGCATATGTGTGTGTTCTGCAGAAAATGGTTAAACTGGAAATCTATGGTCACAGCATTCCCTTTCTTTTTGTAACATCCGCATTGTAGTAGCAATACAAACAATAGGTATTTTTGACTGACCATTTCTAAGGACTACATATCCCATGGTACCTTTCTGTATGCAGAAGTGATTCCTGTTATGACTCCTGAAAATCCTTCTCTCACCAACTCTGTAGTTCAGAAGGCAGGCTCTGTGAAGTCTTCGACACAGCAGTTCTGATCACCGGCATTGCTAGTTAAAAAAATACCAATCAATATACGCTTATTGTTTATTTATTTTTATTTTTTTTGTTTTTTACCTAAAAATATGTAGCAGAATACAGAATGGCCTAAATTTTTGAAAAAATTTGATTTTATATTTTTATTAATTTTTTCAAAAATTGTGGGTCACTCTTTTTTTGGTTTATAGCGCAAGAAATAAAAACCGCAGAGGTGATTAAATACCACCAAAAGAAAGCTCTATTTGTAGGGGCAAAAGGGACATCAATTTTATTTGTGTACAGCATTGCACAACCACGCAATTGTCAGTTAAAGTAACTCAGTGCCGTATTGCAAAAAATGGCCTGGTCATGAACCTCTGTTCGGCTTTACTTGACCCCTCCACACTGACCGTATGCAAATATGCGTTCTTGGCTTGAAGGGGTTATACTGGGGTAATGCCTGCAGCTGCAGGTATCACCCCGGTACTGTTTTTTTTTTTTTTTTTTTTTTTTTTTTAGAGCTAGCGGTTGGCTTTTTAGTGATAACAACCGATGCGGCTCTCCCATCCTACCGGGAGGCCCGAGCGACCAGCCGACTCATCCGCCGGCTGGCCGAAGACCCGAATGAAGCCAGGTCTCCTATCTAGTAACCCAGAAGCGATGTCATGACATACCTTCAGGTTTACTCGGCTGCCAATGGCGCAGATTTTAAAAAAATCCCTAGTATTCCAAAACGCAGATTTTTGGCGTTTTTTTAATACTTTTAAGTGCAAAGGAGGGATTTGAAGTCTTGTAGACCCCAGATTCCTCCATAAAGAGTACCTGTCACTGACTATTAATGTCTCACAAGGGATGTTTACATTCCTTTTGACGGCAATAAAAATTATCAGAACTTTATTTTTTTTTAAACCGTGTAAAAAATAAAAAAATAAAAATTAAAGCACCCCGTTCCTCAGTGCTCGTGCGCAGAAGCGAACGCATACATAAGTCGTGCCCGCAAATGTAAACCTTGTTTAAACCACACATGTGAGGTATCACCGCGATCATTAGAGCGAGAACAATAATTCTAGTACAGGACCTCCTCTGTAACTTTAAACTGGTAACCAGTAGAAAAGACCACCCATATACCACGCAACCTGGTAAATACTTTTTTTTTACAGAGTAAAACAAACAAAAACTAAAACCCACATAAAAAAACAACGCAACAACAGGTCCTTTTTTAAAGTGTGTAAAGCACCTCCTATAATAAGCCATCCTCGGGATTATAGTCCCTTCCACACCCTTCCCATAGCTGTTCAAATATCTACCTCCCCCTTCAGTGTGTCAGTAGAATCAAACCTTCATACATTTTTTGGGTGATTCCCAGGCCACGTATGTCTGTCTGCATAGCGGGCACTTGCCTAATCAAAGTGCGCTCTGGTCCAGTGACGTGATCTCCCCAACGGCCACCTGTAGTGAAGAAGAGAGAGCAGCAACAACGGCTGTAGGCAGTGACATCACCCATAGATTTACTATGGGGCATACACTGTCCCGCCTCTACCCTTAAACCACTGCTGGAACCTGATTGTGTGACTGGCTCAAAGCGTTCTTAGATTAGGTAAGTATAAGCATCTTTCCTTTACAGGATAGTTAGTATAAGGCTTAGAGTGGGAGTAGGTTTAAGCTTAGATTAGCTTTTGACTGAACTTCTACTTTTAGTTGGATACCACTGGTCAAACCATCACATTCCTCCATCCAAAGCTAATATCAGTTTTGGATGTATTTAGTTTAAAAACAAATTCAGATTGATTAAGGGCCTGTGTTAACAGGCTTTTGTGTGTCTCAAGCAGTTTTGCATTCCCATACAATTCTATGGGAATGCAAAACTCGCTTGAAGGCAGTTGCACCTGTAAATAAATTCTGAAGAGTCTCAAACTAATAGCATCAGCACAAGCCTAAATCCTGTTGACACAGGCCCATAATCTATATAAGATATGTTTCTTGTGGTTTTTTTTTTTTAAATCTTTATTAAGTGTATAAGAGATGTTTGACCTTTTGGCCATCAATGGCCTAGATCAGGCTTTCTCAGCCTGGTTACCCCAGTGGAACCCATGAAACAATTTCCAGGTCTCCTGGTTTGCCCAGATAAAACCAAATCATTGGGGGTCAGTAGAAAAACAAAATGGCTTTTAAAGTGGTGGTCAATTCGAATAATGCTCCCCATGGAGTGGTGGGCTGTTGTCTACCCCTACAAATTGCTAAAATGTCCTCTGGTGCAATTGCTTCAGCTCTGCAAAAATGTTGTTGGCTCCAGAACTATTCAGGCACCTTCAAATGGGAGGTCCAATCGGCCACAACTCAAGGAACCCCTTGCAGCCTTGGGGGGAACCCTAGTGTTCATATAACCCTGGTGGAGAATTGCTAACCCTTCAGTTGCAGTGACCAGTAAAACTATTTTGAAGTTTTGCAAGAAAATCCAGTTTGCCTACCTTTTGTTAACCATTTGGAAAATGTGACAGAAAGCAGACAACATCTCACATTTTTCTTTCAGGTGATGTTTTAGTTGTTCCAATCAAGCTTCACAAGTGCCCATTCTGTCCATACACGGCAAAGCAAAAGGGAATCCTGAAACGTCACATTAGATCACATACAGGAGAGCGCCCTTATCCATGTGAAATCTGTGGTAAGAGGTTCACACGCCAGGAGCATCTGCGGAGCCATTCACTCACTGTGAGTACGGTGTGTGTATGTGTGTGTGTGTGTGTGTGTGTGTGTGTGTGTATATAATAGGATTTTTATAACAGCTTACCTGTAAAATCCTTTTCTTGGGAGTACATCACGGGACACAGAGCGACATAGTCATTACTAATGGGTTATATAGATACCGTCAGGTGCTGGCACTGGCAACTTCCAAAACCGGAAGTACCCTCCCCTATATAAGCCCCTCCCATCCGGGAGCACCTCAGTTTTGTAGCAAAGCAATAAGTGTCCCTAAAGAGGGGCGGGATCTCTGTGTCCCGTGATGTACTCCCAAGAAAAGGATTTTACAGTTAAGCTGTTATAAAAATCCTATTTTCTTTCTCGTACATCACGGGACACAGAGCGACATAGTCATTACTAATGGGATGTCCTAAAGCAATGCCCAATGAGGGGGGGGGATACACCATATATAAGCTGAGCGCTATCAGACATGAGGATCTTTTGCGGCCTGCAACACACTGCGCCCAAAGGCGACATTCTCCTGACTTCTAACGTCCACCTGGTAGAACCTAGTAAACGTGTGAACTGAAGACCATGTTGCGGCCTTACAGATTTGAGCCAGGGAGGCCTGGTGATGCACTGCCCATGAAGTTCCAACTGCTCTCGTGGAGTGCGCTCTAACTTTGAACGGAGGCGGTCTCCTTCTCAAGCCATAGGCTTGTATTATGACCTGTCGAATCCACTTGGTTAAAGTAGATTTTGACGCTGCCTGACCCTTTCTGGGGCCTTCCGGCAGAATAAACAAAGTATCCGTTCTGCGAATCTGAGCAGTGGCTTTTAGATAAGCTTTAACTGCTCTTACTACATCCAAAGAATGCAATAACTTTTCCTCTACCGAAGTAGGTTTGGGGAAAAAAGAAGGAAGAACCACATCTTGGTTCAAATGAAACCTCGGTACCACCCTAGGAAGAAAGGCTGGATGAGGACGTAATACTACTCTATCCTTATGGATAACCAGATATGGCTCCTTACAGGACATAGCTGCTAATTCCGACACTCTTCTAGCCGAACAAATGGCTACTAGAAAAATCAATTTCCTGGCGAGAAGCACCAAAGAAATATGCTGTAATGGTTCAAATGGTTGTTTCTGTAGAACCGACAGAACCAAGTTTAGATCCCATGGACATATGGGAATATTAACCGGAGGACTAATACGCATCACTCCTTGTATAAAGGCTTTGACTAGTGAATGCGAAGCCAAGGGCCTTTGAAAAAATATTGACAAGGCCGAAATCTGACCCTTGATAGTACTCAAGGCAAGCTTCCTATCTACAGCCCATTGTAGGAAGTCCAGAATCCTACCTATTACGTACTTATGTGGATGCCATTTCTTGGCCTCACACCACGCGATGTACGCCTTCCAGATTCTATATTAGATCTGCCTGGATACCGGCTTCCTGGCATTGATCATGGTAGATACCACAGGATTAGAGAGCCCTCTCTTTTTTAGAATGTGGGCTTCCATAGCCAGGCCGTCAAACCTAGGGCTGGTAAGGAAGGGTGGTATATCGGTCCTTGCGAAAGCAGGTCCGGACGACGTGGGAGAGTCCAAGGACTCCCCACTGAAATTTTACAATCTCCGCGTACCACGCTCTTCGGGGCCACGCTGGAGCCACCGGAATCACTGGTTTCTTTTCTACCCTGATTCTGCGGAGTAATCAAGGTTTACCATTGTGGCGGTGTGAATGCATATATCAGCTTGAACTGATCCCAAGGGAACACTAGGGCATCCGAGCCGCAAGCTAGGGGATCCCTTGTCCGAGAGACAAACCTGTCCCCCTTTGCGTTGAATCTGGATGCTAGAAGATCTACATCCGATGTTCCCCACCGCTGACATATTGTCCAGAAAACCTCGGGGTGAAGGGACCCTTCCTCTGGGCCTAATTGCTGGCGACTTAGAAAGTCCGCCTTCCAATTCTCCACTCCTGGAATGAATACCGCAGATATGGCTGGGACATATTTTTCTGCCCATTTCAGGATGTAATTTACTTCCCTCTGGGCTGTACGACTCCTGGTGCCCCCCTGATGATTGAATTCTGACAGGGGACCCTTGGAGTTTGGATGTCCATGCTACTAGGGCATACCGGGCTGCTCGTATCTCTAAGAGATTGATGGGCAGGGCCTTTTCTGCATCCGACCATCTGCCCTGGAGAGACTATTGCTCCAGTACTGCTCCCCAGCCTATAAGGCTGGCATCTGTAGTGACCACCTTCCAAGAAATCAGACTGAAGGATTTCCCTTTTTCCAGATTCTGGGGAACCAACCACTAACGGAGGCTCTTGCGAACGGAAGGGGACAAGGACATTGTAAGTCTAGGGCCTGAACTTTTTTGTTCCAGGCTGACAGTATGGCCCCCTGCAAATTCCTTGAATGGAATTGACCGTAGGGTACTGCTTCGAATGATGCCACCATTTTTCCCAGCAGCCTTATGCACAGGCGTATGGACGGCTGTCTTTTTTGTACCCACTAAGTGGATCAAATCTTTCAAAGACAACACCTTTCCTCGAGGCAAGAATATTTTTCTCTGGCCTGAATCCAACCTTAGCCCCAAGTATTCCAGACTTTTGACTGGTTTTTAGGGCTAACTTGTCTCGGTTGATAATCCAACCGTGAGATTCCAGATACTTGATTGTCTTGTGAACGACCACGTCTAGTTTTTTCACTGAGTGGTCTATCAGCAACAAGTCATCTAGATATGCCATTATCATTACACCTTGTGTTCTTAGATTGGCCAATAAAGGGCCAGAATTTTTGTAAACACTCGTGGTGCTGTGGCCAAACCGAAGGGTAAGGCTCTGAACTGAAAATGGCGCCCTTTTACTGCAAAGCGTAGAAATTTTTGGTGGACTGGAAAGATGGGAATGTGCAAATAAGCATCTTTGATGTCGATCGCGGCTAACCAATCCTCCCCTTGTAGGGCAGTGGCCACCGATCGGATCGACTCCATCGGAAAGTCCTGATATACAGGAATTTGTATAGCCCTTTTTAGAATTAATATGGGCCTCCCGTCCGCGTTTGCTTCGGGACTGTAAAGAGGTTTGAGTAAAACCCAAACCCTCATTCTTACAGGGGAACCTCCATAATTACTCCTTGGAGCAATAGTTGTTCTAGTGCCAACAAGAGGGACTCTATCTTCCGGGGATCCCTTGGCACGTTTGACCTCAAAAATGGGAAGGAGGAGAGTCTTTTAACTCCAAACTGTATCCCAAACATACTGCGGAGAGCACCTATCTGTCTTGATCGTGTCCCGCCAGGTCTCTTGCGAACAACTGGAGTCCTCCCCCCACCCGACTGAGTGGGGGCAACCCTTCAATGAATTTAACTTTGGGGGAGGTTTTGTACCTCCCCTGACCCAGGGTTTCTCATTACCCTGCTATTGTCCCTGTTTTTTACCCCCGGGAATTGACCGAGGAGGCCGTCGGAACTGTTACACAGCCGATGCCCCAGGGACTGGAGAAGCAGGCCTCTTAAAGAGGGACATCTAACTCTGTTTTTAACCGGCAAGAGCGTATTTTTACCGCTGGAAATTTTCTGGATATATTTGTCCAGGTTTTCCCTGAATAAGCGTTCACCATGAAATGGGACGCTAACCAGCCATTCTTTACAGGGAGCTTCAGCAGACAAGTTTTTGAGCCATAGAAGCCTACGCATATGTACTATAGACAGCGTAAGGCGGGAGGCCTGATGGACTGAATCCTTATGGCGTCAACCGCAAAGCCTAAGGCTCTAGGTAGATCAGCTAGGGCAAAGCCTGCTGATCTGTCAAGTCCCTCAAGACCTGTTTCAACTGATCCTTCACTGCTTAGCAGACCCCAATAGCTGCTACTGCTGGTTGTGTCACCAAGCTTGCTGTAGAAAGAAGCAGACTTTCATAAGGACTCCAATCTTTTATCTATTGGGTTCTTGAACATTTGGACATTATCCACTGGACATGTCAGTGATTTATACATACAAGAGATGGCTGCGTCCACTGTAGGGACCTTCCATTTTTTTTTTTATTGATGAACTTATCCTCCATGGGATAGACCACCGGAAATCTCTTGGGGGAATAAATATTTTCTCAGGACGTTCCCAATCCTGGTAAATAAGCCCTTTCAGTAAAGGGTGAAGTGGAAAAGAACAAACAGTCTGGGGGCTTCTAGCGACCCCAACGAGGATACAGTAGTGGTTGATGGTTCCGCAAGGTGCATTTTTAAATGCTGATCGGACCATGTTAGTCAGAGACTGAACCCATAATCTTTCAGCTTGAGATGCTGAGAAAAGGTTCCCCCACTGTTGACTCCTCTATAACAGAATCAACCTTATCCTGATCCCCTTCAGGCAGGTCGATCCCTGTATGGGACTGTTGCTCTGCTAACAGGCACTTTGAAGGAGGAGATGGAGATCGGCGTGCTTTCCCTGACAGGGAGGCAGCGATCAATGTTGACAATCTCTCTCTAATCCTCCCAGAGCTGAGGAAAAAACCTCCTCTGTTACATACACAGGAGCAGGTGAACTGAGGACAGCCACAGTACCAAGTACCCCTGCGGGGTCTCTACGGTCACTTACCTCTGAACTTCAGGGGAGACTGGTGCAGCAGAAGTATGCCCAAGATCCTCAGAGCCCGATGAGACCCCCTTCGCTTCCTGGAAGATTCAGTTCCGGAGCTTCTGGACGGCATATTCCTAAGCCTAAAGCTGAGGTATTCCAGCCGTAATACACCACTTTTACTGAGAATAGTCTAGCACAATTGCTGCTATATCACAGTTGGTGTCTACTAAAGTGCCTTTCTAGGGGATGCCTGCATCAACCGCCTCTATGTGCCTTTATATTGTTGCTAGCTCTGTCTGTGCACTTCAACAGCCAGCTATAATGTGCTTCAAAACACGCTGGACGCCCGCACATGCGCAGTAGCGCCGCGGCGCACACCTGAGCGTCATCCACCCGCTCCGCCCCTTTTTCCAGATCGCCTCTATGAATAGAGGCACGCGCACGGGCACGTGCGCCTTCGGCGCCTTTTTTGAAAACAACAAGGAGCTAGATGGGAGCCAGGGTCCCTTTGCCGCAGGGCCCGGGGATGGATGAGCGCAGCAACAGGGCAGAGGAGACAGCTTCCCAGCAGAGAACATACCAACTGCCTGGATTTGATTCTGGAAGAAAAAAATCCACATTACAAGAAAAGAACCATAGCGGCCTCTAGTGTCTAACACAGGTACCGCGGTCTTACATTTTTTTTTTTTTTTTTTTTTCTTGCCTACTATTAAAATTTTTACATTTTCTCAGTAGTAACAGGCATACACAGAATATTAGCGGGAATACCATTAGGTAACAGACAGAAAGACAAATTAGGCTTGGGGGTCCCCCAATAGAACCAAGTTCCTGGGGGCCCCCACTTACCTGTTCCCCGCCGCAGGACTTTGTTTGGTCCACAAAAGCCCAAACTTCACCTATCACGGCAGGCATTGTAATCAAACCTTCAGGGACCGGGTTCCCAAGGATTCCACTCCCCTGGACCTGTATAGCACCCTGCACAGAAAACATCTTGGTCGTGGGTATGACCAGAGCTCTGGATCCCAGGGTCCAGCTCTCCTAAGAGAAGCATTACAGGCAAAACCTTGCTCTTCTCTGCAAGGCCCGGGTACCGACCGTTTAGCTATGAAGCTTTTTTGGTCGGATCCGGAATAGCTTACTGAGGCCCAAAAGAACCTGTACGCAAGCTCAGTGAAAAACACATGTTTCTTCTTGGCCAACACCTTAGACACTGGCAAAAAACTGAGGTGCTCCCGGATGGGAGGGGCTTATATAGGGGAGGGTACTTCCGGTTTTGGAAGTTGCCAGTGCCAGCACCTGACGGTATCTATATAACCCATTAGTAATGACTATGTCGCTCTGTGTCCCGTGATGTACGAGAAAGAAATATACATATATATGTATATATTACTTTACCCAGTTGCCTACCTTTTGGCGTTGCACACATCCATAAAATCTCCTCCTCTGTACACAAGGCATCTCCTGTACGTCCAGGAAACTGCTTGCAGTTTCTCCTAACACAGTAGCTGTCTTATTTCCTCAGTACCCTGTCAGACAGCAATCTGAGTGAGAGAGCTGCAGTTAATACAGAAGGATGTTTATTGTGTGCATAGGGAACTAGTTAACTCTTATTTAACCTTTTTATTTTTCTATTTAACCCCTTCATTTCAGTAGTTCACCCTGTATAAGCACTATTCAAAGCCTTTTGTTACCCAAACTTTTTATATTCCTGATATGTGCCTGCTGTACCATGTACTTGTATAAGAAAGTATCCTGTTCTCTTTTGTATTGATTCCTTTGTGGGAAATCCCTGGTGTTTCTGCCAGTCCCACTTTTCTAATAAAAACTGACCACACTAAGCAGAAGAATATTGCGTGGTCAGTTCTCTGGCTATGCTGGGAACTCGGTGTGCTCTCCTCCAATGATCAGACTTGTCCTGACATGCCTCCACTGCACAGCCCTTCACTGGGAAGCTCAGTGTAGGGCTGTGCAGTCCTTTCCCCAGCTCTTATGCAGCTGAGAACAGAGGGAATGTGTTCACTTATAAAAAAAAAAAAAAGGGGGAAAAGGTATTTATAATGTTTTTTTTTTTATAGCCATACAAAAATGGTTTTCCTTTCGTTTCTATTTTAAACCGAATGAGTTGTTTTTACAAGGTGTTCATTTACAATCACTTTAACAGTTTTATCTCCTGTTCCATGTTTCCATTTTAAAATATTTGTTGAAAAAAAAATGATAAAGCACATAATATACATTACCTTTAAGGCCCCTTTCACACTTTGGGCGGGAGGTGCACTGGCGGTATAGCGCCGCTATTTTTAGCGGCGCTATACCGTCGGAATTGCGGCGGTATTTGGACGCTAGCGGTGCGGTTTTACCCCCCGCTAGTGGCTGATAAAGGGTTAATGCTTCCCCAAAAAATTATATATGTATCAATTCTGTATCATAAGTAATTACAAAGTTACATCCCTTTCACACTGAGGCCCTTTACAGGCGTTTTTGCACTAAAAATAGTGTAAACTGCCTCTTCTGCAGCCCCAATTTGAAAGCCAGAGTAGTTTCACACTGGGGCAGTGCGATTTGCAGGACAGGAAAAAAAGTCCTGCAAGCAGCATCTTTGGAGCAGTGTATACACTGCTCCTCCACCACCCCTGCCCTTTGAAATGAATGGGAACCGTTTTTAAAGCGCCTGCCTATTGAAATGAATGGGAACTGCTTTCAAATCGCCTTGAAAGCAGTGCTAAGTGGCTGCTTTTAAACCCTTCTGGGGGGTTAAAGCGCCTTGCTAGCGGTGCCAAAACTGCGCTATAACTGCAGTAAATCGCCGCTAAAAGTAACGGCGCTTTACCGCTAACGCCCGCACCGCCCCAGTGTGAAAGGGGTCTTAGACTCATGAATAGCGGAAATGTGAAAATATGGTCTGGTCCGTAGGGGGTAAAAAGGTGTGAGCTGAAGTGGTTAATCATTATAATGTTTATAATGAATAGGTAGCAAACATTTATCTGTGCGTCTTTCCCTTCTATAGGTTCACCGATCCAACCGACCCATTATTTGTAAAGGTTGCCGCCGTACTTTCACCAGCAGTCTGTCCCCGGGTCTAAGGCGGTTTGGCTTGTGTGATAGCTGTACCTGTGTCACTACAACAAATGAAGATTCCCAGCAAGCAAGTCATGCAGAAGCTGCATCTGAAAGTATGGACAAGGATGAAGGAGATGGAGATGGAGATGGAGATTGGCCTATTTACATTGAGTCTGGCGATGAGAATGAAGTGGCCGAGGAAGACGTTGAGGATAAAGAACAAATACATAGGGAGGTACTGATGTGACCCACTACAAAATACATGCAGTTACCTCTCTATGCAGGCCATCTAGGTAGCATTGTACTAAATGGCTTAGGCCGTCCTATTTCTGCCACTACTGAGACCATCTCAGTGGTCAGCAGGTTCATTGCCTCTTTGGCTATGCACTGTGCTGCTGGTCCATTAGCAGCAAAACACTTTCTATTTTACACATTTCTTGACATTTATTTTAGTGCTGTGCACTATATTTCGGCATTAACTGTGACTTCACCGAACTTTTTATTGTTGACATTTGTGTCATGGAAAGATCAGCTGTTTATTACATTGCAAGAATGCTTACCAGACTAGCCAGCGTACAAAAGATATATCAGCCTCTGTTCTTTTAATGCCTTTTTTTTTTTTTTTTTTTTTTTTATACTACAGTCCTATAATTTTAAGGCAGTCAAAATGCCTTACTCTCTTTGCAACTGGGAGGAATAACACATGGTGTTTTGGACGTTTTAGGCATTGGACATGTGTATATGTATATTTGCACAACTAGAAATGTCCAAAAATTATATGAAATTACTTTCGTTCCTAGAATTAGCATTTAACACCTTTTCAGAAAAGATGAATGTGTTTGCATAAAGGGATTTTTACAAACATAACGTGCCAATTTCTTTAGATGGATTTTATACACAGAATTGCTATGTGCCCTGTCTTTGACACAGAACCTAAAGACTTTCCTAAAAGGCTCATGTACAAGGGTGTTCTTTTCAAAGCTGTGTTTTTCTATTCAAATGCATCTGTTTGAATGGCAAAAGCAGCGTTTGACAAGAAAAGGCTGCGTTTGACCCGCTTTGCGCGCAGTTCAAATGTTACTTAATGGGACATGCTGCGCGTAAACGGAAGCAAGTAAAGGTCAGATGCAGCCTCTGGACTGCCATGTGTATGGTTTAGTTCAAGTCAGTGGGATTACAAGTGCAACAATCATTGACTTTCTGTCCATTTTGTGGGCTGTTTGACCCATTGTCTGTTCTATGTCCCTAGGATTACTGAGCAGGCTCATTGGAAAAAAGAAACCGATACATGTATTTTTTTTTTACGCACTTGTTTTATGTTTCAGTGTCCTTATTTTGTTTTTATTTCCTCTAGTATCCTTATTTCGCACCTATTTGGGGGAGTCCTTATTTAAATGCTACATAGGACAAGTTGCACCGAAGGCCTTGTATTGCAGCTGTTGTGTACAAAAGAGTTGATAGGACATACTGGTGGGAAGTTTGTAGTTATGTGAAATGCAGGTTCCTCTTCTTTTTTTTTTTACCTCTTTTCCAGGAACCAACTAGTCCTCGGTGATGCAAAGAGTGTTTTTTTTTTAATTTATAAACCTGGGTTGGTTTAGAATGGCACTGTGCCTTGTAATAGCTGTGATGGCCAAGGAAGTAAAGAGAGGAAGGTGAATTCTATGAATTCAGATGGATTCAAGGGTACATAGTGGGGTAATAAATGTTATTGTAGGATTGTTTTTGTAACTCTGTATTATCTTCTGTACATCTCATCTGCATCCTGTCTCTGTAGTGCCTGCATATTAACCCCTTCACCTCCTTTCCTGCACAGTAATACCCTCATCTCAGTCCTCCTCCAATGTATGTGACCTGTAGATTAACCCCCTTTTCACCTCCTTCTCTGTGTATGACTTGTACAATAATCATGTACTAATGATAATCACTGTATCTAATGCACCATTACCAAGCTCCACATTTTAACCACTTTGATTTCAGCATGTTTGTTCCGTTGTGGCAAAATATGAGATCACCTTCAGGTGTCTGCTTTCTAAAAAGGAGTCATTTGCTGGGTATTTGTATTGTCCTGGCCTTTTTATTTGATATATTTTATAATTGAAAGTAAAGGAAATTTTGTCTTCTTTTTTAATATAGTGAAAAAGCAGTGTTTGTGGAATACCACCAAAAGATGAGATACAATTCATTTTGGTAGAGTGTTGCTTGAAAGAGTAATTGCTGGCCAAACTACCAAAGCACTGAAAGATGACCTGATCGTAGGGGGTTAGTCAAGTGGTTAAAAAAAAAATAACGTTCCTGGAAATTGGAGCCTATCCGGTAGTCAAGTGGTTAAAAATAACTAAGGCCCCTTCACTTGTATCTTAGTGCAGACTTCTAGGAAAATTAGTAAGCCAATCGCAAAAGCAGGAAATAACATATCTGCGGGGCGTTCTGTACACCATCTGTGTGAACACCTCCAGGTAGCCATATTGCATTTTACACAAAATTACAGCGGCTGCAGATTGAAACGGAAAGGTAATTTCTAATAACATTCAATTACAATATGACTTGTGTAGCAAATGTATATGCTATAAAAAAATTATTTGCATTTTTTTCCCACAAGTGTTACCCTTTAAATACAGGAAAAACAAGCTACATATAGCAAGGGTTTGGATTTTTTTTTGTTTTAAACATAACATAAACCATGCCATTGCGTCTAACAGTATTGGTGCATAAAGGCTGTGGTAAGCTCATTAATGCTTTTTTTTTTTTTTTTTTCATATCACAGCTCTTTAGTAGTCCCTATAGTTGCAGCTATGAAGCTCTGAAATATGACTTTGCGTTCTCTTTTTTTTTTTTCCCCCTTTAAGTCTTCCTTCTTTTCCTTTATTGGCTGGAACTATTAAATTTTTATATTGACTGAATTTAGCCAATAGAAAACAAATAATTTTTAACTAAATGCCAAAGAAGGCTTGATGTCATTGTAAGGGCTCCTAAGTCCTTCAGCTCTCTAGCCTCCCTTGTTATCTCGACCCATGCTCATCTCCAGAACTTATACCCTAGGGACTACCCCAATCTATCCAGCTAGCCTTTTACTCTATCTGCTTTTAGGGCCAGTTCACACCAGATGCAGTTCTGTTCAATTCTGTGCGCTTTTTTTCAGTGCAGAAACTGACCGGAAACTGACTGCATGGTGTGAACTAGAGCCATTGGAATACATGGAAAACACTGCATGCATTTTGTGCACAAAAAAAGTGCACGGAACTGCATATGGTGTGAACTAGCACCAATACAGTCCGTTCCGGTCAGTTTCTGCATCGGAAACTGACCCGAAACTGACTGCACTCGTGTGAACTAGAGCCATTGGAATATATGGAAAACACTGTGCATGCATTTTTAGTGCCGAAAAAAAGCACACGGAACTGCGTCTGGTGTGAACTAGCACTTAGGCAATCCCTGAAAACTCCTATCTTTAGAGAAGTTTATCCCACTGTTACCTAAAAATTTTACTTTTTTTCCTTTCTACATAAACACATCCCATACAGTTATTACCTTTTTGTATCACTTGACCTTCCTTTTTTAAATTGTAAGCTCTCATGAGGCCCTCCTAACCCTCATGTATTGAATTGTTTTGTAACTTGACTGTCTTCCTTTGGTATTGTAAAGCATTGAGAAAACTTTTGGTGCATTATAATTCCTGTGTAATAGTAATAATAATAGAGCTGTGACAAGAGAGTGGGAGCAATAAACAGCTTACAACAGACTCTAAGTACAGGCATTGTAAAACGGGAAAGCAGGAGGAATGGCATGGGTCACTTTAATTAAAGAAAGTTAGCACTACATAGGAGTAAATGGACTGCTATATAGGTCTCTTCCTGCAAAAACACTTTTTTTACTTAAAGTGGTTGTGAACCCTTACATATACCCAGTAAAATTACTTGCCTCAGGTGATACACAGAGATAAAACAAATTATAATACGTAAGTTGTACATGTTTATCTTTCCTACATTAATTCAAAGTGCAGCATTTAACAGGATCTCTCCGCTCTCAAAAGAAGGGGACGGGGAGCTGAAGTGAGGAGGGCTCTGAGAGCTGATTGGAAGGGACACCCCCCCCCCCCCTTTACACAACACACAGAAACAGAGCTGAGGCTGTCAATCACAGAGTATGCCCTCCCCTGTCACCATTTTTTTTTGAGACAAGAACACACTATAGAGGGATATGCTTTGTTCGTATGTCATATCTGAGGTTTACAACTACTTTAACACACTGTGTCATGTCTAGCATGTGGAAATTCCCTTGATTAAATGGATTTTTTTAAGCTTTTTTTTTTTTTTTTTTTTTTTTTTAGCTTGTTTATCTAGAAAAATACAAACTTACATAGATTTTAGTTAATGTGGGGGACATGGGACTGATTTATAAATTGTCTTTGTCAGAGCTATAGTTATTTTTATAATGCTAGTCTTGGTATTGCTCTGTGGAGCATTTCAGACTGACTTAACCAGTACATTATTGTATTACTATTTTACAGCTGATCATAATTTTAAGCAGGTTTGTTTTTGCTGTGACATTGCAATTAAATCTTTCATTTATGTTCCTTGTTACAGTTTGCAAAGTCTGCAGCTTTGTACTTAAGCTCCACTGTGTATGTATGTTATGTATTTGATATCATTGTGCAGAGTACAGGTGGGCAACAATTACATGTAAATAAGGTGTTTTAGTACTGGAGTGTTTTTATTAGGACTCCATTGCATGTTAAGCTAGTAAATGTAATCCGAGAACAGATTTCAACTTCCTTGAGGGACTGGACCAAATTTGGTGTCTTCTTAAAGTGGGAATCCCACCTAAAACCATGTATACAATTAAGGTGGGTTGCTACTAAGAGCAATGTGTTTTTCTTTCCAGGAATAAAACCCCCGTTTTTCTCAAAAACTTCAAAACAGAAAAACGACTCAGTGTTTCTTTAAAAAAATTAATTATCTAGGGTTATATTACTGTATGCAAATATAGTCCACGTTTGATATTTATTATTCTACATACACAGGTAAATAAAAGGTTTCTCATCTTACCTTTATTCTTCAACGCTACAATAAAATGATCTAGAAATTGTTCTAAGAAACGGAATGCCATTTTATGTCCAAAGACCATATGGTTATACTTTCAAGCCTTTAAATAAAGCCTTTTAAGCCATTTCTTTGAAACAGGGCTGTGTTAATGTCCAAATAGCTTTATTTTGTGAATGCATAATGAACTTTTTTTTAAAGTACATCTGTCATAAATCCAGGAAATTCTGTTCAGTATTTGTTTAAAAATTGTGTAAGTAGAGGTTTTCTTTAGTGGAAAATCACATTTTAAAATCATTAAGGAAGGAATGAATAAGTAGGATGGGATTTTAAAGGTGCTGTTTGAGGCCGCAAACAAGGGTAATATAAAAACCAATGTTTTTTTGTACAAAGATTAAAAACTTTAAACCTGTAAACAATTTACATACATATGACAAGTAATTCGATCACATTATGTTTGATTCCAAAAGCATTAATATCTTCTACATGTTTCGTCAAAGTGCCTTCTTCAGGAAGTATTTAAGTGTTGATAACATGACTAAATGAAGAAATGATCACAATTAGTACAAATAAAGGGATTTTTATAACAGCTTACCTGTAAAATCCTTTTCTTGGAGTACATCACGGGACACAGAGCGACTTAGTCATTACTAATGGTTATATAGATTACCTTCAGGTGCTGGCACTGGCCACTTCCAAACCGGAAGTACCCTCCCCTATATAAGCCCCTCCCATCCGGGAGCACCTCAGTTTTGTAGCAAAGCAATAAGTGTCCCAAAAAGAGGGGTGGGAGCTCTGTGTCCCGTGATGTACTCCAAGAAAAGGATTTTACAGGTAAGCTGTTATAAAAATCCCTTTTTCTTTTTCGTACATCACGGGACACAGGGCGACTTAGTCATTACTAATGGGACGTCCCAAAGCAATGCCAAATGAGGGGAGGGATACATAAGCTGGGCGCCATCAGGCATGAGGATCTTTTGCGGCCTGCAACACACTGCGCCCAAAGGCGACATCCTCCTGACTTCTAACGTCTACCTGGTAGAATCTAGTAAACGTGTGTACCGAAGACCATGTTGCGGCCTTACATACTTGAGCCAGGGAGGCCTGGTGATGCACTGCCCATGAAGTTCCAACTGCTCTTGTGGAGTGCGCCCTAACTTTGAACGGAGGTGGTCTCTTTCTCAAGCCATAGGCTTGTATTATGACCTGTCGAATCCACTTGGCTAAAGTAGATTTTGATGCTGCCTGACCCTTTCTAGGGCCTTCCGGCAGAATAAACAAAGTATCCGTTCTGCGAATCTGAGCAGTGGCTTTTAGATAAGCTTTAACTGCTCTTACTACATCCAAAGAATGTAATAACTTTTCCTCTACCGAGCTAGGTTTGGGGAAAAAAGAAGGAAGAACCACATCTTGGTTCAAATGAAACCTCGATACCACCTTGGGAAGAAAGGCTGGATGAGGACGTAATACTACTCTGTCCTTATGGACAACCAGATATGGCTCCCTACAGGACAAGGCGGCTAATTCCGATACTCTTTTAGCCGAACAAATGGCTACTAAGAAAATCAATTTCCTGGTGAGAAGAACCAAGGAAATGTGTTGCAATGGTTCAAACGGTTGTTTCTGTAGAACCGACAGAACCAGGTTTAAGTCCCATGGACATATGGGAATACTAACCGGAGGGCTAATACGCATCACTCCTTGTATGAAAGCTTTGACTAGTGAATGCGAAGCCAAGGGCCTTTTGAAAAAATATTGACAAGGCCGAAATCTGACCCTTGATAGTACTCAAGGCCAGCTTCCTATCTACAGCCCACTGTAGGAAGTCCAAAATCCTCCCTATCACGTACTTACGTGGATGCCATTTCTTGGCCTCACACCACGTAATGTACGCCTTCCAGATCCTATAATAGATCTGCCTGGATACCGGCTTCCTGGCATTGATCATGGTAGATACCACAGAATTAGAGAGCCCCCTCTTTTTCAGAATGTGGGCTTCAATAGCCAGGCCGTCAAACCTAGGGCTGGTAAGGAAGGGTGGTATATCGGTCCCTGCGACAGCAGGTCCGGACGATGTGGGAGGGTCCAAGGACTCCTCACTGACATTTTTACAATTTCCGCGTACCATGCCCTTCGGGGCCACGCTGGAGCCACCAGAATCACTGGTTTCTTTTCTACCCTGATTCTGCGGAGTAATCGCGGTAACAATTGTGGCGTGGGAATGCATATATCAGCTTGAACTGATCCCAAGGGAACACTAGGGCATCCGAGCCGCAAGCTAGGGGATCCCTTGTGCGAGACACAAATCTGTCCACCTTTTGCGTTGAATCTGGATGCTAGCAGATCTACATCCGGTGTTCCCCACCGCTGGCATATTGCCTGGAAAACCTCGGGGTGAAGAGACCATTCCCCCGGGCATAATTGTTGGCGACTTAAAAAGTCTGCTCTCCAATTTTCCACTCCTGGGATGAAAACCGCGGATATGGCTGGGACATATTTTTCTGCCCACTCCAGGATGCAATTTGCTTCCCTCTGGGATGCACGACTCCTGGTGCCACCCTGGTGATTGATATATGCCACTGCTGTGGCATTGTCTGATTGAATTCTGACAGGGGACCCTTGGAGTTTGGATGTCCATGCTACTAGGGCATACCGGGCTGCTCGTATCTCTAAGAGATTGATGGGCAGGGCCTTTTCTGCTTCTGACCACTTGCCCTGGAGAGACCATTGCTCCAGTACTGCCCCCCAGCCTATGAGGCTGGCATCTGTAGTGACTACCTTCCAAGAAACCGCACTGAAGGGTTTCCCTTTTTCCAGATTCTGGGGCACCAACCACCAATGGAGGCTCTTGCGAACGGAAGGGGACAGGGACATTGGTAAGTCTAAAGCCTGAACTTTTTTGTTCCAGGCTGACAGTATGGCCCTTTGCAAATTCCTTGAATGGAATTGACCGTAGGGTACCGCTTCGAATGAAGCCACCATTTTTCCCAGCAGCCTCATGCACAGGCGTATGGATGGTTTTCTTTTTGTACCCACTAAGTGGGTCAAATCTTTTAAAGACGACACCTTCTCTGGAGGTAAGAAAATCTTTCTCTGATTTGAATCCAGCCTTAGCCCCAAGTATTCCAGACTTTTGACTGGTCTTAGAGCTGACTTGTCACGGTTGATAATCCAACCGTGATATTCCAGATACTTGATTGTCTTGTGAATAGCTACTTCCAGCTTTTCCACTGAGTGGTCTATTAGTAGCAGGTCGTCTAGATATGCCATTATCGTTACACCTTGTGTTCTTAGATTGGCCAATAATGGGGCCAGAATTTTTGTGAACACTCGTGGTCCTGTGGCCAGACCGAAAGGTAAGGCTCTGAACTGAAAATGGCGCCCTTCTACTGCAAAGCGTAGAAATTTCTGGTGGGCCGGAAAGATGGGAATATGCAGATAAGCATCCCTTATGTCGATCGAGGCTAACCATTCCTGCCCTTGTAGGGCGGTGGCCACCGATCGGATCGACTCCATCCGAAAAGTCCTGATATTTAGGAACTTGTTTAGCCCTTTTAGATTTAATATGGGCCTCACGTCCCCATTTGGTTTGGGGACTGTGAAAAGGTTCGAGTAAAACCCGAATCCGCTTTCTTCCAGGGGAACCTTCATGATTACACCTTGGAGCAATAGTTGTTCTAGTGCCAGAAGGAGGGATCCTCTCTTCTGGGGATCTCTTGGCACGTTTGACCTCATAAATTGGGCAGGAGGAGTGCCTTTTAACTCCAGCTTGTATCCCAGACTTACTGCGGAGAGCACCCATCTGTCTCTGATGGTGTCCCGCCAGGTCTCTGTGAACAACTGAAGCCTTCCCCCCACCCGATTGAGTGGGGGCAACACTTCATGACTTGGGGGGAGGTTTTGTACCTCTCTTGATCCAGGGCTTCTTGTTACCCTGTGATTGTCCCTGATTTCTGCCCCCTGAATTTGACCGCGGAGGCCGTCGGAACTGCTTCACAGCCGATGTGCCCGGGACTGGAGAAGTAGGCCTCTTAAAAGAAGGACTTCTACCCTTGTTCTTAACCGGTAAGAGTGAACTTTTACCGGCAGAAATTTTCTGGATATATTTGTCCAGATCTCCAAATAAGCGTTCTCCATGAAATGGGAAGCTAACCAGCAGTTTTTTACAGGGAGCTTCAGCAGACCAGTTTTTGAGCCACAGAAGCCTACGCATATGTACTATAGACAGCGTAAAGCGGGAGGCCTGTTGGATTGTATCCTTTATGGCGTCCACCGCAAAACACAAGGCTCTAGGTAGGTCAGCTAGGGCAAGAGCCTGCTGATCTGGTAAGTCCCTTAAGACTTGTTTCAACTGATCTTTCACTGCTTGGCAGACTCCAATCGCTGCTACCGCAGGTTGTGTCACCATGCTTGCTGTAGAGAAAGCAGATTTTAGTAAAGACTCCAATTTTTTATCTATTGGGTCTTTGAACATTGGAACATTATCTACTGGACATGTCAGTGATTTGTTCACAGAAGAGATGGCTGCATCCACTGTAGGGACCCTCCATTTTTTTATGAACTTATCCTCCATGGGATAGATCACCGGAAATCTCTTGGGGGGAGCAAATATTTTATCAGGATGCTCCCAATCCTGGTAAATAAGCCCTTCTAATAAAGGGTGGATTGGGAAGGAACAGACAGCCTGGGGAGCTTTTAGCGACCCCAGCGAGGAAACCGTAGTGGATGGTGGTTCCGCCAGAGGCATTTTAAATGCTGATCGGACCATGTTAGTCAGAGACTGAACCCATAATCTTTCAGCCTGAGATGCTGAGAAAGGTTCTTCCACTGTTGATTCCTCCATAACTGAATCACCCTTATCCTGATCCCCTTCAGGTAGGTCGATCCCTGTGTGGGGCTGTTCCTCCACTAACAGGCACTCTGAAGGAGGAGACGGAGATCGGACGCGCTTTCCCTGTGACAGGGAAGCAGCGATCAATGCTGTTAATCTCTCTTCCAATCCTCCCAGAGTTGAGGATAAAACCTCCTCTGTTATATATACAGGAGCAGGTGGACTGGGGACAGCCGCAGCACCAGGCACTCCTGCGGGGTTTCTACGGCTACTGACCTCTGACTTCTCAGGGGAGATTGGTGCAGTACAAGCATGCCCAATATCCTCAGAGCCCGATGGAGACCCCTTTGGCTTCCTGGAAGACCTATTTCCGGAGCGTCTGGACGACATATCCTTTAAGCACAAAGCTGAGGTATTCCCGTCGTCATACACCAATTTTGCTGGTAATAGTCTAACACAGTTGCTGCTATATACCAGCTGGTGTCCACTAAAGTGCCTTTCTATGGGGATGCCTGCATCAACCGCCTCTGTGTGCCACTGTTTGTTGCTAGCTCTGTTTGCATCCAGCTGACACTTGTACTGTGTCTTTATACAAGCTGGGACGCCTGCACATGCGCAGAAGCGCTGTGGCGCTCATCGAGCGTCATCCACCCGCCCCGCCCCTTTTTTTTCATAGGAGGCGTGTGCACGCGCCCGCGCGCCCGTGCGCCATTGGCGCCCTTTTCTAAATCAAACAGGGACTAGGAGCCAGGACCCTTTTTGCCGGAGGGCCTGTGCGGTGGATGAGCGCAGCAACAGGGCAGAGGAACTTACCAACTGGCTGGATCTTTTGACTTGAGAAAACCAAAGATCCACATGACAAGAAAAATGGACTACAGCGGCCTCTAGTGGTTTAACACAGGTACCGCGGTCCTCCTTTTTTTTTTTTTTTTTTTCTTGACTACTATTAAAATTTTACATTTTCAGTAGTTACAGGCATACACAGATATTAGCGGGAATACCGTTAGGTAACAGACAGAAAGACAAATTAGGCTTGGGGGTCCCCCAATAGAACCAAGTTCCTGGGGGCCCCCACTTACCTGATCCCCGCCGCAGGACTTTGTTTGGTCCACAGAAGCCCAAACTTCACCTATCACGGCAGGCATTGTAATTAAACCTTCAGGGACCGGGTTCCCAAGGATTCCACTCCCCTGGACCTGTATAGCACCCTGCACAGACAACATCTTGGTCGTGGGTATGACCAGAGCTCTGGATCCCAGGGTCCAGCCCTCCTAAGAGAGGCATTACAGGCAAAACCTTGCTCTTCTGCTGCAAGGCCCGGGTACCGACCGTTTAGCTATGAAGCTTTTTTGGTGGGATCCGGAACAGCTTACTAAGGCCCAAAAGAACCTGTACGCAAGCCCAGTGAAAACACATGTTACTCTTTGGCCAACACCTTAGACACTGGCAAAAAACTGAGGTGCTCCCGGATGGGAGGGGCTTATATAGGGGAGGGTACTTCCGGTTTGGAAGTGGCCAGTGCCAGCACCTGAAGGTAATCTATATAACCATTAGTAATGACTAAGTCGCTCTGTGTCCCGTGATGTACGAAAAAGAAACATACATACATTAATCATTCTGACATGTTCACATCACATACCACAGGTTGCCCCCAGATGGAATCAAGGGCCAGATATGGAGGGGGGGACAATCCCAGAGAGTCAGGGGGCTCAACGATTTACCCAAAAGCCCAAAGACACTGCCCCAATCCCCCACACATACCCACGCTTTGGGTCAATCATAGAAGGGGCACAATCGACACAGGACAAATTGAGTCTAGGGCATAAGTAATATTGAAGTTAGATATAGCATAACAATCACGTCACTTACTGCAGGGCAGAAGGGGCATAAAAGTTGGACATTCGGCGGCCATTTAGCTGGAGCCTGGGAGGATTCTCCACGTGGAGATAGTGGCGTTTTTCATCCCAAAAGAGGAGTGGAGATAATCTATATGTGGCAATATATTTAAAACTTATAGGGATGGAGGCATTGTGTATAGGTTTTAAGCATTCACTATGAAAGCAACTTTTTAATTGCTCGGCATGCCATAAAAATATAAATTAAGCAACACTTGATCACTACTTACTAGGTGGATGCTTTACAAATATAACTTTTTTGACTACTATTCAATAATTAAATGCTATACACAAAGAACCTTTGCCATAGATCTCCCACTCCTTTCTGTTTTGTATACTTTACAAGATTTATAGATCCAATTTGGATTCCCATATCAGCGAATGATTTCAATTTGATTTTAGTAAGTATATTTATAGTCTGTCCTGTAATCTATTTGAGAGAGCCTTGGCCTATATGATATATTGACCTAGACTCAATTTTGTCCTGTCGTTTGTGCCCATTCTATGATTGACCCAAAGCGTGGGTATGTATGGGGGATTGAGGCTGTGTCCTTGGGCTTTTGGGTGACTCGGGCCCCCTGACCCTCTGGGATTGTCCCCCCTCCATCTCTGGCCCTTGATTCCATATAGGGGCAACCCTTGGAAGTTTTGGTACATGATGCAAACTCGATATGTCTCACAAACTGATTTATGTATGTATTTGTACTAAATGTGATAATTTCTTAATTTAATTAATGTTATCCGCACTTAAATACTTGCTGAAGAAGCAAAACATGTAGAATATATTAGTGCGTTTGGAATCAAACATAATATAGCAAGCTGTGTTTTATATTTCATGTCATATGTATGTAATTTGTTTACATGTTTATGGTTTGTAACCTTTGTACAAATAAAACATTGACAGATGCACCCTGTTGGGGTCTGGAGTGCACCGCAAGGTAGTGGACCCTATGGCTGACTGCTGCGGATGGAGCTGTAGGTGATACAGGAGAGCAGGTACTCTGTAGTACCTACACAGATGACACTGGGAGCTAGAGCCATGGGCATCCGCTGAACTTTTTTCAGGGGGGGGGGGGGGGCATAATTTTAAGGTCATCCATGCTCGGTCCCTTTTTAACAATGTCATGAAGGGGAGGGGCTTAGTCATTATTACATAAAGCGCAGGCATGCAAAGGTTTGAGAAACCTGATGCAACTATCAATCTAGAAACTTTGTTCCCCCCCCAAGGAAATAACAACCCCCAGGATCAGTTCCAGTTTCTGCAATAACAATCCCCAGCTTTGCTGTCAGTTTCCGCAATAAAAATCGCCAGCATTGGTGTCGGTAGCAACAATAATAACCCCCCACATCGGAGCAGATTTCTAGAATAAAAACTTCAGCATCTGTACCAGTGTACATAATAAAGACCCTCAGCACTGATGTCAGTTTCCGCACTAAAAACTCCCAGCATTTGGTGTCATTTTCTGCAATAATTTCCCCCAGCATAGATGGGAGGATATCAGGTTAGACCAGGCATGTCCAAAGTCCGGTCTGCGGGCCAATCGCGGCCCGGTTTCGGACGGCCCGCCTGGTGATCTTGAGAATATATATATATATACCGTATTTATCGGCGTATGACACGCACTTTTTTCCCCTTAAAATCAGGGGGAAATCGTGGGTGCATGTTATACGCCGATCCCTGTTGATCCCCCGCTGATCTGAGCGAGCGGAGCCGAGAAGTCCACTCTGCTTTACTCGGCTCTCGCAGTCACGCCCACCTCCAGTGATTGCGAGCGCCGCTGACATACAGAAAGCCGAGTGTACTTCGGCTAGTCTCGGCTCCTCTTGCAGTCCCACCCCTGACTGTGAGCAGAGCTGAGTCTAGCCGAACTACACTCGGCTTTCTGTATGTCATCGGCGTAATCAGTGGAGATGGGCGGGACTGTGAGAGGAGCCGAGTCTAGCCGAAGTACCCTCGGCTCCACTCGCTCCTCTCCACAGCGGAAATCGGCGCCAATTTCAAATATCGAAAGAGACTGGCAAGGCTGCAAGGACACTGGGCAATGTTGCAAATGCATTGGGCAATGCTGCAAATGCATTGGGCAAGGCTGCAGATGGAAACTGGGCAAGGCTACAGATGGACACTGGACACTGGGCAAGGCTGCAATGATGGATGGACAAGGCTGCATTTAAATGTAATTTTTTTTTCCTTGATCTTCCCTTCTAAAAGTTTTTTTCCTTAAAATTCCCTCCTAAACTTGGGGTGCGTGTTATACGCCTATAAATACGGTGTGTGTATATATATATATATATATATATATATATATAATATATATATATATATATTGTACAGGACGCCAAGGTTGGGTCCTGGACGGGTCCTATATAGCACCAATATTTGGGTTGTGGTCCCTTTTTAAGGAGTGGTGATGGTGTTCAGGAGGTCACCCAGAATGGGTGAGGAATTCCTGGCAAAAGAAGTAGTCCAGAGAGGACTGGCTCGCAGTCCTCTTTGTCTTGATAGTGTTATTTGGGGCCTGGAATTTCGGAGGCTCTAAAGTGATATTCGGGTGGGATAGAGCCTCCACTCCTGACCACTGGGAGTCAGCACACAGGAAACAGCTCATAAAACAGGAAGTGGTGCAAGAGGTGTTGTGGAAGGAGTATGGGGATTGCACCTGTGAAGATGAGCTGTGTGTCTGCTGGGAGCTTTTAAAGATTCAGCAAGGGCTCTGGAAGTTCCCTCTACAAAAACTGTATGTGCCTTTTCTTTAATTTGTTTTGTGCTGAAGACAAGCAGGACTTTACTTTATACTGGAAGATAAGTGGACTTTGTTTTTATATTTTTCCTGTGTGCTGAATGAAGCTTTATTTTTGGTTTATTTACAAATAAAAGCCCGTTTGTTCAACTTCAACGGTTTATGCACTTGGTCCCGTGGAGCTATAATACCCAAAAGTTTACTATATATATATATATATATATATATATATATATATATATATATATAATCTTTTGTGGCCCCCAACGAATCCCCGAGCGCCAGGGGCCACAAAAGATAGTGTGCTGGCTGCCATGGAGGAGAGGGATGAGTGCCGTGCATACAGGAGAGTATTTCCTGTTTACACAGCACCTGTGTAAAAGGAAGTTCCGTCTCCTGCGCTGCCATTGGACAACTGTTCTGTCCATCACAGGAGGCGGGACTTTCAATTAAATAGGCCCGTCGAGAAAACAGGAGTTTCTCCTGTTTGTCTCTTGGCGCTGGTCCCGCCCTGTCCCTGTCTCCTCTGCAGGCTGCACTGACGATAATGGTGAGTCTGCATTCATGGCAATTTAGTGGGTGCTGCATTCGTGGCAATTTAGTGGGTGCTGCAATTATGGCAATACAGTGGGTGCTGCATTCATGGCAATACAATGGGTGCTGCATTCATGGCAATTTAGTGGGTGCTGCATTCATTGCAATACAGTGGGTGCTGCATTCATTGCAATACAGTGGGTGCTGCATTCATTGCAATACAATGGGTGCTGCATTCATTGCAATACAATGGGTGCTGCATTCATGGCAATTTAGTGGGTGCTGCATTCATGGCAATACAATGGGTGCTGCATTCATGGCAATTTAGTGGGTGCTGCATTCATGGCAATACAATGGGTGCTGCATTCATGGCAATACAATGGGTGCTGCATTCATGGCAATTTAGTTGGTGCTGCATTCATGGCAATTTAGTTGGTGCTGCATTCATGGCAATACGGTGGGTGCTGCATTCATGGCAATACGGTGGGTGCTGCATTCATGGCAATACGGAGGGTGCTGCATTCATGGCAATACGAAGAGTGCTGCATTCATGGCAACGGAGTGGGTGCTGCATTCATGGCAATACGGTAAGGCTGCAGATGGGCACTGATTAGGCTGCATTGATGGGCACTGACCCTTATTTTGCTTCACAGTTCTTTATTTAAAACTTAAGATATTTTTTTCCTGAAACGTCCTTTTTTAAATTGAAGGTGCGTGTTTATAAGCCGATAAATACGGTATATCCAAATTTATACGCCTAAGCTGATCTCTTCACCACACACAGCCACAAAGGCAAGAGAATTGTTATTGGGCAGTGTATTAGTGCTCGGAGGAACACACTTGGACCGAATTTTAATGGCTTAACGAATGTCAGGCAAAATGGTCGGCCCTCAAGCATGTTCACTTGATCAAATCTGGCTCTCTTTGAAAACGGTTTGGACACCCCTGGGTTAGACACTTCCTAATGGCTCAGTCCCTAGGAACAGTAATGGATAATGGCCAACAGGCCCTCTTACCAGACCTGGTGAAACCGCAACAGTGATCCCTCTGGCTGGACATTCGCTCACTCTGGTTTGCCCGGGGTGACTCTAGTCAATAGTGTAGCATGCCTGTACCCTGGCAGTGGCTCGGTCTTTCGCCCTCTCTGGTGGTGCGGGCAGGGCCGATCCGCCCTATAGGCTTGCTAGGCAAGCTACATAGGGCCCCGAGTAATTACTAGGGGCCCCCGAATCTTCACCGCCGCCACTAGAGGTCCGCAGGCTGGGCGGAGACAATTTTCAGATTCTTGTAGACCAAGAGGAGGGTCAGGGTGGCTGCCAATAGGAATTGAGCTGCGGCACCGCCCACCTCCCGCCCCGCTAATATCTGTCTGTGTGTGAGTGAAATGTGGGAAGGGGCGTGGGCGGCGGCGCCGCAGCTTAATTCCTATTGCCAGCCACCCGGCCGGCTCCTCCACTGTCCCCTCTGCGTAATGGCGGCGGAGAGAGTCTCTGCTGCTGGGGCATCACACCTGGTGTAAGGGGGGCCTCTGCTGGGAATGCCTGGTGTAAGGGGGGCCTCTGCTGGGAATGCCTGGTGTAAGGGGGGCCTCCGCTGGGAATGCCTGGTGTAAGGGGGGCCTACCCTGGTGTAAGGCCTCCGCTGGGAATGCCTGGTGTAAGGCAGGCCTCCACTGGGAATGCCTGGTGTAAGGGGGGCTTCCGCTGGCGAGGCCTGGTGTATAGGGGGGCCTCCACTGGGAATGCCTGGTGTAAAGGGGGCCTCCGCTGGGGAGGCCTGGTGTAAGGGGGGCCTCCGCTGGGGAGGCCTGGTGTAAGGGGGGCCTCCGCTGGGAATGCCTGGTGTAAGGGGGGCCTCCGCCTGGGAGGCCTGGTGTAAGGGGGGCCTCCGCTGGGAATGCCTGGTGTAAGGGGGGCCTCCGCTGGGAATGCCTGGTGTAAGGGGGGCCTCCGCTGGGGAGGCCTGGTGTAAGGGGGGCCTCCGCTGGGAATGCCTGGTGTAAGGGGGGCCTCCGCTGGGGAGGCCTGGTGTAAGGGGGGCCTCCGCTGGGGAGGCCTGGTGTAAGGGGGGCCTCCGCTGGGGAGGCCTGGTGTAAGGGGGCCTCCGCTGGGAATGCCTGGTGTAAGGGGGCCTCCGCTGGGAATGCCTGGTGTAAGGGGGCCTCCGCTGGGGAGGCCTGGTGTAAGGGGGGGACTCCGCTGGGAATGCCTGGTGTAAGGGGGGACTCCGCTGGGAATGCCTGGTGTAAGGGGGGACTCCGCTGGGGAGGCCTGGTGTAAGGGGGGCCTCCGCTGGGGAGGCCTGGTGTAAGGGGGAACTCCGCTGGGAATGCCTGGTGTAAGGGGGAACTCCGCTGGGAATGCCTGGTGTAAGGGGGAACTCCGCTGGGAATGCCTGGTGTAAGGGGGAACTCCGCTGGGAATGCCTGGTGTAAGGGGGAACTCCGCTGGGAATGCCTGGTGTAAGGGGGGCCTCCGCTGGGGAGGCCTGGTGTAAGGGGGGCCTCCGCTGGGAATGCCTGGTGTAAGGGGGACTCCGCTGGGAATGCCTGGTGTAAGGAGGGACTCTACTGGGAATGCCTGGTGTAAGGAGGGACTCTACTGGGAATGCCTGGTGTAAGGAGGGACTCTACTGGGAATGCCTGATGTAAGGAGGAACTCCGCTGGGAATGCCTGGTGTAAGGAGGGACTCGGGGCTTCCACTGATTCTGCATTATGGTGAGTTGAATAATTTCATTCTATATTACAATGTAATAATAGAAATAATGCGCTTCAGTCATCCTGACACCATAACAACCATGGTGCCGGGATGATTGAAGCGCTAACACCAGGTGTTTGGAGTATCTTTATCTGCTGATTTGTTAAACTTTCTGGAATACACATATTTCTATTGTGGTGTAGGATCTGGGCCTGCTGTCCCTCCACCCCTCTTTCTTTCTATCTCTCCCTCTTTCTTTCTCTCTTTCTTCCTCCATCCCTCATTCATCTCCGACTCTAACCACACCCCTCCGAGCCACGCCCACGTAAGCCACGCCCACCATTCCGCGTAAACCACACCCATTTTTTGCCACCGTAAAGGGCCCCTTAGCAGAATTTTGCTTAGGGCCCCAGGGAGGTCAGGATCGGCACTGGGTGCGGGTACAGCGTGGCTCCCTCTCTGGTGGTGCGGGTACAGCGTGGCTCCCTCTCTGGTGGTGCGGGTACAGCGTGGCTCCCTCTCTGGTGGTGCGGGTACAGCGTGGCTCCCTCTCTGGTGGTGCGGGTACAGCGTGGCTCTCTCTCTGGTGGTGCGGGTACAGCGGGGCTCCCTCTCTGTTGGTGCCGTTACAGCAGGGCTCTCTCTCTGGTGGTGCGGGTACAGCGTGGCTCTCTCTGGTGGTGCGGTTACAGCGTGGCTCTCTCTCTGGTGGTGCGGGTACAGCCTGGCTCTTTGGTGCTGCGGGTACAGCGTGGCTCCCTCTCTGGCTTCCCCCAGCACAGTATTCTCTTTTCTCCTCTTTTAAAACCCCACCAGCAGAGTGCTTGCATGCTGGGGGCTGTAGCATGGTGTCTGTGGACACACTGGGGCCGCCACTCTTCAGGGACTACATTTCCCATGATGCCCCCAAAGTCTTCTGATTGGCCCTCTGCTATGGCCAATCATGGGGAGGAAAACAGCAGGCAGGAAGCGTGGCGGCGGCGCAGCGATTCCAATTAGAGTCTCTCTCTCTCTCTCGCTCTCTCGCTCTCTCGCTCTCTCTCTCTCCCCCCTTCAGCAGACAGAAAGGGGAGGGGGCGATCAGGGGAGATATACTGTACAGACAGCCCGCAGCTCTCCTCTCCCTGTCACAGCGCCGCTGCTCCATTTACCAGAGAACTCGGCAGCGGCGCTGTGACAGGGAGAGGAGAGCCGCAGGCTGTCTGTATATATCCCCCGATCGCCCCCCTCCTCTTTTCTGTCAGCCAAAAAGAGAGAGAGCGTCTCTAATTGAATTCGCCGCAGCCCCGCTTCCTGCCCACTGTTTTACTCCCCATGATTGGCCACAGCAGAGGGCCAATTAGAGAATCACGGCTGTAGGGAGGGGCGACTTGACGGCTCATACTTAAACTGATTCCTGGCCCCCCCGCACCAGCAAACCACTGCACTGCTAGGCTTTACTCCCCTGATGGTGGCCCTGTGCGCGGGAGTCGGGAGAAGGGCGCGGGTGCCAAAACACAGCACTGGATTCCAGGGGAGGGCAAGATTTTTGGCTCCCAGGTGTCTTCTATACAGGGAGTGCTCTTAATCTCAGCTTGTTACCTGTATAAAAGACACCTGTGCACAGAAGCAATCAATCAGATTCCAATCTCTCCACCATGGCCAAGACCAAAGAGCAGTCCAAGGATGTCAGGGACGAGATTGTAGACCTACACAAGGCTGGAATGGGCTACAAGACAATCGTTGGTGCGGTTATTCGCAAATGGAAGAAACACAAAATAACTGTCAATCTCCCTCGGTCTGGGGCTCCATGCAAGATCTCAGCTCATGGAGTTTCAATGATCTTGAGAACGGCGAGGAATCGCCCCAAAACTACACTGTAGAATTTTGTCAAGGCAGCTGGGACCATAGTCACCAAGAAAACAATTGGTAAAACACTACACCGTGAAGGACTGAAATCCTGCAGCGCCCGCTAGGCACCCCCCGCTCAAGAAAGCACATGTACAGGTCCCTCTGAAGTTTGCCAATCAACATCTGAATGATTTAGAGGAGAACTTAGTGAAAGTGTTGTGGTCAGATGAGACCAGAATCAAGCTCTTTGGCATTAACTTAACTCGCCGTGTTTGGAGGAAGAGGAATGCTTCCTATGACCTCAAGAACACCATCCCCACCATCAAAGATGGAGGTGAAAACATTATGCTTTGGGGGTGTTATTCTGCTAAGGGGACAGGACAACTTCACTGCATCAAAGGGACTTTGGACGGGGTCATGTGCCATCAAATTTTGGGTGAGAACCTCCTTCCCTCAGCCAGGGCATTGAAAATGGGTCGTGGATGGGTCTTCCAGCATGACAATGACCCAAAACACAGGGCCAAGGCAACAAAGGCATGGCTCAAGAAGAAGCACATTAAGGTCCTGGAGTGGCCTAGCCAGTCTCCAGACCTTAATCCCATAGAAAATATGTGGAGGGAGCTGAAGCTTTGAGTTACCAAACATCAGCCTCAAAGTCCTAAAGTGGATGTAAATCCGATTTATGAAATTTGACCTAGGCACATATATCTATTCTGTTTTCTTATCGCTCTATAAAGCACTAAGTCCTGTGTCTTTCTGCTGTTTCGTTTCCCTGTTATTAGTATGACAGCTCACAGGTTCTTCAAGACGGGAGATAAAAGCAGCTGAAAATGTGTGTCGTGGGAGATTGCTATAAATAGATTCGCAGATAGCTTGTCTTGTCACAGCAGAGCTCTGAAAGTATCTTCGTTCTGCCTATGTGGAGTGGGGGTGTATGCCTTTCCTCCAATCAGCCTCCCAATGTAAGCAAAGAATCCACTCCTACTGCTGAATGAGGAAGTGGAAATTCTAAACTGATGTAAGAATTCTAAAGAATATAGCAAGCTGAAGACAGCAGATATGCATGTAAAAATTATGTGAGGGAGATTTGTCTCATCTCTGTGTATCATCTGAGGCTGTTCACTTCACTGGGTATATGTGAGGGTTTACATCCACTTTAATGACTTGGAGAGGATCTGCAAAGAGGAGTGGGACAAAATCCCTCCTGAGATGTGTATAATCCTGGTGGCCAAATACAAGAAACATCTGACCTCTGTGATTGCCAACAAGGATTTTGCCACCAAGTATTAAGTCATGTTTTGCGAAGGGGTCAAATACTTACTTATTTTACTCATTAAAATGCAAATCAATTAATAACTTTTTTGAAATGTGTGTTTCTGGGTTTTCTTGCTGTTACATAGTTGCATAGTAGGCGAGGTAGAAAAAAGACACAAGTCCAACCTATGTGATTTTATGTCAGTGTTACATTTGTATATCCCTGTATGTTGTGGTTGTTCAGGTGCTTATCTAATCGTTTTTTGAAATTATCGATGCTCCCCGCTGAAACCACTGCCTGTGGAAGAGAATTCCACATCCTAACCGCTCTTACAGTAAAGAACCCTCTATGCAGTTTAAGGTTAAACCTCTTTTCTTCTAATTTTAGTGACTGGCCGCGTGTCTTATTAAATTCCCTTTTGTGGGGTCACCAGTACGGTATTTGTACATTGAAATCATATCCCCTCTCAAGTGTCTCCTCTCTAGAGAGAACAAGTTCAGTGCTTGTAACCTTTCCTCATAACTAAGGTCCTCCAGTCCCTTTATTAGTTTCGTTGCCTTTCTCAGGACTATCTCCAGTTCCAGCACATCCTTCCTGAGGACTGGTGCCCAGAACCGGACAGCATACTCCCAGGTGTGGCCGGACCAGAGTCTTGTAGAACGGGAGAATTATCGTTTTATCTCTGGAGTTAATCCCTTCTTAATGCATGCCAGTATTCTGTTTGCTTTGCTTGCAGCAGCTTGGCATTGCATGCCATTGCTGAGCCTGTCATCTACTAGGACCCCCAGGTCCTTTTCCATCTTAGATTCCCTCAGAGGTTCCCCCTAGTGAGTAGATTGCATTCATATTTTTGCCACCCAAATGCATTATTTTAAATTTTTCTACATTAACCACTTCCCGCCCCGTCAATAGCAGATTGACGTCCGGGAAGTGGTTCTGTTATCCACACTGGACGTCATATGACGTCCTGTGGGATAACAGCCGCCGCGCGCCAGGGGGGGCGCGCATCGCGGCGATCGGTGGAGCGGTGGGTCAGTCTGACCCACCACTACACTGATCTCGGTAAAAAGCCTCCGTCGGAGGCTTTTTACCATGTGATCAGCCGTGTCGAAACACGGCTGATCAGGAAGTAAACAGGAAGAGTCGTTGATCGGCTCTTCCTCACTCGCGTCTGACAGACGCGAGTAGAGGAGAGCCGATCGGCGGCTCTCCTGACAGGGGGTTCGCGCTGATTGTTTATCAGCGCAGCCCCCCCTCGGATACCCACACTAGACCACCAGGGAAGCACCCCAGGACCACCAGGGAAGCCCCAATCATGTGGATGGCCCCCATGGCCATCCACATGTAGTAAAAATAAATAAATAAAATAAAAACATTAAAAAAAATATGCCAATCAGTGCCCACAAATGGGCACTGACTGGCACTTTCACAATGTGTGGTGGCTGGCATTGCTGGGCACCAGTGCCACCAATGCCACCTACTAGTGTCCATCAGTGCCACCTATCACTGCCTGTCCATGCCACCTATCAGTGCTGCCTATAAGTGCCCATCAGTGCCGCCTATGAGTGCCAATCAGTGCCGCCTATGAGTGCCAATCAGTGCCGCCTATGTGTGCCAATCAGTGCCACCTATGAGTGCCCATCAGTGCCGCATACCAGTGCCACATATCAGTGCCGCCTATCAGTGCCCATCATCAGTGCCACCTCATCAGTGCCACCTCATCAGTGCCACCTCATCGGTGCCCATCAGTGTCGCCTTATCAGTGCCCTTCAGTGCCGCCTTATCAGTGCCCGTCATTGAAGTAGAAAAGGTACTTATTTACAAAAAAAATTAACAGAAACAAAGAAAAACTTAGTTTTTTAAAAAATTTCGCTCTTTTTTTATTTGTTGTGCAAAAAATAAAAATCGCAGAGGCGATCAAATACCACCGAAAGAAAGCTCTATTTGTGGGAACAAAATGATAAAAAATTTGTTTGGGTACAGTGTAGCATGACCGCGCAATTGTCATTCAAATTGCGACAGCGCTGAAAGCTCAAAATTGGCTTGGGCAGGAAGCTGTATAAGTGCATGGTATTGAAGTGGTTAAACCTCATTTGCCATGTAGTTGCCCACCCCAATAATTTTTTTTTTAGCTTAGTATCGTCTGCAAATACAGAGATTGAGCTGTTTATCCCATCCTCCAGGTCGTTTATGAAAATATTTAATAGGATTGGTCCCAGGACAGAACCCTGGGGGACTCCACTTTCCACTCCGAACCATTCCGAGTACTTCTCCGAGTACTCCTCATTTATCACTATCCTCTGAACTCTCCCCTGTAGCCAGTTTTCAATCCATGTACTCGCCCTATGGTCCATGCCAACGGACCTTACTTTCTACAGTAAAAGCTTATGGGCAACTGTATCAAATGCTTTTGCAAAATCCAGATACACCATGACTACGGGCCTTCCTTTATCTAGATGGCAGCTCACCTCCTCATAGAAGGTTAATAGATTGGTTTGGCAAGAACGATTCTTCATGAATCCATGCTGATTTCTGCTAATGATACCGTTGTCATTACTAAAATCTTGTATATAGTTCCTTATCACCCCCTCCAAGAGCTGGCATACAATTGATGTTGGGCTAACTGGTCTGTAATTCCCAGGGATGTATCTTGGCCCTTTTTTAAATATTGGTGCTACATTGGCTTTTCTCCAATCAGCTGGTACCATTCCAGTCAGTAGACTGTTCGTAAAAGTTTGGAACAATGGTCTGGCAATTACTTGACTGAGTTCCTTAAGGGCCCTCGTGCGCAAGCCATCTGATCCCGGTGACTTATTAACGTTAACTTTTTCAAGTCTATTTCTAATTCTGTCCTCTGTTAGACATGAGGGTGCTTCTTGTGTCATGTCATGAGGATAAACATTGCAGTTTTGGTTACTGAAGCCCTTTGATTCCCTCATGAAGACTGAGGAGAAGAATAAATTCAATACCTTCGCCATCTCTCCATCCTTGGTAACCAGATTCCCTTCATTCTTTATGGGACCAATATGATCTGACCTCCCTTTTCTTACTATTTATGTACTTAAAGAATTTTTTGGGATTTTTTTTACTCTCCTCTGCTATGTGCCTTTCGTGTTCTATCTTAGCCGCCCTGATTTCACCCTTACATTTCTTGTTGCGTTCTTTGTAAAGTTGGAATGCTGATGATGATGATCCCTTGTAATTTTTGAAGGCCTTCTCCTTTGCTTTTCTATGCATTTTTACGTTGAAGTTAAGCCACCCAGGACTTTTATTAGCTCTTTTTTAAATGTATTTCCCATTAGGATGCACTGGCCTTATTTAATATGCTCCTAAAGCATACTTATTTTTCCTCCTGTGTTCTTTGTTCCTAAGATTTTTATCCCAATTATTATCTTCTAGCAAGGATTGTAGTTTAGAGAAGTTGGCTTTTTGAAATTCAGTGTCTTTATATTCCCCTTATGTTTCCTATTTGTGTGATTTACACTAAAACTAATTGACTTGTGATCGCTGTTTCCTAAATTGCCCTGTATTTCCACATCCATGATCAGGTCTGTATTGTTGGTAATCAGTAGGTCTAGTAACGTTTTGTTTCTAGTTGGTGTGTTTACCATCTGACCCATGAAATTGTCCTGCAAGACATTTAGGATCTGGTGAGCCTTAGATGATTGGGCGGTTTCTTCTACCCAGTCTATGTCTGGATAATTAAAATCCCCCATTATAATGACACTTGCCATTCTTGCCGCTAATCCAAATAGTGATAGAAGGTCCGCCTCCGACTCCTCCCTTTTGGTTAACCTGCGGGGGCCTATAGCATACTCACAGTATTACTTTCCCCTTTTGTTTCCTCCCTTTGTAGCTCTACTTGTAAGGATTTCACATCCTCCCTTGATCCCTTAGTGATGTAATCTCTCACATTCACTTGTACATCATTTTTGATATACAGGCATACCCCTTGGGTATTGGTTGGATGCCAGCCAATCATGAGAGCTGTTGAATCAAGTCTCTAATTCCTACAAAATCTAAATTCTCCTCGTACAACAGTAGCTCTAGTTCTCCCATCTTGTCCACCAGACTCCTGGCATTGGTGACCATGCAATGTAGTTTAGACTGGTCACGTACTATCTCCTTATTGGGTGCTCTGGGTTGCAAATGGGAGTTGTGACTATACTTACCTCGGGTTTAGGTGCTTCAGTCAACCTACCACTAGTGTCCCCAATACTACCCTCTGGAATATGTTCCACGCTGCTATCTCTACCTCAGGACCCCCCCCCCCCCTGTTGCCTAGTTTAAAAGCCCCTCTAAGTTTTTGGCCATCTTCACTCCCAGCAGATCTGCACCCTCCTCATTTAGGTGCAGTCCGTCCCTTCTTTAGAGCTGGTAACCGACTGAGAAGTCGCTCCAGTTCTCCAGGAACCAAAACCCCTCCTTTCTACACCAGCTCCTAAGCCACTTTTTTACTTCCCTAATCTCCCTCTGCCTTTCTGGCATGGCTTGAGGTACCAGTAGTATTTCTAAAGAATACTACCTTGGAGGTCCTTTTCTTGATTTAGCTCCTATGTCCCTATGTCCTGTTATTCTGTCGCCCACTGTTAAACGGTTCCCGACCGGCTCACCCAGATATACTGCGGCAGAATGGCTCTCCTGGGTGAAATCTCGTACATATACGGCTTTGCCCAGGAGAGCCACCAGAGGGCACCGGCCATGCGCGATTGTGTGCACAAGCACCAGCACTTGGATTTTTTGTGTGTAAACGCACAACTCCCTGTGCTGTCAGAGGAGACGAGACATTTGTCTGTTTCTACAAAGTAGAAACAGCGATTTGTCATCTCTCCTAGTCACTCCCCTCCCTACACAGTTAGAACACAGTGAGGGAACACACACTTAACCCCTTGATCGCCCCCTAGTGTTAATCCTTTTCCTGCCAATGACATTTATACATGTCTATAAATGTCAATGGTCCCAAAAATGTGTCAAGTGTCCGATCTGTCCCCCTGCAATGTCGCAATACCACTAAAAATCGCAGATCACCGCCATTACTAGTAAAAAAAATAATAATAAAAACGCCATAAATCTTTCCCAAAGTTTGTAGACGCTATAACTTTTGCGCAAACCAATCAATATACGCTTATTGTAGAAGACATTATTGGCCTAAACTGATGAAGAAATTTTGTTTTTTTTTAAAAAAATTATATATATATATATATATATATATATATATATATATATATATATATATATATATATATATATATATATATATATAATTTTTTTTTTTTTTTAATTGTCAAAAGAAAGCTCTATTTGTGGGAAAAAAGGACGCAAATTTTATCTTCTAATTGTTTTCACTGAATATAACCCTGTGTATGCATTTTTTTAATAAATATGCTTCATTTGAATTTTAAATGTAATGGAATCAAGAGGAGCATTATAGTTCTTAGAGATGGTTAAAACCATCAGTTTTGTTGCAAGCGGTTTAAAGGGGTTGTAAAGGTTCATTTGCTATTTTCTAAATAGGTTCCTTTAAGCTAGTGCATTGTTGGTTCACTTACCTTTTCCTTTGATTTACCTTCTAAATGTTTTATTTCTTTGTCTGAATTTCTCACTTCCTGTTTTTCCTCACTAAACTTCACACCATCATCCGAGTGGTGTTGAGTCAGCCAGAACAGCTTACTGAGGAGGAACAGGAAGTGAGAAATTCAGACAAAGAAAACAAAGAAAAAAAATATTTAGAAGGGAAATCTAAGGAAAAGGTAAGTGAACCAACAATGCACTAGCTTAAAGGAACCTGTTTAGAAAATAAAAAACGAACCTTTACAACCCCTTTAAGTGTTTTATCCTGTTACTTGTGATTTGGTATGAGATGTTATTACATAGAGACAAAGTTAAGAGGATATTGATGCGCTGTAAAATCAACCCTAGGTAAATAAAACCGTAACCAAAATAAATATAATTGTGACCAAAGTGCAAACTGCAAATTAATGTGCTAACCTGCATAAATATGTGCAAAGTGCAAAAACAATTATGCAATATAAAGTGTTCAGAGGGACCCCGATGGGTACAGTTCAGTGCAAAACAGCCTCAAAGAAAACACTCCTGATATTACTCCTCCGCACCAACTTCGTGGAATATAAACACATGCAGTATTGGAGTCCTCTAAAAAGACCAACTAAAGCACTCCTTTACTCCGTCCCTTTTATCCAGCTGATCACAGACCGGGATGGCTGTTTAATTTTCTGACTTGAGCAGTCTCAGCGGTGAGCTCACAACAAATGAACCATAAAGGAAAAAAAGAAAAACACCCATTGCGCAATACTGTATACCTGGAGGCAATGATGTTTACAAAAGGCGCTCTCACTCACGTGACCAAAAATACGTTTTTGCATAGATAGCCACAGTTCAGCTCAGTACGAGCGCTTTCCTTCACTGCCCTGGCTTCCGACTCCTCAGAATGCCGCTGGTAACGTGACTAGGCTCCTCCCCCCTACGCGTTACATCACACATCACGTGACTTAGTCATGGGTATGCCATGTGACAGGAAAAAACAGTGTATTTATACACAGTGGCGTACTGGTTGCCATGACGGCAATAAGGGATCATAAGAACATCATCGCTGACAGGCACTATGCTGTTTTAACTTTACAATACATGATTGGACAACTTTAATTGTCTCTATGGTGAGGCTACATAAAAAATCTACATCTATAAAATCTAATTTTAAATCTATTTAAAACCTTATATCGCATATCACTGATTTCACATATATATACATCTGATACCCCCTCAAGTGGTGTATAATAGTACTACACCAAATGCGTGTATAACATATAGGGTGGCTTAATGTTACTTGGATATGATCAATATAAATATACAACCAAATATTATTAATCATAATACGACAAATTACTACAGGAAGAGATGCTTAATATTTAAAATGATAAAATAATAAAATTCTACAATAAGGACCCAGGATATAAAAAAATATATAAAATACATAAAAAAGCAGATTAATAATTGGATATGAAACAATTAAGAGCAAATTCGATGTTTAAGCCGTTAGGCGCAAGGGTACGCATTTCGTGTATCCATCTGGACTCACTTTTACTGAGGTCCCTCACTTTATGGCTACCCCTCCAATGGGATGTACATTTTTCAATGGCCCAAAATTTTAATTCTGTGGGTTTTTTTGATGACATTGTGCAAAATGGCGTGAAACACTATGTTTTGGAAACCCATTCTCAATATTTTGCACGTGCTCCCTTATTTGCTTCCACATAGGCCTTTCTGTACGGCCTATGTATTGGAGTGAACAAGAGCACTCCAACACATAGACCACACCCTCAGTTCTACACGTAATCAGATCTTTAATTTCATAGCTTTGTTGTGTAGCATTGGATATGAATTTGGAGCATTTTTGACCATTCAAATTCGTTTTCCTGCAAGCATAACATCTCTTACAAGGGAAGAAACCCTTTCCCTGAAAGAAAGTAAGTATAGTCAGCCTAGTTGGTGGATCAGGTACATTTTTGGCCACTATATCTCTAAGTGTAGGAGCTCTTCTATATATGATCCTGGGTACAATTGGCAATATACTCTGCAATTGGCTATCTGCCTTGAGTATTGGCCAATGCTTTTTAAATATAGATTCGATTTGTCTGTGTTGAACATTAATATTTAAAAAGCATTGGCCAATACTCAAGGCAGATAGCCAATTGCAGAGTATATTGCCAATTGTACCCCGGATCATATATAGAAGAGCTCCTACACTTAGAGATATAGTGGCCAAAAATTTACCTGATCCACCAACTAGGCTGACTACACTTACTTTCTTTCAGGGAAAGGGTTTCTTCCCTTGTAAGAGATGTTATGCTTGCAGGAAAACGAATTTGAATGGTCAAAAATGCTCCAAATTCATATCCAATGCTACACAACAAAGCTATGAAATTAAAGATCTGATTACGTGTAGAACTGAGGGTGTGGTCTATGTGTTGGAGTGCTCTTGTTCACTCCAATACATAGGCCGTACAAAAAGGCCTATGTGGAAGCGAATAAGGGAGCACGTGCAAAATATTGAGAATGGGTTTCCAAAACATAGTGTTTCACGCCATTTTGCACGATGTCATCAAAAAAACCCCACAGAATTAAAATTTTGGGCCATTGAAAAATTTACACCCCATTGGAGGGGTAGCCATAAAGTGAGGGACCTCAGTAAAAGTGAGTCCAAATGGATACACGAAATGCGTACCCTTGCGCCTAACGGCTTAAACATCGAATTTGATCTTAATTGTTTCATATCCAATTATTAATCTGCTTTTTTATGTATTTTATATTGTTTTTTTATATTTATTTTTATATCCTGGGTCCTTATTGTAGAATTTTATTTTATCATTTTAAATATTAAGCATCTCTCCCTGTAGTAATTTGTTGTATTATGAATATTAATAATATTTGGTTGTATATTTATATTGATCATATCCAAGTAACATTAAGCCACCCTATATGTTATACACGCATTTGGTGTAGTACTATTATACACCACTTGAGGGGGTATCAGATGTGTGTATATATATATGTGAAATCAGTGATATGCGATATAAGGTTTTAAATAGGTTTAAAATGAGATTTTATAGATGTAGATTTTTTATGTAGCCTCACCATAGAGACGATTAAAGTTGTCCAATCATGTATTGTAAAGTTAAAACAGCATAGTGCCTGTCAGCGATGATGTTCTAATGATCCCTTATTGCCGTCATGGCAACCAGTACGCCACTGTGTATAAATACACAGTTTTTTCCTGTCACATGGCATACCCATGACTAAGTTACATAGTTACATAGTTAGTCAGGTTGAAAAAAGACACAAGTCCATCCAGTTCAACCGTAAAAAAAATAAATTAAAAAAAATAAAATAAACATATATCGTACAATCCCATATACCCAATTCTATACCCACAGTTGATCCAGAGGAAGGCAAAAAAAAAACCAGAAGAGCATGATCCAATTTGCTACAGCAGGGGAAAAAATTCCTTCCTGATCCCCCGAGAGGCAATCGGATATTCCCTGGATCAACTTTACCTATAAATGTCAGTACCCAGTTATATTATGTACATTTAAGAAAGAATCCAGGCACTTCTTAAAGCAATCTACTGAGCTGGCCAGAACCACCTCTGCAGGGAGTCTATTCCACATTTTCACAGCTCTTACTGTGAAAAAACCTTTCCGTATTTGGAGGTGAAATCTCTTTTCCTCTAGACGCAAAGAGTGCCCCCTTGTCCTTTGTGTTGACCGTAAAGTGAATAACTGAACACCAAGTTCACGATATGGACCCCTTATATATTTGTACATGTTGATCATATCCCCCCTTAATCTCCTCTTCTCAAGAGAGAATAAATTCAGTTCCTCTAATCTCTCCTCATAGCTGAGCTCCTCCATGCCTCTTATCAGTTTGGTTGCCCTTCTCTGCACTTTCTCCAGTTCCCCAATATCCTTTTTGAGAACTGGGGCCCAAAACTGAACTGCATATTCCAGATGAGGTCTTACTAATGATTTGAACAGGGGCAAAATAATATCTCTCTCTCTGGAGACCATACCTCTCTTAATACAAGAAAGGACTTTGCTCGCTTTGGAAACCGCAGCTTGGCATTGCATGCCATTATTGAGCTTATGATCTACCAAAACCCCCAGATCCTTCTCCACTACGGATCCCCCCAGTTGTACTCCCCCTAGTATGTATGATGCATTCATATTATTAGCCCCCAAGTGCATAACTTTACATTTATCAACATTAAACCTCATCTGCCACATAGTCGCCCAATTAGACAGAGCATTGAGGTCGGCTTGTAAATTGGAGACATCTTGTAAGGACGTTATTCCACTGCATAGCTTAGTGTCATCTGCAAAGACAGAAATGTTACTTTTGATCTCAGACCCAATATCATTTATAAACATATTAAAAAGTAAGGGTCCCAACACTGAACCTTGGGGTACACCACTGATAACCTTGGACCATTCAGAGTAAGAATCATTAACCACTACTCTCTGAATTCTGTCTTTTAGCCAGTTTTCTATCCATTTACAAACTGATATTTCCAATCCTGTAGACTTTACCTTACACATGAGCCGTGTGTGGGGAACTGTATCGAACGCTTTTGCAAAATCCAAGTATACCACGTCCACTGCCACCCCTCTGTCCAAGGTCTTACTTACCTCTTCATAAAAAGAAATCAGGTTTGTTTGACAACTTCTGTCTTTCATGAATCCATGCTGTCTGTTGCTTAAATAGTTTTTTTCCAGCAAGAACTCATCTATGTGGTCTTTTATTAATCTCTCCAGTATTTTCCCAACTATAGAAGTTAAACTAACAGGTCTATAGTTACTTGGTAAACACTTAATTCCCTTTTTAAATATAGGCACCACATTGGCCCTGCGCCAATCCAGTGGTACTATTCCTGTCATTAATGAGTCCCTAAAAATTAAATACAATGGCTTTGAAATTACAGAGCTCAATTCTTTTAGGATCCGTGGGTGTATGCCATCTGGTCCAGGTGCTTTATCCACCTTTATTCCATCTAAATATTTCTGGACCATATCACTTTTGAGCCATTGTGGATTTGGGGCTGTGTCACTACCACCCCCATTTTGGACATGAGCTCCCCCATGCTCCTTTGTATACACAGAACTGAAGAAAGTATTTAATAAATTAGCCTTCTCTTTGTCCCCAGTCACCCACTCTAGATTATTTTGTAAAGGGCCTACATGCTCAGACTTGACCTTTTTACTATTAATATATTTGAAGAATTTTTTGGGGTTTGTCCTACTATCTTTTGCAATCTGTCGTTCATTTTGAATTTTTGCATCCTTGATTTCCTTTTTACATATCCTGTTATATTCTTTGTAACATTTAAATGACACTAGTGTTCCTTCATTTTTATATTTTTTAAAAGCTCTTTTCTTATAGTTTATAGCTTTTTTAACTTTGGCAGTGAGCCACATAGGTTTTATTTTTAGCCTTTTAAACTTATTGCCCATGGGAATATACTTTGCAGTGAGTTCACAAACAGTCTTTTTGAAGAATTCCCATTTCTGTTCTGTGCCCATTGATGCCAATATTCCTTCCCAGTCTAAGTCCTGGAGAGCAGCACTCATCCTTGGAAAATTTGCTCTCTTGAAATTAAGTGTTTTTATCTTTCCTGTATGTGATTTTTGCTTACAACTAACATCAAATGAAATCATGTTATGGTCACTGCTACCCAGGTGTTCCTTTATCTGAACATTAGTAATACACTCTGCATGGTTTGAGATTACCAGGTCCAACAGAGCATCATTCCTAGTTGGGGCCTCAATAAACTGGACCATAAAATTGTCCTGCAATAGGTTTATAAATTTTTGCCCTTTAACTGTCCCAGCAGTTCCATTACTCCAGTCAATTTCTGGGTAGTTAAAATCCCCCATTATTATCACCGTCCCAGCCCTTGCAGCCCTTTCCATCTGTGCAAGGAGCTGAGTCTCTAACTCCTCATTAACATTGGGTGGTCTATAACAAACTCCAATGATTAGCTTTGAACTACGCACATCTGTATGCAGTTCCACCCATAATGCTTCAGACTCATCACACTCTCCATCCACCAGGTCCTCTTTCACACTCGCTTTGAGATCACTTCTCACATAGAGACAGACCCCTGCACCCTTCCTTTTTACCCTGTCTTTCCGAAAGAGTGCATAGCCAGGAATATTAATAGCCCAGTCATGTGAGGAATGAAGTCACGTGATGTGTGACGTAACGCGTAGGGAGGAGGAGCCTAGTCACATTACCAGCTGCATTCTGAGGAGTCGGAAGCCGGAGCAGTGAAGGAAAGCGCTCGTACTGAGCTGAACTGTGGCTATCTATGCAAAAACGTATTTTTGGTCACGTGAGTGAGAGCGCCTTATGTAAACATCATTGCCTCCAGGTATACAGTATTGCGCAATGGGTGTTTTTCTTTTTTTCCTTTATGGTTCATTCGTTGTGAGCTCACCGCTGAGACTGCTCAAGTCAGAAAATTAAACAGCCATCCCGGTCTGTGATCAGCTGGATAAAAGGGACGGAGTAAAGGAGTGCTTTAGTTGGTCTTTTTAGAGGACTCCAATACTGCATGTGTTTATATTCCACGGAGTTGGTGCGGAGGAGTAATATCAGGAGTGTTTTCTTTGAGGCTGTTTTGCACTGAACTGTACCCATCGGGGTCCCTCTGAACACTTTATATTGCATAATTGTTTTTGCACTTTGCATATATTTATGCAGGTTTGCACATTAATTTGCAGTTTGCACTTTGGTCACAATTATATTTATTTTGGTTACGGTTTTATTTACCTAGGGTTGATTTTACAGCGCATCAATATCACATTTAATATTCACTTATATGGTATCAGACACATTGATTGATTGCAGCTTTTATCATTTGGTTATCTTAAGGTTTTTTCATACCACTTATTTATATTTGTAATACGGTTTGCACCATTTTAGCGCTTTAGTATTTATTAATAAAGTTAAAAGGAAGCATTTCCTTGTGAGCAGAAAATGTCTTTAAATGAAAGCTATCAAATTATAAATATAGGAGCTGCCATTGTCGACTTAGTTCTTTCACCAGCCTCAGCAGTATTAATCTCCATAGCATCCCATATCTCTAAAGCCTTTAAAGTAAAGTATAAATCCAGTTGTGTTGAAAAAAAATATTCATCCTCCAAGAATTTTAGCAAACATTGTTCTGAATTGCACCCCCAAGCACCATGACAGTGAACCTACATTGCAGTGTACCGCAAAACACGGTAACACACTACCAATTATTGTGAAGAAAAGCATCAGAAAAAAATATTGGAGGTAAGTTTTTCTGTCCTCTGTTGTGAATTGGTAGCCCACAGAAAATTATTGGGTTAACTTAACCCAGAACATTAAAGCAGACAAGTGTGAATTTGCCCTAAAACTTTGCACGCATTTTTGTTTTGATGCTCTTGGCAATGGCATGTAATTGGCTGATTTATACTGGAAGCTCGGATTGGCCTAAAGTTCTGTTACTTTTAGGGATCTGGTCTGCATATTTTCAGTCTCTTCTTTGGAAATACAGTGGCAAAAATAACTATTTAATCCCCTGCAGATTTTGTAAATTTGCCCACTTACAAAGAAATGAAGGGTGTATAATTTTTATCATAGGTGTATTTTAAATGATAGAGACAGAATAACAACCAAAAATCCAGAATAAACACATGATACAAATGTTATACATTGAGTTGCAGTTCAGGGAGTAAAAAAAGTATTTGATCCCAAAGCAAAACAAGATTTAGTACTTGGTGGAGAAACCCTTGTTGGCAAGCACCAAGGTAAGACATTTCTTGTAGTTGGTTACCAGGTTTGTACACATCTCAGGAGGAATTTTGGTCCACTCTTCTTTACAGATCTTCTCTAAAGCCTTAAGATCTCTTGGCTGTTGCTTGGCAACTTGAAGTCTCAGCTCCCTCCATAAATTTTCCATAGGATTAAGATCTGGAGACTGGCTTGGCCACTCCATGACCTTAATGTGCTTCTTCTTGAGCCACTCGTTTGTTGTCTTGGCGGTATGTTTTGCGTCATTGTCATGCTGGAAGACCCATCCATGACCCATCTTTAGTGTTCTGGCTGAGGGAAAAAGGTTCTCATCCAAGATTTTACCATACATGGCCATTTTGCCCTTCAATGCGGCAAAGTCAGCCTGTACTTTTAGCAGAGAAACAGCCCCAAAGCATAATGTTTCCACCTTCGTGCTTGACTGTGTGGGGATGGTATTCTTGGGGTCACAGTCAGCATTTTTCTTCCTACAAACACGAGTCAAGTTCTTTGCAAAGAGCTCAATTCTGGTCTCATCTGACCACAGGACTTTCTCCCAATCCTTCTCTGAATCATTTATATGTTCATTGGCAAACTTCAGACGGGCATGTACTTGTGCCTTTTTGAGGAGGGGGACCTTGCGGACGCTGCAGGATTTCAATCCAGGGCAGTGTATTGTGTTACCAATGGTTTGTTTGACTGTGATCCCAACTGCCTTGAGATCGTTCACTCGCTTATAGTTTTAGGCTGATCCCTCACTGTTTTCATGATCATCCTTACCCCATGAGGCAAAATCTTGCATGGAGCTCCAGACCAAGAGCGATTGATGGTATTTCTTCCATTTGTCAATAATCGGTCCAAAAGTTTTCTTCTCACCAAGCTTCTTGCTGATGGTCTGGTAGCTTATTCCAGTGTTCTGCAGGTCTACAATGTTGTCCCTGATATCCTTTGACAGCTCTTTGGTCTTGCCTATGATGGTGAATGGAAGAAATTATGTGGACAGGTGTCTTTTATACACATAATGAGTTATCATTAGGAGCACCTTCTTAAACTGACAGGACTAATCTGTGTACCACATACTGTAGCCAGTCTGTGAGAGCCAGAATTATTGTTGGTTGGCAGGGGATCAAATACTTATTTTACTCATTGAACTGAAACAAAATTTTTGTATCATGTGTTTTTTCTGGATTTGTGTTTCATATTTTGTCTCTATCATTTAAAATACAGCTATGATAACAATTATAGTCCCTTCATTTATTTTGTAAGTGGGAAAACTTACAAAATCTGCAGCGGATGAAATAATTATTTTCCTCGCTGTATGCAAATGTGGGTGTGCCTTTTGTGGGTCGTGGGAGAGCTGTCTATGTAGTGTGAGGGGGTTAGCTCGGCAGCGGGTGTGTGTGACCCCCCGGGATGGGCTCCCCACACAAAAACAGGCCCAGCAAACGGAGGTTGTGGTTTTCAAAATAAAAAAAAAGGTGCGGTTTATTTTCTATTTACAGTGACAAAACACAGCAAAGCCAAAAGAAACATATAAACAAAATAAATCTTGGTCAACTTGACCTCTGACTAAACATACAGGTTTCCTAACTAACAACTGGGATCAGCCTAGTGCTGTCCTAGTCCCTAAGTCCCTGGTTTTAAATGTCCAAGCAAATAGCCACACAGGCTTTTTCTCACCGCACAGGGGTTCACTCTCCCTAGACAGTCCGCACAGGTCTGGTTCCAGGCATGAGCTAACATCTAATGAAGCTGGGAGTTCTTATAGAGGCCTAAATGAGCTGACAAGCTTCAGCTGGCCTCATCAACTCCCTGCCTGCACGACGCCCAGCCCTCTCCCTAGAGGTATGAGTCATCCATGAGCCCACTAGCCTTAGCTGGGCTTATACAACTCTCCACCTAGTTGTATAAGTCGGCGTAAAGCCTGAATCTGGGCGAAATATATCTACCCCCCTGGATGCAACCAGGTGACTTTACCTTCCTGCTGTCACATACCCCCCCCTCTTGTTTTAACCTCGGGGTTGGAACACCAGCAATCAGGCATTCATGTACTCGAGACAAAGCATCCACATTCCCCATTTGAACGCCAGGGCGATGCTTTACTGTGAAGTTGAATTCCTGGAGGGCCAGGAACCACCTATTCACTCTTCTATTTGTTTCCTTGTTTTGAGCCATCCACTTTAACGGAGCGTGATCCGTAACCATGTCAAAGTGCCTACCTAGCAGGTAGTACCGAAGGGAATCTAGAGCCCACTTCACCGCTAAACACTCCTTTTCAACGGTGGCGTAATTTACCTCATGGGACTTCAACTTCCTGCTGAGGTAAATGACTGGGTGCTCTTCCCAGTTCCAGACCTGGGACAATACTGCTCCTAACCCCACATCTGACGCATCACTTTGTACGACAAAGTCTTTAGAGAAGTCGGGTGAGTACAACACTGGCTGGCTACATAAGGCTTGTTTCAAGAATTGGAATGCTGCCTCAGCCTCGGGGGTCCATTTAATCATGACCGACCCTTTCCCCTTCGTTAGGTTGGTTAGGGGCACAGCCTTAGAAGCAAAGTGGGGAATGAATCGCCGATAATACCCAGCGATTCCCAGAAAGGCTCGTACCTGCTTCTTGCTGTTGGGACGTGGCCAACTCTGGATGGCCTCGACTTTGTTGAGTTGGGGTTTTATTACTCCCCTCCCAATGGTGTACCCAAGATATTTGGCCTCCTCCTGCCCAATGGTACACTTCTTGGGGTTAGCCGTAAACCCCGCTTCCCGAACAGAGTCCAGGACTGCTTGCACTTTTGGCAGATGTGAGGCCCAATCTGTGCTATGGACAATTACGTCATCCAGGTAAGCCGCAGCATACTTCCGATGGGGCCTCAGCATCTGGTCCATTTTCCGCTGGAATGTGGCCGGCGCATTCTGTAACCCGAACGGCATTCTTTTATATTGGAACGCCCCGTCTGGGGTTACAAATGCGGTTTTCTCTTTGGCCAATTTGGCCAGGGGGATTTGCCAATACCCTTTTGTGAGGTCAAGAGTCGTCATGTATCGGGCTGTTCCCAGCCGGTCGATCAACTCATCTATACGTGGCATGGGGTAGGTGTCAAATTTTGTAACTTTGTTCAACTGACGAAAATCGTTACAAAATCGCCAGCTCCCATCCGGTTTAGGCACCAACACAATGGGACTAGACCAATCACTTTGGGACTCCTCTATCACCCCTAAGTTCAGCATTTTCTGTACTTCCTCCCGTATTGCCTCCCGTCGGGCCTCTGGGATCCGATAGGGTTTTAACTTCACCCTTTCACCGGGCGGGGTAATGATGTCATGCTCTACCCCAAATGTTTGTCCCGGCAGCTCAGAGAATACCTCCTTGTTGCGAAGCACAAACTCCTTAACCTCCTGTTGTTGGGGTTGTGACAAGGTGGCTGCTATTCCAACCTCAGGAATAACGCAACCAGTTTGAGCTGGTGACCAAGTGTCTGCGACTAGGGACTCTCTATCCCTCCAGGCTTTCAACAGATTAACGTGATAGATCTGTTCGGGCTTTCGCCTTCCTGGTTGTCTGACCTTGTAATTCACTTCACTCACTTTTTCCATTATCTCGTAGGGGCCTTGCCATTTGGCAAGGAATTTACTTTCAACCGTAGGGACAAGTACCAGTATCCTATCCCCCGGGGAAAAGGTACGGGTCTTGGCTCCACGGTTGTACACTCTCTGCTGTGCTAACTGCGCTTGGGCCAAATGTTCCTTCACGATGGGCATTACCTGTGCAATTCGGTCTTGCATCAGGGCGACATGCTCAATCACACTCCTGTGGGGAGAACTCTCACTTTCCCAAGTTTCCTTGGCAATATCCAACAGCCCTCTTGGGTGTCTCCCATACAGTAACTCAAAGGGGGAGAATCCCGTAGAGGATTGGGGCACCTCCCTAATAGCAAACATCAGATAAGGAAGTAGACAGTCCCAATCCTTTCCATCTCTATCCACCACTTTCTTCAACATTTGTTTTAGGGTTTTGTTGAATCTTTCAACCAGCCCATCGGTTTGGGGGTGATACACAGATGTACGTAATTGCGTCACTTTGAACAATTTACACAGCTCCTTCATAACCCGGGACATAAAGGGTGTACCTTGGTCCGTAAGCAGTTCTTTACAAATACCCACCCGGCTAAACACAAGAGATAGCTCTTTGGCTATGGTTTTGGCCGAGGTATTTCGGAGAGGGATCGCTTCTGGATAACGGGTGGCATAGTCCATTATAACTAATATGTACTGGTGCCCCCTAGCGGACTTGATTATAGGACCTACCAAATCCATGGCGATCCTCTCAAACGGGACCTCAATGATGGGTAGAGGGACCAGCGGGCTACGGAAATGTGGCATCGGGGCCGACCTCTGACACACAGGGCAGGAGGAACAATAATTTTCTATGTCCTTCATCACCCCCGGCCAATAGAATCTCTGTAATACCCTCTCTCGGGTTTTCTCTGTCCCCAGATGACCTCCAAGAATGTGCCCATGGGCCAACTCCAACACCAACTTCCTGTAAGGTTTGGGCACCACAAGCTGCTCAACGGTTTCTTCTGCCCTTTTTGCCACCCGATACAGTAGGTCCTTCTCTACGCTGAAGTATGGGTAAGTGCAGGTATTATCTGGGTTCACTAACTCGCCATCTATTTTCACTACGTTTTCGCGTGCCTTTATTAGGGCGGGGTCTTTCAACTGTTCTGTGGCAAAGTTTTCCCTGTGAACCTCAAGATCAGAAAACTCCACAGACGGTAGGTTTTCGTCTGAGGAGGTGGGCTCCTCTCCAGTTTCTTAAGTCTCCCCTGCCAATACTGATAAGGGAAATTCCGGAGAGTCCTCACCACTCTCAGGGGAGTTCTGGCTATCACATTCCTGGTACATAGGGGCACCAGTGGGGGGCTCAGGATCATCCCACAGTTCCCAGAACTTCGGAAAATCCCTTCCCACAATGGCGTCATACGGTAACTGAGATACTAAGCCCACTGGATGAGAGAGGGTACCTTTGGGGGTCTCGAAACACACTGTAGTCACTGGATACTCTCGGGTGTCCCCATGCACACAAATAACAGCTACCTTGCTATTCCCAGAGACCTCTGTTTTAACTAACTCAGCCTTTATCAGGGTCACAAGGCTACCTGAATCCAGCAATACCACAACATTTCTACCATTAACACACATTTTGCATAAATGTTTCTCAATTCCTCGAATGGCAGTGCATGCGACTGTCGCACACAGCGACTGACGTCTGCCCGTCAGAAAGTCACACTGCATGGGTTCCTCCACAACCGGGCAATTGGCTGCAATATGTCCCGCTTGCCGGCAGCGGTAGCAAACGATCCTTCTTGCCGCCTCTTGAGCCGCTGATTTCCCAGGCTGTTCTCGCCAAACTTGGGGTAGAGCTCCCACCCTCTCACTCTCTCCACCCTTACCCCTTGGAATCCTCTTATCCGCCCCTGGGGATGGTCTGGTCTTAGGGTGGAAAGTCCGAGTGTCTCTGGAAGAGGCCGTCAGGTTCTCTGTAGCCAAGTATTTCTCCACACGATCCACAAGACCATCGGCCGTCTCTGGGTCTCCATGGCTTACCCAGTTTTGGATGGCAGTAGGAAGAGCTCTCAAAAACCGATCCATTACAACACGTTCCACAATCTTTGGTGCGGACAAAGTCTCTGGCTGTAGCCACTTTCTGCTCAGGTGAATGAGATCATACATTTGAGACCTGGGGGGTTTTCCAAGCTGGAAAGTCCAGTTATGCACACGCTGAGCCCGGACAGCCTGGGTGACACCCAGCCTTGCCAATATCTCAGCTTTTAGCATCACATAGTCTTTTGCTTGGTCAGGCTCTAGGTCATAGTAAGCCTTCTGCGATTCACCAGTTAACAGAGGAGCCACCAGTCCAGCCCACTGCTCCTCAGGCCACTTTTCTCTTTCAGCAGTCCTTTCAAATGTGGTCAAAAATACCTCTGGATCATCCTCTCCAGTCATTTTTGTCAATAAACGACTCACCCCAAAGAACGCGGTATTAGTGGGACGGCTTTCCTCACTGGTCTGCGGACGTTGCTGCATTACTGCTTCCATTTGTTGTAGTCTCTGCTCTTGCTTCTGTAACAGGTCTATGAAGCGGGCCTCAGATTGCTGCTGGGCTTGTTGCTGAGCTTCCAGACTCTGTTGGTGAGCTTGCTGCTGGGCTGCAAGGCTCTGTTGATGAGCTGCAAGGCTCTTTTGCAAACCTGCATTTGTCTGCTGTTGATTGGCATTTGCTAGAGCCAGCTGCTTCAGTATCTCCTCCATGCTGGCTTAAAAAAAACTGCCACTGGTTCTCCACCAACTGTGAGGGGGTTAGCTCGGCAGCGGGTGTGTGTGACCCCCCGGGATGGGCTCCCCACACAAAAACAGGCCCAGCAAACGGAGGTTGTGGTTTTCAAAATCAAAAAAAAGGTGCGGTTTATTTTCTATTTACAGTGACAAAACACAGCAAAGCCAAAAGAAACATATAAACAAAATAAATCCTGGTCAACTTGACCTCTGACTAAACATACAGGTTTCCTAACTAACAACTGGGATCAGCCTAGTGCTGTCCTAGTCCCTAAGTCCCTGGTTTTAAATGTCCAAGCAAATAGCCACACAGGCTTTTTCTCACCGCACAGGGGTTCACTCTCCCTAGACAGTCCGCACAGGTCTGGTTCCAGGCATGAGCTAACATCTAATGAAGCTGGGAGTTCTTATAGAGGCCTAAATGAGCTGACAAGCTTCAGCTGGCCTCATCAACTCCCTGCCTGCACGACGCCCAGCCCTCTCCCTAGAGGTATGAGTCATCCATGAGCCCACTAGCCTTAGCTGGGCTTATACAACTCTCCACCTAGTTGTATAAGTCGGCGTAAAGCCTGAATCTGGGCGAAATATATCTACCCCCCTGGATGCAACCAGGTGACTTTACCTTCCTGCTGTCACAGTAGATATAGACTTGTATTCGTTGTTGGTTTTCAGAAGTAGGGATGAGCTCGGTGTTCGAATCGAACATACGTTCGGCTCGAACATTGGCTGTTCGATGAAGATCGAACGATTTGGGCCGTTCGCGCCAAATTCGAGTGACGCGAACAGCCCACAATGCACTATGCCATCGCAGTGCAACCCAGGCGCTTTGATTGGCCAAGCATGCACTGTGACTCCGCATGCTTGGCCAATCACAGTGCCGGCAGCGAGGAGAGCCATAATTGGCCACAGGCAGGATGCCTGTGGCCAATTATAGCTCAGGGGGATTTAGTACACACCCCACACTATAAAAGGCCGCCAACGCGCCCTTATTGCTCGTGTTTTTTTTCTTTGGTGTTACACTAACAGGCATCTGCAGCACTTACAGCGGGCGTAGTGTGCCTCCTGCACAGTATACACCTGAAGCTACCCCTGATTGCTGGTTTTCCCATCTCCCTGCAGGCCATTAGAATGTCTGGAAGGCAAACAAGGAGAGGCAGACAGTCAGGAGCCAATAAAAGAGGGCAAGCAGGCTCTGTGTCTAGAGACAACAGTGCTGGTCGTGGATGCGGTGCATCGTCATCAGCATGTGGCCATGGGACACGCTTGTCCTTATTTTCGGCAGCTGGACGTGTTGAGCCGCATCATGCCGAAGACTTGGTAGAGTGGATGACCAAGCCCTCCTCATCCTCTCTCACCCAGGCTCAGTGTACTGGCAAAGCAGCTGCCAAAGCGACCTCTTCCCTCGTATCAATGTTATCATCAGTCACTCCTTCCCTAGACCCACCGTGTCCTCCTGTCCTCCTCCCCGAACTGTTTGAGCACAGTGTTGGGTACATGCTCCAGGAGGATGCCCAGCTTTTCGAAGGGTCTGATGATAATACCCAGCTAGAGGAAGGTAGTAGCGTGAGAGCAGAGAGAGAGGATGCTCAAGAAGGACAGCAATCTGGCAGTCATGTTCCAGCAGCTGCAGCATACTGCCAGATTGGCTCCAGTGATGAGGAGGGAGGGGATGATGAGGTCACTGACTCCACGTGGGTGTCTGATAGGAGAGAGGAGGATGAGGAGGAGGCACATCTCCAATGAGGCAGGATGCCCTCGGGGGGCCAGCGTAAGGGCAGCACACCGACTGAATCACACCGCAGAGCTCCGCCTGTGCAGGGCGCTGCCTCTGCCCGTTATTCCAAAAGTTCTTTGGTGTGGGCCTTTTTTGAGTCAAGTGCATCAGATCGCACCGCTGCTGTTTGCAACATATGTCTGAAGCGTATCTCGCATGGCCAAAACATCAGCCGCTTGGGCACCACATGCTTGACCAGACATATGTTGACCTGCCATGCAGCTCGTTGGCAAGCGTATCTTAAAGTCCCACACCAAAGAACAAAGCGGACCTCTCCTTGCTCCTCATCAGCTGGGATCTCCAACCCCACTATACCTTCAGTTCTCTCTGAAACCTGCACTGAGAGGAATGAAGGTGTAGAATTAGGTGTGTCACAGCCAAGTACTTGCGGGCACTCTGCTAGCAGTACACAGACGTCCGATTCTAGCAGGCAAATGTCCCTGCCCCAGTTGCTGGACCGTCAAAAGAAGTTCACTCCCAGCCATCCACATGCCCAGCGGTTGAATGCTAGCTTGGCTAAATTGCTAGCAATTCAACTGCCTTCTTTTCAGTTGGTAGACTCGGCCCTCTTCCGTGAGTTTGTGCAATGTGCGGTTCCTCAGTGGCATGTTCCCAAACGCCACTTTTTCTCACGGAAGGCGATTCCGGCTCTCTACCGGCATGTGGAAGGCAATGTCCATGCCTCGCTGGACAGGGCGGTCAGCGGTAAGGTGCATATTACTGCTGACTCATGGTCCAGCAGGCATGCACAGGGAAGTTACCTTTCTTTCACGGCCCATTGGGTCACTCTTTTGGCAGCTGGGAAGGATGCAGGACAAGGTGCAGTAGTGTTGGAGGTTGTTCCGCCGCCACGCCTCCAAAATGCTACTACTGGTTGTTGTGACACACCTCTCTCCTCCACCCCCTCCTCTTCTTCTTCCTCCATGGCCTCTTCCTGTGCTTTGTCCTCGGAACCAGCGGTGCTCCGTAGGCGTTCAAGGGGCTATGCAAGTACGCAGGCAAAAAGATGCCATGCCGTGCTTGCGCTGGTGTGTTTGGGGGACAGGAGCCACACTGGGGCAGAGGTTCTATCTGCTCTGCAGGGGCAGGCTGAGAGGTGGTTGATGCCACGCCAGCTTAAGCCAGGAATGGTGGTTTGCGACAATGGCACCAACCTCCTCTCCGCCCTCCGACAGGGACAACTGACCCATGTGCCCTGTGTGGCTCACGTCCTTAACCTGGTGGTGCAGCGGTTCTTGGGCAGGTACCCAGGCTTACAGGATGTCCTGAGGCAGGCCAGGAAAGTCTGTGTGCATTTCCGCAGATCATATAATGACAGTGCTCGGCTGACTGAGCTGCAAAAGGAGTTGAACCTGCCCAAGAACCGCCTTATATGTGACATGCCCACCAGGTGGAACTCAACGTTGGCCACGCTGCAGCGGCTGCACATGCAGCAGAGGGCCATCAATGAGTACCTGTGCGACTACGGCACCAGGACAGGGTCAGGGGAGCTCAGGTTTTTTTCACCACGCCAGTGGGGCATGATCAGGGTTGCATGCACTGTCCTGGCACCATTTGAGGAGGCCACGAGGATAGTGACAGTGCATGCATCAGTGACACTGTACCTCTTGTCCACCTGTTGGAGCATATGCTGCATGGAATAATGGACAGGGAACTTGAGGCAGAACAGAGGCAGGAAGAGGAGGACTTCCTTGCCTCTCAAGGCCCCCTTTACCCAGACAGTGTTCCTTCTGTCCCACCCATCACACAGGAAGAGGATGAGTAGGAGGAGAATTGTGTCAGCATGGAGGTGGAGCATGGCACTCAGCATCAACAGCAGCAGTCTTTTAGGGATGATTTACAGTCCCAACAACCCCGTGGACTTGTACGTGGCTGGGAGGAGGTGGCTGCGGATCATGTTGTCCTTAGTGACCCAGAGGACTCCGGACCGAATGCCTCAGCTAACCTACGCTAAATGGCCTCCCTGATCCTGCAAAGTCTGCGGAAGGATCCTCGTATTCTTCGGATCAAGGAGAGGGACCATTACTGGCTGGCCACTCTCCTTGATCCACGGTACAAGGTTAAGGTTGCGGACCTTATCTTGCTGTCGCAGAGGGAGCAGAGGATGAGACATCTCCAGGAGGCCTTTCAGAAAGGTCTGTGCAACGCGTTCCCAGAGACTGGGAGGTTACAAACTCCTGGTCCTGGACAACGAGTTGCTGAGGCTTCGGTCAGTAGCAGAAGGAGCGGTGGAGAAGGTGGCCGTCTGACCAATGCGTTCAGACAATTTTTTAGTCCGCAGCCCCAAGGTATGATCGGTTCCAGCAACCATCGCCAGCGTCTGATATACATGGTGCAGGAATACCTAGGGGCAAGGTCGGACTTTGGACATCTTTCCCACCGAAAATCCTCTGGCTTACTGGGTGTTGAGGATGGATCACTGGCCAGAGCTTGCACAGTATGCAATTGAGCTACTGGCCTGTCCTGCATCCAGCGGTCTTTCGGAACGCACATTCAGTGCTGCTGGAGGCTTTGTCACGGATCACAGGGTGCGCCTGTCCACCGACTCGGTTGATCGACTGACCTTCATAAAGATTAACCAGTCTTGGATCACCACCAGCTACCAAGCACCTGAAGCTGATATAACAGAATAATTTATTTTCAAATGTCACATCCCTTCAAGACTGATGCTGAGTGACTGTCCTGTTATGTTGACTGACTATCCTCCTCCTCCTCAACGATCCGATTCTTGATGATAGCTTGGAAGAACTTTTTTGTTTCTGGGTGCCGCCACCAGTGGCTAAGGCCCAATTTTTCAGCCCCTGTTTAACAGGGGCATGTAATTACAATTTTTGATGCAATGCTTTGCAGCAGGGCTCATTCCTGCACTCCAACTAGAGTATCTGGGAGAGGTTGCAGTGTCGTGGCACCAGCACCAGTGCCTAAGGCCCAATTTTTCTGCCCCTGTTTAACAGGGGCGTGTAATTACAATTTTTGATGCAATACTTTGCAACAGGGCTCATTGCTGTGCTCCAAGTTCAGTATCTGTGAGGGGTTGCAGTGTTGTGGCACCAGTGCCTAAGGCCCAATTTTTCTGCCCCTGTTTAACAGGGGCATGTAATTACAATTCTTGATCTAATAATTCACAGCAGGGCCCATTCATGCGCCCACCAAGAGTAACTGTGAGGCCTTACAGTGTTGTGGCACCAGCACCACCACCAAAGGCCCAATTTTTCCTACCACTGTTCAACAATGGCATGTAAATACAATTCCTGATATAGTAGTTCACAGCAGGGCGTTCCAGCGCCCACCAAGAATAACTGTGAGGGCTCACAGTGTTGTGGCAACACCAACATGTAAGGGGCAAATTTCAGCAGAGTATATACGGCAGGCCCCTACTTTCAAACATCCAACTTACAAACGACTCCTACTTGCAAACGGAAGGAGACAACAGGAAGTGAGAGGAAATCTACCCCTAGGAAGGGAAATTCTCTCCTGTAACAGTTAATATGGGAAAAAGGTGTCTCCTCTCTACTGATGCTTTATCACCAATCCTTGTTTCAATAAAAACCCCACTTTTCAAAAACATTTGTCATTGGGACGGAAAGTGAGGTGAAATGTTCTGAACAAGGGGCACAGACAGCAAAACAAATGTTACAGGGGTGATAACCCTTCCCTATGTTTTCCAAAAAGCTTAAAAATAGATTTTTTGGCTGGAGCTACACTTAAACAATGTACGTGTTCAAAATTACAAACAGATTCTACTTAAGAACAAACCTACAGTCCCTGTCTTGTTTGCACTGCCTGTATACTGCTGTTTAGAGTATATAGGGCCTTTTTTATTTTGTGTGAGGGGTTCCCCTTAATATGCATACAAGACCCAAAGGGGCTGTAATGGGCTGGGGTATGGGGGGGGGGGGGCTGGTGCGGTAGCCATGCCATTTTTCGCAAAGATTTTCATCCATATTACCGGGACCAGACATGACATTAAAGCCGCAAGCAGTTTTAAATGGCTTTTTTTCCTTTTACAAATGTCATTTTGTGCAGGGACAGTTCTAAACACGGGAAACACATGTCACTTCACAGGCATACTTTAGACACCCCCCAGGTACGATATTTAACCACTTCCCGCCCAGTCAATAGCGAATTGACGTCCGGGAAGTGGTTGCAATATCGATACTGGACATCATATGACGTCCTGCAGGATAATGCCTTGCGCGCGCCCGCGGGGGCGCGCAGCGCGGTGATCGGGGACGGCATGTGTCCCTCGGACACAGCGCTTCCCCGATCACGGTAAACAGCCAATTTCATTGGCTTTTTACCATGTGATCGGCTGTGTCAAAGTCACAGCCGATCACCTGTCAAAACAAACTCGGCGGCGCGCTCCGTGCGCGCCGCCACAGGCTTGCAGAGCGGGGATCGGGGAAGGCGAGTGTCCCTTGGACACAGCGCGTCCCCGATCAGAGTAAACAGCCAATGAATTGGCTGTTTACCACGTGACCGGCTGTGTCCAATCACAGCCGGTCACAAATGTAAACAAACTCCACAGGAGTTACTACCTGATCCCTGCTCTCTCCTCACACACCGATCTGTGAGGAGAGAGAAGAGATCAGTAAGTTAGCTCAGTGTAGTTTGTCTACATAAGTTTACAGTGCACAACACGCCCCCCCCCCATAAAGAGGACCTGTCACACAGCCCAGCACATCAATCAGCCCAGCCAATCAGCCCATCTGTCAATCAGCCCATCTGTCAATCAGCCCATCTGTCAATCAATCAGCCCATCTGTCAATCAATCAGCCGATCTGTCAATCAATCAGCCGATCTGTCAATCAATCACCCCACCTGTCATTCAATCACCCCATCTGTCAATCAATCAACCCATCTGTCAATCAATCAATCAGCCCATCTGTCAATCAATCAGCCCATCTGTCAATCATCTGTCACAGGCCCACCTCCATCGGTACCGCCATTGGCACTGCCACACAGGCTACCAGTACCGCCATCGGTACCAGTACCACCACCAGTACCGCCACCAGGCCCAGCATCTATACTGCCACACAGGCCCGCTACCAGTATCACCACTAGTACCGCCATCGGTACCACCACCAGTACCACCACCCGTACCACCGTCGGTAGTGCCACCACCACCTGTACCACCACCTGTACCGCCATCGGTACCATCACCACCCGTACCACCACCACCTGTACCGCCATCGGTACCACCACCACCTGTACCGCCATCGGTACCACCACCACCCATACCGCCATCGCTACCACCACCACCCGTACCGCCACCTGTACCGCCATCGGTACCGCCGCCACCACCACCACCCGTACCGCCATCGGTACCACCACCACCTGTACCGCCATTGGTACCACCACCACCCATACCGCCATCGGTACCACCACACAGGCCCACCACTAATACCTCCATCGGTACTACCACACAGACCGCCACCACTACCACCAGCAGTACCATTACACAGGCCCACCAATAAGCACTGCCATAATGTCCCAAAGGGTTTACACACCTGAGGAGGCATATGCCATTCTTGCCATGTCGGATGATGAGAGCAGCGGGGAGCTCCCATTATCCGATTCTGGTTCGGAATACGAGCCAGTGGAGGATAGTGGCTCAGAGTCCGAGTCCCCGGAGGAAACCGTCCCTCCCAAAAGAATGCGATCGGCACCAAGATCAGCACCAAGATCAGGAGAACTGCCCACCACCAGCAGCGCCATACCCCAGGAAGAGGAGCCCAGTACAAGCAATGGAAATGCACGCCCAACCCGAAGAATCCAGCCCCAATCCTACCTTCCCGATGCCCTGGCAAACCCCTTATGGTTGCCTGCCAACTCAGGATCCGCTATCATCCCCCCTTTCACCGCACAGCCAGGTGTGCAGCCCGACACTACAAATTTTTCTAAATTTGATTATTTTTGTTTATTTTTCCCACAAGATTTGCTGCAGAATATAGTGGATCAAACGAATCTGTATGCATCCCAATTTATTGCTGCCAACCCTGATTCTTCCTACGCCCGCATGTTCCAGTGGCGGCGTCTAACATTGGAGGAATTTAAATTATTTTTGGGCCTTATGTTCAATATGGGGCTTACAAAAAAGAACGAAGTCCATTCATATTGGTCCAAACGCCCCATCCAACACATGCCCATATATTCCGCTGTCATGTCCAGGAAAAGATACGACATGATTATGCGCTTTCTCCACTTCAATGACAATTCACAGTGCCCTCCCCGAGATCATCCCAACTACGACAAATTGTACAAGATACGCCCCCTAATCAATGCCTTTTCCCAGCGATTTGAAGAAGTTTTCATCCCAGACCAAAAAATTTGTGTGGACGAGTCCCTCGTACATTTCACCGGCCGACTGCAGTTCAAGCAGTACATACCAAGCAAGAGAGCCAGGTATGGGTTAAAATTAAATAAATTATGTGATCGAGCCACAGGATCTACGAAGGCAAAGACTCCCAGCTCCAGCCCCGTGATTGCCCCACATATATTGGAACCAGTGGGAAAATTGTCTGGGAGTTGGCATACCCCCTGTTCGGAAAAGGTTACCATTTATATGTTGATAATTATTATACCAGCCTGCCCCTTTTTCGCCACCTTTACAGTAAACAAACCCCGGCCTGCGGTACCTTAAAAAAAAAACGGAAGGGATTCCCACAAAATTTATTGACAAAAAAATTGCGACCTGGAGAATCGGCATCCATGAGGAACGAGGAGGTGTTGGCCATGAAGTGGAGGGACAAGAAAGATGTCCACATCCTCTCTACGATCCACAATGACACCATGGTGGAGATCCCAAGAAGACGTGGCTCCATTGTAAAGCCTGAATGTGTCCACGACTACAATTTGTACATGGGGGGGTGGATTTAAATGACCAGATGCTACAGCCCTACTTATCAACCAGAAAGTCCCATTATTGGCACAAAAAAGTTGCGTTTCACCTGTTTCACATGGCCCTTTTTAATTCGTTTGTCTGCTACCAAAAAGCAACTCAAAATCACCGACTCCACTACCTCCAATATATCGAAGATATCATCGATGCCCTCATTTACCAACAAGATCCCGCCCCAGGAAGCATTCGCTCTGATAGTGTGAGTCGGCTTCACGAGCGACACTATCCCTTTAGCATCCCCCCCACAGAATCTGGAAGAAGACGCCAAAAGAAATGCCGTGTATGCAGCAGAGGAGGAGTAAGAAGAGACACCAGCTATTATTGTCCCGATTGTCCTTCCCAACCTGGCCTGTGCATCGGAAATTGTTTCAAAAATTATCATACATCCATTAGTTCCCCTTATTACTAACAGACTGCCATTTCCCTATTTGCCTGCTACCATGTTACTAACTACCTTCCATGTTAATTAACTGACCCTGGCCTGTTTACCGATGATGCCTCTGCCTGCCGATTTAAACCACGTTTCTGACTTCCACGTGTACCGACCTTGGCCTGTTAATCGACCATGTTTTTGCCTGCCACTTGGACTGATCTTTTGGCCATCTACTTTTAGTACACAGGGGTCTCACATATGTGAGGGGCTTCAGAATAGCGTTCTAAATAGAGAAAACCAGTTTTTCGTTTTCTGTGCTCCAAGAACAGGGTCTGGTTGCCCGGAGGCTTCAAAGCGATTTGGGTGGGAGAAGCCTCTACCCCTGTCCCCCCTGGCCCTAAGCTTGATGGTCCTTCCTGCTGCCTGGACCAATAATTTGGCTGTGCTGACCATATTACTGCCTGTAATGACCCATGACATTATGGACCATGTTTCTTCCTGCTGCTTGGACCAATACTTTGGCTGTGTTGACCATATATCTGCCTGCTGCCTCTACTGACTTTGGACAGCATTTCTGCCGGGACACCTCTGCCTGCTACCTGGACCTGTGCTTTGGCTGTGCTCTGGCTGTGCTGACAGTATCTCTGCCTGTGCGAACTATGGACAGTATTCCTGCCTGCTGCCTGGATGATTGCTTTTGCTGTCGCTGACCTCATCCCTGCCTGCTGCCTGGACCGATGCTCTCCTCTGTGGACCACTGCACTTCTAAAACCACAGGTAATCTTTTGTTATTTGGTATGTACCTGCTATGTGTTAGATATATGAAGGGCCTTCAAAAATGTGATCGTAGTCAGAAAATGATATGTGCAATTAATGCTGCTAGAATGCCTGGAGGTGCTACTTGGATGTTGGGCCTCTGTATGTGGCCAGGCTGTGTAAAAGTCTCAAACATGTGGTATCGCCATACTCAGGAGGAGTAGCAGAATGCATTTTGGGGTGTAATTTTTGCTATGTACATATTATGTGTTAGAAATATCTTATAAATTGACAACTTTGTGTAAAAAAAATGCATTTTCATTTTATCTCCACATTTTCCAAAACCTTCTGGAAAAAAATGAACCGTTCAAAAGACTCATAATGCCTCATAGATTATACGTTAGGGTGTGTGCTTTCAAAAATGGGGTCATTTTGTGGAAAATTCTATTGTCCTGGTGCTCCAGGGCCTTCAAAATTGTAATAGGTGGTTGAGAAAGGATATGTGCGATTTATGCTTGTAGAACGCCTGAAAGTGCTACTTCAATGTTGGGCCTCTGTATATGGCCAGGCTGTGTAAAAGTCTCACACATGTGGTATCGCTATACTCAGGAGGAGTAGAAGAATGCATTTTGGGGTGTTATTTTTGCTATGTATATGCTATGCGTTAGAAATATCTTATAAATTGACAACTTTGTGTAAAAAAAAAGCATTTTCATTTTTTCTCCACATTTTCCAAAACCTTCTGGAAAAAAATGAACCGTTCAAAAGACTCATAATGCTTCATAGATTATACGTTGGGGTGTGTGCTTTCCAAAATGGGGTCATTTTGTGGAAAATTCCATTGTCCTGGTGCTCCAGGGCCTTCAAAAGTGTAATAGGTGGTTGAGAAAGGATATGTGCAATTTATGCTTGTAGAACGCCTGAAAGTGCTACTTCAATGTTGGGCCTCTGTATGTGGCCAGGCTGTGTAAAAGTCTCACACATGTGGTATTGCTACACTCAGGAGGAGTAGCAGAATGTATTTTGGGGTGTAGTTGCAATTATGCATATGCTGTGTGAGAGAAAAAAACTGTTAATATGACCAGTTTGTGTAAAAAAAAAAAAAAAATTAAATTTTCCCAAGAATTGTGGGAAAAAAATACAACTTCAAAAAACTCACCACGCCTCTTAGTAAATACCTTGGACTGTCTACTTTCCAAAAAGGGGTAATTTTGGGGTATTTGTACTTTCCTCGCTTGTTAGTGTCTCAAGAAATGAGATATGCCTTCAGTACATCAGGCGTGATCAGATGTGATAAATTTTCAGTGATTGCCACCATAGTTTGTAGACTCTATAACTTTCACAAAGACCAAATAATATACACTAATTTGGGTTCATTTTACCAAAGATATATAGCAGTATACATTTTGGCACAAATTTATGAAGAAAAATTACTTATTTGCAAAATTTTACAATAGAAACTAAAAAAAGTGTTTTTTTTAAAAACAAATTGCTGTTTTTTTGCTTATATCGCAAAAAATAAAAAACCCAGTGGCGATTAAATACCACCAAAAGAAAGCTCTATTTGTGAGAAGAAAATGATAAAAATGTTGTTTGGATACAGTGTAGCATGACTAAGTAATTGTCATTCAAAGTGTGAGAGTACTGAAAGCTGAAAATTGGTCTGGGCGGGAAGGTGCATAAGTGCATGGTATTGAAGTGGTTAAAGGAATATTTCACTTTTTTTTTTTCACTTTATGCATCATTAAAATGACAGCTCCCGAAAAACGTCCGTTTTTAAAACTTCGTTTTGCATTGATACATGTCCCCTGGGGCAGAACCCAGGTCCCCAAACCCTTTTTAGGACAATAACATGCATATTAGTCGTTATAATTAGCACTTTAGATTTCGAACGTTCGCGTCCATTGTATTTAATAGGGTTCTAACGTTCGCGCGAACTTTCGGTCCGTTCGAAGGTTCTGGTGCGAACCGAACCGGGGGGGGGGGGGGGGGTGTTCAGCTCATCCCTATTCAGAAGTGCATTAATATTCATATTGTTTTCACATTTTTGTATTATTGCACGTGGCTGGGAGAGGACGTTGGTGGGCTCCTTTCCTTATGTCTTCTTTCTCTAAGTGATTCTTTATACAAGTGATATGCACTTCAAGCTCTGCCTCATCTCAACATTTCTTCTCTGTCCCTCTACAGGTATGTGTCAGCTGAACCACGTCTTCCACCTTTTAAATTAAACTGGGATCTGTTTCTTTTTCTGTGTATCTGCTTTTGATATGTTGCCTTCTCTATCTGTTGCCCTGTGTGCATTACCATGATGTTATTTTTTTGTTGCTCTGGACTATTTTACCTAAGTTCTATGTTCTGATCTTATCTTTATACCTCTGGCCTCTTGCTAGTCTGACTTTGAAGGGATTGTGAACCTAAGCCCAGGTTCACACTGGGCTGCGGGAGTGAAGCCGTGCGAGTTCAGCTGAACTTACACGATTTCACACCCACCCGTCAGTCTCAATTTCGGCCGCAATTTCAGAGACATCTGTGCAAAAAAAAAAAAATCGCCAAAAGTAGTACAGAAACTACTTTTTGAAATCGGTGCAGCGCCGCACCGATTAGGACCGTGCCATTGCCGGCAAATGCCGCCGATTTGGCATGCAATTTGACATGTCAAATCGCATCAGTGTGAACCAGGGCTTAAGATGAAAAACCTTCTGTAGTGCTGCAGCTGGTGTCTCGTGTCCTGATTGGATAGATTGATAGCAACACAGTCATTGGCTTCCGCTGCTGTCAATCAAATTCAATGACGTGGCGCCGGGGGATGGGGCCGAGTCCTGCAATCTGTGTGAATGGACACAGATGCAGTTCTTGGGAGCAAGCCTGCATGGGTGTCCACCAAGGAGAGCGCTTCTCCAACATGGACACTCAATGCGTGGAGGAGCCACCAGCACTGCTGAGGGACCCCAGAAGAGGAGGACCGGGGCCACTCTGCAAAACAAACTGCACAGTGGAGGTAAGTATGACATGTTTGTTATTTAAAAGAAAAAGGTTTACAACCCCTTTAAAAGTGAAAGGTCTGCTTTGATTGTTAAGCATCTTTTTATATTCACTCATGATTAATTAAGGAACTTCCACCCCCACCCTTATAACAGTATAAATTTAGAGCATTCTTACGGGGTCAACACGTTGGTGGTCTTCTATTCTTAGTGCTTCTTTCTCTAAGTGATTCTTTATAGAAGTAATATGCACTTCAAGCTCTGCACTTCAGCGATTGCACAAAGCAAACATACATTGCAAACTGCACTGGAAAGCGCCTAACAGGTTGCAGGTGACCCTGCCTCTCTATTCAGCTCTCCTTCCACTCTGTAACATGCGCTCTCTACTACTTCTGGCAGTTGTGTCCCCCTCCCCCTCCCCTCAAACTCTTACCTTCACCCCTCTTCTCCACTCCATGGCTTATATATATCGCCCTGCCTTCTTTTTTTTTTTTCAAATATAAATTTTTATTGAATATTTCAAAGGAAATGTGGTACAGAAAAGGTACAGAACTGTGGTCGAAAATTGGCAGTCTAACATTGATATAGGTCATCAATATACAGCTCGTATTCAGTCCACAGTAGGAATAACAAATAATATGTTAAACAGAAGAAAGGGACGTGTTCACCCGTTGTATAAAGCACACCATTTGACCAATAACCATTCTTTATCACAGATATTTATATATATATATATATATATATATGACGCTGTTTGAATTAACGAGTAGCAGATATTGTCGGCCCATCCACGACCCGATCATCTGAGCAGTAATGGAGAAAAAGGACAGCCTCAAATTAACTAGAGGTATAGCCATCAGTTGGAAAAATAGAAAATAAAACAAACAAAGAGCAGAGAGGGGGGGATGGGGAGTTGTTCAACACGAGCGCGATGGACAGGGCGGAGGTATCGCCCTACAATCGGTCAGCGTCGGTGTGACCTTCAAGAGTTCAGTAGGGTCTGTCCCTCGTCTGAGAAAATGAACATATTCCATAGCATCCAGGTTTTAGAATTATTTTCTTGTTTGTGTTGGGCTGTGAGTACTAGATCCTCCATTTTTTTAATGTCCTCTACTCTGCGCAACCACAATCCAATGGAAGGAGTTACGGTGTGCTTCCATGTAGCTGGAATGCAAGACTTGGCGGCATTGAGCAAGTGTCGAACAATCGATTTCTTGTACGACTGTGCCGGGATTGTGGTGGCGTGTAGTAGGAAGAACGCAGAGTCTTTCTGAATTGTGTGATCTGTAAATTTACGAATGATTGTCTCAATTGTTGTCCAAAAATTTTGTAGTAGTGGGCAGGACCAGAAGATATGGACGCCCTGCCTTCTGTCCTCTCCCTATTACTGCTCCTACCAACTGTTGCTAAGCTTTGGTTCACACTGTCTGCGGGTTAAAAACCGTGCAAGTTCAGCTGAACTCGCACGATTTCAAATCGCCCCCGAAGTCGCCAAAAGTAGTACAGGAACTACTTTTGTGAATTGTGCGGCGCTGCACCAATTCAGACAGTGTCATTGCTGGCAAAAGCCGACGATTTGGCATGTGATTTAACATGTCAAATCGCATGCCAAATCGGCCCGATGTGAATGTGGGCTTATTCTACATCCATATACTGATAAAACCTCCAGGACTGTCCCTTCATATAAATCACACTCCCACATTACCTCCCTCACCCTCCTGCTTCTTCTAATCACCTCTGGTCACATATCCCCAAAGCCTGGGCCTCCATCTTCTGTCTTTGCCCGATGCTCCCATCTCCCTACACCCTCTGGCAGCAGCCGCAACCCACGGAACTTAGTCTTTATTCCTCTTCTTACCAAAACCAGCCGCCCCTTCTCTTGTGCCCTCTGGAATGCCCGCTCTGTCTGTAAAAAAAACTCCCTGCCCTCCATGACCGCTTTATCACAAATACCTTTAACCTACTTGCCATCACCGAAACCTGGCTTCATGAATCCGACACTACTTCTCCTGGTTCCCTCTCCAATGATGGCCTTCTCTGGACTCACTCCCCCAGACCAAGGGAAGTGGAGTGGGAATCCTAGCCCCCAGATACTTCACTCACCTCCCTCTCTGACACTCTCCTCTTTTAACCACTATCAGCCCCGGAAGGATTTACCCCCTTCCTGACCAGAGCATTTTTTGCGATTCGGCACTGCGTCGGTTTAGCTGACAATTGTGCGGTCGTGCGACGTTGTACCCAAACAAAATTGACGTCCTTTTTTTCCCACAAATAGAGCTTTCTTTTGGTGGTATTTGATCACCTCTGCAGTTTTAGATTTTTTGCGTTATAAACAAAAATTGACAATTTTTAAAAAAAGCTATATTTTTTACTTTTTGCTATAATAAATATCCCCAAAAAATATATAAAAAATAATTATTTCTTCCACAGTTTAGGCAGATATGTATTATTCTACATATTTTTGGTAAATTGTTTGGTTTGCGCAAAAGTTATAGCGTCTACAAAATCGGGTATAGATTTATGGCATTTTTATTATATTTTTTTTCACTAGTAATGGCGGCGATCTGCGATTTTTATCGGGACTGTGACATTATGGCGGACACATCGGACACTTTTGACACTGTATAAATGACACTGGCAGGGAAGGTGTTAAACACTAGGGGGCGATCAAGGGGTTAAGTGTGTCCTAGGGATGTGTTCTAACTGTAGGGGGAGATGGTCTCACTACAACATGACCGTGATCACTGCTCCTGATGACAGGGAGCAGTAGATCCCTGTCATGTTTCTAGGCAGAACAGGGAAATGCCTTGTTTACATAGGCATCTCCCCATTCTGCCTCTCCCTGTCACGATCATGGGCCACCGGCGAACATCGAGCAGGCGGGGAACCTGACATGTTTCATCCAATAAGGATATCATCAGAGGCGCAGACGCCTCTGATGATATCCTTATTGGATGAAACATGTCAGGCTGGCTGGTGGAAGCACGCTGATGGCCATTGAACTCTGTTTTATATGCCTTGATGATCTTCATACCTGTAAGTAGACTACAATAAAATTTGTGTGTTTTTATCTTACGGGCTTCACTATGCTAGTCTCTTTCTTTACATTTGGATAATACCTCCTGCTGAGATCTCTCTAGCATCCATGTTTACCATTTGAGTCTTGGAAGTTACCCTGTCATTTGGGCTGGAGATTTGTCGTGTGATTGATCAATCTGCTCTGAGTTTACCCCAACATCAATCCTCTGCATTATGTGATTACAACGCCTGTTATCATCTTCCTTCTGGTAAGCAGATTGTGAGCACGGTGGTGTAGTGTGCCCCTTCTGTTTCTTTGGCGCACTGAAACTTGGTGGTGGTTTCACAACAACTTCACATCTATCAAATGATGATTATCTTCACATATTTGGACTATTATTGAATATATTGATTTTTAATCAATTTTTGAAGCGCTGCATTTTTGGACTTTTCATACTCACTTCAACAGCAACACTTTTGACCTTGTCTTCTCCTATCTGTGCACTCCGTGCAATCTCTCCAACAATCCTCTCTCACTCTCTGATCACCAATTTATTAGTTTCACTCTCTCCAGGTCTTCCACTTCCTCTCCTTCCAACCGCCTAACGGTTACCCATAGAAACCTTTGCTACCTCAACCCTTCTCTTCTCTGCTACTGACCACCTCTATGAAAAAATCTCACCCTTGTCCTGCCCCAACCTAGCCACTTTTATCTACAACAGCTCACTGTCATCCTCCCTATACAAGCTCACCCTCCTCACTATACACAGAATCGGGCCCCGACCCCTACAACCCTGGCAAACAGACGACACCAGAAGTCTCATAAAACGTAGCCACGCTCTTGAGCATCTGTGGTGGAAGACTAAGTCCCAGGAAGATTTCAACCAAGATAAGTCTACCCTCCTAAAATACTATTCCTGCCTCCACACTGCCAAACAGATCTATTTTATCGCACTCCTTAGCACATTATTATCCAGTCCTCGTCAACTCTTCTCTACCTTTAACCCTCTACTCTGTTCTCCACTGCCTCCACCATTTAACTCACTCACTGCCCAGGAGATCGCCAATCACTTTAAAAATAAGATTGATACATTTCGTGAGGAGATGTGCAGAAACCTTCCCCACTCAACACCCAATGTCCACAGGTACAATCATTGCTTCCCTCATTCAACCCCGCTAGCATTAATGAGGTTGCTAAACTTTTTTCTAACGCTCCCACCTAACAACCTGCCCTCGGGATCCTGCTCCCTTCCAAATGCTACGCTCAACCTCTGACTCTATTCTATACTCTCTAACTCACATTTTCAATCTCTCCCTCTCTTCTGGCATCTTCCCCAACTCTCTAAAACATGCGTTAGTCATCTCTATCCTTAAAAAGCCCTCACTGGACCCCACCAATCTTAACAACCTATGCCCCATCTCCTTACACTCCTTCTCCAAACTCCTTGAAAGACTGGTCTACAACCGACTGAGCGACTATCTGACTATAAACAAACTTCTTGATCCCCTTCAGTCCAGATTTCACCCTGAACACTCTATGGAAACTGCTCTCCTTAAACTCCCCAACGACCTACTAACGGCTAAAACCAACGGACACTATTCTGTACTACTTCTCCTGGACCTCTCTGCTGCCTTTGATACAGTGGACCCCCTTCTCCTCCTCAACAAACTTCAATCCTTTGGTCTCTGTGACTGTACTCTTTGCTGGTTCTCATCCTACCTATCCCACCGCTCCTCCAGTGTCACTTACAACTCTACTTCCTCCTCTTTCTTTCTCCATAGGGGTCCCTCCAACGTTCTGTTCTTGGACCTCTCCTTTTCTCAATCTACAACCTCCTCTCTGGGTCAGTTGATAGCCTCCCATGGCTTTTAATATCATCTCTACGTGGACGACACCCAAATCTACCTTTCCACCTCCAACTCACTCCATCTGTCTCCTCAGGCATCACAAACTTACTAACAGACATATCAGCCTGGATGTCACATCACTTCCTCAAACTCAACCTATCCAAAACCGAGCTCATGATATTTCCTCCCCCAAGTGCTACTTCCCCTGATTTCTCTGTCAATATCAACGATTTTGCCAGGGTCCTAGGTGTAATCCTGGACTCTGAACTATCCCTTCGGCCCCACATCCAATCGCTGTTCAAAGTTTGCCGCCTCAACCTCCGCAACATCTCCAAGATATGTCCCTTCCTAACCAATGTCACCACAAAGCTTCCAATCCACTCCCTGGTCATCTCTTGCCTTGACTTCTGCAACTACCTCCTCATTGGCTTACCTCTAAATAGGCTATTCCCTCTTCAGTCCATCATGAATGCTGCTACCAGGCTCATCCACCTTGCATACAAAATCATCAGAGCGGGGCACACCCTAAAAATGCGCTTACATTCAAGATGGTGCTGCTATAAGACCAACAAACAGTACAACATAGATTACAGTGCAGACATACAAAAATTACATTTAAATCCTGCAAGGCTATTTAAAAACACCTGAGCGTATTCCAAAAATATGGGGATTTGGTCACACTATATGGTCAAATAGTGCTAAACCCACTTACTGTGTCAAAGTACCCCATCCACCTTACAAACAGCTCGGTGTCTGCTACCCCTCTCTGCCAATCCCTCCGTTGGCTGCCACTCAACCAATGAACTAAATTCAAGATACTAACCGTAACTTACAAAGCCCTTCACAACCTGGCCCCCAGCTACATCACTAACCTGGTCTCAAAATACCAAACAAATCGTCCTTTTCGCTCCTTCCAAGACCTCCTGCTCTCTAGCTTCCTTGTCATCTCATCCCATGCTTGCCTCCAGGACTTCTTCCAAGCCTCTCCTACCCTCTGGAATGCTCTACCCCAATCTGTCTTACTTTGTCTACTTTCAGAAGATCCCTGAAAACTCATCTATTTAGAGAAGCCTATCTGGCCCCCACCTAACAACTGTACATTTATTTTCTCCATCAGCCTTTCCCCACAGTTATTACCTCTTGTATCCCCTGACCCTCCCTATTGGATTGTAAGCTTTAACAAGCAGGGCCCTCTGATTCCTACTGTATTAAAGTGTATTGTATTTGTACTGTCTACCCTCAAGTTGTAAAGCGCTGCGTAAACTGTGGGTGCTATACAAATCCTATACAATAATAATAATATTATATTGTATTTTTTATTTGCACAGGGTTTATGATTTAAGTGGGAGCTTTATTATAGTGCTGCACCTAAATTGTTCATTTTTTTTATATTTATGTCCCCTGTAGAGGGGAGATAAAGGTGGTGTGTTTTTGCAGCTACATAAGTGAACACCTATTGTTCTTATAAGCACAGTGACATTTCAAAGAACAGTTGCAGCAAGTACAGCAAGTACCGGTTGAGCTTGCCAGTGCACTGTGAAGTTAACTGAAAGCATAAGCAAGCATAAGCAAGCTTATCGTCCTCCATAGATACAGTGGATTAAGTTAGTGTAGCCACACAGGGACAGAAAGTATGGTATCTGCAGGATTATCAGGTGAAAACAAAATACTTGCAACATTCAATAAAATCTTCACCATTGAAAGAATTTACTGCCTAATTGTTTACACTTTAAAGCAGACGCTGTATAAAAGTGCAAGGTCCGCTTATGATGCTGCTCCCCTACTCCCAAAGGAAAAACACTTCTTAATTAGCTGCTGGATTGCTTTTACAAGCAGCGGGAGGGGACGTCCCCATTCCTGCCACCTTCTGCAGCTCTCCCAGCCCACCGGGAGACCCGAGTGTTCAGCCAGTGCTTCCGCCGGTTTACCACATACCTCATGGAGGACCGAAAGATCTCCAGTGAGCTCTGTGGCAGAGGCGTTGCTATGGGGGTGCGGGGGTGCGGCCCGCACTGGGTGACACCCGCCAGAGGGGTGACACCGGGGCCGCCACGCCTCTAAACACTGTACTTATTGCTTGTCGAGGAGGCGGAGCGGTGCGAGCAGGGCTAACTTGCCTTATACCACCCCAACCTACCCTATACCACCTTAACCTGCCCTATACCACCCCAACCTGCCACTATACCACCCTAATATCTTTATAAATGATATTGGGTCTGAGATCAAAAGTAACATTTCTGTCTTTGCAGATGACACCAAGCTATGCAGTGGAATAACGTCCTTACAAGATGTCTCCAATTTACAAGCCGACCTCGATGCCCTGTCTAATTGGGCGACTATGTGGCAGATGAGGTTTAATGTTGATAAATGTAAAGTTATGCACTTGGGGGCTAAGAATATGAATGCATCATACATACTAGGGGGAATACAACTGGGGGGATCCATAGTGGAGAAGGATCTGGGGGTTTTGGTAGATCATAAGCTCAATAATGGCATGCAATGCCAAGCTGTGGTTTCCAAAGCGAGCAAAGTCCTTTCTTGTATTAAGAGAGGCATGGACTCCAGAGAGAGAGACATCATTTTGCCCCTGTACAAATCATTAGTAAGGCCTCATCTGGAATACGCAGTTCAGTTTTGGGCACCAGTTCTCAAAAAGCATATCGGGGAACTGGAGAAAGTGCAGAGAAGGGCAACCAAACTGATAAGAGGCATGGAGGAGCTCAGCTATGAAGAAAGATTAGAGGAACTGAATTTATTCACTCTTGAGAAGAGGAGAATAAGGGGGGATATGATTAACATGTACAAATATATAAGGGGTCCATATAGTGAACTTGGTGATGAGTTATTCACTTTACGGTCAACACAGAGAACAAGGGGGCACTCTTTACGTCTAGAAGAAAAAAGATTTCATCTCCAAATGCGGAAAGGTTTCTTCACAGTAAGAGCTGTGAAAATGTGGAATAGACTCCCTGCAGAGGTGGCCAGCTCAGTAGATTGCTTTAAGAAAGGCCTGGATACTTTCCTAAATGTACATAATATAACTGAGTACTAACAGTTCTAGGTAAAGTTGATCCAGGGTAAATCCGATTGCCTCTCGGGGGATCAGGAAGGAATTTTTTCCCCTGCTGTAGCAAATTGGATCATGCTCTGCTGGGGTTTTTTACCTTCCTCTGGATCAACTGTGGGTATAGAATTGGGTATATGGGATTGCACGATATTTTTTTTTAAATTTTATTTTAGTTATTTTTTTATGGTTGAACTGGATGGACTTTGTCTTTTTTCAACCTGACTAACTATGTAACTATGTAACTTGCCACTATACCGCCATATACTAAAATTTACAGGGGCTGGTTTGGGGTGCGCCCCGTGACCGTGCGCTGCCTGCATGGTGCTGGGCAGCCTAGACAGAGGGGGGGTGACCATGTTTTACCGCACTGGGTGACACCAACCCTAGTTTACGCCACTGCTCTGTGGTATAGGAAACTGGAAGCGACAAGCACTTTCATCACATCTGGGTTTCCCGGATGTAAACAGCGCCATTTTTAAAAAATGGAAAGCATCTGAACACACTGATCCTGGTGTGATCAGTAGCTTGTAAGAGCAGAGGAGACATCTGGGGTCTAAAAGACCTAAACATCTTACTGATTAGGGATGAGCTTCGTGTTCGAGTCGAACATACGTTCGACTCGAACATCGGCTGTTCGATCGTTCGACGAAGATCGAACGATTTGGGCCGTTCGCGCCAAATTCGAGTGACGCGAACGGCCCACAATGCACTACGCCATCGCAGTGTCATCCAGGCGCTGTGATTGGCCAAGCATGCACTGTGACCCCGCATGCTTGGCCAATCACAGCGCCGGCAGCGAGGAGAGCAATGATTGGCCACAGGCAGGATGCCTGTGGCCAATTATTGCTGAGGGTGTTTAGTACACGCCCCACACTATAAAAGGCCGCCAGCACGGCGGCCTAGTGTAGTGTGTTCCGGAGCAGGGAAAGAGCAGCATAGGCAGGGACAGTGACATTTATTTCTTTCTTGCTTAACCTGGATTCCTTTAGTTTAGGGAAAGAGAAGGATAGGTAGGGAGAGTGTCAGTGTGTTTTACTGTTCGAGTCCTTGTTTCTAGGGACAGGGAAGGACAGTGAGTGAATTCTCCTTGTGCTATAGTGTGCTTTAAAAAAACATTTTTTCTAGGGACAGAAAACTCTAGGTAGGGAGAGTGTCAGTTTCTTTCACTGTGCAAGTCCTTGTTTCTAGGGACAGGGAAGGACAGTGAGTGAATTCTCCTTGTGCTATAGTGTGCTTTAAAAAAACATTTTTTCTAGGGACAGAAAACTCTAGGTAGGGAGAGTGTCAGTTTCTTTCACTGTGCAAGTCCTTGTTTCTAGGGACAGGGAAGGACAGTGAGTGAATTCTCCTTGTGCTATAGTGTGCTTTAAAAAAACATTTTTTCTAGGGACAGAAAACTCTAGGTAGGGAGAGTGTCAGTTTCTTTCACTGTGCAAGTCCTTGTTTCTAGGGACAGGGAAGGACAGTGAGTGAATTCTCCTTGTGCTATAGTGTGCTTTAAAAATACATTTTTTCTAGGGACAGAAAACTCTAGGTAGGGAGAGTGTCAGTTTCTTTCACTGTGCAAGTCCTTGTTTCTAGGGACAGGGAAGGACAGTGAGTGAATTCTCCTTGTGCTATAGTGTGCTTTAAAAAAACATTTTTTCTAGGGACAGAAAACTCTAGGTAGGGAGAGTGTCAGTTTCTTTCACTGTGCAAGTCCTTGTTTCTAGGGACAGGGAAGGACAGTGAGTGAATTCTCCTTGTGCTAGAGTGTGCTTTAAAAAAACATTTTTTCTAGGGACAGAAAACTCTAGGTAGGGAGAGTGTCAGTTTCTTTCACTGTGCAAGTCCTTGTTTCTAGGGACAGGGAAGGACAGTGAGTGAATTCTCCTTGTGCTATAGTGTGCTTTAAAAAAACATTTTTTCTAGGGACAGAAAACTCTAGGTAGGGAGAGTGTCAGTTTCTTTCACTGTGCAAGTCCTTGTTTCTAGGGACAGGGAAGGACAGTGAGTGAATTCTCCTTGTGCTATAGTGTGCTTTAAAAAAACATTTTTTCTAGGGACAGAAAACTCTAGGTAGGGAGAGTGTCAGTTTCTTTCACTGTGCAAGTCCTTGTTTCTAGGGACAGGGAAGGACAGTGAGTGAATTCTCCTTGTGCTATAGTGTGCTTTAAAAAAACATTTTTTCTAGGGACAGAAAACTCTAGGTAGGGAGAGTGTCAGTTTCTTTCACTGTGCAAGTCCTTGTTTCCAGGGACAGGGAAGGACAGTGAGTGAATTCTCCTTGTGCTATAGTGTGCTTTAAAAAAACATTTTTTCTAGGGACAGAAAACTCTAGGTAGGGAGAGTGTCAGTTTCTTTCACTGTGCAAGTCCTTGTTTCTAGGGACAGGGAAGGACAGTGAGTGAATTCTCCTTGTGCTATAGTGTGCTTTAAAAAAACATTTTTTCTAGGGACAGAAAACTCTAGGTAGGGAGAGTGTCAGTTTCTTTCACTGTGCAAGTCCTTGTTTCTAGGGACAGGGAAGGACAGTGAGTGAATTCTCCTTGTGCTATAGTGTGCTTTAAAAAAACATTTTTTCTAGGGACAGAAAACTCTAGGTAGGGAGAGTGTCAGTTTCTTTCACTGTGCAAGTCCTTGTTTCTAGGGACAGGGAAGGACAGTGAGTGAATTCTCCTTGTGCTATAGTGTGCTTTAAAAAAACATTTTTTCTAGGGACAGAAAACTCTAGGTAGGGAGAGTGTCAGTTTCTTTCACTGTGCAAGTCCTTGTTTCTAGGGACAGGGAAGGACAGTGAGTGAATTCTCCTTGTGCTATAGTGTGCTTTAAAAAAAACATTTTTTCTAGGGACAGAAAACTCTAGGTAGGGAGAGTGTCAGTTTCTTTCACTGTGCAAGTCCTTGTTTCTAGGGACAGGGAAGGACAGTGAGTGAATTCTCCTTGTGCTATAGTGTGCTTTAAAAAAACATTTTTTCTAGGGACAGAAAACTCTAGGTAGGGAGAGTGTCAGTTTCTTTCACTGTGCAAGTCCTTGTTTCTAGGGACAGGGAAGGACAGTGAGTGAATTCTCCTTGTGCTATAGTGTGCTTTAAAAAAACATTTTTTCTAGGGACAGAAAACTCTAGGTAGGGAGAGTGTCAGTTTCTTTCACTGTGCAAGTCCTTGTTTCTAGGGACAGGGAAGGACAGTGAGTGAATTCTCCTTGTGCTATAGTGTGCTTTAAAAAAACATTTTTTCTAGGGACAGAAAACTCTAGGTAGGGAGAGTGTCAGTTTCTTTCACTGTGCAAGTCCTTGTTTCTAGGGACAGGGAAGGACAGTGAGTGAATTCTCCTTGTGCTATAGTGTGCTTTAAAAAAACATTTTTTCTAGGGACAGAAAACTCTAGGTAGGGAGAGTGTCAGTTTCTTTCACTGTGCAAGTCCTTGTTTCTAGGGACAGGGAAGGACAGTGAGTGAATTCTCCTTGTGCTATAGTGTGCTTTAAAAAAACATTTTTTCTAGGGACAGAAAACTCTAGGTAGGGAGAGTGTCAGTTTCTTTCACTGTGCAAGTCCTTGTTTCTAGGGACAGGGAAGGACAGTGAGTGAATTCTCCTTGTGCTATAGTGTGCTTTAAAAAAACATTTTTTCTAGGGACAGAAAACTCTAGGTAGGGAGAGTGTCAGTTTCTTTCACTGTGCAAGTCCTTGTTTCCAGGGACAGGGAAGGACAGTGAGTGAATTCTCCTTGTGCTATAGTGTGCTTTAAAAAAACATTTTTTCTAGGGACAGAAAACTCTAGGTAGGGAGAGTGTCAGTTTCTTTCACTGTGCAAGTCCTTGTTTCTAGGGACAGGGAAGGACAGTGAGTGAATTCTCCTTGTGCTATAGTGTGCTTTAAAAAAACATTTTTTCTAGGGACAGAAAACTCTAGGTAGGGAGAGTGTCAGTTTCTTTCACTGTGCAAGTCCTTGTTTCTAGGGACAGGGAAGGACAGTGAGTGAATTCTCCTTGTGCTATAGTGTGCTTTAAAAAAACATTTTTTCTAGGGACAGAAAACTCTAGGTAGGGAGAGTGTCAGTTTCTTTCACTGTGCAAGTCCTTGTTTCTAGGGACAGGGAAGGACAGTGAGTGAATTCTCCTTGTGCTATAGTGTGCTTTAAAAAAACATTTTTTCTAGGGACAGAAAACTCTAGGTAGGGAGAGTGTCAGTTTCTTTCACTGTGCAAGTCCTTGTTTCTAGGGACAGGGAAGGACAGTGAGTGAATTCTCCTTGTGCTATAGTGTGCTTTAAAAAAAACATTTTTTCTAGGGACAGAAAACTCTAGGTAGGGAGAGTGTCAGTTTCTTTCACTGTGCAAGTCCTTGTTTCTAGGGACAGGGAAGGACAGTGAGTGAATTCTCCTTGTGCTATAGTGTGCTTTAAAAAAACATTTTTTCTAGGGACAGAAAACTCTAGGTAGGGAGAGTGTCAGTTTCTTTCACTGTGCAAGTCCTTGTTTCTAGGGACAGGGAAGGACAGTGAGTGAATTCTCCTTGTGCTATAGTGTGCTTTAAAAAAACATTTTTTCTAGGGACAGAAAACTCTAGGTAGGGAGAGTGTCAGTTTCTTTCACTGTGCAAGTCCTTGTTTCTAGGGACAGGGAAGGACAGTGAGTGAATTCTCCTTGTGCTATAGTGTGCTTTAAAAAAACATTTTTTCTAGGGACAGAAAACTCTAGGTAGGGAGAGTGTCAGTTTCTTTCACTGTGCAAGTCCTTGTTTCTAGGGACAGGGAAGGACAGTGAGTGAATTCTCCTTGTGCTATAGTGTGCTTTAAAAAAACATTTTTTCTAGGGACAGAAAACTCTAGGTAGGGAGAGTGTCAGTTTCTTTCACTGTGCGAGTCCTTGTTTCTAGGGACAAAGAAGGAAAGTGAGGGGAATTCTCCTTGTGCTATAGTGTGCTAAAGCATTCCTCATCAACCATCTTTGAAATCCTTGTTTTTTGGACAGTCAGGGAAATTGTCGTTGTGCTATTCTGTGCAAAAGCAATCATCCTCAACCATATTTAGAAATCCTTAAGTAAAGGGACAGAGAAGGACACCTGAAGGTAGCCCTTATTGCTTTTTTCCCATCTCCCTGCAGGCCATCTATTAGAATGTCTGGAAGGCAAACAAGGACAGGCAGACAGTCAGGAGGCAATAAAAGAGGGCAAGCAGGCTCTGTGTCTGGGGGCAACAGTGCTGGTCGTGGACGCGGTGCATTGTCATCAGCACATGGCCATGGGACACGCTTGTCCTTCTTTTCGGCAGCTGGACATGTTGAGCCACATCATGCCGAAGACTTGGTAGAGTGGATGACCAAGCCCTCCTCCTCCTCCTCATCCTCTCTCACCCAGGCTCAGGGTACTGGCAAAGCAGCTGCCAAAGCGTCCTCTTCCCTGGTATCAATGTCAGACTCATCATCAGTCACTCCTTCCCTAGACCCACCATGTCCTCCTCCTGAGGAGTCCCCCGAACTGTTTGAGCACAGTGTTGGGTACATGCTCCAGGAGGATGCCCAGCGTTTCGAAGGGTCTGATGATGAAACCCAGCTACAGGAAGGCAGTAGGGTGAGAGCAGACAGAGGGGATGCTCAAGAAGGACACCAATCTGGCAGTCATGTTCCAGCAGCTGCAGCATACTGCCAGATTGGCTCCAGTGATGAGGAGGGAGGGGATGATGAGGTCACTGACTCCACGTGGGTGCCTAATAGGAGAGAGGAGGAGGAGGAGGATGAGGAGGAGGCACATCTCCAACGAGGCAGGATGCCCTTTGGTGGCCAGCGTAAGGGCAGTACACCGACGGAATCACACCGCAGAGCTCTGCCTGTGCAGGGCGCTGCCTCTGCCCGTCATTCAAAAAGTTCCTTGGTGTGGGCCTTTTTTGAGGCTAGTGCATCAGATCGCACAGCTGCTGTTTGCAACATATGTCTCAAGCGTATATCGCGTGGCCAAAACATCAGCCGCTTGGGTACCACATGCCTGACGAGACATATGTTGACCTGCCATGCAGCTCGTTGGCAAGCCTACCTCAAAGACCCACACCAAAGAACAAAGCGGACCTCTCCTTGCACCGCATCAGCTGGGATCTCCAACCCCACTATAACTTCAGTCCTCTCTGAAACATGCACTGAGAGGAATGAAGGTGTAGAATTAGGTGTGTCACAGCCAAGTACTTGCGGCCACTCTGCTAGCAGTACACCGACGTCCGATTCTAGCAGGCAAATTTCCCTGCCCCAGCTGCTGGACCGTCGAAAGAAGTTCACTCCCAGCCATCCACATGCCCAGCGGTTGAATGCTAGCTTGGCTAAATTGCTAGCACTTCAACTGCTGCCTTTTCAGTTGGTAGACTCGGCCCCCTTCCGTGAGTTTGTGCAATGTGCGGTTCCTCAGTGGCAGGTTCCCAAACGCCACTTTTTCTCACGGAAGGCTATTCCGGCTCTCTACCGGCATGTGGAAGGCAATGTCTTGGCCTCGCTGGACAGGGCAGTCAGCGGTAAGGTGCATATTACCGCTGACTCATGGTCCAGCAGGCATGGACAGGGACGTTACCTTTCTTTCACGGCCCATTGGGTCACTCTTTTGTCAGCTGGGAAGGATGCAGGACAAGGTGCAGTAGTGTTGGAGGTTGTCCCACCGCCACGCCTCCAAAATGCTACTACTGGTTGTGACACACCTCTCTCCTCCACCCCCTCCTCTTCTTCTTCCTCCATGGCCTCTTCCTGTGGTTTGTCCTATGAACCAGCGGTGCTCCGTAGCCGTTCACGGGGCTACGCAAGTACGCAGGCAAAAAGATGCCATGCCGTGCTTGCGCTGGTGTGTTTGGGGGACAGAAGCCACACTGGGGCAGAGGTCCTGTCTGCTCTGCAGGGCCAGGCCGAGAGGTGGTTGACGCCACGCCAGCTTAAGCCAGGAATGGTGGTTTGCGACAATGGCACCAACCTCCTCTCCGCCCTTCGACAGGGACAACTGACCCATGTGCCCTGTGTGGCTCACGTCCTTAACCTGGTGGTGCAGCGGTTCTTGGGCAGGTACCCGGGCTTACAGGATGTCCTGAGGCAGGCCAGGAAAGTCTGTGTGCATTTCCGCAGATCTTATAATGCCAGTGCTCGCCTGGCTGAGCTGCAAAAGGAGTTGAACCTGCCCAAGAACCGCCTTATATGTGACATGCCCACCAGGTGGAACTCAACGTTGGCCATGCTGCAGCGGCTGCACACGCAGCAGAGGGCCATCAATGAGTACCTGTGCGACTACGGCACCAGGACAGGGTCAGGGGAGCTTGGTTTTTTTTCTCCACGCCAGTGGGGCATGATCAGGGATGCATGCACTGTCCTGGCACCATTTGAGGAGGCCACGAGGATGGTGAGCAGTGACAGTGCATGCATCAGTGACACTGTACCTCTTGTCCACCTGTTGGAGCACACGCTGCGTGGAATAATGGACAGGGCACTTGAGGCAGAACAGAGGCAGGAAGAGGAGGACTTCCTTGCCTCTCAAGGCCCCCTTTACCCAGACAGTGTTCCTTCTGTCCCACCCATCGCACAGGAAGAGGAGGAGGAGGAGGAGGAGGAGGAGGAGGATTGTGTCAGCATGGAGGTGGAGGCTGGCACTCAGCATCATCAGCAGCAGTCTTTTAGGGATGATTTACAGTCCCAAGAAACCAGTGGACTTGTACGTGGCTGGGAGGAGGTGACTGCGGATCATGTCGTCCTTAGTGACCCAGAGGACTCCGGAGCGAATGCCTCAGCAAACCTACGCTGCATGGCCTCCCTGATCCTGCAAAGTCTGCGGAAGGATCCTCGTATTCTTCGGATCAAGGAGAGAGACCATTACTGGCTGGCCACTCTCCTTGATCCACGGTACAAGGGTAAGGTTGCGGACCTTATGTTACCGTCGCAGAGGGAGCAGAGGATGAGACAACTCCGGGAGGCCTTGCAGAAAGGTCTGTGCAACGCGTTCCCAGAGACTGGGAGGTTACAAACTCCTGGTCCTGGACAACGAGTTGCTGAGGCTTCGGCCAGTCAAAGAAGGAGCGGTGGGGAAGGTGGCCGTCTGACCGATGCGTTCAGACAATTCTTTAGTCCGCAGCCCCAAAGTATGATCGGTTCCAGCAACCATCGCCAGCGTCTGATAAACATGGTGCAGGAATATCTAGGGGCAAGGTCAGACTTGGACACCTTCCCCACCGAAAATCCTCTGGCTTACTGGGTCTTGAGGATGGATCACTGGCCAGAGCTTGCACAGTATGCAATTGAGCTACTGGCCTGTCCTGCATCCAGCGTTCTTTCGGAACGCACATTCAGTGCTGCTGGAGGATTTGTCACGGATCACAGGGTGCGCCTGTCCACCGACTCGGTTGATCGACTGACTTTCATCAAGATGAACCAGTCTTGGATCACCACCAGCTACCACACACCTGATGCTGATATAACAGACTAATTGATTTTAACATGTCAGATCCCTTCAAGACTGATGCTGATGCTGAGTGCCTGTGCTGTTATGTTGACTGGCTATCCTCCTCCTCCGAGTCCTCAATGATACGATTGATGATGATAGCTTGGAAGATCATTTTTGTTTATGGGTGCCGCCACCAGTGGCTAAGGCCCAATTTTTCAGCCCCTGTTTTACAGGGGCGTGTAATTACAATTTTTTTAGCAATAATTTGCCATAGGGCTCATTGCTGTGCTCCAAGTACAGTATCTGTGAGGGGTTGGAGTGTTGTGGCACCAGTGCCTAAGGCCCAATTTTTCAGCCCCTGTTTTACAGGGGCGTGTAATTACAATTTTTTTAGCAATAATTTGCCATAGGGCTCATTGCTGTGCTCCAAGTACAGTATCTGTGAGGGGTTGGAGTGTTGTGGCACCAGTGCCTAAGGCCCAATTTTTCAGCCCCTGTTTAACAGGGGCGTGTCATTACAATTTTTGAAGCAATACTTTGCAACAGGGCTCATTGCTGTGCTCCAAGTACAGTATCTGTGAGGGGTTGTAGTGTTGTGCCACCAGTGCCTAAGGCCCAATTTTTCAGCCCCTGTTCAACAGGGGCATGCAATTACAATTCTTGATGTAATAATTCACAGCAGGGCCCATTGCTGCACCCACCAAGAGTAACTCTGAGGGCTTACAGTGTTGTGGCAACGCCACCACCACCACCACCACGAAAGGCCCAATTTTTCAGCCCCTGTTCAAAAGGGGCATGTAATTACAATTCTTGATCTAATAATTCACAGCAGGGCCCATTGCTGCACCCACCAAGAGTAACTCTGAGGGCTTACAGTGTTGTGGCAACGCCACCACCACCACCACCACGAAAGGCCCAATTTTTCAGCCCCTGTTCAAAAGGGGCATGTAATTACAATTCTTGATCTAATAATTCACAGCAGGGCCCATTCCTGCACCCACCAAGAGTAACTCTGAGGGCTTACAGTGTTGTGGCAACACCACCACCACCACGAAAGGCCCAATTTTTCAGCCCCTGTTCAAAAGGGGCATGTAATTACAATTCTTGATCTAATAATTCACAGCAGGGCCCATTCCTGCACCCACCAAGAGTAACTCTGAGGGCTTACAGTGTTGTGGCAACACCACCACCACCACCACGAAAGGCCCAATTTTTCAGCCCCTGTTCAACAGGGGCATGCAATTACAATTCTTGATCTAATAATTCACAGCAGGGCCCATTGCTGCACCCACCAAGAGTAACTGTCAGGGCTTACAGTGTTGTGGCACCAGCACCACCATCAAAGGCCCAATTTTTACTACCACTGTTCAACAATTATATGTAATTAAAATTCCTGATATAATAGTTGACAGCAGGGCGTTCCAGCACCAACCAAGAGTAACTGTGAGTGCTTACAGTGTTGTGCCAACACCAACAACTAAGGGGCCTATTTCTGCAGAGTATATACGGCAGGTCCCTACTTTCAAACATCCAACTTACAAACGACTCCTACTTGCAAACGCAAGAAGACAACAGGAAGTGAGAGGAAATCTACCCCTAGGAAGGAAAATTCTCTCCTGTAAGAATAAATATGGGAGAAAGGTGTCTCCTCTGTACTGATGCTTTATCAGCAATCCTTGTTTCAAGAAAAACACCACATTTCAAAAACAGTTGACATTGGGACGGAAAGTGAGGTGAAATGTTCTGAACAGGGGCACAGACAGCAAAACAAATGTTACAGGGGTGATAACCCTTACCTATGTTTTCCAAAAAGTTTAAAAATAGATTTTTGGGCTGGAGCTACACTTCAACAATGTACCTGTTCAAAATTACAAACAGATTCTACATAAGAACAAACCTACAGTCCCTGTCTTGTATGCACCGCCTGTATACGGCTGTTCAGAGTATATAGGGCCTTTTTTATTTTATGTGCGGGGTTCCCCTTAATATCCATACAAGACCCAAAGGGGCTGGTAATGGGCTGGGGTAGGGGGGGGGTGGGGTCATGGGGTAGCTATGCAATTTTTCTTAAAGATTTTCATCCATATTACCGGGACCAGACATTACATTAAAGCCGCAAGCAGTTTTAAATGGCTTTTTTTTCCTTTAGAAGTGTCATTTTGTGCAGGGACAGTTCTAAACACGGGAAACACGTGGCACTTCACAGGCATACTTTAGACACCCCCCAGGTACGATATTTAAAGGAATATTTGACTTTTTTTTTTTTCACTTTATGCATCATTAAAATGACTGCTCCCGAAAAACGACCGTTTTTAAAACTTCTTTTTGCATTGATACATGTCCCCTGGTGCAGAACCCGGGTTCCCAAACCCTTTTTAGGACAATAACATGCATAATAGTTGTTATAATTAGCACTTTAGAATTCGAACGTTCGCATCCATTGTATTTAATAGGGTTCTAATGTTCGTACGAACTTTCGGTCCGTTCGCGGGTTCTGGTGCGAACCGAACCCGGGGGTGTTCGGCTCATCACTATTACTGATCTAAGGTATTCAACTTTACAGCATTATCTCAGGTTACAGTAAAGGTTCTTATGCATAGCATTATAAGATCATTACTGTGTATTTCCCAGAGTTAACCTTGTTAGGGCAATTTTTTTTGCCGACGCTTTCCATCAAGCGGCCACGTCACCTTGCTGCTGGAGCCTTGTTGACATGCCATAGAGGAGTCTGTCCCATACACTGTTGTGGTCGACCATTTACCGAGGAGCTTTGACACGGAAAGCTTGATGTTCTCAAATCTTGTGATGCCTACACACTAGGCACCTCTGGATTTTGGTGATGGCAGTGGCCAGCTGAACCCCATGAGGGGCTGGACATTGGCTTCACCTCCCTGGCAGACAGGGCTTTTTCAGGCTGGAATGATACTACACTATGGGGTCTGAATTGGGGGGGTCTCCTCGGGTGCCCAGGTTATCCCAGGACCCCCGCTTATGTCTCTCCTGAAAAAACTGTGGTTGCCGTTGGACCCACAGCGGTTCCTATACAGGTATGTTGCATGCACTTACCTTCCTTGAAGACAACTATAGTATCCTACCATGTCACGGCATATATGGTACAATTACTAAGCTTAAGAAGCTAGAATCTATATTTTACTATCGCAATGCCACCTATTTATGCTCTGGGCACCAAGGAGTGCATGTACTTCTTTTGAACCCTGGGCCCTTTGATGGTTCTTCTGTTTGTGATTGGATTTAACTTACAAATTACATGGTTTTTCTCTTTGTCACACCTCTTACCATATACAGCATGGCTTTGGTTGGCAACGGGGAGCTCTGTTCTTGGCTGTTTTCAAACCCCTCCCCCACATAGATTTGCATTTACTTAGGAGCCACTTACTCGTGGTTGCCTTTGGAGTCTCTCCAAACTCCCTAAGGCGTTAGTTTCTACTTTTTCTGAGGAGCCTTCCTCTACATCCCCCCTATACATCCTCCCTATACTGTCCCTCCGGCTCCTCTAGCGGCCCTAACTCAAATGGTCAAACATGCCTGACCCTACAGTGGGGATTTCTCATTTGGTCTTGCTCAATGTGAAGTGACTTAATACCCCCAAAAAATGTTCTATTATCTTGTCAGACTTGAAACAGATGAAGGCCCATCTTTGATTCCTTCAATAAACCCACTTTAGAGTGGCTAAGATACAGAGACTTTACAGAAGGTACTATCCAGCAGTGCCATCCAGTGGGTGCTCTCACGACTCCAAATCTAAGTTTGTCAATAACTTTTTATGGGCCCGCAAGCCACAATGCCTCCCTTGGTCAATTATATGTCTATCAAAACTGCAAGGAGGCATGGCACTCCTGGACTTTGCTCTTCCCCAAGAAGCCTGTCATTTTATAGACTGGTGTCGCCATGCCCCTTTGAAACAGTAGGTATCCATTGAGCAACCTCCTTCAGATCTTCTCCTGTCAATATTCCCATTGTGCCTGAATGGGGTTCCCTTCAGCCTCAAGTTTCACCCTACCATAGGATTAACATGGTGCATTAGCACCAAAGTGTACCAGGAAAATCTGATCTCTCCTAGCCTCTCCCCACTTTTTCCCATTATAGGAAACCCCTCTTCCAATCTAGGTCTTTCTAACCTGGGGCTTCAGACGTTGAAACATCAAGGGTGTTTCCAGACAGAACATTTTGTGAGTACGGGCCACTGGCCTTCTAGGACACAGTTATTCTTGAACCTCTCCTCTCCAATCTTTCCTTCTGGACTAAACGTAAAACTTTCACATTATCTGGCATCCCTACCAACAGCGTCTCCTTTCACGTGCCATCTCACACAATTTGAACAACTCTGTGATGATTGGACTTCTTTACAGCACGCAGTTATGTTGACATATGGTCTACTCATCTTTCCTGCAGAGGCGTTCAAACTGCCATATATCTTCAAATGGGAGTGAGTACTCTGCATCACCCTCTCTAGTTAACAGATTACAAGGATACTCCTCTTCACCTATAAAACATACATATGCTTCAGATACCACAAGTCAGGCATCAAAATCTTGACAAGATAGTACTACACTCCCAGTCGGATTCATAAGATGTTCCCACACTGTACAAAGACATGCTGTAGATGCAGAGAAGTGATTGGGGATATGCTCCATGTTTTCTGGACATGTAGTAAGCCTCATGGCTTCTGGGCGGAAGGGCGTCACATAATCCAGAAATGTACAGACTACGCGATCCCCTGGAACTCTGCCCGCCTTCTTGCTAAACCACCACACAATCTCTGGTAAGACCTATAGATGCTTTATTGTTCCACTCCTTGTAAGCACTGCAATTTTCTGGAAACAGCATCAAGCACCCTAAATCGTTGTAGAGCTAGCAAAAATTAGGGAAATCAACAAGATGGAGGGCCTGATTGCAACAGAGAAGGGCAACTGGAGACATTCCTGAAAAAAATGGTGCTACTGGTGTAATTTTATATACTCCTCTGCCTATACATCCTTACTAGTGTTGTTTTCCAGTAATATTAGCAGAACATTGAGTGGCCTTATGGGGACCTGGAGTTAAGAGAACCGGGTATCCCCACTTTTTTTGTTCACAGCAGTACTTGGGCCAGCCACTCTTCATGTGGGGGTCTACCACCCAATGAACCCAAGTTCACCTTACCCCTTAAACCTCTCTATCCTCAGGAGTGTTTGCATGATCTTGTATTTGCCACTGTTATGTATGACCCCTGTACTGTGATTTATTGATAAAGAATTTTTAAAAATGTTAGTGGTTTATGGGGCATGGTGAAAGCAAAACTAGCACTAAGAAAAATACAGAAGATGCCATTGCACTTCCCTTCTGAAGCTGCTAGTTGTCTGGTTGTGAAGCTGACTGTATGGCTTCAATACTTTCCCAGTCACTGAGCCAGAGCAAGGATAAAAATAATAATTGTTGACTTCATTGGTTTCATAAATGTTCCGGGTCAGTGTCTAACAAACTACCAAAGGCTGGTGAATTTATAGTTGTTGCATAGTTTTTTTTACCATCTTCTGGTACACGAAAACATTTGGGATATAAAACCTATGAAAACATGCTTATATTTTCTGGAACATATGCAGCACGCACAGCCCAAAACAGGTTTCTTTAAAACAGGAGTGAATTTTTTTTGTGCTAACATAGATTGTCAGCTTATTTACCAAGAAAATTGATTTTAGGCTTTATGCACATAGCCGTGCAAGGTGGCCGTACAGTGTGCAGAGCCTTTCTAATCACTTTCCCAGGACCTGCTCCTGATGTATAAAGCCACGCATTGAGAAGAATTAGAAGATATGGCTGTATGCAGTTATCAGTGATGTTTTCTAATCTATATAAAAAGCTGCAAAAGACTGTCAGCTTCCCTGCCAAGTAACAAATACACTATATACTCACTGCCCACTTAGAAAAAGCCAGACTGTTTTCTCCTCTAAAGAGATAAAATAGCAGCCTGCACTTGCATTCTGTTTTTTTTTATGGAGGGTGAAATGTATAGGTATGCTGTTTGGCTGCTGTAGGAGTTGGGGTCAGAGGCATGCAAGGTAGGGATTACGCGTGGGCTCTCCAATGTCAAAACAAACGCACACATGGTGCAAATGGCTCTAACCTGTAGGTTACTTTATCACAAGCCTTCACTTTATTTAAAATGCCAAATTTGTAGAAAACTCTCAGCGGTCTGGATGGATTTGCTCATCCCTTGAAAGATTCATACATATTTATTACAATATGTTTTGTATTTACTTTACAAATTAGGATGTACCTGAAAATGTGTCAAGGTTTTGTACCTGTGGTAAAAAAAAATATGTGGTCTGTATCTATTCTCTTGAAATATTGGTGGTAAAGTATTCATATCTTTTGTGTACCTAGTTGTATGATATGATTACATGCTCCAGTCCTGACACTACAGTTTACTGTACAGAAGTTGAAAAAGAAGAAAAAGAGAGACTTGTTTTGTGACTGTCAGATCGCAGTAGAATGGCAAACTTTCAAAGATGATCACAAGCAGCAGATAGTTCAAAATGCTACTGTCACAAAGTTGCAAGCACGTCAGCAAACTCATAACTGCCACCTTTGATGTATTTTCTGCTAACACCTGCACTGCCATCCTGGATTATGTGTATTCTGGCAAACTGCCTCTGTCTGGGAAGATTGTAATTGAGGTCATGTCAGCAGCTAGTTACTTGCAGATGACTGATGCAATTAGTGTATGTAAGATGTTTACTAACTGCTCTCAAGACATCAGCGGAAAGGACAGGGATGGTTCAGTTTGTCCAACCTAATTACTATCTGAGCAACTGTTAACATTTCCTCAAGTCAAACATAAGGTGATCTTGTGGGATGCACAATATGAATTGGGAAAGAACCCACTAATTGTTCTATGAAGGGGACAAACCGCGATCTCTGCTCAAGTATCTTTATTGACAATCAATATACAAAAATTATGTGCAAAAGTTGGTGACACAACAATTAAAATTGACAACGTTGTCATTAAAACACCCCTTGGGTCTCATCCACACCAACACTCAAACCAATAAGGTGGCCAGTAGAGACAGTACAGTAATAAAATAAGTTATATGGGTCAGAGTGAAAACCTGGGAACATACCCTATTATTGTGTTTGCCCATACACATCGTCGGGTAACATCCAGGCTCACTATTTAACCCATAACAATAAATGAGGCACTGAGTAGTACAGTTTTAGATCGCCATCAGTGGCATCAATACACCCCCCCAAATCATTATCCTGACCCGAGGAATGAGATACCGACTCATAATAGATACCAAGCATTGGCAGATGGAGACTATTATGAAAATTATCCACCCAATTCCTCTTTTTTAGGACAGAGTGGGAGGTGTGGGAGGGCATGGGGGACACCAAGGAGGAATCCACAACCAGAGAAACAGAGGGGTGGGGAAAGGAATGCACCTCCTCAGTATCCAAGCAAAGACATCATACCTTTCCAAAGAGAAGAAGAGGATGTAGGGCAGGGAGACACAAACAACCCAAAAAAACTAATGAGGGACACATAAATAATGGAATATACAATCTGAGTGCGGCTGAACTCAGCCAGAAAGAACTTAGCCTGAAGTGTGCACCAAGGAAGATTTATGAACAAGTTCGAAGTATATATTGACACTCATAAATTCATTAGAACACTAAATATGAAAGTATTTTTTGGGCCACTTTGGAGATAATACACAAAGAGCCCCCATCAGAACAGATAAAGTGGACAGTGGTTTAAAAAACAAGTCTATCTTTAATCCTCAGAACCCAAGTAACCATTTTATTGAGGTTTTTAACAGTTCGCTATTAAAGGACATTGAAGAATTGGTCCCCAGGAAAAGGATCAACCCAGAACATATTAAAGAAGGCATCAGATCTTTGGAAGAGAGAAAGGACATTATTGTCCGACCGGCAGACAAAGGGGGGGGGGGGGGTGATGGATAAGTCCTTTTACCATAACCAATTAGTGGAATTATTGGGAGACCAATCCACTTATAAAAGATTGAGATCTGACTCAGCAGAGCCCTACAAAACACAATTAAATTCCCTGGTGGAATGGGGCTACGGTATCAATGCTCTCAATTCCAAAGAGAGATGGTATCTTGTCCCTAGTGCGTGTAGGATTCCAATAATCTACATGCTACCAAAAATCCACAAGGATGTACAGGTCCCACCAGCACGACCAATTGTCAATAACATTGGGTCAGTGACCGCTAGATTGGGAGAATATGTAGATAAATTCCTCCAACCCAGTGTTAAAATAACAAAAGCATATTTAAAGCGGAGGTTCCGCCAATTTTTTTTATTAAAAGCCAGCAGCTACAAATACTGCAGCTACTGACTTTTAAAAAATGGACACTTACCTGTCCAGCGTGCCCGCGATGTTGGCAGACGAGGTCGAGCAGTCGCTCGGTCCTCGGATGCTGCCGCCGCCATTCTCGGTGAGGGAATCAGGAAGTGAAGCCTTGCTGCTTCACTGCCCGAGTAGCGGGCGTGCCGTCACTGGTCCCCGCTCTCTCCCGGGAACAGTGTGTTTCCCAGAAGACAGCGGGGGGGGTGACGCGAAGGGGCGTGACTCCCGCGGGAGTCAATACCCAGAAGTGGTGCAAATACCTGTCTTAGACAGGTATCTGCACCCCCTCCCCCCTGAAAGGTGCCAAATGTGACACTGGATGGGGGGGAGGGTTCCGAAAAGCGTAAGTTCCATTTTTGGGAGTGAACTCCGCTTTAAAATACACGTCTGAATTGCTGAAACTCTTGGAAGAGGTGGAATTAAGCACATCCTGTGAATCATACTTGGTTGACGGCGGATGTATCCTCGTTGTACACCATCATCCAGCACGAGGATGCAGAGTTAGCCCTAAACTGGGCACCAAGTAGAAGGGATGATATATCGCATGCACAGAAATGCTTTGTTGGACAAACGCTGGATTACTGTATGTGGCACAACTACTTTTGGTTCAATGGACATTTTTTTCTCACAACAGGTTGGTGTGGCTATGGGAGCTAAATGTGCTCCCAGCCTAGCCAACCTGTTTATGGCTGAATGGGAGGACAGACATGTGTTTAGTAAACAGAGACCCCAACTTAAATTTTACCGTAGATTCATTGATGACCTCCTATTTATTTGGGAAGGTTCGGAGGAATCTGCGGTTAAATTTGTTGAGGACCTCAACAACAACATCAAACTGGATTTTACAATCAGTGACAAGACTGTCAACTTTTTGGATGTAACCATTGAGAAAAATTGCAATAAAATAACTACTAGAGTATATTTTAAGCCTACGGACCGCAACAGCTACTTATCCATCAGGAGTGGTCATCACCCTGCATGGAAAAGGAATATCCCAAAAGGACAAATGTTGCGGGTCCGGCGGAATTGTACGATGACAGAAGATTATTTTGTGCAAGCGAATATCTTGAAGGATAAATTTCTCCAGAAGGGACACAAAGAACACACTCTAAATGAAATAATTCAAGAGGTGGCTGAAATTCCAAGGGATCAATGCTTATCAAACAAGAAAAAAGAAGATGTCCATATACCAAATGATCAACATAAGTTAAGGTTTATCTATAATTTTCATTGCCAATACAGAGAAATTGAGAGTATCTATAGGAGACATTGGCATATTTTATGCAGGGACAGGCATTTGGTGGGATACTAACTGATCAACCAAAATTCATATATAGAAGAGCCCCTAGTTTTGGTGACCAGGTGGTGAAATTTTTTTTGGATCCACTGGGCCAACAAACCTTGAAAATAAATCTAAATGGTTTTTTTCCCTGCAAAAAATACATTTGTTGCAGGACGGTAAAAGTGAGCAACAGAGACATGACGAAGGTTACAAATAGGGATAATGAATCCTTTGAGATAAAGGAATTTATAACATGTAACTCCTCACATGTTGTATATCTGATGTGGTGCCCATGCGGGCTATTCTATGTGGGAAGGACTAAGAGGCTCCTCAAGATTCGCATAGCAGAGCACTTAGCAAATATAAAAAAGGGGTTCAGATTCCAGTGCCTCTCTGCATTTTAAGGATAGACATGATCAAGATCCATCTCTATTACAATTTTGTGGAATCAATGTTTTTTACCAATCTTGCAGGGGTTCAAATCGAGTGAGGGATTTATCCCAACGTGAAACTCGTGGATCTTTTTGTTTAAATGCCTTGCCCCTAGGGGGTTAAACATTAATTATGTATGTAATAATTTTTAATTTGATAGCGATTTTTGTTCTGAGTCTCTGGTACACTAACCTTTCACCATAATGGGTTATGCTATGGTGGTGGTCACTCATAATATAGTATGATCACCCTTTGACCTAGCCATTATGTGAACATCAGGTTGACTAAATATGATTGTGAGATACAATCATTTCCTAATAATATTTTTAAATATTTTTTTTGATTTCTTAATGTAATAGGAGCTTCAGTGTTCACTGTCCCACCATGTAGGAAAGTGGAGGGGAGATAGGAGTTGAGTAGCGAGTGATACTTACCAGTAGTTATCTAGGAACGTTACAGTTTATTTTCACGCCATCCACTCTAATTAATGGTGATGAAGTCAGTACTAGTTGCTATAGAATAGATTATATGTATACATTTGTTTATTTTAATCTCTACTGATTCTGATTTTAGATATTTTTTTATATATATGTTTTAGATTCTCCAGCGACTTGCCCATACAGCAACTAGTTTGTTGGCAAAGCTATTGTGATTTTTGTATTTGATCAATAGGTTTGCATTTTAAATGTTATGCGGGCCCTTTATGCATTGTTATGATTGCAGCTAGTAGGTAGGATGAGATATTCACACTAGTTTTGCTAAGCACGATGGATAAGGTGACTCATTTGACTTATTATGATGCAGATAAATCCAATGGCAGGATAGGATTTATTTTCTCCTTTATCATGAAATGTAATGTGCAGGGCATTGCGGCCGCGGAGACACGAAGTGAGCGCAAGCACAGTTCGAGGACCTATATGGATGATTGACAAGGGGGTATAAAAAGGGATGATTGCCACGCTGTACAGCCAATTCCATGAATAAGTCGTTCTGACGAAACGTGTCGGGGGCGTGGCTGTACGGCAATCATCATTAGTGACGTGTGACGCTCAAACTAGAAAGTGGTGATCCGGCTTTCGGATCCGACACTGGGGAACGGGTGAGAGAGATACACCGAGTGTTCACTTCGGGTCCACCGTGACCGCATTGTACCGCTGTGCCATTGTTCAAAGAGTTGCTGTGGTTTTTACACTTTTGCTGGCTTTTGAAGTTTGGAATGTGAGTTTATAGGGTGAAGCTTTTGGTGTGTTTTTAATAAACTGGTTTGTACAATATCACACTATTGGAGCACTTTTTATTTCACATGTGGAGAGATCCCTTACACAACAGTTGGATTGAGGACAGTCGTTTCACCTACTCAGTTTGGTGTACAAGCTTTTGAGCCTAACACGAGAGTGGCAGGCAAATAAATTTGGTGAGTGTGTTTGCTAAGGAGAGTGGAGTCACTTGCACTTTGGTGTGGTGGAAGAACTAAGAAGAAACTACAAATATCTCACTGGATTCTTTATGGACTGTTATATTTAATCACGTTATATTGATTTCAATTGATTGGTTTTTCACTTGTCACTGGGTGTTACAACTGTTCATTTATCTCACTATTATATGTTTAGGATTAGTTATATATCACTTTAGGTGTGTTTATATATAATTAGCGCCACTGTTTGCTTACTAGCAGATTATTGATTATTACTATTATTTTCACTAAGGGCAAATACTACACACAGTTTTAATATTGATCGAGTGAGTTCCCTCCAAACGTCCTCAAAAAATGTCAGAGTAGGTGCAACATGGGGTGCTCGATGTAAAAGCTGTAGTCGGGGCCGGATTAAGAGCATCATGGGCCTGGTGCTGAAGATTTTGGGGGGCTGTTTTTATAGTTAAATAAAATTAAATGCAAACAATTTTTTATTAAAACAAATTAAGTATTGTAAACAAACCGCTCATTCACACTGTATGCCCAAGACAACCCGTGTGAATTTTTTTTTTTTTAACATTCAACGTTTATTGAAAAAAAAGAGGTGTAGTTGTATTACAAAATGATTGCAGATGCAACTGCTTTTAACAAGGTCACTTTAGTTAGTATAAAATACATATATATAAGGACAGGAAAGTCAGTAGCCTAATAGTGATCATTCTATTACTGTTAGCATACTCTGCATATCGCAAAACAATTTTTTATACCTTTTGTGACAGCAGGAAGGTAAAGTCACCTGGTTGCATCCAGGGGGGTAGATATATTTCGCCCAGATTCAGGCTTTACGCCGACTTGTACAACTAGGTGGAGAGTTGTATAAGCCCAGCTAAGGCTAGTGGGCTCATGGATGACTCATACCTCTAGGGAGAGGGCTGGGCGTCGTACAGACAGGGAGTTGATGAGGCCAGCTGAAGCTTGTCAGCTCATTTAGGCCTCTATAAAAACTCCCAGCTTCATTAGATGTTAGCTCATGCCTGGAACCAGACCTGTGTGGACTGTCTAGGGAGAGTGAACCCCTGTGCGGTGAGAAAAAGCCTGTGTGGCTATTTGCTTGGACATTTAAAACCAGGGACTTAGGGACTAGGACAGCACTAGGCTGATCCCAGTTGTTAGTTAGGAAACCTGTATGTTTAGTCAGAGGTCAAGTTGACCAGGATTTATTTTGTTTATATGTTTCTTTTGGCTTTGCTGTGTTTTGTCACTGTAAATAGAAAATAAACCGCACCTTTTTTTTTGATTTTGAAAACCACAACCTCCGTTTGCTGGGCCTGTTTTTGTGTGGGGAGCCCATCCCGGGGGTCACACACACCCGCTGCCGAGCTAACCCCCTCACAGTTGGTGGAGAACCAGTGGCAGTTTTTTTTAAGCCAGCATGGAGGAGATACTGAAGCAGCTGGCTCTAGCAAATGCCAATCAACAGCAGACAAATGCAGGTTTGCAAAAGAGCCTTGCAGCTCAACAACAGAACTTCGCAGCCCAGCAGCAAGCTCATCAACAGAGCCTTGCAGCCCAGCAGCAAGCTCACCAACAGAGTCTGGAAGCTCAGCAACAAGCCCAGCAGCAATCTGAGGCCCGCTTCATAGACCTGTTACAGAAGCAAGAGCAGAGACTACAACAAATGGAAGCAGTAATGCAGCAACGTCCGCAGACCAGTGAGGAAAGCCGTCCCACTAATACCGCGTCCTTTGGGGTGAGTCGTTTATTGACAAAAATGACTGGAGAGGATGATCCAGAGGTATTTTTGACCACATTTGAAAGGACTGCTGAAAGAGAAAAGTGGCCTGAGGAGCAGTGGGCTGGACTGGTGGCTCCTCTGTTAACTGGTGAATCGCAGAAGGCTTACTATGACCTAGAGCCTGACCAAGCAAAAGACTATGTGATGCTAAAAGCTGAGATATTGGCAAGGCTGGGTGTCACCCAGGCTGTCCGGGCTCAGCGTGTGCATAACTGGACTTTCCAGCTTGGAAAACCCCCCAGGTCTCAAATGTATGATCTCATTCACCTGAGCAGAAAGTGGCTACAGCCAGAGACTTTGTCCGCACCAAAGATTGTGGAACGTGTTGTAATGGATCGGTTTTTGAGAGCTCTTCCTACTGCCATCCAAAACTGGGTAAACCATGGAGACCCAGAGACGGCCGATGGTCTTGTGGATCGTGTGGAGAAATACTTGGCTACAGAGAACCTGACGGCCTCTTCCAGAGACACTCGGACTTTCCACCCTAAGACCAGACCATCCCCAGGGGCGGATAAGAGGATTCCAAGGGGTAAGGGTGGAGAGAGTGAGAGGGTGGGAGCTCTACCCCAAGTTTGGCGAGAACAGCCTGGGAAATCAGCGGCTCAAGAGGCGGCAAGAAGGATCGTTTGCTACCGCTGCCGGCAAGCGGGACATATTGCAGCCAATTGCCCGGTTGTGGAGGAACCCATGCAGTGTGACTTTCTGACGGGCAGACGTCAGTCGCTGTGTGCGATAGTCGCATGCACTGCCATTCGAGGAATTGAGAAACATTTATGCAAAATGTGTGTTAATGGTAGAAATGTTGTGGTATTGCTGGATTCAGGTAGCCTTGTGACCCTGATAAAGGCTGAGTTAGTTAAAACAGAGGTCTCTGGGAATAGCAAGGTAGCTGTTATTTGTGTGCATGGGGACACCCGAGAGTATCCAGTGACTACAGTGTGTTTCGAGACCCCCAAAGGTACCCTCTCTCATCCAGTGGGCTTAGTATCTCAGTTACCATGTGACGCCATTGTGGGAAGGGATTTTCCGAAGTTCTGGGAACTGTGGGATGATCCTGAGCCCCCCACTGGTGCCCCTATGTACCAGGAATGTGATAGCCAGAACTCCCCTGAGAGTGGTGAGGACTCTCCGGAATTTCCCTTATCAGTATTGGCAGGGGAGACTCAAGAAACTGGAGAGGAGCCCACCTCCTCAGACGAAAACCTACCGTCTGTGGAGTTTTCTGATCTTGAGGTTCACAGGGAAAACTTTGCCACAGAACAGTTGAAAGACCCCGCCCTAATAAAGGCACGCGAAAACGTAGTGAAAATAGATGGCGAGTTAGTGAACCCAGATAATACCTGCACTTACCCATACTTCAGCGTAGAGAAGGACCTACTGTATCGGGTGGCAAAAAGGGCAGAAGAAACCGTTGAGCAGCTTGTGGTGCCCAAACCTTACAGGAAGTTGGTGTTGGAGTTGGCCCATGGGCACATTCTTGGAGGTCATCTGGGGACAGAGAAAACCCGAGAGAGGGTATTACAGAGATTCTATTGGCCGGGGGTGATGAAGGACATAGAAAATTATTGTTCCTCCTGCCCTGTGTGTCAGAGGTCGGCCCCGATGCCACATTTCCGTAGCCCGCTGGTCCCTCTACCCATCATTGAGGTCCCGTTTGAGAGGATCGCCATGGATTTGGTAGGTCCTATAATCAAGTCCGCTAGGGGGCACCAGTACATATTAGTTATAATGGACTATGCCACCCGTTATCCAGAAGCGATCCCTCTCCGAAATACCTCGGCCAAAACCATAGCCAAAGAGCTATCTCTTGTGTTTAGCCGGGTGGGTATTTGTAAAGAACTGCTTACGGACCAAGGTACACCCTTTATGTCCCGGGTTATGAAGGAGCTGTGTAAATTGTTCAAAGTGACGCAATTACGTACATCTGTGTATCACCCCCAAACCGATGGGCTGGTTGAAAGATTCAACAAAACCCTAAAACAAATGTTGAAGAAAGTGGTGGATAGAGATGGAAAGGATTGGGACTGTCTACTTCCTTATCTGATGTTTGCTATTAGGGAGGTGCCCCAATCCTCTACGGGATTCTCCCCCTTTGAGTTACTGTATGGGAGACACCCAAGAGGGCTGTTGGATATTGCCAAGGAAACTTGGGAAAGTGAGAGTTCTCCCCACAGGAGTGTGATTGAGCATGTCGCCCTGATGCAAGACCGAATTGCACAGGTAATGCCCATCGTGAAGGAACATTTGGCCCAAGCGCAGTTAGCACAGCAGAGAGTGTACAACCGTGGAGCCAAGACCCGTACCTTTTCCCCGGGGGATAGGATACTGGTACTTGTCCCTACGGTTGAAAGTAAATTCCTTGCCAAATGGCAAGGCCCCTACGAGATAATGGAAAAAGTGAGTGAAGTGAATTACAAGGTCAGACAACCAGGAAGGCGAAAGCCCGAACAGATCTATCACGTTAATCTGTTGAAAGCCTGGAGGGATAGAGAGTCCCTAGTCGCAGACACTTGGTCACCAGCTCAAACTGGTTGCGTGATTCCTGAGGTTGGAATAGCAGCCACCTTGTCACAACCCCAACAACAGGAGGATAAGGAGTTTGTGCTTCGCAACAAGGAGGTATTCTCTGAGCTGCCGGGACAAACATTTGGGGTAGAGCATGACATCATTACCCCGCCCGGTGAAAGGGTGAAGTTAAAACCCTATCGGATCCCAGAGGCCCGACGGGAGGCAATACGGGAGGAAGTACAGAAAATGCTGAACTTAGGGGTGATAGAGCAGTCCCAAAGTGATTGGTCTAGTCCCATTGTGTTGGTGCCTAAACCGGATGGGAGCTGGCGATTTTGTAACGATTTTCGTCAGTTGAACAAAGTTACAAAATTTGACACCTACCCCATGCCACGTATAGATGAGTTGATCGACCGGCTGGGAACAGCCCGATACATGACGACTCTTGACCTCACAAAAGGGTATTGGCAAATCCCCCTGGCCAAATTGGCCAAAGAGAAAACCGCATTTGTAACCCCAGACGGGGCGTTCCAATATAAAAGAATGCCGTTCGGGTTACAGAATGCGCCGGCCACATTCCAGCGGAAAATGGACCAGATGCTGAGGCCCCATCGGAAGTATGCTGCGGCTTACCTGGATGACGTAATTGTCCATAGCACAGATTGGGCCTCACATCTGCCAAAAGTGCAAGCAGTCCTGGACTCTGTTCGGGAAGCGGGGTTTACGGCTAACCCCAAGAAGTGTACCATTGGGCAGGAAGAGGCCAAATATCTTGGGTACACCATTGGGAGGGGAGTAATAAAACCCCAACTCAACAAAGTCGAGGCCATCCAGAGTTGGCCACGTCCCAACAGCAAGAAGCAGGTACGAGCCTTTCTGGGAATCGCTGGGTATTATCGGCGATTCATTCCCCACTTTGCTTCTAAGGCTGTGCCCCTAACCAACCTAACGAAGGGGAAAGGGTCGGTCATGATTAAATGGACCCCCGAGGCTGAGGCAGCATTCCAATTCTTGAAACAAGCCTTATGTAGCCAGCCAGTGTTGTACTCACCCGACTTCTCTAAAGACTTTGTCGTACAAAGTGATGCGTCAGATGTGGGGTTAGGAGCAGTATTGTCCCAGGTCTGGAACGGGGAAGAGCACCCAGTCATTTACCTCAGCAGGAAGTTGAAGTCCCATGAGGTAAATTACGCCACCGTTGAAAAGGAGTGTTTAGCGGTGAAGTGGGCTCTAGATTCCCTTCGGTACTACCTGCTAGGTAGGCACTTTGACATGGTTACGGATCACGCTCCGTTAAAGTGGATGGCTCAAAACAAGGAAACAAATAGAAGAGTGAATAGGTGGTTCCTGGCCCTCCAGGAATTCAACTTCACAGTAAAGCATCGCCCTGGCGTTCAAATGGGGAATGTGGATGCTTTGTCTCGAGTACATGAATGCCTGATTGCTGGTGTTCCAACCCCGAGGTTAAAACAAGAGGGGGGGGTATGTGACAGCAGGAAGGTAAAGTCACCTGGTTGCATCCAGGGGGGTAGATATATTTCGCCCAGATTCAGGCTTTACGCCGACTTGTACAACTAGGTGGAGAGTTGTATAAGCCCAGCTAAGGCTAGTGGGCTCATGGATGACTCATACCTCTAGGGAGAGGGCTGGGCGTCGTACAGACAGGGAGTTGATGAGGCCAGCTGAAGCTTGTCAGCTCATTTAGGCCTCTATAAGAACTCCCAGCTTCATTAGATGTTAGCTCATGCCTGGAACCAGACCTGTGTGGACTGTCTAGGGAGAGTGAACCCCTGTGCGGTGAGAAAAAGCCTGTGTGGCTATTTGCTTGGACATTTAAAACCAGGGACTTAGGGACTAGGACAGCACTAGGCTGATCCCAGTTGTTAGTTAGGAAACCTGTATGTTTAGTCAGAGGTCAAGTTGACCAGGATTTATTTTGTTTATATGTTTCTTTTGGCTTTGCTGTGTTTTGTCACTGTAAATAGAAAATAAACCACACCTTTTTTTTTGATTTTGAAAACCACAACCTCCGTTTGCTGGGCCTGTTTTTGTGTGGGGAGCCCATCCCGGGGGTCACACACACCCGCTGCCGAGCTAACCCCCTCACACTTTTTACATTTTGTAATTTTTTTTTTATATTTGTTGCAATTTTTTTTTTTTTCTTAATTTTAATCTTTTACTTTATTTTTAAAGTTTTTATTATGTTTTTTCACAATGCTTTTTTTGGGTGGGGTCAGCCAAAAACAGTTTTATTATTTTTACTATCATTATTTATTTATTTTTTTACAAATTCATTTTTCTTTTTTTCTTTTTTTTTCAAAATGCCATGTGGATGGTGTCCGTAGGGCAATGGCAGTGCCGGAATGGTCCGTCCCACCCTGCTGGGGCTATATTAAGGTAGGGACACAAGGGGTTAACCAAGCGCACTCCAGATAGAGGTATGTAAACAAACTGATATATAGGCAGAGGATGGGTGTTTAAGGGATAATGATTGTTAGTAGTCCATGACATATTAGTCCATAGGTTATACAGAGTAACTAGTCCGCAGAGAAGGCTGCCAGCTGACAGATAGAAGAGATCTGAAATAGCAAAAAGGAACAGAAGCAGCGCCTTCTAAGCGTAGCAGTCAAAGGAGATTTAATTAAAAATAAAACCAATGCAAGTATTACACTCACAAAAGAACAAGTATGAAAGGCTTATCTGGATAAGTATACAATTCATCCGCTCTTCCCGGGAAGGGGGTGCTGTATATCCTGGTGTAGAGGGGGGATGATGTCTCTGGGTGTCCTCTCAGATGTCACCCAGAGACATCATCCCCCCTCTACACCAGGATATACAGCACCCCCTTCCCGGGAAGAGCGGATGAATTGTATACTTATCCAGATAAGCCTTTCATACTTGTTCTTTTGTGAGTGTAATACTTGCATTGGTTTTATTTTTAATTAAATCTCCTTTGACTGCTACGCTTAGAAGGCGCTACTTCTATATTAAGGTAGGGGCCTGGAGCTGCATCTCCAATAGCCCCTACATTAAAGCGGAGTTTCACCCAAAAATGGAACTTCCGCTTTTCGGAATCCCCCCCCCCCCCCTCCGGTGTCATATTTGGCACCTTTCAGGGGGGAGCAGATACCTGTGTAATACAGGTATTTTGCTCCCACTTCCGGGCATAGATAGCCGCAGTATCCGCGGATGTCTACGCCACATCTGGCGCCTCTTCCGTCCCCCCCGCTGTCTTCTGGGAGACACACAGGTCCCAGAAGACAGCAGGGACCAGTGGGATGCAGCGACTTGCGTATGCGCAGTAGGGAACCAGGATGTGAAGCCGCAAGGCTTCACTTCCTGATTCCCTTACCGAAGATGGCGGCGGCAGCACCCAAGAACCGCAGGACAGATCGGCTTCGGGTGCCAACATCACAGGCGCCCTGGACAGGTAAGTGTGCATGTTTTAAAAGTCAGCAGCTGCAGTATTTGTAGCTGCTGACTTTTAAAAAAAAATATATTCGGCGGAACTCCGCTTTAATTTGGCCGTGGCTGTAGTTAATCCTATGTGACCAAGAGCAGCAAGGTGCTAATGCAAAAAAAAAACACAACTGACAGTTCAAGTAATCTGATATACCAAATCAGGGAGTATACAGAGCAAGGCCCAGTATGTCAGTCAGTACAGAAAACCAGTGATGGCCAACATTAATGGAAATTAAGTTGTATTACAGCTCAGCAACATGAAGTGTCTACATCGTTAATGATGCCATATCTTGTATAGGTTAGGTACAAAGCCAGCAGCGAGTAACACAGCGTTATGAATCACTGGGTCAATTGCAGGTAAAATCAAGCTGATATTCGTGACTAATAGCCATGTGCAGCAATCCATATATGTCATAGGAGACTGTCAGTATAGGGCAAGAATCTCCAAACTATGGCCCTCCAGCTGTTGCGGAACTACATGTCACATGATGCATTGTAAAACTCTGACATTCACAGATATGACTGGGCATGATGAGAATTGTAGTTGCTGAACAACTGGAGGGCCATAGTTTTGAGACCCCTGGTATAGGATGTCTATCCACATAGGGAGTACTCACGGTCACCGGATCAGCTGGATTCCTAGGTTGAAGGCTTGTTAAGACTCGTGGAAGATCAGGACGCGGGTGACGTGATTGATGATCGTGACGTCACCCGCGTCCTACACACTGTCTCTCGCGAAGTACAGACTGATTACACACTGTGAATCCCTGGCACTGTGGAACAATGCCTTGCTTGTAAGTGCATCTTTTTATCCTTTTATATAAATCTTATTCAAACGGAGAGCACTAGATTTCATTTTTGCTTTTCTATGTACTAATTCCATTGGAGTCGGTTGATGAGTCCATTCACGATCTAGCAAATACTGGCATAGTATCCTCCTGACCCAGAGTTCCTAGCTTTCTCATCCCATTGAGGGAACTGCATATGAGACCTGACTGATTTACTCAGGGGTCCATTAGCTGAGGTGAGCTGCTATAACTACCACTGGTGGAGGTTGTCACTAAAGTCACTTGAATATCATCTATTTCACCTTGGACACTTGCTGGTGTATGCTCATCACCCATTTTGAAGAATACATATGAAAATCATGGACTGTTTATTCATAATGACATTGATTCTACATTAATCTTAGATGTATATAAAAAAAAATACTGTTTTGCCATTAGCCGATTTGCACATAGCTGAGGGCTTTCGCTTTATTTTTTAAGAGTAGACTTTCCTTCAGCTTTTAGATCTGATGTGCCTCCCACTTCCACTGGCCTATTACTGCTTGATAGATGCTTGCTAGATGAAAAAACATCAGGTGTCACAGCTGAAACTACCTAAAAGACTTTTTTCAAGTTCCTGTTCTTGACAGATCCCTGTCCCCACTTTTGGGAGACAGGGCCGGGGCGCCATCCCATAGAACAGGGATATGCAATTAGCGGACCTCCAGCTGTTGCAAAACTACAAGTCCCATCATGCCTTTGTCTCTGGGTGTCATGCTTGTGGCTGTCAGAGTCTCGCTATGCCTCATGGGACTTGTAGTTCTGCAACAGCTGGAGGTCCGCTAATTGCATATCCCTGCCATAGAAGTTCGGCCACCAGGCCAATTAGAAAGCGCAGCGCGCTTCGGCAGTAAGGAACCGACCGTGAAGCTGAAAGGCTTCACTGCTGGTTTCCCTTTGTGGAGATGGCAGCGGCAGTTCCCGACAGCCGATCCGAAGATCGGCTTGGGTGCCGACATCGCGGGCTCCCTGGACAGGTGAGTGTCCATATAGTAAAATTCAGCAGCTGCAGTATTTGTAGCTGCTGACTTTTACTTTTTTTTCACCCCAGGCTGGAACTCCTCTTTATGGGATTGGTGTCAAGGTTGCCTGCCCTAAACTTCAATGGGGTATGCAGCTTAGTTTGAGTTTTGTGGATTACAAAGAGGATTTAACAAAGCCTCCACAAATCTAACCTAGACAGATTTGCATATCCGTAAGGCTGCATTCACACCTGAACATTTTGGAAAGCATGTTCAAAACAAATATACATATATAAGTCACGTGTACAGTTGGGTGACGGAAAACAGGGAGAAGAAAGGGGCGGGGGGGGGGGGGGTTCCATCACCCAGTTGCACATGTGTATATTTATTTTTGTATAATTTTTTCCTTGGATTTGTATAGTATGTTTTTGATGCATGTATTCAATTATCTTTATAGATACTCGAGAAATATAGCACCAAGTGCCACAGATCCTGAGGAAGTGGCTTGTACACAAATTTGTTTAAACGCCAATTGATAGATATCCCCCCCCCCTTTTTTGGTTAAACCAGATCAACTCGTGTCTTTTTTCAACCAGACCAACAATGTATCCAAGGAGATGTTTATATGGCATCTGTTACAGTATGTAACGTTTTAATGTGTTCTTAATATTTGTAAATACTATTTTTATTTCTTTTATACATTGCTTGTAACCTCCTGGTGGAGTTTTTTTGGTTGCTTTACAGTAGGAATGGTGCCCCACTGGGACAATATATGCACATATATGGAGGGCTCCACCATTACTAATACAGCTCCCAAATGCCTGGAATAGTCTGGGAGTGCACCTGTCCACACTCCGGTATTTTAATGATGGGGCTAGGTAATTTGGCAATTGTTGGGTTATGCTTTAAGGTCCTTTTCTCCCTTTGTTTTTATCTTTACTAGACTTGTGCACAACGGAAAAATTAGTTTAGTTTCGGTTCGTTTCTTGTGCACAACGGAAAAATTTGTTTAGTTTCGGTTCCTTTCTTTTCGGTCCTGTTGATTAGTAATCGTTCGTAATTTTGCTAGACGGGATTTTTCGTGTTCGGACTAATTCGTATTTTTGCAAGCGAAATTTTTCGTTGAATCGGAATGATTCGTATTAATGTAAGCCTTATTTTTAGTTGATTTATAATTTGTACTTTCGGTAGAGTACATTGTTTTTCGTTGATTCTGGACACAACTCCTACTTTCGTAACTTTTTTTGGGTTTGTTGATTCGTAATTTTCTGTGTCTCTCTCACGACGACGCTGCCTATTATGCCTAATGTGCTTCGAATGGATTTGTACTTTTCTAAATACATAGCGGTTATTTGTATCGATTCGAAATCTCGTATTTTACTTTAGTTTTTACATGCGGCTATAGCCTCCGCCCTTGTACACCATTTTGAGAGGGAGTTCAGCACGGTGAGGGAGAAGCAGAGAGCAGAGCAGAGTGTTATTGTGCTTCGAATAGATTCGTACATTCGTAACTTTTTTCACAACGAATTATGCTGAAGACATTCGGGCATTCGCTATTTGCGATATAATTTATTTCAAATTCGGTTTTATTTGTATTTACTTTGTTCGGAAATTCGAATGCTTCCGAATGTCCAAAAGTTGCTAAATTCGGACGAATTTTGATTCAAAACAAAACAAAACAAATTGCACAAGCCTAATCTTTACTCTATATCTAATATAAGCCAAGGCAAGTGTGACAGGAGTGACTTTGGGTCGGGGGTTTGTGCGGCTCAGCTTGCCCTGGAGAGTTCTGGAGGCTCCTTGTTCAGCTTCCCCGAAGCCTCTTATGTGTAAATCACCCTGTGTCTCTAATAGGAGCACAGGGTGAATGAGAACCCCCACAATGATCTGTGCTAGTCAGATTCAATGCTGTATATATGTATATATAATGTGTGCTGTGCCATGCCGTTGGACTATTTGCTGTGATGGTTTGGGGTGTGACTATTCTATTGTCTATTGTGGCTGCCTCAACTATTATGGGATGTGCAAGTGTGTTTGCTGTGAGGAAAGAGGGATGGGGGATTCCTTCAACAGCCCCCCTGCTAAGACTGTTTACTAATGAGAAGTTAAACACACCTGACCTGTATCACCATTGTCATTGGACAGTTTAACCCGCCCTGTATCCCAAGGGTGGGAGGGATGTGTTTTGAAGAGAGATATCTGTGTATCCATGTGTGATAATAAAGTTAGTTGGTTTATGTTTAGTCACTCTATGTCAGGGCTGGGCTCAGCCCTTCCTCCTCTGTGCTGGCAGCTCAGCTGTAAGCTAATTGCCAGCTTCCATCTCTCCTCAGTGATCCCCCTGTTGTTGATCCGCTCGTCAGTCCTGCCTACTTAAGCCCTGGTTCACACTGGTGCGATTTGACATGCGATTTGACATGTCAAATCGGCGAAATTTGCCGCAAATTGCGGGCAATGGCACCGATTACAAAAAGTAGTTTCTGTACTACTTTTTGCGATCTCCGAGTACATGTACATATAATGATGGTGAGATGTGGGCTCAGTGTACACAGATGGAATATTACACACTCTGGTATAGATCTATGTGTACATGTACATATAATGATGGTGAGATGTGGGCTCAGTGTACACAGATGGAATATTACACACTCTGGTATAGATCTCCGAGTACATGTACATATAATGATGGTGAGATGTGGGCTCAGTGTACACAGATGGAATATTACACACTCTGGTATAGATCTCTGTGTACACGTACATATAATGATGGTGAGATGTGGGCTCAGTGTACACAGATGGAATATTACACACTCTGGTATAGATCTCCGAGTACATGTACATATAATGATGGTGAGATGTGGGCTCAGTGTACACAGATGGAATATTACACACTCTGGTATTGATCTCCGAGTACATGTACATATAATGATGGTGAGATGTGGGCTCAGTGTACACAGATGGAATATTACACACTCTGGTATAGATCTCCGAGTACATGTACATATAATGATGGTGAGATGTGGGCTCAGTGTACACAGATGGAATATTACAGACTCTGGTATAGATCTCCGAGTACATGTACATATAATGATGGTGAGATGTGGGCTCAGTGTACACAGATGGAATATTACACACTCTGGTATTGATCTCCGAGTACATGTACATATAATGATGGTGAGATGTGGGCTCAGTGTACACAGATGGAATATTAGACACACTGGTATAGATCTCCGAGTACATGTACATATAATGATGGTGAGATGTGGGCTCAGTGTACACAGATGGAATATTACAGACTCTGGTATAGATCTCCGAGTACATGTACATATAATGATGGTGAGATGTGGGCTCAGTGTACACAGATGGAATATTACACACTCTGGTATAGATCTCCGAGTACATGTACATATAATGATGGTGAGATGTGGGCTCAGTGTACACAGATGGAATATTACACACACTTGTATAGATCTCCGAGTACATGTACATATAATGATGGTGAGATGTGGGCTCAGTGTACACAGATGGAATATTACACACTCTGGTATAGATCTCCGAGTACATGTACATATAATGATGGTGAGATGTGGGCTCAGTGTACACAGATGGAATATTACACACTCTGATATAGATCTCCGTGTACATGTACAAATAATGATGGTGAGATGTGGGCTCAGTGTACACAGATGGAATATTACACACACTGGTATAGATCTCCGAGTACATGTACATATAATGATGGTGAGATGTGGGCTCAGTGTACACAGATGGAATATTACAGACTCTGGTATAGATCTCCGAGTACATGTACATATAATGATGGTGAGATGTGGGCTCAGTGTACACAGATGGAATATTACACACTCTGGTATAGATCTCTGAGTACATGTACATATAATGATGGTGAGATGTGGGCTCAGTGTACACAGATGGAATATTACACTCTGGTATAGATCTCTGAGTACATGTACATATAATGATGGTGAAATGTGGGCTCAGTGTACACAGATGGAATATTACACACTCTGGTATAGATCTCCGAGTACATGTACATATAATGATGGTGAAATGTGGACTCAGTGTACACAGATGGAATATTACACACTCTGGTATAGATCTCCGAGTACATGTACATATAATGATGGTGAGATGTGGGCTCAGTGTACACAGATGGAATAATACACACGCTGGTATAGATCTCCGAGGACATGTACATATAATGATGGTGAGATGTGGGCTCAGTGTACACAGATGGAATAATACACACTCTGGTATAGATCTCCGAGGACATGTACATATAATGATGGTGAGATGTGGGCTCAGTGTACACAGATGGAATATTACACACTCTGGTATAGATCTCCGTGTACATGTACAAATAATGATGGTGAGATGTGGGCTCAGTGTACACAGATGGAATATTACACACACTGGTATAGATCTCCGAGTACATGTACATATAATGATGGTGAGATGTGGGCTCAGTGTACACAGATGGAATATTACACACTCTGGTATAGATCTCTGTGTACATGTACATATAATGATGGTGAGATGTGGGCTCAGTGTACACAGATGGAATATTACACACTTTGGTATAGATCTCTGTGTACATGTACATATAATGATGGTGAGATGAGGGCTCAGTGTACACAGATGGAATATTACACACATTGGTATAGATCTGAGTACATGTACATATAATGATGGTGAGATGTGGGCTCAGTGTACACAGATGGAATATTACACACTCTGGTATAGATCTCCAAATACATGTACATATAATGATGGTGAGATGTGGGCTCAGTGTACACAGATGGAATATTACACACTCTGGTATAGATCTCCGAGTACATGTACATATAATGATGGTGAGATGTGGGCTCAGTGTACACAGATGAAATATTACACACACTGGTATAGATCTCCGAGTACATGTACATATAATGATGGTGAGATGTGGGCTCAGTGTACACTGATGGAATATTACACTCTGGTATAGATCTCTGAGTACATGTACATATAATGATGGTGAGATGTGGGCTCAGTGTACACAGATGGAATAATACACACTCTGGTATAGATCTCCGAGTACATGTACATATAATGATGGTGAGATGTGGGCTCAGTGTACACAGATGGAATATTACACACTCTGGTATAGATCTCCGAGTACATGTACATATAATGATGGTGAGATGTGGGCTCAGTGTACACAGATGGAATATTACACACTCTGGTATAGATCTCCGAGTACATGTACATATAATGATGGTGAGATGTGGGCTCAGTGTACACAGATGGAATATTACACACTCTGGTATAGATCTCCGAGTACATGTACATATAATGATGGTGAGATGTGGGCTCAGTGTACACAGATGGAATATTACACACTCTGGTATAGATCTAAGTGTACATGTACATATAATGATGGTGAGATGTGGGCTCAGTGTACACAGATGGAATATTACACACTCTGGTATAGATCTCCGTGTACATGTACATATAATGATGGTGAGATGTGGGCTCAGTGTACACAGATGGAATATTACACACACTGGTATAGATCTCCGAGTACATGTACATATAATGATGGTGAGATGTGGGCTCAGTGTACACAGATGGAATAATACACACTCTGGTATAGATCTCTGATTACATGTACATATAATGATGGTGAAATGTGGACTCAGTGTACACAGATGGAATATTACACACTCTGGTATAGATCTCCGAGTACATGTACATATAATGATGGTGAGATGTGGGCTCAGTGTACACAGATGGAATAATACACACTCTGGTATAGATCTCCGAGGACATGTACATATAATGATGGTGAGATGTGGGCTCAGTGTACACAGATGGAATAATACACACTCTGGTATAGATCTCCGAGTACATGTACATATAATGATGGTGAGATGTGGGCTCAGTGTACACAGATGGAATATTACACACTCTGGTATAGATCTCCGTGTACATGTACAAATAATGATGGTGAGATGTGGGCTCAGTGTACACAGATGGAATATTACACACACTGGTATAGATCTCCGAGTATATGTACATATAATGATGGTGAGATGTGGGCTCAGTGTACACAGATGGAATATTACAGACTCTGGTATAGATCTCCGAGTACATGTACATATAATGATGGTGAGATGTGGGCTCAGTGTACACAGATGGAATATTACACACTCTGGTATAGATCTCTGAGTACATGTACATATAATGATGGTGAGATGTGGGCTCAGTGTACAGAGATGGAATATTACACTCTGGTATAGATCTCTGAGTACATGTACATATAATGATGGTGAAATGTGGGCTCAGTGTACACAGATGGAATATTACACACTCTGGTATAGATCTCCGTGTACATGTACATATAATGATGGTGAGATGTGGGCTCAGTGTACACAAATGGAATATTACACACACTGGTATAGATCTCCGAGTACATGTACATATAATGATGGTGAGATGTGGGCTCAGTGTACACAGATGGAATATTACACACTCTGGTATAGATCTCCGTGTACACGTACATATAATGATGGTGAGATGTGGGCTCAGTGTACACAGATGGAATATTACACACTCTGGTATAGATCTCCGAGTACATGTACATATAATGATGGTGAGATGTGGGCTCAGTGTACACAGATGGAATATTACACACTCTGGTATAGATCTCCGTGTACATGTACATATAATAATGGTGAGATGTGGGCTCAGTGTACACAGATGGAATATTACACACTCTGGTATAGATCTCCGAGTACATGTACATATAATGATGGTAAGATGTGGGCTCAGTGTACACAGATGGAATAGTACACACTCTGGTATAGATCTCCGAGTACATGTACATATAATGATGGTGAGATGTGGGCTCAGTGTACACAGATGGAATATTACACACTCTGGTATTGATCTCCGAGTACATGTACATATAATGATGGTGAGATGTGGGCTCAGTGTACACAGATGGAATATTAGACACACTGGTATAGATCTCCGAGTACATGTACATATAATGATGGTGAAATGTGGGCTCAGTGTACACAGATGGAATAATACACACTCTGGTATAGATCTCCGAGTACATGTACATATAATGATGGTGAGATGTGGGCTCAGTGTACACAGATGGAATATTACAGACTCTGGTATAGATCTCCGAGTACATGTACATATAATGATGGTGAGATGTGGGCTCAGTGTACACAGATGGAATATTACACTCTGGTATAGATCTCTGAGTACATGTACATATAATGATGGTGAGATGTGGGCTCAGTGTACACAGATGGAATAATACACACTCTGGTATAGATCTCCGAGTACATGTACATATAATGATGGTGAGATGTGGGCTCAGTGTACACAGATGGAATATTACACACTCTGGTATAGATCTAAGTGTACATGTACATATAATGATGGTGAGATGTGGGCTCAGTGTACACAGATGGAATATTACACACTCTGGTATAGATCTCCGTGTACATGTACATATAATGATGGTGAGATGTGGGCTCAGTGTACACAGATGGAATATTACACACACTGGTATAGATCTCCGAGTACATGTACATATAATGATGGTGAGATGTGGGCTCAGTGTACACAGATGGAATAATACACACTCTGGTATAGATCTCTGAGTACATGTACATATAATGATGGTGAGATGTGGGCTCAGTGTACACAGATGGAATATTACACTCTGGTATAGATCTCTGAGTACATGTACATATAATGATGGTGAAATGTGGACTCAGTGTACACAGATGGAATATTACACACTCTGGTATAGATCTCCGAGTACATGTACATATAATGATGGTGAGATGTGGGCTCAGTGTACACAGATGGAATATTACACACTCTGGTATAGATCTCCGAGTACATGTACATATAATGATGGTGAGATGTGGGCTCAGTGTACACAGATGGAATAATACACACTCTGGTATAGATCTCCGAGGACATGTACATATAATGATGGTGAGATGCGGGCTCAGTGTACACAGATGGAATATTACACACACTGGTATAGATCTCCGAGTACATGTACATATAATGATGGTGATATGTGGGCTCAGTGTACACAGATGGAATATTACACACTCTGGTATAGTCTCCGAGTACATGTACATATGATGGTGAGATGTGGGCTCAGTGTACACAGATGGAATATTACACACTCTGGTATAGATCTCCGAGTACATGTACATATAATGATGGTGAGATGTGGGCTCAGTGTACACAGATGGAATATTACACACTCTGGTATAGATCTCCGAGTACATGTACATATAATGATGGTGAGATGTGGGCTCAGTGTACACAGATGGAATATTACACACTCTGGTATAGATCTAAGTGTACATGTACATATAATGATGGTGAGATGTGGGCTCAGTGTACACAGATGGAATATTACACACTCTGGTATAGATCTCCGTGTACATGTACATATAATGATGGTGAGATGTGGGCTCAGTGTACACAGATGGAATATTACACACACTGGTATAGATCTCCGAGTACATGTACATATAATGATGGTGAGATGTGGGCTCAGTGTACACAGATGGAATAATACACACTCTGGTATAGATCTCTGAGTACATGTACATATAATGATGGTGAGATGTGGGCTCAGTGTACACAGATGGAATATTACACAAACTGGTATAGATCTCTGAGTACATGTACATATAATGATGGTGAAATGTGGACTCAGTGTACACAGATGGAATATTACACACTCTGGTATAGATCTCCGAGTACATGTACATATAATGATGGTGAGATGTGGGCTCAGTGTACACAGATGGAATATTACACACTCTGGTATAGATCTCCGAGTACATGTACATATAATGATGGTGAGATGTGGGCTCAGTGTACACAGATGGAATAATACACACTCTGGTATAGATCTCCGAGGACATGTACATATAATGATGGTGAGATGCGGGCTCAGTGTACACAGATGGAATATTACACACACTGGTATAGATCTCCGAGTACATGTACATATAATGATGGTGAGATGTGGGCTCAGTGTACACAGATGGAATATTACACACTCTGGTATAGTCTCCGAGTACATGTACATATGATGGTGAGATGTGGGCTCAGTGTACACAGATGGAATATTACACACTCTGGTATAGATCTCCGAGTACATGTACATATAATGATGGTGAGATGTGGGCTCAGTGTACACAGATGGAATATTACACACTCTGGTATAGATCTCCGAGTACATGTACATATAATGATGGTGAGATGTGGGCTCAGTGTACACAGATGGAATATTACACACTCTGGTATAGATCTCCGAGTACATGTACATATAATGATGGTGAGATGTGGGCTCAGTGTACACAGATGGAATATTACACACTCTGGTATTGATCTCCGAGTACATGTACATATAATGATGGTGAGATGTGGGCTCAGTGTACACAGATGGAATATTAGACACACTGGTATAGATCTCCGAGTACATGTACATATAATGATGGTGAAATGTGGGCTCAGTGTACACAGATGGAATAATACACACTCTGGTATAGATCTCCGAGTACATGTACATATAATGATGGTGAGATGTGGGCTCAGTGTACACAGATGGAATATTACAGACTCTGGTATAGATCTCCGAGTACATGTACATATAATGATGGTGAGATGTGGGCTCAGTGTACACAGATGGAATATTACACTCTGGTATAGATCTCTGAGTACATGTACATATAATGATGGTGAGATGTGGGCTCAGTGTACACAGATGGAATAATACACACTCTGGTATAGATCTCCGAGTACATGTACATATAATGATGGTGAGATGTGGGCTCAGTGTACACAGATGGAATATTACACACTCTGGTATAGATCTAAGTGTACATGTACATATAATGATGGTGAGATGTGGGCTCAGTGTACACAGATGGAATATTACACACTCTGGTATAGATCTCCGTGTACATGTACATATAATGATGGTGAGATGTGGGCTCAGTGTACACAGATGGAATATTACACACACTGGTATAGATCTCCGAGTACATGTACATATAATGATGGTGAGATGTGGGCTCAGTGTACACAGATGGAATAATACACACTCTGGTATAGATCTCCGAGTACATGTACATATAATGATGGTGAGATGTGGGCTCAGTGTACACAGATGGAATATTACACACTCTGGTATAGATCTAAGTGTACATGTACATATAATGATGGTGAGATGTGGGCTCAGTGTACACAGATGAAATATTACACACTCTGGTATAGATCTCTGTGTACATGTACATATAATGATGGTGAGATGTGGGCTCAGTGTACACAGATGGAATATTACACACACTGGTATAGATCTCCGAGTACATGTACATATAATGATGGTGAGATGTGGGCTCAGTGTACACAGATGGAATATTACACTCTGGTATAGATCTCTGAGTACATGTACATATAATGATGGTGAGATGTGGGCTCAGTGTACACAAATGGAATATTACACACACTGGTATAGATCTCCGAGTACATGTACATATAATGATGGTGAGATGTGGGCTCAGTGTACACAGATGGAATATTACACACTCTGGTATAGATCTCCGTGTACATGTACATATAATGATGGTGAGATGTGGGCTCAGTGTACACAGATGGAATATTACACACACTGGTATAGATCTCCGAGTACATGTACATATAATGATGGTGAGATGTGGGCTCAGTGTACACAGATGGAATATTACACTCTGGTATAGGTCTCTAAGTACATGTACATATAATGATGGTGAAATGTGGACTCAGTGTACACAGATGGAATATTACACACTCTGGTATAGATCTCCGAGTACATGTACATATAATGATGGTGAGATGTGGGCTCAGTGTACACAGATGGAATATTACACACTCTGGTATAGATCTCCGAGTACATGTACATATAATGATGGTGAGATGTGGGCTCAGTGTACACAGATGGAATATTACACACTCTGGTATAGATCTCCGAGTACATGTACATATAATGATGGTGAGATGTGGGCTCAGTGTACACAGATGGAATAATACACACTCTGGTATAGATCTCCGAGGACATGTACATATAATGATGGTGAGATGTGGGCTCAGTGTACACAGATGGAATATTACACACACTGGTATAGATCTCCGAGTACATGTACATATAATGATGGTGAGATGTGGGCTCAGTGTACACAGATGGAATATTACACTCTGGTATAGATCTCTGAGTACATGTACATATAATGATGGTGAGATGTGGGCTCAGTGTACACAGATGGAATAATACACACTCTGGTATAGATCTCCGAGTACATGTACATATAATGATGGTGAGATGTGGGCTCAGTGTACACAGATGGAATATTACACACTCTGGTATAGATCTCCGAGTACATGTACATATAATGATGGTGAGATGTGGGCTCAGTGTACACAGATGGAATATTACACACTCTGGTATAGATCTCCGAGTACATGTACATATAATGATGGTGAGATGTGGGCTCAGTGTACACAGATGGAATATTACACACTCTGGTATAGATCTCCGAGTACATGTACATATAATGATGGTGAGATGTGGGCTCAGTGTACACAGATGGAATATTACACACTCTGGTATAGATCTAAGTGTACATGTACATATAATGATGGTGAGATGTGGGCTCAGTGTACACAGATGGAATATTACACACTCTGGTATAGATCTCCGAGGACATGTACATATAATGATGGTGAGATGTGGGCTCAGTGTACACAGATGGAATAATACACACTCTGGTATAGATCTCCGAGTACATGTACATATAATGATGGTGAGATGTGGGCTCAGTGTACACAGATGGAATATTACACACTCTGGTATAGATCTCCGTGTACATGTACAAATAATGATGGTGAGATGTGGGCTCAGTGTACACAGATGGAATATTACACACACTGGTATAGATCTCCGAGTACATGTACATATAATGATGGTGAGATGTGGGCTCAGTGTACACAGATGGAATATTACAGACTCTGGTATAGATCTCCGAGTACATGTACATATAATGATGGTGAGATGTGGGCTCAGTGTACACAGATGGAATAATACACACTCTGGTATAGATCTCCGAGTACATGTACATATAATGATGGTGAGATGTGGGCTCAGTGTACACAGATGGAATAATACACACTCTGGTATAGATCTCCGAGTACATGTACATATAATGATGGTGAGATGTGGGCTCAGTGTACACAGATGGAATATTACACACTCTGGTATAGATCTAAGTGTACATGTACATATAATGATGGTGAGATGTGGGCTCAGTGTACACAGATGGAATATTACACACTCTGGTATAGATCTCCGTGTACATGTACATATAATGATGGTGAGATGTGGGCTCAGTGTACACAGATGGAATATTACACACACTGGTATAGATCTCCGAGTACATGTACATATAATGATGGTGAGATGTGGGCTCAGTGTACACAGATGGAATAATACACACTCTGGTATAGATCTCTGAGTACATGTACATATAATGATGGTGAAATGTGGGCTCAGTGTACACAGATGGAATATTACACACTCTGGTATAGATCTCCGAGTACATGTACATATAATGATGGTGAGATGTGGGCTCAGTGTACACAGATGGAATAATACACACTCTGGTATAGATCTCCGAGGACATGTACATATAATGATGGTGAGATGTGGGCTCAGTGTACACAGATGGAATATTACACACTCTGGTATAGTCTCCGAGTACATGTACATATGATGGTGAGATGTGGGCTCAGTGTACACAGATGGAATATTACACACTCTGGTATAGATCTGTGAGTACATGTACATATAATGATGGTGAGATGTGGGCTCAGTGTACACAGATGGAATATTACACACTCTGGTATAGATCTCCGAGTACATGTACATATAATGATGGTGAGATGTGGGCTCAGTGTACACAGATGGAATATTACACACTTTGGTATAGATCTCTGTGTACATGTACATATAATGATGGTGAGATGAGGGCTCAGTGTACACAGATGGAATATTACACACACTGGTATAGATCTGAGTACATGTACATATAATGATGGTGAGATGTGGGCTCAGTGTACACAGATGGAATATTACACACTCTGGTATAGATCTCCAAATACATGTACATATAATGATGGTGAGATGTGGGCTCAGTGTACACAGATGGAATATTAAACACTCTGGTATAGATCTCCGAGTACATGTACATATAATGATGGTGAGATGTGGGCTCAGTGTACACAGATGAAATATTACACAAACTGGTATAGATCTCCGAGTACATGTACATATAATGATGGTGAGATGTGGGCTCAGTGTACACAGATGGAATATTACACTCTGGTATAGATCTCTGAGTACATGTACATATATTGATGGTGAGATGTGGGCTCAGTGTACACAGATGGAATAATACACACTCTGGTATAGATCTCCGAGTACATGTACATATAATGATGGTGAGATGTGGGCTCAGTGTACACAGATGGAATATTACACACTCTGGTATAGATCTCCGAGTACATGTACATATAATGATGGTGAGATGTGGGCTCAGTGTACACAGATGGAATATTACACACTCTGGTATAGATCTCCGAGTACATGTACATATAATGATGGTGAGATGTGGGCTCAGTGTACACAGATGGAATATTACACACTCTGGTATAGATCTCCGAGTACATGTACATATAATGATGGTGAGATGTGGGCTCAGTGTACACAGATGGAATATTACACACTCTGGTATAGATCTAAGTGTACATGTACATATAATGATGGTGAGATGTGGGCTCAGTGTACACAGATGGAATATTACACACTCTGGTATAGATCTCCGTGTACATGTACATATAATGATGGTGAGATGTGGGCTCAGTGTACACAGATGGAATAATACACACTCTGGTATAGATCTCTGAGTACATGTACATATAATGATGGTGAGATGTGGGCTCAGTGTACACAGATGGAATATTACACTCTGGTATAGATCTCTGAGTACATGTACATATAATGATGGTGAAATGTGGACTCAGTGTACACAGATGGAATAATACACACGCTGGTATAGATCTCCGAGTACATGTACATATAATGATGGTGAGATGTGGGCTCAGTGTACACAGATGGAATAATACACACGCTGGTATAGATCTCCGAGGACATGTACATATAATGATGGTGAGATGTGGGCTCAGTGTACACAGATGGAATATTACACACTCTGGTATAGATCTCCGAGTACATGTACATATAATGATGGTGAGATGTGGGCTCAGTGTACACAGATGGAATAATACACACTCTGGTATAGATCTCCGAGTACATGTACATATAATGATGGTGAGATGTGGGCTCAGTGTACACAGATGGAATATTACACACTCTGGTATAGATCTCCGTGTACATGTACAAATAATGATGGTGAGATGTGGGCTCAGTGTACACAGATGGAATATTACACACACTGGTATAGATCTCCGAGTACATGTACATATAATGATGGTGAGATGTGGGCTCAGTGTACACAGATGGAATATTACAGACTCTGGTATAGATCTCCGAGTACATGTACATATAATGATGGTGAGATGTGGGCTCAGTGTACACAGATGGAATATTACACACTCTGGTATAGATCTCTGAGTACATGTACACATAATGATGGTGAGATGTGGGCTCAGTGTACACAGATGGAATATTACACTCTGGTATAGATCTCTGAGTACATGTACATATAATGATGGTGAAATGTGGGCTCAGAGTACACAGATGGAATATTACACACTCTGGTATAGATCTCCGAGGACATGTACATATAATGATGGTGAGATGTGGGCTCAGTGTACACAGATGGAATATTACACACTCTGGTATAGATCTCCGAGTACATGTACATATAATGATGGTGAGATGTGGGCTCAGCGTACACAGATGGAATATTACACACTCTGGTATAGATCTCCGAGTACATGTACATATAATGATGGTGAGATGTGGGCTCAGTGTACACAGATGGAATATTACACACTCTGGTATTGATCTCCGAGTACATGTACATATAATGATGGTGAGATGTGGGCTCAGTGTACACAGATGGAATATTAGACACACTGGTATAGATCTCCGAGTACATGTACATATAATGATGGTGAAATGTGGGCTCAGTGTACACAGATGGAATAATACACACTCTGGTATAGATCTCCGAGTACATGTACATATAATGATGGTGAGATGTGGGCTCAGTGTACACAGATGGAATATTACAGACTCTGGTATAGATCTCCGAGTACATGTACATATAATGATGGTGAGATGTGGGCTCAGTGTACACAGATGGAATATTATACTCTGGTATAGATCTCTGAGTACATGTACATATAATGATGGTGAGATGTGGGCTCAGTGTACACAGATGGAATAATACACACTCTGGTATAGATCTCCGAGTACATGTACATATAATGATGGTGAGATGTGGGCTCAGTGTACACAGATGGAATATTACACACTCTGGTATAGATCTCCGTGTACATGTACATATAATGATGGTGAGATGTGGGCTCAGTGTACACAGATGGAATATTACACACACTGGTATAGATCTCCGAGTACATGTACATATAATGATGGTGAGATGTGGGCTCAGTGTACACAGATGGAATAATACACACTCTGGTATAGATCTCTGAGTACATGTACATATAATGATGGTGAGATGTGGGCTCAGTGTACACAGATGGAATATTACACACTCTGGTATAGATCTCTGAGTACATGTACATATAATGATGGTGAGATGTGGGCTCAGTGTAAACAGATGGAATATTATACTCTGGTATAGATCTCTGAGTACATGTACATATAATGATGGTGAAATGTGGGCTCAGTGTACACAGATGGAATATTACACACTCTGGTATAGATCTCCGAGTACATGTACATATAATGATGGTGAGATGTGGGCTCAGTGTACACAGATGGAATATTACACACTCTGGTATAGATCTCCGAGTACATGTACATATAATGATGGTGAGATGTGGGCTCAGCGTACACAGATGGAATATTACACTCTGGTATAGATCTCTGAGTACATGTACATATAATGATGGTGAGATGTGGGCTCAGTGTACACAGATGGAATAATACACACTCTGGTATAGATCTCCGAGTACATGTACATATAATGATGGTGAGATGTGGGCTCAGTGTACACAGATGGAATATTACACACTCTGGTATAGATCTCCAAATACATGTACATATAATGATGGTGAGATGTGGGCTCAGTGTACACAGATGGAATATTACACACTCTGGTATAGATCTCCGAGTACATGTACATATAATGATGGTGAGATGTGGGCTCAGTGTACACAGATGAAATATTACACACACTGGTATAGATCTCCGAGTACATGTACATATAATGATGGTGAGATGTGGGCTCAGTGTACACAGATGGAATATTACACACTCTGGTATAGATCTCCGAGTACATGTACATATAATGATGGTGAGATGTGGGCTCAGTGTACACAGATGGAATATTACACACTCTGGTATAGATCTCCGAGTACATGTACATATAATGATGGTGAGATGTGGGCTCAGTGTACACAGATGGAATATTACACACTCTGGTATAGATCTAAGTGTACATGTACATATAATGATGGTGAGATGTGGGCTCAGTGTACACAGATGGAATATTACACACTCTGGTATAGATCTCCGTGTACATGTACATATAATGATGGTGAGATGTGGGCTCAGTGTACACAGATGTTATATTACACACACTGGTATAGATCTCCGAGTACATGTACATATAATGATGGTGAGATGAGGGCTCAGTGTACACAGATGGAATATTACACACATTGGTATAGATCTGAGTACATGTACATATAATGATGGTGAGATGTGGGCTCAGTGTACACAGATGGAATATTACACACTCTGGTATAGATCTCTGAGTACATGTACATATAATGATGGTGAGATGTGGGCTCAGTGTACACAGATGGAATATTACACACTCTGGTATAGATCTCCGAGTACATGTACATATAATGATGGTGAGATGTGGGCTCAGTGTACACAGATGAAATATTACACACACTGGTATAGATCTCCGAGCACATGTACATATAATGATGGTGAGATGTGGGCTCAGTGTACACAGATGGAATATTACACTCTGGTATAGATCTCTGAGTACATGTACATATAATGATGGTGAGATGTGGGCTCAGTGTACACAGATGGAATAATACACACTCTGGTATAGATCTCCGAGTACATGTACATATAATGATGGTGAGATGTGGGCTCAGTGTACACAGATGGAATATTACACACTCTGGTATAGATCTCCGAGTACATGTACATATAATGATGGTGAGATGTGGGCTCAGTGTACACAGATGGAATATTACACACTCTGGTATAGATCTCCGAGTACATGTACATATAATGATGGTGAGATGTGGGCTCAGTGTACACAGATGGAATATTACACACTCTGGTATAGATCTCCGAGTACATGTACATATAATGATGGTGAGATGTGGGCTCAGTGTACACAGATGGAATATTACACACTCTGGTATAGATCTCCGTGTACATGTACATATAATGATGGTGAGATGTGGGCTCAGTGTACACAGATGGAATATTACACACACTGGTATAGATCTCCGAGTACATGTACATATAATGATGGTGAGATGTGGGCTCAGTGTACACAGATGGAATAATACACACTCTGGTATAGATCTCCGAGTACATGTACATATAATGATGGTGAGATGTGGGCTCAGTGTACACAGATGGAATATTACACACTCTGGTATAGATCTCTGAGTACATGTACATATAATGATGGGGAGATGTGGGCTCAGTGTACACAGATGGAATATTACACTCTGGTATAGATCTCTGAGTACATGTACATATAATGATGGTGAGATGTGGGCTCAGTGTGCACAGATGGAATATTACACACTCTGGTATAGATCTCCGTGTACATGTACATATAATGATGGTGAGATGTGGGCTCAGTGTACACAGATGGAATATTACACACTCTGGTATAGTCTCCGAGTACATGTACATATAATGATGGTGAGATGTGGGCTCAGTGTACACAGATGGAATATTACACACTCTGGTATAGATCTGAGTACATGTACATATGATGGTGAGATGTGGGCTCAGTGTACACAGATGGAATATTACACACTCTGGTATAGATCTGTGAGTACATGTACATATAATGATGGTGAGATGTGGGCTCAGTGTACACAGATGGAATATTACACACTCCGGTATAGTTCTCCGAGTACATGTACATATAATGATGGTGAGATGTGGGCTCAGTGTACACAGATGGAATATTACACACTTTGGTATAGATCTCTGTGTACATGTACATATAATGATGGTGAGATGAGGGCTCAGTGTACACAGATGGAATATTACACACATTGGTATAGATCTGAGTACATGTACATATAATGATGGTGAGATGTGGGCTCAGTGTACACAGATGGAATATTACACACTCTGGTATAGATCTCCAAATACATGTACATATAATGATGGTGAGATGTGGGCTCAGTGTACACAGATGGAATATTACACACTCTGGTATAGATCTCCGAGTACATGTACATATAATGATGGTGAGATGTGGGCTCAGTGTACACAGATGAAATATTACACACACTGGTATAGATCTCCGAGTACATGTACATATAATGATGGTGAGATGTGGGCTCAGTGTACACAGATGGAATATTACACTCTGGTATACATCTCTGAGTACATGTACATATAATGATGGTGAGATGTGGGCTCAGTGTACACAGATGGAATAATACACACTCTGGTATAGATCTCCGAGTACATGTACATATAATGATGGTGAGATGTGGGCTCAGTGTACACAGATGGAATATTACACACTCTGGTATAGATCTCCGAGTACATGTACATATAATGATGGTGAGATGTGGGCTCAGTGTACACAGATGGAATATTACACACTCTGGTATAGATCTCCGAGTACATGTACATATAATGATGGTGAGATGTGGGCTCAGTGTACACAGATGGAATATTACACACTCTGGTATAGATCTCCGAGTACATGTACATATAATGATGGTGAGATGTGGGCTCAGTGTACACAGATGGAATATTACACACTCTGGTATAGATCTCCGAGTACATGTACATATAATGATGGTGAGATGTGGGCTCAGTGTACACAGATGGAATATTACACACTCTGGTATAGATCTAAGTGTACATGTACATATAATGATGGTGAGATGTGGGCTCAGTGTACACAGATGGAATATTACACACTCTGGTATAGATCTCCGTGTTCATGTACATATAATGATGGTGAGATGTGGGCTCAGTGTACACAGATGGAATATTACACACACTGGTATAGATCTCCGAGTACATGTACATATAATGATGGTGAGATGTGGGCTCAGTGTACACAGATGGAATAATACACACTCTGGTATAGATCTCTGAGTACATGTACATATAATGATGGTGAGATGTGGGCTCAGTGTACACAGATGGAATATTACACTCTGGTATAGATCTCTGAGTACATGTACATATAATGATGGTGAGATGTGGGCTCAGTGTACACAGATGGAATATTACACACACTGGTATAGATCTCCGAGTACATGTACATATAATGATGGTGAAATGTGGACTCAGTGTACACAGATGGAATATTACACACTCTGGTATAGATCTCCGAGTACATGTACATATAATGATGGTGAGATGTGGGCTCAGTGTACACAGATGGAATATTACAGACTCTGGTATAGATCTCCGTGTACATGTACATATAATGATGGTGAGATGTGGGCTCAGTGTACACAGATGGAATAATACACACTCTGGTATAGATCTCCGAGGACATGTACATATAATGATGGTGAGATGTGGGCTCAGTGTACACAGATGGAATAATACACACTCTGGTATAGATCTCCGAGTACATGTACATATAATGATGGTGAGATGTGGGCTCAGTGTACACAGATGGAATATTACACACTCTGGTATAGATCTCCGTGTACATGTACAAATAATGATGGTGAGATGTGGGCTCAGTGTACACAGATGGAATATTACACACACTGGTATAGATCTCCGAGTACATGTACATATAATGATGGTGAGATGTGGGCTCAGTGTACACAGATGGAATATTACAGACTCTGGTATAGATCTCCGAGTATATGTACATATAATGATGGTGAGATGTGGGCTCAGTGTACACAGATGGAATATTACACACTCTGGTATAGATCTCTGAGTACATGTACATATAATGATGGTGAGATGTGGGCTCAGTGTACAGAGATGGAATATTACACTCTGGTATAGATCTCTGAGTACATGTACATATAATGATGGTGAAATGTGGGCTCAGTGTACACAGATGGAATATTACACACTCTGGTATGGATCTCCGAGTACATGTACATATAATGATGGTGAGATGTGGGCTCAGTGTACACAGATGGAATATTACACACTCTGGTATAGATCTCCGAGTACATGTACATATAATGATGGTGAGATGTGGGCTCAGCGTACACAGATGGAATATTACACACTCTGGTATAGATCTCCGAGTACATGTACATATAATGATGGTGAGATGTGGGCTCAGTGTACACAGATGGAATAATACACACTCTGGTATAGATCTCCGAGGACATGTACATATAATGATGGTGAGATGTGGGCTCAGTGTACACAAATGGAATATTACACACACTGGTATAGATCTCCGAGTACATGTACATATAATGATGGTGAGATGTGGGCTCAGTGTACACAGATGGAATATTACACACTCTGGTATAGATCTCCGTGTACACGTACATATAATGATGGTGAGATGTGGGCTCAGTGTACACAGATGGAATATTACACACTCTGGTATAGATCTCCGTGTACATGTACATATAATGATGGTGAGATGTGGGCTCAGTGTACACAGATGGAATATTACACACTCTGGTATAGATCTCCGAGTACATGTACATATAATGATGGTGAGATGTGGGCTCAGTGTACACAGATGGAATATTACACACACTGGTATAGATCTCCGAGTACATGTACATATAATGATGGTGAGATGTGGGCTCAGTGTACACAGATGGAATATTACACACTCTGGTATAGATCTCCGAGTACATGTACATATAATGATGGTGAGATGTGGGCTCAGTGTACACAGATGGAATATTGCACACTCTGGTATTGATCTCCGAGTACATGTACATATAATGATGGTGAGATGTGGGCTCAGTGTACACAGATGGAATATTAGACACACTGGTATAGATCTCCGAGTACATGTACATATAATGATGGTGAAATGTGGGCTCAGTGTACACAGATGGAATAATACACACTCTGGTATAGATCTCCGAGTACATGTACATATAATGATGGTGAGAGGTGGGCTCAGTGTACACAGATGGAATATTACAGACTCTGGTATAGATCTCCGAGTACATGTACATATAATGATGGTGAGATGTGGGCTCAGTGTACACAGATGGAATATTACACACACTGCTATAGATCTCCGAGTACATGTACATATAATGATGGTGAGATGTGGGCTCAGTGTACACAGATGGAATATTACACACTCCTATAGATCTCCGTGTACATGTACATATAATGATGGTGAGATGTGGGCTCAGTGTACACAGATGGAATATTACACACTCTGGTATAGATCTCCGAGTACATATACATATAATGATGGTGAGATGTGGGCTCAGTGTACACAGATGGAATATTACACACTCTGGTATAGATCTCCGAGTACATGTACATATAATGATGGTGAGATGTGGGCTCAGTGTACACAGATGGAATATTACACACTCTGGTATAGATCTAAGTGTACATGTACATATAATGATGGTGAGATGTGGGCTCAGTGTACACAGATGGAATATTACACACTCTGGTATAGATCTCTGTGTACATGTACATATAATGATGGTGAGATGTGGGCTCAGTGTACACAGATGGAATATTACACACACTGGTATAGATCTCCGAGTACATGTACATATAATGATGGTGAGATGTGGGCTCAGTGTACACAGATGGAATAATACACACTCTGGTATAGATCTCTGAGTACATGTACATATAATGATGGTGAGATGTGGGCTCAGTGTACACAGATGGAATATTACACTCTGGTATAGATCTCTGAGTACATGTACATATAATGATGGTGAAATGTGGACTCAGTGTACACAGATGGAATATTAGACACTCTGGTATAGATCTCCGAGTACATGTACATATAATGATGGTGAGATGTGGGCTAAGTGTACACAGATGGAATATTACACACTCTGGTATAGATCTCCGAGTACATGTACATATAATGATGGTGAGATGTGGGCTCAGTGTACACAGATGGAATATTACACACTCTGGTATAGATCTCCGAGTACATGTACATATAATGATGGTGAGATGTGGGCTCAGTGTACACAGATGGAATATTACACACTCTGGTATAGATCTCCGTGTACATGTACATATAATGATGGTGAGATGTGGGCTCAGTGTACACAGATGGAATAATACACACTCTGGTATAGATCTCCGAGGACATGTACATATAATGATGGTGAGATGTGGGCTCAGTGTACACAGATGGAATATTACACACACTGGTATAGATCTCCAAGTACATGTACATATAATGATGGTGAGATGTGGGCTCAGTGTACACAGATGGAATATTACACACTCTGGTATAGTCTCCGAGTACATGTACATATGATGGTGAGATGTGGGCTCAGTGTACACAGATGGAATATTACACACTCTGGTATAGATCTCTGAGTACATGTACATATAATGATGGTGAGATGTGAGCTCAGTGTACACAGATGGAATATTACACACTCTGGTATAGTTCTCCGAGTACATGTACATATAATGATGGTGAGATGTGGGCTCAGTGTACACAGATGGAATATTACACACTTTGGTATAGATCTCTGTGTACATGTACATATAATGATGGTGAGATGAGGGCTCAGTGTACACAGATGGAATATTACACACACTGGTATAGATCTGAGTACATGTACATATAATGATGGTGAGATGTGGGCTCAGTGTACACAGATGGAATATTACACACTCTGGTATAGATCTCCAAATACATGTACATATAATGATGGTGAGATGTGGGCTCAGTGTACACAGATGGAATATTACACACTCTGGTATAGATCTCCGAGTACATGTACATAGAATGATGGTGAGATGTGGGCTCAGTGTACACAGATGGAATATTACACACACTGGTATAGATCTCCGAGTACATGTACATATAATGATGGTGAGATGTGGGCTCAGTGTACACAGATGGAATATTACACTCTGGTATAGATCTCTGAGTACATGTACATATAATGATGGTGAGATGTGGGCTCAGTGTACACAGATGGAATAATACACACTCTGGTATAGATCTCCGAGTACATGTACATATAATGATGGTGAGATGTGGGCTCAGTGTACACAGATGGAATATTACACACTCTGGTATAGATCTCCGAGTACATGTACATATAATGATGGTGAGATGTGGGCTCAGTGTACACAGATGGAATATTACACACTCTGGTATAGATCTCCGAGTACATGTACATATAATGATGGTGAGATGTGGGCTCAGTGTACACAGATGGAATATTACACACTCTGGTATAGATCTAAGTGTACATGTACATATAATGATGGTGAGATGTGGGCTCAGTGTACACAGATGGAATATTACACACTCTGGTATAGATCTCCGTGTACATGTACATATAATGATGGTGAGATGTGGGCTCAGTGTACACAGATGGAATATTACACACACTGGTATAGATCTCCGAGTACATGTACATATAATGATGGTGAGATGTGGGCTCAGTGTACACAGATGGAATATTACACACTCTGGTATAGATCTCCGTGTACATGTACATATAATGATGGTGAGATGTGGGCTCAGTGTACACAGATGGAATATTACACACACTGGTATAGATCTCCGAGTACATGTACATATAATGATGGTGAGATGTGGGCTCAGTGTACACAGATGGAATATTACACACTCCTATAGATCTCCGTGTACATGTACATATAATGATGGTGAGATGTGGGCACAGTGTACACAGATGGAATATTACACACTCTGGTATAGATCTCCGAGTACATATACATATAATGATGGTGAGATGTGGGCTCAGTGTACACAGATGGAATATTACACACTCTGGTATAGATCTCCGAGTACATGTACATATAATGATGGTGAGATGTGGGCTCAGTGTACACAGATGGAATATTACACACTCTGGTATAGATCTAAGTGTACATGTACATATAATGATGGTGAGATGTGGGCTCAGTGTACACAGATGGAATATTACACACTCTGGTATAGATCTCCGTGTACATGTACATATAATGATGGTGAGATGTGGGCTCAGTGTACACAGATGGAATATTACACACACTGGTATAGATCTCCGAGTACATGTACATATAATGATGGTGAGATGTGGGCTCAGTGTACACAGATGGAATAATACACACTCTGGTATAGATCTCTGAGTACATGTACATATAATGATGGTGAGATGTGGGCTCAGTGTACACCGATGGAATATTACACTCTGGTATAGATCTCTGAGTACATGTACATATAATGATGGTGAAATGTGGACTCAGTGTACACAGATGGAATATTAGACACTCTGGTATAGATCTCCGAGTACATGTACATATAATGATGGTGAGATGTGGGCTCAGTGTACACAGATGGAATATTACACACTCTGGTATAGATCTCCGAGTACATGTACATATAATGATGGTGAGATGTGGGCTCAGTGTACACAGATGGAATATTACACACTCTGGTATAGATCTCCGAGTACATGTACATATAATGATGGTGAGATGTGGGCTCAGTGTACACAGATGGAATATTACACACTCTGGTATAGATCTCCGTGTACATGTACATATAATGATGGTGAGATGTGGGCTCAGTGTACACAGATGGAATAATACACACTCTGGTATAGATCTCCGAGGACATGTACATATAATGATGGTGAGATGTGGGCTCAGTGTACACAGATGGAATATTACACACACTGGTATAGATCTCCGAGTACATGTACATATAATGATGGTGAGATGTGGGCTCAGTGTACACAGATGGAATATTACACACTCTGGTATAGTCTCCGAGTACATGTACATATGATGGTGAGATGTGGGCTCAGTGTACACAGATGGAATATTACACACTCTGGTATAGATCTCTGAGTACATGTACATATAATGATGGTGAGATGTGAGCTCAGTGTACACAGATGGAATATTACACACTCTGGTATAGTTCTCCGAGTACATGTACATATAATGATGGTGAGATGTGGGCTCAGTGTACACAGATGGAATATTACACACTTTGGTATAGATCTCTGTGTACATGTACATATAATGATGGTGAGATGAGGGCTCAGTGTACACAGATGGAATATTACACACACTGGTATAGATCTGAGTACATGTACATATAATGATGGTGAGATGTGGGCTCAGTGTACACAGATGGAATATTACACACTCTGGTATAGATCTCCAAATACATGTACATATAATGATGGTGAGATGTGGGCTCAGTGTACACAGATGGAATATTACACACTCTGGTATAGATCTCCGAGTACATGTACATAGAATGATGGTGAGATGTGGGCTCAGTGTACACAGATGAAATATTACACACACTGGTATAGATCTCCGAGTACATGTACATATAATGATGGTGAGATGTGGGCTCAGTGTACACAGATGGAATATTACACTCTGGTATAGATCTCTGAGTACATGTACATATAATGATGGTGAGATGTGGGCTCAGTGTACACAGATGGAATAATACACACTCTGGTATAGATCTCCGAGTACATGTACATATAATGATGGTGAGATGTGGGCTCAGTGTACACAGATGGAATATTACACACTCTGGTATAGATCTCCGAGTACATGTACATATAATGATGGTGAGATGTGGGCTCAGTGTACACAGATGGAATATTACACACTCTGGTATAGATCTCCGAGTACATGTACATATAATGATGGTGAGATGTGGGCTCAGTGTACACAGATGGAATATTACACACTCTGGTATAGATCTAAGTGTACATGTACATATAATGATGGTGAGATGTGGGCTCAGTGTACACAGATGGAATATTACACACTCTGGTATAGATCTCCGTGTACATGTACATATAATGATGGTGAGATGTGGGCTCAGTGTACACAGATGGAATATTACACACACTGGTATAGATCTCCGAGTACATGTACATATAATGATGGTGAGATGTGGGCTCAGTGTACACAGATGGAATAATACACACTCTGGTATAGATCTCTGAGTACATGTACACATAATGATGGTGAGATGTGGGCTCAGTGTACACAGATGGAATATTACACTCTGGTATAGATCTCTGAGTACATGTACATATAATGATGGTGAAATGTGGACTCAGTGTACACAGATGGAATATTACACACTCTGGTATAGATCTCCGAGTACATGTACATATAATGATGGTGAGATGTGGGCTCAGTGTACACAGATGGAATATTACACACTCTGGTATAGATCTCCGAGTACATGTACTGTGAGGGGGTTAGCTCGGCAGCGGGTGTGTGTGACCCCCGGGATGGGCTCCCCACACAAAAACAGGCCCAGCAGACGGAGGTTGTGGTTTTCAAAATCAAAAAGGTGCCGTTTATTTTCTATTTACAGTGACAAAAACACAGCAAAGCAAAAGAAACAAACAAAATAAATCCTGGTCAACTTGACCTCTGACTAAACATACAGGTTTCCTAACTAACAACTGGGATCAGCCTAGTGCTGTCCTAGTCCCTGGTTTTAAATGTCCAAGCAAAATATAGCCACACAGGCTTTCTCTCACCGCACAGGGGTTCACTCTCCCTAGACAGTCCACACAGGTCTGCTTCCAGGCATGAGCTAACACCTAATGAATCTGGGAGTTTCTTATAGAGGCCTAAATGAGCTGACAAGGTTCAGCTGGTCTCATCAACTCCCTGTCTGCACGACGCCCAGCCCTCTCCCTAGAGGTATGAGTCATCAATGAGCCCACTAGTCTCAGCTGGGCTTATACAACTCTCCACCTAGCTGTATAAATCGGCGTAAAGCCTGAATCTGGGCGAAATATATCTACCCCCCTGGATGCAACCAGGTGACTTTACCTTCCTGCTGTCACATACCCCCCCCTCTTGTTTTAACCTCGGGGTTGGAACACCAGCAATCAGGCATTCATGTACTCGAGACAAAGCATCCACATTCCCCATTTGAACGCCAGGGCGATGCTTTACTGTGAAGTTGAATTCCTGGAGGGCCAGGAACCACCTATTCACTCTTCTATTTGTTTCCTTGTTTTGAGCCATCCACTTTAACGGAGCGTGATCCGTAACCATGTCAAAGTGCCTACCTAGCAGGTAGTACCGAAGGGAATCTAGAGCCCACTTCACCGCTAAACACTCCTTTTCAACGGTGGCGTAATTTACCTCATGGGACTTCAACTTCCTGCTGAGGTAAATGACTGGGTGCTCTTCCCCGTTCCAGACCTGGGACAATACTGCTCCTAACCCCACATCTGACGCATCACTTTGTACGACAAAGTCTTTAGAGAAGTCGGGTGAGTACAACACTGGCTGGCTACATAAGGCTTGTTTCAAGAATTGGAATGCTGCCTCAGCCTCGGGGGTCCATTTAATCATGACCGACCCTTTCCCCTTCGTCAGGTTGGTTAGGGGCACAGCCTTAGAAGCAAAGTGGGGAATGAATCGCCGATAATACCCAGCGATTCCCAGAAAGGCTCGTACCTGCTTCTTGCTGTTGGGACGTGGCCAACTCTGGATGGCCTCGACTTTGTTGAGTTGGGGTTTTATTACTCCCCTCCCAATGGTGTACCCAAGATATTTGGCCTCCTCCTGCCCAATGGTACACTTCTTGGGGTTAGCCGTAAACCCTGCTTCCCGAACAGAGTCCAGGACTGCTTGCACTTTTGGCAGATGTGAGGCCCAATCTGTGCTATGGACAATTACGTCATCCAGGTAAGCCGCAGCATACTTCCGATGGGGCCTCAGCATCTGGTCCATTTTCCGCTGGAATGTGGCCGGCGCATTCTGTAACCCGAACGGCATTCTTTTATATTGGAACGCCCCGTCTGGGGTTACAAATGCGGTTTTCTCTTTGGCTGACTTGGCCAGGGGGATTTGCCAATACCCTTTTGTGAGGTCAAGAGTCGTCATGTATCGGGCTGTTCCCAGCCGGTCGATCAACTCATCTATACGTGGCATGGGGTAGGTGTCAAATTTTGTAACTTTGTTCAACTGACGAAAATCGTTACAAAATCGCCAGCTCCCATCCGGTTTAGGCACCAACACAATGGGACTAGACCAATCACTTTGGGACTCCTCTATCACCCCTAAGTTCAGCATTTTCTGTACTTCCTCCCGTATTGCCTCCCGTCGGGCCTCTGGGATCCGATAGGGTTTTAACTTCACCCTTTCACCGGGCGGGGTAATAATGTCATGCTCTACCCCAGATGTTTGTCCCGGCAGCTCAGAGAATACCTCCTTGTTGCGAAGCACAAACTCCTTAACCTCCTGTTGTTGGGGTTGTGACAAGGTGGCTGCGATTCCAACCTCAGGAATCACGCAACCAGTTTGAGCTGGTGACCAAGTGTCTGCGACTAGGGACTCTCTATCCCTCCAGGCTTTCAACAGATTAACGTGATAGATCTGTTCGGGCTTTCGCCTTCCTGGTTGTCTGACCTTGTAATTCACTTCGCTCACTTTTTCCATTATCTCGTAGGGGCCTTGCCATTTGGCAAGGAATTTACTTTCAACCGTAGGGACAAGTACCAATATCCTATCCCCCGGGGAAAAGGTACGGGTCTTGGCTCCACGGTTGTACACTCTCTGCTGTGCCAACTGCGCTTGGGCCAAATGTTCCTTCACGATGGGCATTACCTGTGCAATTCGATCTTGCATCAGGGCGACATGCTCAATCACACTCCTGTGGGGAGAACTCTCACTTTCCCAAGTTTCCTTGGCAATATCCAACAGCCCTCTTGGGTGTCTCCCATACAGTAACTCAAAGGGGGAGAATCCCGTAGAGGATTGGGGCACCTCCCTAATAGCAAACATCAAATAAGGAAGTAGACAGTCCCAATCCTTTCCATCCCTATCCACCACTTTCTTCAACATTTGTTTTAGGGTTTTGTTGAATCTTTCAACCAGCCCATCGGTTTGGGGGTGATACACAGATGTACGTAATTGCGTCACTTTGAACAATTTACACAGCTCCTTCATAACCCGGGACATAAAGGGTGTACCTTGGTCCGTAAGCAGTTCTTTACAAATACCCACCCGGCTAAAAACAAGAGATAGCTCTTTGGCTATGGTTTTGGCCGAGGTATTTCTGAGAGGGATCGCTTCTGGATAACGGGTGGCATAGTCCATTATAACCAATATGTACTGGTGCCCCCTAGCGGACTTGATTATAGGACCTACCAAATCCATTGCGATTCTCTCAAACGGGACCTCAATGATGGGTAGAGGGACCAGCGGGCTACGGAAGTGTGGCATCGGGGCCGACCTCTGACACACAGGGCAGGAGGAACAATAATTTTCTATGTCCTTCATCACCCCAGGCCAATAGAATCTCTGTAATACCCTCTCTCGGGTTTTCTCTGTCCCCAGATGACCTCCAAGAATGTGCCCATGGGCCAACTCCAACACCAACTTCCTGTAAGGTTTGGGCACCACAAGCTGCTCAACGGTTTCTTCTGCCCTTTTTGCCACCCGATACAGTAGGTCCTTCTCTACGCTGAAGTATGGGTAAGTGCAGGTATTATCTGGGTTCACTAACTCGCCATCTATTTTCACTACGTTTTCCCGTGCCTTTATTAGGGCGGGGTCTTTCAACTGTTCTGTGGCAAAGTTTTCCCTGTGAACCTCAAGATCAGAAAACTCCACAGACGGTAGGTTTTCGTCTGAGGAGGTGGGCTCCTCTCCAGTTTCTTGAGTCTCCCCTGCCAATACTGACAAGGGAAATTCGGGAGAGTCCTCACCACTCTCAGAGGAGTTCTGGCTATCATATTCCTGGTACATAGGGGCACCAGTGGGGGGCTCAGGATCATCCCACAGTTCCCAGAACTTCGGAAAATCCCTTCCCACAATGGCGTCATGCGGTAACTGAGACACTAAGCCCACTGGATGAGAAAGGGTACCTTTGGGGGTCTCGAAACACACTGTAGTCACTGGATACTCTCGGGTGTCCCCATGCACACAAATAACAGCTACCTTGCTATTCCCAGAGACCTCTGTTTTAACTAATTCAGCCTTTATCAGGGTCACAAGGCTACCTGAATCCAGCAATACCACAACATTTCTACCATTAATACACATTTTGCATAAATGTTTCTCAGTTCCCCGAATGGCAGTGCATGCGACTGTCGCACACAGCGACTGACGTCTGCCCGTCAGAAAGTCACACTGCATGGGTTCCTCCAAAACCGGGCAATTTGCTGCAATATGTCCCGCTTGCCGGCAGCGGTAGCAAATGATCCTTCTTGCCGCCTCTTGAGCCGCTGATTTCCCAGGCTGTTCTCGCCAAACTTGGGGTAGAGCTCCCACCCTCTCACTCTCTCCACCCTTACCCCTTGGAATCATCTTATCCGCCCCCGGGGATGGTCTGGTCTTAGGGTGGAAAGTCCGAGTGTCTCTGGAAGAGGCCGTCAGGTTCTCTGTAGCCAAGTATTTCTCCACACGATCCACAAGACCATCGGCCGTCTCTGGGTCTCCATGACTTACCCACTTTTGGATGGCAGTAGGAAGAGCTCTCAAAAACCGATCCATTACAACACGTTCCACAATCTTTGGTGCGGACAAAGTCTCTGGCTGTAGCCACTTTCTGCTCAGGTGAATGAGATCATACATTTGAGACCTGGGGGGTTTTCCAAGCTGGAAAGTCCAGTTATGCACACGCTGAGCCCGGACAGCCAGGGTGACACCCAGCCTTGCCAATATTTCAGCTTTTAGCATCACATAGTCTTTTGCTTGGTCAGGCTCTAGGTCATAGTAAGCTTTCTGCGATTCACCCGTTAACAGAGGAGCCACCAGTCCAGCCCACTGCTCCTCAGGCCACTTTTCTCTTTCAGCAGTCCTTTCAAACGTGGTCAAAAATACCTCTGGATCATCCTCTCCAGTCATTTTTGTCAATAAACGACTCACCCCAAAGGACGCGGTATTAGTGGGACGGCTTTCCTCACTGGTCTGCGGACGTTGCTGCATTACTGCTTCCATTTGTTGTAGTCTCTGCTCTTGCTTCTGTAATAGGTCTATGAAGCGGGCCTCAGATCGTTGCTGGGCTTGTTGCTGAGCTTCCAGACTCTGTTGGTGAGCTTGCTGCTGGGCTGCAAGGCTCTGTTGATGAGCTTGCTGCTGGGCTGCGAAGTTCTGTTGTTGAGCTGCAAGGCTCTTTTGCAAACCTGCATTTGTCTGCTGTTGATTGGCATTTGCTAGAGCCAGCTGTTTCAGTATCTCCTCCATGCTGGCTTAAAAAAAAACTGCCACTGGTTCTCCACCAACTGTGAGGGGGTTAGCTCGGCAGCGGGTGTGTGTGACCCCCGGGATGGGCTCCCCACACAAAAACAGGCCCAGCAGACGGAGGTTGTGGTTTTCAAAATCAAAAAGGTGCCGTTTATTTTCTATTTACAGTGACAAAAACACAGCAAAGCAAAAGAAACAAACAAAATAAATCCTGGTCAACTTGACCTCTGACTAAACATACAGGTTTCCTAACTAACAACTGGGATCAGCCTAGTGCTGTCCTAGTCCCTGGTTTTAAATGTCCAAGCAAAATATAGCCACACAGGCTTTCTCTCACCGCACAGGGGTTCACTCTCCCTAGACAGTCCACACAGGTCTGCTTCCAGGCATGAGCTAACACCTAATGAATCTGGGAGTTTCTTATAGAGGCCTAAATGAGCTGACAAGGTTCAGCTGGTCTCATCAACTCCCTGTCTGCACGACGCCCAGCCCTCTCCCTAGAGGTATGAGTCATCAATGAGCCCACTAGTCTCAGCTGGGCTTATACAACTCTCCACCTAGCTGTATAAATCGGCGTAAAGCCTGAATCTGGGCGAAATATATCTACCCCCCTGGATGCAACCAGGTGACTTTACCTTCCTGCTGTCACAGTACATATAATGATGGTGAGATGTGGGCTCAGTGTACACAGATGGAATATTACACACTCTGGTATAGATCTCCGAGTACATGTACATATAATGATGGTGAGATGTGGGCTCAGTGTACACAGATGGAATAATACACACTCTGGTATAGATCTCCGAGGACATGTACATATAATGATGGTGAGATGTGGGCTCAGTGTACACAGATGGAATATTACACACACTGGTATAGATCTCCGAGTACATGTACATATAATGATGGTGAGATGTGGGCTCAGTGTACACAGATGGAATATTACACACTCTGGTATAGTCTCCGAGTACATGTACATATGATGCTGAGATGTGGGCTCAGTGTACACAGATGGAATATTACACACTCTGGTATAGATCTCTGAGTACATGTACATATAATGATGGTGAGATGTGAGCTCAGTGTACACAGATGGAATATTACACACTCTGGTATAGTTCTCCGAGTACATGTACATATAATGATGGTGAGATGTGGGCTCAGTGTACACAGATGGAATATTACACACTTTGGTATAGATCTCTGTGTACATGTACATATAATGATGGTGAGATGAGGGCTCAGTGTACACAGATGGAATATTACACACACTGGTATAGATCTGAGTACATGTACATATAATGATGGTGAGATGTGGGCTCAGTGTACACAGATGGAATATTACACACTCTGGTATAGATCTCCAAATACATGTACATATAATGATGGTGAGATGTGGGCTCAGTGTACACAGATGGAATATTACACACTCTGGTATAGATCTCCGTGTACATGTACATATAATGATGGTGAGATGTGGGCTCAGTGTACACAGATGGAATATTACACACTCTGGTATAGATCTCCGAGTACATGTACATATAATGATGGTGAGATGTGGGCTCAGTGTACACAGATGGAATATTACACACTCTGGTATAGATCTCTGTGTACATGTACATATAATGATGGTGAGATGTGGGCTCAGTGTACACAGATGGAATATTACACACTCTGGTATAGATCTCCGAGGACATGTACATATAATGATGGTGAGATGTGGGCTCAGTGTACACAGATGGAATATTACACACTCTGGTATAGATCTCCGAGTACATGTACATATAATGATGGTGAGATGTGGGCTCAGTGTACACAGATGGAATATTACACACTCTGGTATAGATCTCCGTGTACATGTACTGTGACAGCAGGAAGGTAAAGTCACCTGGTTGCATCCATGGGGGTAGATATATTTCGCCCAGATTCAGGCTTTACGCCGACTTATACAACTAGGTGGAGAGTTGTATAAGGCTAGTGGGCTCATGGATGACTCATACCTCTAGGGAGAGTGTGGGGCGTCGAGCAGACAGGGAGTTGATGAGACCAGCTGAAGCTTGTCAGCTCATTTAGGCCTCTATAAGAACTCCCAGCTTCATTAGATGTTAGCTCATGCCTGGAACCAGACCTGTGTGGACTGTCTAGGGAGAGTGAACCCCTGTGCGGTGAGACAAAGCCTGTGTGGCTATTTGTTTGGACATTGGCTAAACCAGGGACTTAGGGACTAGGACAGCACCAGGCTGATCCCAGTTGTTAGTTAGGAAACCTGCATGTTTAGTCAGAGGTCAAGCTGACCAGGATTTATTTTGTTTATGTTTCTTTTTGGCTTTGCTGTGTTTTGTCACTGTACATAGAGAAATAAACCGCACCTTTTGATTTTGAAAACCACAACCTCCGTCTGCTGGCCCTGTTTTTGTGTGGGGAGCCCAACCAGGGGGTCACACACACCCGCTACCGAGTTAACCCCCTCACAGTTGGTGGAGAATGCAGGCAGTTTTTTTTTAAGCCAGCATGGAGGAGATACTGAAACAGCTGGCTCTAGCAAATGCCAATCAACAGCAGACAAATGCAGGTTTGCAAAGGAGCCTTGCAGCCCAGCAGCAAGCTCATCAACAGAGCCTTGCAGCCCAGCAGCAAGCTCACCAACAGAGTCTGGAAGCTCAGCAACAAGCCCAGCAGCAATCTGAGGCCCGCTTCATAGACCTGTTACAGAAGCAAGAGCAGAGACTACAACAAATGGAAGCAGTAATGCAGCAACGTCCGCAGACCAGTGAGGAAAGCCGTCCCACTAATACCGCGTCCTTTGGGGTGAGTCGTTTATTGACAAAAATGACTGGAGAGGATGATCCAGAGGTATTTTTGACCACATTTGAAAGGACTGCTGAAAGAGAAAAGTGGCCTGAGGAGCAGTGGGCTGGACTGGTGGCTCCTCTGTTAACTGGTGAATCGCAGAAGGCTTACTATGACCTAGAGCCTGACCAAGCAAAAGACTATGTGATGCTAAAAGCTGAAATATTGGCAAGGCTGGGTGTCACCCTGGCTGTCCGGGCTCAGCGTGTGCATAACTGGACTTTCCAGCTTGGAAAACCCCCCAGGTCTCAAATGTATGATCTCATTCACCTGAGCAGGAAGTGGCTACAGCCAGAGACTTTGTCCGCACCAGAGATTGTGGAACGTGTTGTAATGGATCGGTTTTTGAGAGCTCTTCCTACTGCCATCCAAAAGTGGGTAAGCCATGGAGACCCAGAGACGGCCGGTGGTCTTGTGGATCGTGTAGAGAAATACTTGGCTACAGAGAACCTGACGGCCTCTTCCAGAGACTCTCGGACTTTCCACCCTAAGACCAGATCATCCCCAGGGGCGGATAAGAGGATTCCAAGGGGTGAGGGTGGAGAGAGTGAGAGGGTGGGAGCTCTACCCAAAGTTTGGCGAGAACAGCCTGGGAAGTCAGGGGCTCAAGAGGCAGCCAAACGGATTGTTTGCTACCGCTGCCGGCAAGCGGGACATATTGCAGCAAATTGCCCTGTTGTGGAGGAACCCATGCAATGTGACTTTCTGACGGACCGACGTCAGTCGCTGTGTGCGACAGTCGCATGCACTGCCATTCGGGGAACTGAGAAACATTTATGCAAAATGTGTATTAATGGTAGAAATGTTGTGGTATTACTGGATTCAGGTAGCCTTGTGACCCTGATAAAGGCTGAATTAGTTAAAACAGAGGTCTCTGGGAATAGCAAGGTAGCTGTTATTTGTGTGCATGGGGACACCCGAGAGTATCCAGTGACTACAGTGTGTTTCGAGACCCCCAAAGGTACCCTCTCTCATCCAGTGGGGTTAGTATCTCAATTACCGCATGATGCCATTGTGGGAAGGGATTTTCCGAAGTTCTGGGAACTGTGGGATGATCCTGAGCCCCCCACTGGTGCCCCTATGTACCAGGAATGTGATAGCCAGAACTCCTCTGAGAGTGGTGAGGACTCTCCAGAATTTCCCTTGTCAGTATTGGCAGGGGAGACTCAAGAAACTGGAGAGGAGCCCACCTCCTCAGACGAAAACCTACCGTCTGTGGAGTTTTCTGATCTGGAGGTTCACAGGGAAAATTTTGCCACAGAACAGTTAAAAGACCCCGCCCTAATAAAGGCACGGGAAAACGTAGTGGAAATAGATGGCGAGTTAGTGAACCCAGATAATACCTGCACTTACCCATACTTCAGCGTAGAGAAGGACCTACTGTACCGGGTGGCAAAAAGGGCAGAAGAAACCGTTGAGCAGCTTGTGGTGCCCAAACCTTACAGGAAGTTGGTGTTGGAGTTGGCCCATGGGCACATTCTTGGAGGTCATCTGGGGACAGAGAAAACCCGAGAGAGGGTATTACAGAGATTCTATTGGCCTGGGGTGATGAAGGACATAGAAAATTATTGTTCCTCCTGCCCTGTGTGTCAGAGGTCGGCCCCGATGCCACATTTCCGTAGCCCGCTGGTCCCTCTACCCATCATTGAGGTCCCGTTTGAGAGAATCGCAATGGATTTGGTAGGTCCTATAATCAAGTCCGCTAGGGGGCACCAGTACATATTGGTTATAATGGACTATGCCACCCGTTATCCAGAAGCGATCCCTCTCAGAAATACCTCGGCCAAAACCATAGCCAAAGAGCTATCTCTTGTTTTTAGCCGGGTGGGTATTTGTAAAGAACTGCTTACGGACCAAGGTACACCCTTTATGTCCCGGGTTATGAAAGAGCTGTGTAAATTGTTCAAAGTGACGCAATTGCGTACATCTGTGTATCACCCCCAAACCGATGGGCTGGTTGAAAGATTCAACAAAACCCTAAAACAAATGTTGAAGAAAGTGGTGGATAGAGATGGAAGGGATTGGGACTGTCTACTTCCTTATTTGATGTTTGCTATTAGGGAGGTGCCCCAATCCTCTACGGGATTCTCCCCCTTTGAGTTACTGTATGGGAGACACCCAAGAGGGCTGTTGGATATTGCCAAGGAAACTTGGGAAAGTGAGAGTTCTCCCCACAGGAGTGTGATTGAGCATGTCGCCCTGATGCAAGATCGAATTGCACAGGTAATGCCCATCGTGAAGGAACATTTGGCCCAAGCGCAGTTGGCACAGCAGAGAGTGTACAACCGTGGAGCCAAGACCCGTACCTTTTCCCCGGGGGATAGGATATTGGTACTTGTCCCTACGGTTGAAAGTAAATTCCTTGCCAAATGGCAAGGCCCCTACGAGATAATGGAAAAAGTGAGCGAAGTGAATTACAAGGTCAGACAACCAGGAAGGCGAAAGCCCGAACAGATATATCACGTTAATCTGTTGAAAGCCTGGAGGGATAGAGAGTCCCTAGTCACAGAAACTTGGTCACCAGCTCAAACTGGTTGCGTGATTCCGGAGGTTGGAATAGCAGCCACCTTGTCACAACCCCAACAACAGGAGGTTAAGGAGTTTGTGCTTCGCAACAAGGAGGTGTTCTCTGAGCTGCCGGGACAAACATCTGGGGTAGAGCATGATATTATTACCCCGCCCGGTGAAAGGGTGAAGTTAAAACCCTATCGGATCCCAGAGGCCCGACGGGAGGCAATACGGGAGGAAGTACAGAAAATGCTGAACTTAGGGGTGATAGAGGAGTCCCAAAGTGATTGGTCTAGTCCCATTGTGTTGGTGCCTAAACCGGATGGGAGCTGGCGATTTTGTAACGATTTTCGTCAGTTGAACAAAGTTACAAAATTTGACACCTACCCCATGCCACGTATAGATGAGTTGATCGACCGGCTGGGAACAGCCCGATACATGACGACTCTTGACCTCACAAAAGGGTATTGGCAAATTCCCCTGGCCAAGTCGGCCAAAGAGAAAACCGCATTTGTAACCCCAGACGGGGCGTTCCAATATAAGAGAATGCCGTTCGGGTTACAGAATGCGCCGGCCACATTCCAGCGGAAAATGGACCAGATACTGAGGCCCCATCAGAAGTATGCTGCGGCTTACCTGGATGACGTAATTGTCCATAGCACAGATTGGGCCTCACATCTGCCAAAAGTGCAAGCAGTCCTAGACTCTATCCGGGAAGCGGGGTTTACGGCTAACCCCAAGAAGTGTACCATTGGGCAGGAGGAGGCCAAATATCTTGGGTACACCATTGGCAGGGGAGTGATAAAACCCCAACTCAACAAAGTCGAGGCCATCCAGAGTTGGCCACGTCCCAACAGCAAGAAGCAGGTACGAGCCTTTCTGGGAATCGCTGGGTATTATCGGCGATTCATTCCCCACTTTGCTTCTAAGGCTGTGCCCCTAAACAACCTGACGAAGGGGAAAGGGTCGGTCATGATTAAATGGACCCCCGAGGCTGAGGCAGCATTCCAATTCTTGAAACAAGCCTTATGTAGCCAGCCAGTGTTGTACTCACCCGACTTCTCTAAAGACTTTGTCGTACAAAGTGATGCGTCAGATGTGGGGTTAGGAGCAGTATTGTCCCAGGTCTGGAACGGGGAAGAGCACCCAGTCATTTACCTCAGCAGGAAGTTGAAGTCCCATGAGGTAAATTACGCCACCGTTGAAAAGGAGTGTTTAGCGGTGAAGTGGGCTCTAGATTCCCTTCGGTACTACCTGCTAGGTAGGCACTTTGACATGGTTATGGATCACGCTCCGTTAAAGTGGATGGCTCAAAACAAAGAAACAAATAGAAGAGTGAATAGGTGGTTCCTGGCCCTCCAGGAATTCAACTTCACAGTAAAGCATCGCCCTGGCGTTCAAATGGGGAATGTGGATGCTTTGTCTCGAGTACATGAATGCCTGATTGCTGGTGTTCCAACCCCGAGGTTAAAACAAGAGGGGGGGGTATGTGACAGCAGGAAGGTAAAGTCACCTGGTTGCATCCAGGGGGGTAGATATATTTCGCCCAGATTCAGGCTTTACGCCGACTTATACAACTAGGTGGAGAGTTGTATAAGGCTAGTGGGCTCATGGATGACTCATACCTCTAGGGAGAGTGTGGGGCGTCGAGCAGACAGGGAGTTGATGAGACCAGCTGAAGCTTGTCAGCTCATTTAGGCCTCTATAAGAACTCCCAGCTTCATTAGATGTTAGCTCATGCCTGGAACCAGACCTGTGTGGACTGTCTAGGGAGAGTGAACCCCTGTGCGGTGAGACAAAGCCTGTGTGGCTATTTGTTTGGACATTGACTAAACCAGGGACTTAGGGACTAGGACAGCACCAGGCTGATCCCAGTTGTTAGTTAGGAAACCTGCATGTTTAGTCAGAGGTCAAGCTGACCAGGATTTATTTTGTTTATGTTTCTTTTTGGCTTTGCTGTGTTTTGTCACTGTACATAGAGAAATAAACCGCACCTTTTGATTTTGAAAACCACAACCTCCGTCTGCTGGCCCTGTTTTTGTGTGGGGAGCCCAACCAGGGGGTCACACACACCCGCTACCGAGTTAACCCCCTCACAGTACATATAATGATGGTGAGATGTGGGCTCAGTGTACACAGATGGAATATTACACACTCTGGTATAGATCTCCGAGGACATGTACATATAATGATGGTGAGATGTGGGCTCAGTGTACACAGATGGAATATTACACACACTGGTATAGATCTACGAGTACATGTACATATAATGATGGTGAGATGTGGGCTCAGTGTACACAGATGGAATATTACACACTCTGGTATAGATCTCTGTGTACATGTACATATAATGATGGTGAGATGTGGGCTCAGTGTACACAGATGGAATATTACACACTCTGGTATAGATCTCCGAGGACATGTACATATAATGATGGTGAGATGTGGCCTCAGTGTACACAGATGGAATATTACACACTCTGGTATAGATCTCCGAGTACATGTACATATAATGATGGTGAGATGTGGGCTCAGTGTACACAGATGGAATATTACACACTCTGGTATAGATCTCTGAGTACATGTACATATAATGATGGTGAGATGTGGGCTCAGTGTACACAGATGGAATATTACACACTCTGGTATAGATCTCCGAGTACATGTACATATAATGATGGTGAGATGTGGGCTCAGTGTACACAGATGGAATATTACACACTCTGGTATAGATCTCCGAGTACATGTACATATAATGATGGTGAGATGTGGGCTCAGTGTACACACATGGAATATTACACACACTGGTATAGATCTCCGAGTACATGTACATATAATGATGGTGAGATGTGGGCTCAGTGTACACAGATGGAATATTACACACTCTGGTATAGATCTCCGTGTACATGTACATATAATGATGGTGAGATGTGGGCTCAGTGTACACAGATGGAATATTACACATTCTGGTATAGATATCCGTGTACATGTACATATAATGATGGTGAGATGTGGGCTCAGTGTACACAGATGGAATACTACACACACTGGTATAGATCTCCGAGTACATGTACATATAATGATGGTGAGATGTGGGCTCAGTGTACACAGATGGAATATTACACACTCTGGTATAGATCTCCGTGTACATGTACATATAATGATGGTGAGATGTGGGCTCAGTGTACACAGATGGAATATTACACACTTTGGTATAGATCTCCGTGTACATGTACATATGATGGTGAGATGTGGGCTCAGTGTACACAGATGAAATATTACACACACTGGTATAGATCTCCGAGTACATGTACATATAATGATGGTGAGATGTGGGCTCAGTGTACACAGATGGAATATTACACACTCTGGTATAGATCTCCGAGTACATGTACATATAATGATGGTGAGATGTGGGCTCAGTGTACACAGATGAAATATTACACACACTGGTATAGATCTCCGAGTACATGTACATATAATGATGGTGAGATGTGGGCTCAGTGTACACAGATGGAATATTACACACACACTGGTATAGATCTCCGTGTACATGTACATATAATGATGGTGAGATGTGGGCTCAGTGTACACAGATGGAATATTACACACTCTGGTATAGATCTCCGTGTACATGTACATATAATGATGGTGAGATGTGGGCTCAGTGTACACAGATGGAATATTACACACTCTGGTATAGATCTCCGAGTACATGTACATATAATGATGGTGAGATGTGGGCTCAGTGTACACAGATGGAATATTACACACACTGGTATAGATCTACGAGTACATGTACATATAATGATGGTGAGATGTGGGCTCAGTGTACACAGATGGAATATTACAGACTCTGGTATAGATCTCCGAGTACATGTACATATAATGATGGTGAGATGTGGGCTCAGTGTACACAGATGGAATATTACACACTCTGGTATAGATCTCCGAGTACATGTACATATAATGATGGTGAGATGTGGGCTCAGTGTACACAGATGGAATATTACACACTCTGGTATAGATCTCCGAGTACATGTACATATAATGATGGTGAGATGTGGGCTCAGTGTACACAGATGGAATATTACACACTCTGGTATAGATCTCCGAGTACATGTACATATAATGATGGTGAGATGTGGGCTCAGTGTACACAGATGGAATATTACACACTCTGGTATAGATCTCCGAGTACATGTACATATAATGATGGTGAGATGTGGGCTCAGTGTACACAGATGGAATATTACACACACTGGTATAGATCTCCGAGTACATGTACATATAATGATGGTGAGATGTGGGCTCAGTGTACACAGATGGAATATTACACACTCTGGTATAGATCTCCGTGTACATGTACATATAATGATGGTGAGATGTGGGCTCAGTGTACACAGATGGAACATTACACACTCTGGTATAGATCTCTGTGTACATGTACATATAATGATGGTGAGATGTGGGCTCAGTGTACACAGATGGAATATTACACACTCTGGTATGGATCTCCGAGTACATGTACATATAATGATGGTGAGATGTGGGCTCAGTGTACACAGATGGAATATTACACACACTGGTATAGATCTCCGTGTACATGTACATATAATGATGGTGAGATGTGGGCTCAGTGTACACAGATGGAATATTACACACTCTGGTATAGATCTCCGTGTACATGTACATATAATGATGGTGAGATGTGGGCTCAGTGTACACAGATGGAATATTACACACTCTGGTATAGATCTCCGAGTACATGTACATATAATGATGGTGAGATGTGGGCTCAGTGTACACAGATGGAATATTACACACACTGGTATAGATCTACGAGTACATGTACATATAATGATGGTGAGATGTGGGCTCAGTGTACACAGATGGAATATTACAGACTCTGGTATAGATCTCCGAGTACATGTACATATAATGATGGTGAGATGTGGGCTCAGTGTACACAGATGGAATATTACACACTCTGGTATAGATCTCCGAGTACATGTACATATAATGATGGTGAGATGTGGGCTCAGTGTACACAGATGGAATATTACACACTCTGGTATAGATCTCCGAGTACATGTACATATAATGATGGTGAGATGTGGGCTCAGTGTACACAGATGGAATATTACACACTCTGGTATAGATCTCCGAGTACATGTACATATAATGATGGTGAGATGTGGGCTCAGTGTACACAGATGGAATATTACACACTCTGGTATAGATCTCCGAGTACATGTACATATAATGATGGTGAGATGTGGGCTCAGTGTACACAGATGGAATATTACACACACTGGTATAGATCTCCGAGTACATGTACATATAATGATGGTGAGATGTGGGCTCAGTGTACACAGATGGAATATTACACACTCTGGTATAGATCTCCGTGTACATGTACATATAATGATGGTGAGATGTGGGCTCAGTGTACACAGATGGAACATTACACACTCTGGTATAGATCTCTGTGTACATGTACATATAATGATGGTGAGATGTGGGCTCAGTGTACACAGATGGAATATTACACACTCTGGTATGGATCTCCGAGTACATGTACATATAATGATGGTGAGATGTGGGCTCAGTGTACACAGATGGAATATTACACACTCTGGTATAGATCTCCGAGTACATGTACATATAATGATGGTGAGATGTGGGCTCAGTGTACACAGATGGAATATTACACACTCTGGTATAGATCTCTGTGTACATGTACATATAATGATGGTGAGATGTGGGCTCAGTGTAAACAGATGGAATATTACACACTCTGGTATAGATCTCCGAGTACATGTACATATAATGATGGTGAGATGTGGGCTCAGTGTACACAGATGGAATATTACACACTCTGGTATGGATCTCCGAGTACATGTACATATAATGATGGTGAGATGTGGGCTCAGTGTACACAGATGGAATATTACACACTCTGGTATAGATCTCCGAGTACATGTACATATAATGATGGTGAGATGTGGGCTCAGTGTACACAGATGGAATATTACACACTCTGGTATAGATCTCCGAGTACATGTACATATAATGATGGTGAGATGTGGGCTCAGTGTACACAGATGGAATATTACACACTCTGGTATAGATCTCCGAGTACATGTACATATAATGATGGTGAGATGTGGGCTCAGTGTACACAGATGGAATATTACACACACTCGTATAGATCTCCGAGTACATGTACATATAATGATGGTGAGATGTGGGCTCAGTGTACACAGATGGAATATTACACACTCTGGTATAGATCTCCGTGTACATGTACATATAATGATGGTGAGATGTGGGCTCAGTGTACACAGATGGAATATTACACACTCTGGTATAGATCTCCGTGTACATGTACATATAATGATGGTGAGATGTGGGCTCAGTGTACACAGATGGAATAATACACACTCTGGTATAGATCTCCGAGTACATGTACACATAATGATGGTGAGATGTGGACTCAGTGTACACAGATGGAATATTACACACTCTGGTATAGATCTCCGAGTACATGTACATATGATGGTGAGATGTGGGCTCAGTGTACACAGATGGAATAATACACACTCTGGTATAGATCTCCGAGTACATGTACATATAATGATGGTGAGATGTGGGCTCAGTGTACACAGATGGAATATTACACACTCTGGTATAGATCTCCGTGTACATGTACATATAATGATGGTGAGATGTGGGCTCAGTGTACACAGATGGAATATTACACACACTGGTATAGATCTGTGTACATGTACATAAAGGGATTTTTATAACAGCTTACCTGTAAAATCCTTTTCTTGGAGTACATGACGGGACACAGAGCGACTTAGTCATTACTAATGGGTTATATAGATTACCTTCAGGTGCTGGCACTGGCCACTTCCAAACCGGAAGTACCCTACCCTATATAAGCCCCTCCCATCCGGGAGCACCTCAGTTTTGTAGCAAAGCAATAAGTGTCCCAAAAAGAGGGGTGGGAGCTCTGTGTCCCGTGATGTACTCCAAGAAAAGGATTTTACAGGTAAGCTGTTATAAAAATTCCTTTTTCTTTTTCGTACATCACGGGACACAGAGCGACTTAGTCATTCCTAATGGGACGTCCCAAAGCAATGCCAAATGAGGGGAGGGATACATAAGCTGGGCGCCATCAGGCATGAGGATCTTTTGCGGCCTGCAACACACTGTGCCCAAAGGCGACATCCTCCTGACTTCTAACGTCTACCTGGTAGAATCTAGTAAACGTGTGTACCGAAGACCATGTTGCGGCCTTACATACTTGAGCCAGGGAGGCCTGGTGATGCACTGCCCATGAAGTTCCAACTGCTCTTGTGGAGTGCGCCCTAACTTTGAATGGAGGCGGTCTCTTTCTCAAGCCATAGGCTTGTATTATGACCTGTCGAATCCACTTGGCTAAAGTAGATTTTGATGCTGCCTGACCCTTTCTAGGGCCTTCCGGCAGAATAAACAAAGTATCCGTTCTGCGAATCTGAGCAGTGGCTTTTAGATAAGCTTTAACTGCTATTACTACATCCAAAGAATGTAATAACTTTTCCTCTACCGAGCTAGGTTTGGGGAAAAAAGAAGGAAGAACCACATCTTGGTTCAAATGAAACCTCGATACCACCTTGGGAAGAAAGGCTGGATGAGGACGTAATACTACTCTGTCCTTATGGACAACCAGATATGGCTCCCTACAGGACAAAGCGGCCTATTCCGATACTCTTTTAGCCGAACAAATGGCTACTAAGAAAATCAATTTCCTGGTGAGAAGAACCAAGGAAATGTGTTGCAATGGTTCAAACGGTTGTTTCTGTAGAACCGACAGAACCAGGTTTAAGTCCCATGGACATATGGGAATACTAACCGGAGGGCTAATACGCATCACTCCTTGTATGAAAGCTTTGACTAGTGAATGCGAAGCCAAGGGCCTTTGAAAAAATATTGACAAGGCCAAAATCTGACCCTTGATAGTACTCAAGGCCAGCTTCCTATCTACAGCCCACTGTAGGAAGTCCAAAATCCTACCTATCACGTACTTACGTGGATGCCATTTCTTGGCCTCACACCACGTAATGTACGCCTTCCAGATCCTATAATAGATCTGCCTGGATACCGGCTTCCTGGCATTGATCATGGTAGATACCACAGAATTAGAGAGCCCTCTCTTCTTCAGAATGTGGGCTTCAATAGCCAGGCCGTCAAACCTAGGGCTGGTAAGGAAGGGTGGTATATCGGTCCTTGCGACAGCAGGTCCGGACGATGTGGGAGGGTCCAAGGACTCCTCACTGACATTTTTACAATCTCCGCGTACCATGCCCTTCGGGGCCACGCTGGAGCCACCAGAATCACTGGTTTCTTTTCTACCCTGATTCTGCGGAGTAATCGCGGTAACAATTGTGGCGGTGGGAATGCATATATCAGCTTGAACTGATCCCAAGGGAACACTAGGGCATCCGAGCCGCAAGCTAGGGGATCCCTTGTGCGAGACACAAATCTGTCCACCTTTGCGTTGAATCTGGATGCTAGCAGATCTACATCCGGTGTTCCCCACCGCTGGCATATTGCCTGGAAAACCTCGGGGTGAAGAGACCATTCCCCCGGGCATAATTGTTGGCGACTTAAAAAGTCCGCTCTCCAATTTTCCACTCCTGGGATGAAAACCGCGGATATGGCTGGGACATATTTTTCTGCCCACTCCAGGATGCAATTTGCTTCCCTCTGGGCTGCATGACTCCTGGTGCCATCCTGGTGATTGATATATGCCACTGCTGTGGCATTGTCTGATTGAATTCTGACAGGGGACCCTTGGAGTTTGGATGTCCATGCTACTAGGGCATACCGGGCTGCTCGTATCTCTAAGAGATTGATGGGCAGGGCCTTTTCTGCTTCTGACCACTTGCCCTGGAGAGACCATTGCTCCAGTACTGCCCCCCAGCCTATGAGGCTGGCATCTGTAGTGACCACCTTCCAAGAAACCGGACTGAAGGGTTTTCCTTTTTCCAGATTCTGGGGCACCAACCACCAATGGAGGCTCTTGCGAACGGAAGGGGACAGGGACATTGGTAAGTCTAAAGCCTGAACTTTTTTGTTCCAGACTGACAGTATGGCCCTTTGCAAATTCCTTGAATGGAATTGACCGTAGGGTACTGCTTCGAATGAAGCCACCATTTTTCACAGCAGCCTCATGCACAGGCGTATGGATGGTTTTCTTTTTGTACCCACTAAGTGGGTCAAATCTTTTAAAGACGACACCTTCTCTGGAGGTAAGAAAATCTTTCTCTGATTTGAATCCAGCCTTAGCCCTAAGTATTCCAGACTTTTGACTGGTCTTAGAGCTGACTTGTCCCGGTTGATAATCCAACCGTGATATTCCAGATACTTGATTGTCTTGTGAATAGCTACTTCCAGCCTTTTCCACTGAGTGGTCTATTAGTAGCAGGTCGTCTAGATATGCCATTATCGTTACACCTTGTGTTCTTAGATTGGCCAATAATGGGGCCAGAATTTTTGTGAACACTCGTGGTGCTGTGGCCAGACCGAAAGGTAAGGCTCTGAACTGAAAATGGCGCCCTTCTACTGCAAAGTGTAGAAATTTCTGGTGGGCCGGAAAGATGGGAATATGCAGATAAGCATCCCTTATGTCGATCGAGGCTAACCATTCCTGCCCTTGTAGGGCGGTGGCCACCGATCGGATCGACTCCATCCGAAAAGTCCTGATATTTAGGAACTTGTTTAGCCCTTTTAGATTTAATATGGGCCTCACGTCCCCATTTGGTTTGGGGACTGTGAAAAGGTTCGAGTAAAACCCGAATCCGCTTTCTTCCAGGGGAACCTTCATGATTACACCTTGGAGCAATAGTTGTTCTAGTGCCAGAAGGAGGGATCCTCTCTTCTGGGGATCTCTTGGCACGTTTGACCTCATAAATTGGGCAGGAGGAGTGCCTTTTAACTCCAGCTTGTATCCCAGACTTACTGCGGAGAGCACCCATCTGTCTCTGATGGTGTCCCGCCAGGTCTCTGTGAACAACTGAAGCCTTCCCCCCACCCGATTGAGTGGGGGCAACGCTTCATGACTTGGGGGGAGGTTTTGTACCTCTCTTGATCCAGGGCTTCTTGTTACCCTGTGATTGTCCCTGATTTCTGCCCCCTGAATTTGACTGCGGAGGCCGTCGGAACTGCTTCACAGCCGATGTGCCCGGGACTGGAGAAGTAGGCCTCTTAAAAGAAGGACTTCTACTCTTGTTCTTAACCGGTAAGAGTGAACTTTTACCAGCAGAAATTTTCTGGATATATTTGTCCAGATCTTCTCCAAATAAGCGTTCTCCATGAAATGGGAAGCTAACCAGCAGTTTCTTACAGGGAGCTTCAGCAGACCAGTTTTTGAGCCACAGAAGCCTACGCATATGTACTATAGACAGCGTAAAGCGGGAGGCCTGTTGGATTGTATCCTTTATGGCGTCCACCGCAAAACACAAGGCTCTAGGCAGGTCAGCTAGGGCAAGAGCCTGCTGATCTGGTAAGTCCCTTAAGACTTGTTTCAACTGATCTTTCACTGCTTGGCAGACTCCAATCGCTGCTACCACAGGTTGTGTCACCATGCTTGCTGTAGAGAAAGCAGATTTTAGTAAAGACTCCAATTTTTTATCTATTGGGTCTTTGAACATTTGAACATTATCTACTGGACATGTCAGTGATTTGTTCACAGAAGAGATGGCTGCGTCCACTGTAGGGACCCTCCATTTTTTTATGAACTTATCCTCCATGGGATAGATCACCGGAAATCTCTTGGGGAGAGCAAATATTTTATCAGGATGCTCCCAATCCTGGTAAATAAGCCCTTCTAATAAAGGGTGGATTGGGAAGGAACAGACAGCCTGGGGAGCTTTTAGCGACCCCAGCGAGGAAACCGTAGTGGATGGTGGTTCCGCCAGAGGCATTTTAAATGCTGATCGGACCATGTTAGTCAGAGACTGAACCCATAATCTTTCAGCCTGAGATGCTGAGAAAGGTTCTTCCACTGTTGATTCCTCCATAACTGAATCAACCTCATCCTGATCCCCTTCAGGTAGGTCGATCCCTGTGTGGGGCTGTTCCTCCACTAACAGGCACTCTGAAGGAGGAGACGGAGATCGGACGCGCTTTCCCTGTGACAGGGAAGCAGCGATCAATGCTGTTAATCTCTCTTCCAATCCTCCCAGAGTTGAGGATAAAACCTCCTCTGTTATATATACAGGAGCAGGTGGACTGGGGACAGCCGCAGCACCAGGCACTCCTGCGGGGTTTCTACGGCTACTGACCTCTGAATTCTCAGGGGAGATTGGTGCAGTACAAGCATGCCCAATATCCTCAGAGCCCGATGGAGACCCCTTTGGCTTCCTGGAAGACCTATTTCCGGAGCGTCTGGACGACATATCCTTTAAGCACAAAGCTGAGGTATTCCCGTCGTCATACACCAATTTTGCTGGTAATAGTCTAACACAGTTGCTGCTATATACCAGCTGGTGTCCACTAAAGTGCCTTTCTATGGGGATGCCTGCATCAACCGCCTCTGTGTGCCACTGTTTGTTGCTAGCTCTGTTTGCATCCAGCTGACACTTGTACTGTGTCTTTATATAAGCTGGGACGCCTGCACATGCGCAGAAGCGCCGTGGCGCGCATCGAGCGTCATCCACCCGCCCCGCCCCTTTTTTTTCATAAGAGGCGCGTGCACGCGCCCGCGCGCGTGCCTGTGCGCCATTGGCGCCCTTTTCGAAATCAAACAGGGACTAGGAGCCAGGGCCCTTTTTGCCGGAGGGCCTGTGCGGTGGATGAGCGCAGCAACAGGGCAGAGGAAGTGGATTCCCACAGAGAAACTTACCAACTGCCTGGATCTTTTGACTTGAGAAAACCAAAGATCCACATGACAAGAAAAATGGACTACAGCGGCCTCTAGTGGTTTAACACAGGTACCGCGGTCCTCTTTTTTTTTTTTCTTGACTACTATTAAAATTTTACATTTTCAGTAGTTACAGGCATACACAGATATTAGCGGGAATACCGTTAGGTAACAGACAGAAAGACAAATTAGGCTTGGGGGTCCCCCAATAGAACCAAGTTCCTGGGGGCCCCCACTTACCTGATCCCCGCCGCAGGACTTTGTTTGGTCCACAGAAGCCCAAACTTCACCTATCACGGCAGGCATTGTAATTAAACCTTCAGGGACCGGGTTCCCAAGGATTCCACTCCCCTGGACCTGTATAGCACCCTGCACAGACAACATCTTGGTCGTGGGTATGACCAGAGCTCTGGATCCCAGGGTCCAGCCCTCCTAAGAGAGGCATTACAGGCAAAACCTTGCTCTTCTGCTGCAAGGCCCGGGTACCGACCGTTTAGCTATGAAGCTTTTTTGGTGGGATCCGGAACAGCTTACTAAGGCCCAAAAGAACCTGTACGCAAGCCCAGTGAAAACACATGTTACTCTTTGGCCAACACCTTAGACACTGGCAAAAAACGGAGGTGCTCCCGGATGGGAGGGGCTTATATAGGGGAGGGTACTTCCGGTTTGGAAGTGGCCAGTGCCAGCACCTGAAGGTAATCTATATAACCCATTAGTAATGACTAAGTCGCTCTGTGTCCCATGATGTACGAAAAAGAAATAATGATGGTGAGATGTGGGCTCAGTGTACACAGATGGAATATTACACACACTGGTATAGATCTCCGTGTACATGTACATATAATGATGGTGAGATGTGGGCTCAGTGTACACAGATGGAATATTACACACTCTGGTATAGAACTCCGAGTACATGTACATATAATGATGGTGAGATGTGGGCTCAGTGTACACAGATGGAATATTACACACTCTGGTATAGATCTCCGTGTACATGTACATATAATGATGGTGAGATGTGGGCTCAGTGTACACAGATGGAATATTACACACACTGGTATAGATCTCCGAGTACATGTACATATAATGATGGTGAGATGTGGGCTCAGTGTACACAGATGGAATATTACACACTCTGGTATAGATCTCCGAGTACATGTACATATAATGATGGTGAGATGTGGGCTCAGTGTACACAGATGGAATATTACACACACTGCTATAGATCTCTGAGTACATGTACATATAATGATGGTGAGATGTGGGCTCAGTGTACACAGATGGAATATTACACACTCTGGTATAGATCTCCGTGTACATGTACAGATAATGATGGTGAGATGTGGGCTCAGTGTACACAGATGGAATATTACACACTCTGGTATAGATCTCCGTGTACATGTACATATAATGATGGTGAGATGTGGGCTCAGTGTACACAGATGGAATATTACACACTCTGGTATAGATCTCTGTGTACATGTACATATAATGATGGTGAGATGTGGGCTCAGTGTACACAGATAGAATAATACACACTCTGGTATAGATCTCCGAGTACATGTACACATAATGATGGTGAGATGTGGGCTCAGTGTACACAGATGGAATATTACACACTCTGGTATAGATCTCCGTGTACATGTACATATGATGGTGAGATGTGGGCTCAGTGTACACAGATGGAATATTACACACACTGGTATAGATCTCCGAGTACATGTACATATAATGATGGTGAGATGTGGGCTCAGTGTACACAGATGGAATATTACACACACTGGTATAGATCTCCGAGTACATGTACATATAATGATGGTGAGATGTGGGCTCAGTGTACACAGATGGAATATTACACACTCTGGTATAGATCTCCGAGTACATGTACATATAATGATGGTGAGATGTGGGCTCAGTGTACACAGATGGAATATTACACACTCTGGTATAGATCTCCGAGTACATGCACATATAATGATGGTGAGATGTGGGCTCAGTGTACACAGATGGAATATTACACACTCTGGTATAGATCTCCGAGTACATGTACATATAATGATGGTGAGATGTGGGCTCAGTGTACACAGATGGAATATTACACACTCTGGTATAGATCTCTGTGTACATGTACATATAATGATGGTGAGATGTGGGCTCAGTGTACACAGATGGAATATTACACACTCTGGTATAGATCTCCGAGTACATGTACATATAATGATGGTGAGATGTGGGCTCAGTGTACACAGATGGAATATTACACACTCTGGTATAGATCTCCGAGTACATGTACATATAATGATGGTGAGATGTGGGCTCAGTGTACACAGATGGAATATTACACACTCTGGTATAGATCTCCGTGTACATGTACATATAATGATGGTGAGATGTGGGCTCAGTGTACACAGATGGAATATTACACACTCTGGTATAGATCTCCGTGTACATGTACATATAATGATGGTGAGATGTGGGCTCAGTGTACACAGATGGAATATTACACACTCTGGTATAGATCTCCGAGTATATGTACATATAATGATGGTGAGATGTGGGCTCAGTGTACACAGATGGAATATTACACTCTGGTATAGATCTCTGAGTACATGTACATATAATGATGGTGAGATGTGGGCTCAGTGTACACAGATGGAATATTACACACTCTGGTATAGATCTCCGTGTACATGTACATATAATGATGGTGAGATGGGGGCTCAGTGTACACAGATGGAATATTACACACTCTGGTATAGATCTCTGAGTACATGTACATATAATGATGGTGAGATGTGGGCTCAGTGTACACAGATGGAATATTACACACTCTGGTATAGATCTCCGTGTACATGTACATACAGGTCCTTCTCAAAAAATTAGCATATTGTGATAAAGTTCATTATTTTCTGTAATGTACTGATAAACATTAGACTTTCATATATTTTAGATTCATTACACACAACTGAAGTAGTTCAAGCCTTTTCTTGTTTTAATATTGATGATTTTGGCATACAGCTCATGAAAACCCAAAAATCCTATCTCAAAAAATTAGCATATTTCATCCGACCAATAAAAGAAAAGTGTCTTTAATACAAAAAAAGTCAACCTTCAAATAATTATGTTCAGTTATGCACTCAATACTTGGTCGGGAATCCTTTTGCAGAAATGACTGCTTCAATGCGGCGTGGCATGGAGGCAACCAGCCTGTGGCACTGCTGAGGTGTTATGGAGGCCCAGGATGCTTCGATAGCGGCCTTAAGCTCATCCAGAGTGTTGGGTCTTGCATCTCTCAACTTTCTCTTCCCAATATCCCACAGATTCTCTATGAGGTTCAGGTCAGGAGAGTTGGCAGGCCAATTGAGCACAGTAATACCATGGTCAGTAAACCATTTACCAGTGGTTTTGGCACTGTGAGCAGGTGCCAGGTCGTGCTGAAAAATGAAATCTTCATCTCCATAAAGCTTTTCAGCAGATGGAAGCATGAAGTGCTCCAAAATCTCCTGATAGCTAGCTGCATTGACCCTGCCCTTGATAAAACACAGTGGACCAACACCAGCAGCTGACATGGCACCCCAGACCATCACTGACTGTGGGTACTTGACACTGGACTTCAGGCATTTTGGCATTTCCCTCTCCCCAGTCTTCCTCCAGACTCTGGCACCTTGATTTCCGAATGACATGCAAAATTTGCTTTCATCCAAAAAAAGTACTTTGGACCACTGAGCAACAGTCCAGTGCTGCTTCTCTGTAGCCCAGGTCAGGCGCTTCTGCCGCTGTTTCTGGTTCAAAAGTGGCTTGACCTGGGGAATGCGGCACCTGTAGCCCATTTCCTGCACACGCCTGTTCACGGTGGCTCTGGATGTTTCTACTCCAGACTCAGTCCACTGCTTCCGCAGGTCCTCCAAGCTCTGGAATCGGTCCTTCTCCACAATCTTCTTCAGGGTCCGGTCACCTCTTCTCGTTGTGCAGTGTTTTCTGCCACACTTTTTCCTTCCCACAGACTTCCCACTGAGGTGCCTTGATACAGCACTCTGGGAACAGCCTATTCGTTCAGAAATTTCTTTCTGTGTCTTACCCTCTTGCTTGAGGGTGTCAATGATGGCCTTCTGGACAGCAGTCAGGTCGGCAGTCTTACCCATGATTGCGGTTTTGAGTAATGAACCAGGCTGGGAGTTTTTAAAAGCCTCAGGAATCTTTTGCAGGTGTTTAGAGTTAATTAGTTGATTCAGATGATTAGGTTAATAGCTCGTTTAGAGAACCTTTTCATGATATGCTAATTTTTTGAGATAGGATTTTTGGGTTGTCATGAGCTGTATGCCAAAATCATCAATATTAAAACAAGAAAAGGCTTGAACTACTTCAGTTGTGTGTAATGAATCTAAAATATATGAAAGTCTAATGTTTATCAGTACATTACAGAAAATAATGAACTTTATCACAATATGCTAATTTTTTGAGAAGGACCTGTATAATGATGGTGAGATGTGGGCTCAGTGTACACAGATGGAATATTACACACTCTGGTATAGATCTCTGAGTACATGTACATATAATGATGGTGAGATGTAGGCTCAGTGTACACAGATGGAATATTACACACTCTGGTATAGATCTCCGTGTACATGTACATATAATGATGGTGAGATGTGGGCTCAGTGTACACAGATGGAATATTGCACAATCTGGTATAGATCTCTGAGTACATGTACATATAATGATGGTGAGATGTGGGCTCAGTGTACACAGATGGAATATTACACACTCCTATAGATCTCCGTGTACATGTACATATAATGATGGTGAGATGTGGGCTCAGTGTACACAGATGGAATATTACACACACTGCTATAGATCTCTGAGTACATGTACATATAATGATGGTGAGATGTGGGCTCAGTGTACACAGATGGAATATTACACACTCTGGTATAGATCTCCAAGTACATGTACATATAATGATGGTGAGATGTGGGCTCAGTGTACACAGATGGAATATTACACACTCTGATATAGATCTCCGTGTACATGTACATATAATGATGGTGAGATGTGGGCTCAGTGTACACAGATGGAATATTACACACTCTGGTATAGATCTCCGAGTATATGTACATATAATGATGGTGAGATGTGGGCTCAGTGTACACAGATGGAATATTACACTCTGGTATAGATCTCTGAGTACATGTACATATAATGATGGTGAGATGTGGGCTCAGTGTACACAGATGGAATATTACACACTCTGGTATAGATCTCCGTGTACATGTACATATAATGATGGTGAGATGTGGGCTCAGTGTACACAGATGGAATATTACACACTCTGGTATAGATCTCCGTGTACATGTACATATAATGATAGTGAAATGTGGGCTCAGTGTACACAGATGGAATATTACACACTCTGGTATAGATCTCCGAGTACATGTACATATAATGATGGTGAGATGTGGGCTCAGTGTACACAGATGGAATATTACACACACTGGTATAGATCTCCGAGTACATGTACGTATAATGATGGTGAGATGTGGGCTCAGTGTACACAGATGGAATATTACACACTCTGGTATAGATCTCCGTGTACATGTACATATAATGATGGTGAGATGTGGGCTCAGTGTACACAGATGGAATATTACACACTCCTATAGATCTCCGTGTACATGTACATATAATGATGGTGAGATGTGGGCTCAGTGTACACAGATGGAATATTACACACTCTGGTATAGATCTCCGAGTACATGTACATATAATGATGGTGAGATGTGGGCTCAGTGTACACAGATGGAATATTACACACTCTGGTATAGATCTCCGTGTACATGTACATATAATGATGGTGAGATGTGGGCTCAGTGTACACAGATGGAATATTACACACTCTGGTATAGATCTCCGAGTACATGTACATATAATGATGGTGAGATGTGGGCTCAGTGTACACAGATGGAATATTACACACTCTGGTATAGATCTCCGTGTACATGTACATATAATGATGGTGAGATGTGGGCTCAGTGTACACAGATGGAATATTACACACTCTGGTATAGATCTCTGTGTACATGTACATATAATGATGGTGAGATGTGGGCTCAGTGTACACAGATGGAATATTACACACACTGGTATAGATCTCCGAGTACATATAATGATGGTGAGATGTGGGCTCAGTGTACACAGATGGAATATTACACACTCTGGTATAGATCTCCGTGTACATGTACATATAATGATGGTGAGATGTGGGCTCAGTGTACACAGATGGAATATTACACACTCTGGTATAGATCTCCGTGTACATGTACATATAATGATGGTGAGATGTGGGCTCAGTGTACACAGATGGAATATTACACACTCTGGTATAGATCTCTGAGTACATGTACATATAATGATGGTGAGATGTGGGCTCAGTGTACACAGATGGAATATTACACACACTGGTATAGATCTCCGAGTACATGTACATATAATGATGGTGAGATGTGGGCTCAGTGTACACAGATGGAATATTACACACTCTGGTATAGATCTCCGTGTACATGTACATATAATGATGGTGAGATGTGGGCTCAGTGTACACAGATGGAATATTACACACTCTGGTATAGATCTCCGTGTACATGTACATATAATGATGGTGAGATGTGGGCTCAGTGTACACAGATGGAATATTACACACTCTGGTATAGATCTCTGAGTACATGTACATATAATGATGGTGAGATGTGGGCTCAGTGTACACAGATAGAATATTACACACTCTGGTATAGATCTCCGAGTACATGTACATATAATGATGGTGAGATGTGGGCTCAGTGTACACAGATGAAATATTACACATTCTGGTATAGATCTCCGTGTACATGTACATATAATGATGGTGAGATGTGGGCTCAGTGTACACAGATGGAATATTACACAAACTGGTATAGATCTCCGAGTACATGTACATATAATGATGGTGAGATGTGGGCTCAGTGTACACAGATGGAATATTACACACTCTGGTATAGATCTCCGAGTACATGTATATATAATGATGGTGAGATGTGGGCTCAGTGTACACAGATGGAATACTACACACTCTGGTATAGATCTCCATGTACATATAATGATGGTGAGATGTGGGCTCAGTGTACACAGATGGAATATTACACACTCTGGTATAGATCTCCGAGTACATGTACATATAATGATGGTGAGATGTGGGCTCAGTGTACACAGATGGAATATTACACACTCTGGTATAGATCTCCGTGTACATGTACATATAATGATGGTGAGATGAGGGCTCAGTGTACACAGATGGAATATTACACACACTGGTATAGATCTGAGTACATGTACATATAATGATGGTGAGATGTGGGCTCAGTGTACACAGATGGAATATTACACACTCTGGTATAGATCTCCAAATACATGTACATATAATGATGGTGAGATGTGGGCTCAGTGTACCTAGATGGAATATTACACACTCTGGTATAGATCTCCGAGTACATGTACATATAATGATGGTGAGATGTGGGCTCAGTGTACACAGATGGAATATTACACACTCTGGTATAGATCTCCGTGTACATGTACATATAATGATGGTGAGATGTGGGCTCAGTGTACACAGATGAAATATTACACATTCTGGTATAGATCTCCGTGTACATGTACATATAATGATGGTGAGATGTGGGCTCAGTGTACACAGATGGAATATTACACACTCTGGTATAGATCTCCGAGGACATGTACATATAATGATGGTGAGATGTGGGCTCAGTGTACACAGATGGAATATTACACACTCTGGTATAGATCTCCGATTACATGTACATATGATGGTGAGATGTGGGCTCAGTGTACACAGATGGAATATTACACACTCTGGTATAGATCTCTGAGTACATGTACATATAATGATGGTGAGATGTGGGCTCAGTGTACACAGATGGAATATTACACACTCTGGTATAGATCTCCGAGTACATGTACATATAATGATGGTGAGATGTGGGCTCAGTGTACACAGATGAAATATTACACATTCTGGTATAGATCTCCGTGTACATGTACATATAATGATGGTGAGATGTGGGCTCAGTGTACACAGATGGAATATTACACACTCTGGTATAGATCTCCGAGGACATGTACATATAATGATGGTGAGATGTGGGCTCAGTGTACACAGATGGAATATTACACACTCTGGTATAGATCTCCGAGTACATGTACATATAATGATGGTGAGATGTGGGCTCAGTGTACACAAATGGAATATTACACACTCTGGTATAGATCTCCGAGTACATGTACATATAATGATGGTGAGATGTGGGCTCAGTGTACACAGATGGAATATTACACACTCTGGTATAGATCTCCGAGTACATGTACATATAATGATGGTGAGATGTGGGCTCAGTGTACACAGATGGAATATTACACCTCTGGTATAGATCTCCGTGTACATGTACATATAATGATGGTGAGATGTGGGCTCAGTGTACACAGATGGAATAATACACACGCTGGTATAGATCTCCGAGTACATGTACATATAATGATGGTGAGATGTGGGCTCAGTGTACACAGATGGAATATTACACACTCTGGTATAGATCTCCGTGTACATGTACATATAATGATGGTGAGATGTGGGCTCAGTGTACACAGATGGAATATTACACATTCTGGTATAGATCTCCGTGTACATGTACATATAATGATGGTGAGATGTGGGCTCAGTGTACACAGATGGAATATTACACACACTGGTATAGATCTCCGAGTACATGTACATATAATGATGGTGAGATGTGGGCTCAGTGTACACAGATGGAATATTACTCACTCTGGTATAGATCTCCGTGTACATGTACATATAATGATGGTGAGATGTGGGCTCAGTGTACACAGATGGAATATTACACACTCTGGTATAGATCTATGTGTACATGTACATATAATGATGGTGAGATGTGGGCTCAGTGTACACAGATGGAATATTACACACTCTGGTATAGATCTCTGTGTACATGTACATATAATGATGGTGAGATGTGGGCTCAGTGTACACAGATGGAATATTACACACTCTGGTATAGATCTCTGAGTACATGTACATATAATGATGGTGAGATGTGGGCTCAGTGTACGCAGATGGAATTTCTTTCTCGTACATCACGGGACACAGAGCGACATAGTCAATACTAATGGGTTATATAGATACCGTCAGGTGCTGGCACTGGCAACTTCCAAAACCGGAAGTACCCTCCCCTATATAAGCCCCTCCCATCCGGGAGCACCTCAGTTTTTTGCCAGTGTCTAAGGTGTTGGCCAAGAAGAAACATGTGTTTTTCACTGAGCTTGCGTACAGGTTCTTTTGGGCCTCAGTAAGCTATTCCGGATCCGACCAAAAAAGCTTCATAGCTAAACGGTCGGTACCCGGGCCTTGCAGAGAAGAGCAAGGTTTTGCCTGTAATGCTTCTCTTAGGAGAGCTGGACCCTGGGATCCAGAGCTCTGGTCATACCCACGACCAAGATGTTTTCTGTGCAGGGTGCTATACAGGTCCAGGGGAGTGGAATCCTTGGGAACCCGGTCCCTGAAGGTTTGATTACAATGCCTGCCGTGATAGGTGAAGTTTGGGCTTTTGTGGACCAAACAAAGTCCTGCGGCGGGGAACAGGTAAGTGGGGGCCCCCAGGAACTTGGTTCTATTGGGGGACCCCCAAGCCTAATTTGTCTTTCTGTCTGTTACCTAATGGTATTCCCGCAAAATTCTGTGCATGCCTGTAACTACTAAAAAAATGTAATAATTTTTAATGGTGGTCAAGAAAAAAAAAAAAAAAAAAAAAAAAAAAAATTTTTTTTTTATATATATTTAATATATTAGACTGCGGTACCTGTGTTTGTCCACTAGAGGCCGCTGTGGAATGTTTTCTTGTCATGTGGACTAGCTTCTTCTCAGCAGAGCAAAGTCCAGGCAGATGGTGAGTTCTCTTATAGGAAACTGCTTCCTCTGCCATGTTGCAGTGCTCGTCCATCCCCCGGCCTGCGGCAAAGAGGGGCCCTGGCTCCTGTCCCTTGTTACCATATTTGAAATTAGCGCCGAAGGCGCACGTGCCCGCGCGCGTGCGCGTGCACGCGCCTCTATATATAGAGGTGAGCCGGGAAAGGGGGCGGAGCCTGGGGGATGACGCTCTGTGCGCACCGCAGCGCTTCTGCGCATGTGCGGGCATCCCAGCAGTTTTAAAAAAACCACAATATTGTAGTGAGCTGGCTATGAAGTACAGAGACAGAGCTGGCAACATTTAAAGGCATACAGCAAGCGGTTGATACAGGCATCCCCTAGAAAGGCACATTAGTAGACACCAACTGTGATATAGCAGCAATTGTGCTAGACTATTCTCAGTAAAAGTGGTGTATTACGGCTGGAATACCTCAGCTTTAGGCTTAGGAATATGCCGTCCAGAAGCTCCGGAACTGAATCTTCCAGGAAGCGAAGGGGGTCTCATCGGGCTCGGAGGATCTTGGACATACTCCTGCTGCACCAGTCTCCCCTGAAGTTCAGAGGTAAGTGACCGTAGAGACCCCGCAGGGTACTTGGTACTGTGGCTGTCCTCAGTTCACCTGCTCCTGTGTATGTAACAGAGGAGGTTTTTTCCTCAGCTCTGGGAGGATTCGAGAGAGATTGTCAACATTTATCGCTGCCTCCCTGTCAGGGAAAGCACGCCCGATCTCCGTCTCCTCCTTCAGAGTGCCTGTTAGCAGAGCAACAGTCCCATACAGGGATCGACCTGCCTGAAGGGGATCAGGATGAGGTTGATTCTGTTATAGAGGAATCAACAGTGGGGGAACCTTTTCTCAGCATCTTAAGCTGAAAGATTATGGGTTCAGTCTCTGACTAACATGGTCCGATCAGCATTTAAAAATGCACCTTGCGGAACCATCAACCACTACTGTATCCTCGTTGGGGTCGCTAGAAGCCCCCAGACTGTTTGTTCTTTTCCACTTCACCCTTTACTGAAAGGGCTCATTTACCAGGATTGGGAACGTCCTGAGAAAATATTTATTCCCCCAAGAGATTTCCGGTGGTCTATCCCATGGAGGATAAGTTCATCAAAAAAAAATAAAAAATAAATGGAAGGTCCCTACAGTGGACGCAGCCATCTCTTGTATGTATAAATCACTGACATGTCCAGTGGATAATGTCCAAATGTTCAAGGACCCAATAGATAAAAGATTGGAGTCCTTATGAAAATCTGCTTGGTGATACAACCAGCAGTAGCAGCTATTGGGGTCTGCTAAGCAGTGAAGGATCAGTTGAAACAGGTCTTGAGGGACTTGACAGATCAGCAGGCTTTGCCCTAGCTGATCTACCTAGAGCCTTAGGCTTTGCGGTTGACGCCATAGAGGATTCAGTCCATCAGGCCTCCCGCCTTACGCTGTCTATAGACATATGCGTAGGCTCCTATGGCTCAAAAACTGGTCTGCTGAAGCTCCCTGTAAAGAATGGCTGGTTAGCGTCCCATTTCATGGTGAACGCTTATTCAGGGAAAACCTGGACAAATATATCCAGAAAATTTCCAGCGGTAAAAATACGCTCTTGCCGGTTAAAAGCAGAGTTAGAGGTCCCTCTTTAAGAGGCCTGCTTCTCCAGTCCCTGGGGCATCGGCTGTGTAACAGTTCCGACGGCCTCCTCGGTCAAATCCCGGGGGTAAAAAACAGGGACAGTAGCAGGGTAATGAGAAACCCTGGGTCAGGGGAGGTACAAAACCTCCCCCAAAGTTAAACTCATTGAAGCCCCCACTCAGTCGGGTGGGGGGAGGACTCCAGTTGTTCGCAAGAGACCTGGCGGGACACGATCAAGACAGATAGGTGCTCTCCGCAGTAGGTTTGGGATACAGTTTGGAGTTAAAAGACTCTCCTCCTTCCCATTTTTGAGGTCAAACATGCCAAGGGATCCCCGGAAGAGAGAGTCCCTCCTGTTGGCACTAGAACAACTATTGCTCCAAGGAGTAATTATGGAGGTTCCCCTGGAAGAATGAGGGTTCGGGTTTTACTCAAACCTCTTTACAGTCCCGAAGCAAACGCGGTCGGGAGGCCCATATTAATTCTAAAAGGGCTATACAAATTCCTGTATATCAGGACTTTCCGATGGAGTCGATCCGATCGGTGGCCACTGCCCTACAAGGGGAGGATTGGTTAGCCACGATCGACATCAAAGATGCTTATTTGCACATTCCCATCTTTCCAGTCCACCAAAAATTTCTACGCTTTGCAGTAGAAGGGCGCCATTTTCAGTTCAGAGCCTTACCCTTCGGTTTGGCCACAGCACCACGAGTGTTTACAAAAATTCTGGCCCTTTATTGGCCAATCTAAGAACACAAGGTGTAATGATAATGGCATATCTGGATGACTTGTTGCTGATAGACCACTCAGTGAAAAAACTAGACGTGGTCGTTCACAAGACGATCAAGTATCTGGAATCTCACGGTTGGATTATCAACCGAGACAAGTCAGCCCTAAAAACCAGTCAAAAGTCTGGAATACTTGGGGCTAAGGTTGGATTCAGGCCAGAGAAAAATATTCTTGCCTCGAGGAAAGGTGTTGTCTTTGAAAGATTTGATCCACTTAGTGGGTACAAAAAAGACAGCCGTCCATACGCCTGTATATGAGGCTGCTGGGAAAAATGGTGGCATCATTCGAAGCAGTACCCTACGGTCAATTCCATTCAAGGAATTTGCAAGGGGCCATACTGTCAGCCTGGAACAAAAAAGTTCAGGCCCTAGACTTACAATGTCCTTGTCCCCTTCCGTTCGCAAGAGCCTCCGTTGGTGGTGGGTTCCCCAGAATCTGGAAAAAAGGAAATCCTTCAGTCCGATTTCTTGGAAGGTGGTCACTACAGATGCCAGCCTTATAGGCTGGGGAGCAGTACTGGAGCAATAGTCTCTCCAGGGCAGATGGTCGGATGCAGAAAAGGCCCTGCCCATCAATCTCTTAGAGATACGAGCAGCCCGGTATGCCCTAGTAGCATGGACATCCAAACTCCAAGGGTCCCCTGTCAGAATTCAATCAGACAATGCCACAGCAGTGGCATATATCAATCATCAGGGGGGCACCAGGAGTCGTGCAGCCCAGAGGGAAGTAAATTACATCCTGAAATGGGCAGGAAAAATATGTCCCAGCCATATCTGCGGTATTCATTCCAGGAGTGGAGAATTGGAAGGCGGACTTTCTAAGTCGCCAGCAATTAGGCCCAGAGGAAGGGTCCCTTCACCCCGAGGTTTTCTGGACAATATGTCAGCGGTGGGGAACATCGGATGTAGATCTTCTAGCATCCAGATTCAACGCAAAGGGGGACAGGTTTGTCTCTCGGACAAGGGATCCCCTAGCTTGCGGCTCGGATGCCCTAGTGTTCCCTGGGGATATATGCATTCACACCGCCACAATGGTTACCTCGATTACTCCGCAGAATCAGGGTAGAAAAGAAACCAGTGATTCCGGTGGCTCCAGCGTGGCCCCGAAGAGCGTGGTACGCGGAGATTGTAAAATTTCAGTGGGGAGTCCTTGGACTCTCCCACGTCGTCCGGCTTTCGCAAGGACCGATATACCACCCTTCCTTACCAGCCCTAGGTTTGACGGCCTGGCTATTGAAGCCCACATTCTAAAAAAGAGAGGGCTCTCTAATGCTGTGGTATCTACCATGATCAATGCCAGGAAGCCGGTATCCAGGCAGATCTACTATAGAATCTGGAAGGCGTACATCGCGTGGTGTGAGGCCAAGAAATGGCATCCACATAAGTACGTAATAGGTAGGATTCTGGACTTCCTACAGTGGGCTGTAGATAGGAAGCTTGCCTTGAGTACTATCAAGGGTCAGATTTCGGCCTTGTCAATATTTTTTCAAAGGCCCTTGGCTTCGCATTCACTAGTCAAAGCCTTTATACAAGGAGTGATGCGTATTAGGCCTCCGGTTAATATTCCCATATGTCCATGGGATCTAAACTTGGTTCTGTCGGTTCTACAGAAACAACCATTTGAACCATTACAGCATATTTCCTTGGTGCTTCTCACCAGGAAATTGATTTTTCTAGTAGCCATTTGTTCGGCTAAAAGAGTATCGGAATTAGCAGCTATGTCCTGTAAGGAGCCATATCTGGTTATCCATAAGGACAGAGTAGTGTTACGTCCTCATCCAGCCTTTCTTCCTAAGGTGGTATTGAGGTTTCATTTGAACCAAGATGTGGTTCTTCCTTCTTTTTTCCCCAAACCTACTTCGGTAGAGGAAAAGTTATTGCATTCTTTGGATGTAGTAAGAGCAGTTAAAGCTTATCTAAAAGCCACTGCTCAGATTCGCAGAACGGATACTTTGTTTATTCTGCCGGAAGGCCCCAGAAAGGGTCAGGCAGCGTCAAAATCTACTTTAGCCAAGTGGATTCGACAGGTCATAATACAAGCCTATGGCTTGAGAAGGAGACCGCCTCCGTTCAAAGTTAGAGCGCACTCCACGAGAGCAGTTGGAACTTCATGGGCAGTGCATCACCAGGCCTCCCTGGCTCAAATCTGTAAGGCCGCAACATGGTCTTCAGTACACACGTTTACTAGGTTCTACCAGGTGGACGTTGGAAGTCAGGAGGATGTCGCCTTTGGGCACAGTGTGTTGCAGGCCGCAAAAGATCCTCATGTCTGATAGCGCTCAGCTTATATATGGTGTATCCCCCCCCTCATTTGGCATTGCTTTAGGACATCCCATTAGTAATGACTATGTCGCTCTGTGTCCCGTGATGTACGAGAAAGAAAATAGGATTTTTATAACAGCTTACCTGTAAAATCCTTTTCTTGGAGTACATCACGGGACACAGAGCTCCCGCCCCTCTTTAGGGACACTTATTGCTTTGCTACAAAACTGAGGTGCTCCCGGATGGGAGGGGCTTATATAGGGGAGGGTACTTCCGGTTTTGGAAGTTGCCAGTGCCAGCACCTGACGGTATCTATATAACCCATTAGTAATGACTATGTCGCTCTGTGTCCCGTGATGTACTCCAAGAAAAGGATTTTACAGGTAAGCTGTTATAAAAATCCTATTATTACACACTCTGGTATAGATCTCCGTGTACATGTACATATAATGATAGTGAGATGTGGGCTCAGTGTACACAGATGGAATATTACACACTCTGGTATAGATCTCCGAGTACATGTACATATAATGATGGTGAGATGTGGGCTCAGTGTACACAGATGGAATATTACACACACTGGTATAGATCTCCGAGTACATGTACGTATAATGATGGTGAGATGTGGGCTCAGTGTACACAGATGGAATATTACACACTCTGGTATAGATCTCCGTGTACATGTACATATAATGATGGTGAGATGTGGGCTCAGTGTACACAGATGGAATATTACACACTCCTATAGATCTCCGTGTACATGTACATATAATGATGGTGAGATGTGGGCTCAGTGTACACAGATGGAATATTACACACTCTGGTATAGATCTCCGAGTACATGTACATATAATGATGGTGAGATGTGGGCTCAGTGTACACAGATGGAATATTACACACTCTGGTATAGATCTCTGAGTACATGTACATATAATGATGGTGAGATGTGGGCTCAGTGTACACAGATGGAATATTACACACTCTGGTATAGATCTCCGTGTACATGTACATATAATGATGGTGAGATGTGGGCTCAGTGTACACAGATGGAATATTACACACTCTGGTATAGATCTCTGTGTACATGTACATATAATGATGGTGAGATGTGGGCTCAGTGTACACAGATGGAATATTACACACACTGGTATAGATCTCCGAGTACATATAATGATGGTGAGATGTGGGCTCAGTGTACACAGATGGAATATTACACACTCTGGTATAGATCTCCGTGTACATGTACATATAATGATGGTGAGATGTGGGTTCAGTGTACACAGATGGAATATTACACACTCTGGTATAGATCTCCGTGTACATGTACATATAATGATGGTGAGATTTGGGCTCAGTGTACACAGATGGAATATTACACACTCCTATAGATCTCCGTGTACATGTACATATAATGATGGTGAGATGTGGGCTCAGTGTACACAGATGGAATATTACACACTCTGGTATAGATCTCCGAGTACATGTACATATAATGATGGTGAGATGTGGGCTCAGTGTACACAGATGGAATATTACACACTCCTATAGATCTCCGAGTACATGTACATATAATGATGGTGAGATGTGGGCTCAGTGTACACAGATGGAATATTACACACTCTGGTATAGATCTCTGAGTACATGTACATATAATGATGGTGAGATGTGGGCTCAGTGTACACAGATGGAATATTACACACTCTGGTATAGATCTCCGTGTACATGTACATATAATGATGGTGAGATGTGGGCTCAGTGTACACAGATGGAATATTACACACTCTGGTATAGATCTCCGAGTACATGTACTGTGAGGGGGTTAGCTCGGTAGCGGGGGTGTCTGACCCCCTGGATGGGCTCCCCACACAAAAACAGGCCCAGCAGACGGAGGTTGTGGTTTTCAAGATCAAAAGGTGCGGTTTATTTCTCTATTTACAGTGACAAAAACACAGCAAAGCAAAAAGAAACATAAACAAAATAAATCCTGGTCAGCTTGACCTCTGACTAAACATGCAGGTTTCCCTAACTAACAACTGGGATCAGCCTGGTGCTGTCCTAGTCCCTAAGTCCCTGGTTTAGTAAATGTCCAAACAAATAGCCACACAGGCTTTGTCTCACCGCACAGGGGTTCACTCTCCCTAGACAGTCCACACAGGTCTGGGTCCAGGCATGAGCAAACACCTAATGAAGCTGGGAGTTTTTATAGAGGCCTTAAACGAGCTGACAAGCTTCAGCTGGTCTCATCAACTCCCTGCCTGCACGACGCCCAGCACTCTCCCTAGAGGTATGAATCATCCATGAGCCCACTAGCCTCAGCTGGGCTTCATCAACTCTCTCCCTAGTTGTATAAGTCGGCATAAAGCCTGAATCTGGGAGAAATATACCTACCCCCCTGGATGCAACCAGGTGACTTTACCTTCCTGCTGTCACATACCCCCCCCCCTCTTGTTTTAACCTTGGGGTTGGAACACCAGCAATCAGGCATTCATGTACTCGAGACAAAGCATCCACATTCCCCATTTGAACGCCAGGGCGATGCTTTACTGTGAAGTTGAATTCCTGTAGGGCCAGGAACCACCTATTTACTCTTCTATTTGTCTCCTTGTTTTGAGCCATCCACTTTAACGGAGCGTGATCCGTAACCATGTCAAAGTGCCTACCTAGCAGATAGTACCGAAGGGAATCTAGAGCCCACTTCACCGCTAAACACTCCTTTTCAACCGTGGCGTAATTTACCTCATGGGACTTCAACTTCCTGCTGAGGTAAATGACTGGGTGCTCTTCCCCGTTCCAGACCTGGGACAATACTGCTCCTAACCCCACATCTGACGCATCACTTTGTACGACAAAGTCTTTAGAGAAGTCGGGTGAGTACAACACTGGCTGGCTACATAAGGCTTGTTTCAAGAATTGGAATGCTGCCTCAGCCTCGGGGGTCCATTTAATCATGACCGACCCTTTCCCCTTCGTCAGGTTGGTTAGCGGCACAGCCTTAGAAGCAAAGTGGGGAATGAAGCGCCGATAATAACCCGCGATTCCCAGAAAGGCTCGTACCTGCTTCTTGCTGTTGGGACGTGGCCAACTCTGGATGGCCTCGACTTTGTTGAGTTGGGGTTTTATTACTCCCCTGCCAATGGTGTACCCAAGATATTTGGCCTCCTCCTGCCCAATGGTACACTTCTTGGGGTTAGCCGTAAACCCCGCTTCCCGGATAGAGTCTAGGACTGCTTGCACTTTTGGCAGATGTGAGGCCCAATCTGTGCTATGGACAATTACGTCATCCAGGTAAGCCGCAGCATACTTCCGATGGGGCCTCAGTATCTGGTCCATTTTCCGCTGGAATGTGGCCGGCGCATTCTGTAACCCGAACGGCATTCTTTTATATTGGAACGCCCCGTCTGGGGTTACAAATGCGGTTTTCTCTTTGGCTGACTTGGCCAGGGGAATTTGCCAATACCCTTTTGTGAGGTCAAGAGTCGTCATGTATCGGGCTGTTCCCAGCCGGTCGATCAACTCATCTATACGTGGCATGGGGTAGGTGTCAAATTTTGTAACTTTGTTCAACTGACGAAAATCGTTACAAAATCGCCAGCTCCCATCCGGTTTAGGCACCAACACAATGGGACTAGACCAATCACTTTGGGACTCCTCTATCACCCCTAAGTTCAGCATTTTCTGTACTTCCTCCCGTATTGCCTCCCGTCGGGCCTCTGGGATCCGATAGGGTTTTAACTTCACCCTTTCACCGGGCGGGGTAATAATATCATGCTCTACCCCAGATGTTTGTCCCGGCAGCTCAGAGAACACCTCCTTGTTGCGAAGCACAAACTCCTTAACCTCCTGTTGTTGGGGTTGTGACAAGGTGGCTGCTATTCCAACCTCCGGAATCACGCAACCAGTTTGAGCTGGTGACCAAGTTTCTGCGACTAGGGACTCTCTATCCCTCCAGGCTTTCAACAGATTAACGTGATAGATCTGTTCGGGCTTTCGCCTTCCTGGTTGTCTGACCTTGTAATTCACTTCGCTCACTTTTTCCATTATCTCGTAGGGGCCTTGCCATTTGGCAAGGAATTTACTTTCAACCGTAGGGACAAGTACCAATATCCTATCCCCCGGGGAAAAGGTACGGGTCTTGGCTTCACGGTTGTACACTCTCTGCTGTGCCAACTGCGCTTGGGCCAAATGTTCCTTCACGATGGGCATTACCTGTGCAATTCGATCTTGCATCAGGGCGACATGCTCAATCACACTCCTGTGGGGAGGACTCTCACTTTCCCAAGTTTCCTTGGCAATATCCAACAGCCCTCTTGGGTGTCTCCCATACAGTAACTCAAAGGGGGAGAATCCCGTAGAGGATTGGGGCACCTCCCTAATAGCAAACATCAAATAAGGAAGTAGACAGTCCCAATCCTTTCCATCTCTATCCACCACTTTCTTCAACATTTGTTTTAGGGTTTTGTTGAATCTTTCAACCAGCCCATCGGTTTGGGGGTGATACACAGACGTACGCAATTGCGTCACTTTGAACAATTTACACAGCTCTTTCATAACCCGGGACATAAAGGGTGTACCTTGGTCCGTAAGCAGTTCTTTACAAATACCCACCCGGCTAAAAACAAGAGATAGCCCTTTGGCTATGGTTTTGGCCGAGGTATTTCGGAGAGGGATCGCTTCTGGATAACGGGTGGCATTGTCCATTATAACTAATATGTACTGGTGCCCCCTAGCGGACTTGATTATAGGACCTACCAAATCCATTGCGATCCTCTCAAACGGGACCTCAATGATGGGTAGAGGGACCAGCGGGCTACGGAAATGTGGCATCGGGGCCGACCTCTGACACACAGGGCAGGAGGAACAATAATTTTCTATGTCCTTCATCACCCCAGGCCAATAGAATCTCTGTAATACCCTCTCTCGGGTTTTCTCTGTCCCCAGATGACCTCCAAGAATGTGCCCATGGGCCAACTCCAACACCAACTTCCTGTAAGGTTTGGGCACCACAAGCTGCTCAACGGTTTCTTCTGCCCTTTTTGCCACCCGGTACAGTAGGTCCTTCTCTACGCTGAAGTATGGGTAAGTGCAGGTATTATCTGGGTTCACTAACTCGCCATCTATTTCCACTACGTTTTCCCGTGCTTTTATTAGGGCGGGGTCTTTTAACTGTTCTGTGGCAAAATTTTCCCTGTGAACCTCCAGATCAGAAAACTCCACAGACGGTAGGTTTTCGTCTGAGGAGGTGGGCTCCTCTCCAGTTTCTTGAGTCTCGCCTGCCAATACTGACAAGGGAAATTCTGGAGAGTCCTCACCACTCTCAGAGGAGTTCTGGCTATCACCTTCCTGGTACATAGGGGCACCAGTGGGGGGCTCAGGATCATCCCACAGTTCCCAGAACTTCGGAAAATCCCTTCCCACAATGGCATCATGCGGTAGTTGAGATACTAACCCCACTGGATGAGAGAGGGTACCTTTGGGGGTCTTGAAACACACTGTAGTCACTGGATACTCTCGGGTGTCCCCATGCACACAAATAACAGCTACCTTGCTATTCCCAGAGACCTCTGTTTTAACTAATTCAGCCTTTATCAGGGTCACAAGGCTACCTGAATCCAGTAATACCACAACATTTCTACCATTAATACACATTTTGCATAAATGTTTCTCAGTTCCCCGAATGGCAGTGCATGCGACTGTCGCACACAGCGACTGACGTCTGTCCGTCAGAAAGTCACATTGCATGGGTTCCTCCACAACCGGGCAATTTGCTGCAATATGTCCCGCTTGCCGGCAGCGGTAGCAAACAATCCTTTTGGCTGCCTCTTGAGCCCCCGACTTCCCAGGCTGTTCTCGCCAAACCCTGGGCAGAGCTCCCACCCTCTCACTCTCTCCACCCTCACCCCTTGGAATCATCTTATCCGCCCCTGGGGATGGTCTGGTCTTAGGGTGGAAAGTCTGAGAGTCTCTGGAAGAGGCCGTCAGGTTCTCTGCAGCCAAGTATCTCTCTACACAATCCACAAGTTTACCGGCCGTTTCTGGGTCTCCATGGCTTACCCACTTTTGAATGGCGGTAGGAAGAGCTCTCAAGAAACGATCCATCACAACACGTTCCACAATCTCCGGTGCGGACAAAGTCTCTGGCTGTAGCCACTTCCTGCTCAGGTGAATGAGATCATACATTTGAGACCTGGGGGGTTTTCCAAGCTGGAAAGTCCAGTTATGCGCACGCTGAGCCCGGACAGCCAGGGTGACACCCAGCCTTGCCAATATTTCAGCTTTTAGCATCACATAGTCTTTTGCTTGGTCAGGCTCTAGGTCATAGTAAGCTTTCTGCGATTCACCAGTTAACAGAGGAGCCACCAGTCCAGCCCACTGCTCCTCAGGCCACTTTTCTCTTTCAGCAGTCCTTTCAAATGTGGTCAAAAATACCTCTGGATCATCCTCTCCAGTCATTTTTGTCAATAAACGACTCACCCCAAAGGACGCGGTATTAGTGGGACGGCTTTCCTCACTGGTCTGCGGACGTTGCTGCATTACTGCTTCCATCTGTTGTTGTAGTCTCTGCTCTTGCTTCTGCAACAGGTCTATGAAGCGGGCCTCAGATTGCTGCTGGGCTTGTTGCTGGGCTGCGAAGCTCTGTTGTTGAGCTGCAAGGCTCTTTTGAAAACCTGCATTTGTCTGCTGTTGATTGGCATTTGCTAGAGCCAGCTGTTTCAGTATCTCCTCCATGCTGGCTTAAAAAAACTGCCCGCATTCTCCACCAACTGTGAGGGGGTTAGCTCAGTAGCGGGGGTGTCTGACCCCCTGGATGGGCTCCCCACACAAAAACAGGCCCAGCAGACGGAGGTTGTGGTTTTCAAGATCAAAAGGTGCGGTTTATTTCTCTATTTACAGTGACAAAAACACAGCAAAGCAAAAAGAAACATAAACAAAATAAATCCTGGTCAGCTTGACCTCTGACTAAACATGCAGGTTTCCCTAACTAACAACTGGGATCAGCCTGGTGCTGTCCTAGTCCCTAAGTCCCTGGTTTAGTAAATGTCCAAACAAATAGCCACACAGGCTTTGTCTCACCGCACAGGGGTTCACTCTCCCTAGACAGTCCACACAGGTCTGGGTCCAGGCATGAGCAAACACCTAATGAAGCTGGGAGTTTTTATAGAGGCCTTAAACGAGCTGACAAGCTTCAGCTGGTCTCATCAACTCCCTGCCTGCACGACGCCCAGCACTCTCCCTAGAGGTATGAATCATCCATGAGCCCACTAGCCTCAGCTGGGCTTCATCAACTCTCTCCCTAGTTGTATAAGTCGGCATAAAGCCTGAATCTGGGAGAAATATACCTACCCCCCTGGATGCAACCAGGTGACTTTACCTTCCTGCTGTCACAGTACATATAATGATGGTGAGATGTGGGCTCAGTGTACACAGATGGAATATTACACACTCCTATAGATCTCCGAGTACATGTACATATAATGATGGTGAGATGTGGGCTCAGTGTACACAGATGGAATATTACACACTCTGGTATAGATCTCTGAGTACATGTACATATAATGATGGTGAGATGTGGGCTCAGTGTACACAGATGGAATATTACACACTCTGGTATAGATCTCCGTGTACATGTACATATAATGATGGTGAGATGTGGGCTCAGTGTACACAGATGGAATATTACACACTCTGGTATAGATCTCCGAGTACATGTACTGTGAGGGGGTTAGCTCGGTAGCGGGGGTGTCTGACCCCCTGGATGGGCTCCCCACACAAAAACAGGCCCAGCAGACGGAGGTTGTGGTTTTCAAGATCAAAAGGTGCGGTTTATTTCTCTATTTACAGTGACAAAAACACAGCAAAGCAAAAAGAAACATAAACAAAATAAATCCTGGTCAGCTTGACCTCTGACTAAACATGCAGGTTTCCCTAACTAACAACTGGGATCAGCCTGGTGCTGTCCTAGTCCCTAAGTCCCTGGTTTAGTAAATGTCCAAACAAATAGCCACACAGGCTTTGTCTCACCGCACAGGGGTTCACTCTCCCTAGACAGTCCACACAGGTCTGGGTCCAGGCATGAGCAAACACCTAATGAAGCTGGGAGTTTTTATAGAGGCCTTAAACGAGCTGACAAGCTTCAGCTGGTCTCATCAACTCCCTGCCTGCACGACGCCCAGCACTCTCCCTAGAGGTATGAATCATCCATGAGCCCACTAGCCTCAGCTGGGCTTCATCAACTCTCTCCCTAGTTGTATAAGTCGGCATAAAGCCTGAATCTGGGAGAAATATACCTACCCCCCTGGATGCAACCAGGTGACTTTACCTTCCTGCTGTCACATACCCCCCCCCCTCTTGTTTTAACCTTGGGGTTGGAACACCAGCAATCAGGCATTCATGTACTCGAGACAAAGCATCCACATTCCCCATTTGAACGCCAGGGCGATGCTTTACTGTGAAGTTGAATTCCTGTAGGGCCAGGAACCACCTATTTACTCTTCTATTTGTCTCCTTGTTTTGAGCCATCCACTTTAACGGAGCGTGATCCGTAACCATGTCAAAGTGCCTACCTAGCAGATAGTACCGAAGGGAATCTAGAGCCCACTTCACCGCTAAACACTCCTTTTCAACCGTGGCGTAATTTACCTCATGGGACTTCAACTTCCTGCTGAGGTAAATGACTGGGTGCTCTTCCCCGTTCCAGACCTGGGACAATACTGCTCCTAACCCCACATCTGACGCATCACTTTGTACGACAAAGTCTTTAGAGAAGTCGGGTGAGTACAACACTGGCTGGCTACATAAGGCTTGTTTCAAGAATTGGAATGCTGCCTCAGCCTCGGGGGTCCATTTAATCATGACCGACCCTTTCCCCTTCGTCAGGTTGGTTAGCGGCACAGCCTTAGAAGCAAAGTGGGGAATGAAGCGCCGATAATAACCCGCGATTCCCAGAAAGGCTCGTACCTGCTTCTTGCTGTTGGGACGTGGCCAACTCTGGATGGCCTCGACTTTGTTGAGTTGGGGTTTTATTACTCCCCTGCCAATGGTGTACCCAAGATATTTGGCCTCCTCCTGCCCAATGGTACACTTCTTGGGGTTAGCCGTAAACCCCGCTTCCCGGATAGAGTCTAGGACTGCTTGCACTTTTGGCAGATGTGAGGCCCAATCTGTGCTATGGACAATTACGTCATCCAGGTAAGCCGCAGCATACTTCCGATGGGGCCTCAGTATCTGGTCCATTTTCCGCTGGAATGTGGCCGGCGCATTCTGTAACCCGAACGGCATTCTTTTATATTGGAACGCCCCGTCTGGGGTTACAAATGCGGTTTTCTCTTTGGCTGACTTGGCCAGGGGAATTTGCCAATACCCTTTTGTGAGGTCAAGAGTCGTCATGTATCGGGCTGTTCCCAGCCGGTCGATCAACTCATCTATACGTGGCATGGGGTAGGTGTCAAATTTTGTAACTTTGTTCAACTGACGAAAATCGTTACAAAATCGCCAGCTCCCATCCGGTTTAGGCACCAACACAATGGGACTAGACCAATCACTTTGGGACTCCTCTATCACCCCTAAGTTCAGCATTTTCTGTACTTCCTCCCGTATTGCCTCCCGTCGGGCCTCTGGGATCCGATAGGGTTTTAACTTCACCCTTTCACCGGGCGGGGTAATAATATCATGCTCTACCCCAGATGTTTGTCCCGGCAGCTCAGAGAACACCTCCTTGTTGCGAAGCACAAACTCCTTAACCTCCTGTTGTTGGGGTTGTGACAAGGTGGCTGCTATTCCAACCTCCGGAATCACGCAACCAGTTTGAGCTGGTGACCAAGTTTCTGCGACTAGGGACTCTCTATCCCTCCAGGCTTTCAACAGATTAACGTGATAGATCTGTTCGGGCTTTCGCCTTCCTGGTTGTCTGACCTTGTAATTCACTTCGCTCACTTTTTCCATTATCTCGTAGGGGCCTTGCCATTTGGCAAGGAATTTACTTTCAACCGTAGGGACAAGTACCAATATCCTATCCCCCGGGGAAAAGGTACGGGTCTTGGCTTCACGGTTGTACACTCTCTGCTGTGCCAACTGCGCTTGGGCCAAATGTTCCTTCACGATGGGCATTACCTGTGCAATTCGATCTTGCATCAGGGCGACATGCTCAATCACACTCCTGTGGGGAGGACTCTCACTTTCCCAAGTTTCCTTGGCAATATCCAACAGCCCTCTTGGGTGTCTCCCATACAGTAACTCAAAGGGGGAGAATCCCGTAGAGGATTGGGGCACCTCCCTAATAGCAAACATCAAATAAGGAAGTAGACAGTCCCAATCCTTTCCATCTCTATCCACCACTTTCTTCAACATTTGTTTTAGGGTTTTGTTGAATCTTTCAACCAGCCCATCGGTTTGGGGGTGATACACAGACGTACGCAATTGCGTCACTTTGAACAATTTACACAGCTCTTTCATAACCCGGGACATAAAGGGTGTACCTTGGTCCGTAAGCAGTTCTTTACAAATACCCACCCGGCTAAAAACAAGAGATAGCCCTTTGGCTATGGTTTTGGCCGAGGTATTTCGGAGAGGGATCGCTTCTGGATAACGGGTGGCATTGTCCATTATAACTAATATGTACTGGTGCCCCCTAGCGGACTTGATTATAGGACCTACCAAATCCATTGCGATCCTCTCAAACGGGACCTCAATGATGGGTAGAGGGACCAGCGGGCTACGGAAATGTGGCATCGGGGCCGACCTCTGACACACAGGGCAGGAGGAACAATAATTTTCTATGTCCTTCATCACCCCAGGCCAATAGAATCTCTGTAATACCCTCTCTCGGGTTTTCTCTGTCCCCAGATGACCTCCAAGAATGTGCCCATGGGCCAACTCCAACACCAACTTCCTGTAAGGTTTGGGCACCACAAGCTGCTCAACGGTTTCTTCTGCCCTTTTTGCCACCCGGTACAGTAGGTCCTTCTCTACGCTGAAGTATGGGTAAGTGCAGGTATTATCTGGGTTCACTAACTCGCCATCTATTTCCACTACGTTTTCCCGTGCTTTTATTAGGGCGGGGTCTTTTAACTGTTCTGTGGCAAAATTTTCCCTGTGAACCTCCAGATCAGAAAACTCCACAGACGGTAGGTTTTCGTCTGAGGAGGTGGGCTCCTCTCCAGTTTCTTGAGTCTCGCCTGCCAATACTGACAAGGGAAATTCTGGAGAGTCCTCACCACTCTCAGAGGAGTTCTGGCTATCACCTTCCTGGTACATAGGGGCACCAGTGGGGGGCTCAGGATCATCCCACAGTTCCCAGAACTTCGGAAAATCCCTTCCCACAATGGCATCATGCGGTAGTTGAGATACTAACCCCACTGGATGAGAGAGGGTACCTTTGGGGGTCTTGAAACACACTGTAGTCACTGGATACTCTCGGGTGTCCCCATGCACACAAATAACAGCTACCTTGCTATTCCCAGAGACCTCTGTTTTAACTAATTCAGCCTTTATCAGGGTCACAAGGCTACCTGAATCCAGTAATACCACAACATTTCTACCATTAATACACATTTTGCATAAATGTTTCTCAGTTCCCCGAATGGCAGTGCATGCGACTGTCGCACACAGCGACTGACGTCTGTCCGTCAGAAAGTCACATTGCATGGGTTCCTCCACAACCGGGCAATTTGCTGCAATATGTCCCGCTTGCCGGCAGCGGTAGCAAACAATCCTTTTGGCTGCCTCTTGAGCCCCCGACTTCCCAGGCTGTTCTCGCCAAACCCTGGGCAGAGCTCCCACCCTCTCACTCTCTCCACCCTCACCCCTTGGAATCATCTTATCCGCCCCTGGGGATGGTCTGGTCTTAGGGTGGAAAGTCTGAGAGTCTCTGGAAGAGGCCGTCAGGTTCTCTGCAGCCAAGTATCTCTCTACACAATCCACAAGTTTACCGGCCGTTTCTGGGTCTCCATGGCTTACCCACTTTTGAATGGCGGTAGGAAGAGCTCTCAAGAAACGATCCATCACAACACGTTCCACAATCTCCGGTGCGGACAAAGTCTCTGGCTGTAGCCACTTCCTGCTCAGGTGAATGAGATCATACATTTGAGACCTGGGGGGTTTTCCAAGCTGGAAAGTCCAGTTATGCGCACGCTGAGCCCGGACAGCCAGGGTGACACCCAGCCTTGCCAATATTTCAGCTTTTAGCATCACATAGTCTTTTGCTTGGTCAGGCTCTAGGTCATAGTAAGCTTTCTGCGATTCACCAGTTAACAGAGGAGCCACCAGTCCAGCCCACTGCTCCTCAGGCCACTTTTCTCTTTCAGCAGTCCTTTCAAATGTGGTCAAAAATACCTCTGGATCATCCTCTCCAGTCATTTTTGTCAATAAACGACTCACCCCAAAGGACGCGGTATTAGTGGGACGGCTTTCCTCACTGGTCTGCGGACGTTGCTGCATTACTGCTTCCATCTGTTGTTGTAGTCTCTGCTCTTGCTTCTGCAACAGGTCTATGAAGCGGGCCTCAGATTGCTGCTGGGCTTGTTGCTGGGCTGCGAAGCTCTGTTGTTGAGCTGCAAGGCTCTTTTGAAAACCTGCATTTGTCTGCTGTTGATTGGCATTTGCTAGAGCCAGCTGTTTCAGTATCTCCTCCATGCTGGCTTAAAAAAACTGCCCGCATTCTCCACCAACTGTGAGGGGGTTAGCTCAGTAGCGGGGGTGTCTGACCCCCTGGATGGGCTCCCCACACAAAAACAGGCCCAGCAGACGGAGGTTGTGGTTTTCAAGATCAAAAGGTGCGGTTTATTTCTCTATTTACAGTGACAAAAACACAGCAAAGCAAAAAGAAACATAAACAAAATAAATCCTGGTCAGCTTGACCTCTGACTAAACATGCAGGTTTCCCTAACTAACAACTGGGATCAGCCTGGTGCTGTCCTAGTCCCTAAGTCCCTGGTTTAGTAAATGTCCAAACAAATAGCCACACAGGCTTTGTCTCACCGCACAGGGGTTCACTCTCCCTAGACAGTCCACACAGGTCTGGGTCCAGGCATGAGCAAACACCTAATGAAGCTGGGAGTTTTTATAGAGGCCTTAAACGAGCTGACAAGCTTCAGCTGGTCTCATCAACTCCCTGCCTGCACGACGCCCAGCACTCTCCCTAGAGGTATGAATCATCCATGAGCCCACTAGCCTCAGCTGGGCTTCATCAACTCTCTCCCTAGTTGTATAAGTCGGCATAAAGCCTGAATCTGGGAGAAATATACCTACCCCCCTGGATGCAACCAGGTGACTTTACCTTCCTGCTGTCACAGTACATATAATGATGGTGAGATGTGGGCTCAGTGTACACAGATGGAATATTACACACTCTGGTATAGATCTCCGAGTACATGTACATATAATGATGGTGAGATGTGGGCTCAGTGTACACAGATGGAATATTACACACTCTGGTATAGATCTCCGAGTACATGTACATATAATGATGGTGAGATGTGGGCTCAGTGTACACAGATGAAATATTACACACACTGGTATAGATCTCCGAGTACATGTACATATAATGATGGTGAGATGTGGGCTCAGTGTACACAGATGGAATATTACACACTCTGGTATAGATCTCCGAGTACATGTACATATTGTGACAGCAGGAAGGTAAAGTCACCTGGTTGCATCCAGGGGGGTAGATATATTTCTCCCAGATTCAGGCTTTATGCTGACTTGTACAACTAGGGTGGAGAGTTGTATAAGCCCAGCTGAGGCTAGTAGGCTCATGGATGACTCATACCTCTAGGGAGAGTGTGGGGCGTCGTGCAGACAGGGAGTTGATGAGGCCAGCTGAAGCTTGTCAGCTCATTTAGGCCTCTATAAAAAACTCCCAGCTTCATTAGATGTTAGCTCATGCCTGGAACCAGACCTGTGTGGACTGTCTAGGGAGAGTGAACCCCTGTGCGGTGAGGCAAAGCCTGTGTGGCTATTTGTTTGGACTTTTACTAAACCAGGGACTTAGGGACTAGGACAGCACCAGGCTGATCCCAGTTGTTAGTTTAGGAAACCTGCATGTTTAGTCAGAGGTCAAACTGACCAGGATTTATTTTGTTTGTTTCTTTTTGGCTTTGCTGTGTTTTTGTCACTGTACATAGAGAAATAAACCGCACCTTTTGATTTTGAAAACCACAACCTCCGTCTGCTGGCCCTGTTTTTGTGTGGGGAGCCCAACCAGGGGGTCACACACACCCGCTACCGAGTTAACCCCCTCACAGTTGGTGGAGAATGCGGGCAGTTTTTTTAAGCCAGCATGGAGGAGATACTGAAACAGCTGGCTCTAGCAAATGCCAATCAACAGCAGACAAATGCAGGTTTGCAAAGGAGCCTTGCAGCCCAGCAGCAAGCTCATCAACAAGCCCAGCAGCAATCTGAGGCCCGCTTCATAGACCTGTTACAGAAGCAAGAGCAGAGACTACAACAAATGGAAGCAGTAATGCAGCAACGTCCGCAGACCAGTGAGGAAAGCCGTCCCACTAATACCGCGTCCTTTGGGGTGAGTCGTTTATTGACAAAAATGACTGGAGAGGATGATCCAGAGGTATTTTTGACCACATTTGAAAGGACTGCTGAAAGAGAAAAGTGGCCTGAGGAGCAGTGGGCTGGACTGGTGGCTCCTCTGTTAACTGGTGAATCGCAGAAGGCTTACTATGACCTAGAGCCTGACCAAGCAAAAGACTATGTGATGCTAAAAGCTGAAATATTGGCAAGGCTGGGTGTCACCCTGGCTGTCCGGGCTCAGCGTGTGCATAACTGGACTTTCCAGCTTGGAAAACCCCCCAGGTCTCAAATGTATGATCTCATTCACCTGAGCAGGAAGTGGCTACAGCCAGAGACTTTGTCCGCACCAGAGATTGTGGAACGTGTTGTAATGGATCGGTTTTTGAGAGCTCTTCCTACTGCCATCCAAAAGTGGGTAAGCCATGGAGACCCAGAGACGGCCGGTGGTCTTGTGGATCGTGTAGAGAAATACTTGGCTACAGAGAACCTGACGGCCTCTTCCAGAGACACTCGGACTTTCCACCCTAAGACCAGACCATCCCCAGGGGCGGATAAGAGGATTCCAAGGGGTGAGGGTGGAGAGAGTGAGAGGGTGGGAGCTCTACCCCAAGTTTGGCGAGAACAGCCTGGGAAATCAGCGGCTCAAGAGGCCGCAAGAAGGATCGTTTGCTACCGCTGCCGGCAAGCGGGACATATTGCAGCCAATTGCCCGGTTGTGGAGGAACCCATGCAGTGTGACTTTCTGACGGACAGACATCAGTCGCTGTGTGCGACAGTCGCATGCACTGCCATTCGGGGAACTGAGAAACATTTATGCAAAATGTGTATTAATGGTAGAAATGTTGTGGTATTGCTGGATTCAGGTAGCCTTGTGACCCTGATAAAGGCTGAATTAGTTAAAACAGAGGTCTCTGGGAATAGCAAGGTAGCTGTTATTTGTGTGCATGGGGACACCCGAGAGTATCCAGTGACTACAGTGTGTTTCGAGACCCCCAAAGGTACCCTCTCTCATCCAGTGGGGTTAGTATCTCAATTACCGCATGATGCCATTGTGGGAAGGGATTTTCCGAAGTTCTGGGAACTGTGGGATGATCCTGAGCCCCCCACTGGTGCCCCTATGTACCAGGAATGTGATAGCCAGAACTCCTCTGAGAGTGGGGAGGACTCTCCAGAATTTCCCTTGTCAGTATTGGCAGGGGAGACTCAAGAAACTGGAGAGGAGCCCACCTCCTCAGACGAAAACCTACCGTCTGTGGAGTTTTCTGATCTGGAGGTTCACAGGGAAAATTTTGCCACAGAACAGTTAAAAGACCCCGCCCTAATAAAGGCACGGGAAAACGTAGTGGAAATAGATGGCGAGTTAGTGAACCCAGATAATACCTGCACTTACCCATACTTCAGCGTAGAGAAGGACCTACTGTATCGGGTGGCAAAAAGGGCAGAAGAAACCGTTGAGCAGCTGGTGGTGCCCAAACCTTACAGGAAGTTGGTGTTGGAGTTGGCCCATGGGCACATTCTTGGAGGTCATCTGGGGACAGAGAAAACCCGAGAGAGGGTATTACAGAGATTCTATTGGCCTGGGGTGATGAAGGACATAGAAAATTATTGTTCCTCCTGCCCTGTGTGTCAGAGGTCGGCCCCGATGCCACATTTCCGTAGCCCGCTGGTCCCTCTACCCATCATTGAGGTCCCGTTTGAGAGAATCGCAATGGATTTGGTAGGTCCTATAATCAAGTCCGCTAGGGGGCACCAGTACATATTGGTTATAATGGACTATGCCACCCGTTATCCAGAAGCGATCCCTCTCAGAAATACCTCGGCCAAAACCATAGCCAAAGAGCTATCTCTTGTTTTTAGCCGGGTGGGTATTTGTAAAGAACTGCTTACGGACCAAGGTACACCCTTTATGTCCCGGGTTATGAAAGAGCTGTGTAAATTGTTCAAAGTGACGCAATTGCGTACATCTGTGTATCACCCCCAAACCGATGGGCTGGTTGAAAGATTCAACAAAACCCTAAAACAAATGTTGAAGAAAGTGGTGGATAGAGATGGAAAGGATTGGGACTGTCTACTTCCTTATTTGATGTTTGCTATTAGGGAGGTGCCCCAATCCTCTACGGGATTCTCCCCCTTTGAGTTACTGTATGGGAGACACCCAAGAGGGCTGTTGGATATTGCCAAGGAAACTTGGGAAAGTGAGAGTTCTCCCCACAGGAGTGTGATTGAGCATGTCGCCCTGATGCAAGATCGAATTGCACAGGTAATGCCCATCGTGAAGGAACATTTGGCCCAAGCGCAGTTGGCACAGCAGAGAGTGTACAACCGTGGAGCAAAGACCCGTACCTTTTCCCCGGGGGATAGGATATTGGTACTTGTCCCTACGGTTGAAAGTAAATTCCTTGCCAAATGGCAAGGCCCCTACGAGATAATGGAAAAAGTGAGCGAAGTGAATTACAAGGTCAGACAACCAGGAAGGCGAAAGCCCGAACAGATATATCACGTTAATCTGTTGAAAGCCTGGAGGGATAGAGAGTCCCTAGTCGCAGAAACTTGGTCACCAGCTCAAACTGGTTGCGTGATTCCGGAGGTTGGAATAGCAGCCACCTTGTCACAACCCCAACAACAGGAGGTTAAGGAGTTTGTGCTTCGCAACAAGGAGGTGTTCTCTGAGCTGCCGGGACAAACATCTGGGGTAGAGCATGATATTATTACCCCGCCCGGTGAAAGGGTGAAGTTAAAACCCTATCGGATCCCAGAGGCCCGACGGGAGGCAATACGGGAGGAAGTACAGAAAATGCTGAACTTAGGGGTGATAGAGGAGTCCCAAAGTGATTGGTCTAGTCCCATTGTGTTGGTGCCTAAACCGGATGGGAGCTGGCGATTTTGTAACGATTTTCGTCAGTTGAACAAAGTTACAAAATTTGACACCTACCCCATGCCACGTATAGATGAGTTGATCGACCGGCTGGGAACAGCCCGATACATGACGACTCTTGACCTCACAAAAGGGTATTGGCAAATTCCCCTGGCCAAGTCGGCCAAAGAGAAAACCGCATTTGTAACCCCAGACGGGGCGTTCCAATATAAGAGAATGCCGTTCGGGTTACAGAATGCGCCGGCCACATTCCAGCGGAAAATGGACCAGATACTGAGGCCCCATCGGAAGTATGCTGCGGCTTACCTGGATGACGTAATTGTCCATAGCACAGATTGGGCCTCACATCTGCCAAAAGTGCAAGCAGTCCTAGACTCTATCCGGGAAGCGGGGTTTACGGCTAACCCCAAGAAGTGTACCATTGGGCAGGAGGAGGCCAAATATCTTGGGTACACCATTGGCAGGGGAGTGATAAAACCCCAACTCAACAAAGTCGAGGCCATCCAGAGTTGGCCACGTCCCAACAGCAAGAAGCAGGTACGGGCCTTTCTGGGAATCGCGGGTTATTATCGGCGCTTCATTCCCCACTTTGCTTCTAAGGCTGTGCCCCTAACCAACCTGACGAAAGGGAAAGGGTCGGTCATGATTAAATGGACCCCCGAGGCTGAGGCAGCATTCCAATTCTTGAAACAAGCCTTATGTAGCCAGCCAGTGTTGTACTCACCCGACTTCTCTAAAGACTTTGTCGTACAAAGTGATGCGTCAGATGTGGGGTTAGGAGCAGTATTGTCCCAGGTCTGGAACGGGGAAGAGCACCCAGTCATTTACCTCAGCAGGAAGTTGAAGTCCCATGAGGTAAATTACGCCACGGTTGAAAAGGAGTGTTTAGCGGTGAAGTGGGCTCTAGATTCCCTTCGGTACTATCTGCTAGGTAGGCACTTTGACATGGTTACGGATCACGCTCCGTTAAAGTGGATGGCTCAAAACAAGGAGACAAATAGAAGAGTGAATAGGTGGTTCCTGGCCCTACAGGAATTCAACTTCACAGTAAAGCATCGCCCTGGCGTTCAAATGGGGAATGTGGATGCTTTGTCTCGAGTACATGAATGCCTGATTGCTGGTGTTCCAACCCCAAGGTTAAAACAAGAGGGGGGGGTATGTGACAGCAGGAAGGTAAAGTCACCTGGTTGCATCCAGGGGGGTAGATATATTTCTCCCAGATTCAGGCTTTATGCTGACTTGTACAACTAGGGTGGAGAGTTGTATAAGCCCAGCTGAGGCTAGTAGGCTCATGGATGACTCATACCTCTAGGGAGAGTGTGGGGCGTCGTGCAGACAGGGAGTTGATGAGGCCAGCTGAAGCTTGTCAGCTCATTTAGGCCTCTATAAAAAACTCCCAGCTTCATTAGATGTTAGCTCATGCCTGGAACCAGACCTGTGTGGACTGTCTATGGAGAGTGAACCCCTGTGCGGTGAGGCAAAGCCTGTGTGGCTATTTGTTTGGACTTTTACTAAACCAGGGACTTAGGGACTAGGACAGCACCAGGCTGATCCCAGTTGTTAGTTTAGGAAACCTGCATGTTTAGTCAGAGGTCAAACTGACCAGGATTTATTTTGTTTGTTTCTTTTTGGCTTTGCTGTGTTTTTGTCACTGTACATAGAGAAATAAACCGCACCTTTTGATTTTGAAAACCACAACCTCCGTCTGCTGGCCCTGTTTTTGTGTGGGGAGCCCAACCAGGGGGTCACACACACCCGCTACCGAGTTAACCCCCTCACAATATAATGATGGTGAGATGTGGGCTCAGTGTACACAGATGGAATATTAGACACTCTGGTATAGATCTCCGTGTACATGTACATATAATGATGGTGAGATGTGGGCTCAGTGTACACGGATGGAATATTACACACTCTGGTATAGATCTCCGAGTACATGTACATATAATGATGGTGAGATGTGGGCTCAGTGTACACAGATGGAATATTACACACTCTGGTATAGATCTCCGAGTACATGTACATATAATGATGGTGAGATGTGGGCTCAGTGTACACAGATGGAATATTACACACTCTGGTATAGATCTCCGTGTACATGTACATATAATGATGGTGAGATAAGGGCTCAGTGTACACAGATGGAATATTACACACACTGGTATAGATCTGAGTACATGTACATATAATGATGGTGAGATGTGGGCTCAGTGTACACAGATGGAATATTACACACTCTGGTATAGATCTCCGAGTACATGTACATATAATGATGGTGAGATGTGGGCTCAGTGTACACAGATGGAATATTACACACTCTGGTATAGATCTCCGTGTACATGTACATATAATGATGGTGAGATGTGGGCTCAGTGTACACATATGGAATATTACACACTCTGGTATAGATCTCCGAGGACATGTACATATAATGATGGTGAGATGTGGGCTCAGTGTACACAGATGGAATATTACACACTCTGGTATAGATCTCCGTGTACATGTACATATAATGATGGTGAGATGTGGGCTCAGTGTACACAGATGGAATATTACACACTCTGGTATAGATCTCCGAGTACATGTACATATAATGATGGTGAGATGTGGGCTCAGTGTACACAGATGGAATATTACACACTCTGGTATAGATCTCCGAGTACATGTACATATAATGATGGTGAGATGTGGGCTCAGTGTACACAGATGGAATATTACACACTCTGGTATAGATCTCTGAGTACATGTACATATAATGATGGTGAGATGTGGGCTCAGTGTACACAGATGGAATATTACACACTCTGGTATAGATCTCCGAGTACATGTACATATAATGATGGTGAGATGTGGGCTCAGTGTACACAGATGAAATATTACACACACTGGTATAGATCTCCGAGTACATGTACATATAATGATGGTGAGATGTGGGCTCAGTGTACACAGATGGAATATTACACACTCTGGTATAGATCTCCGAGTACATGTACATATAATGATGGTGAGATGTGGGCTCAGTGTACACAGATGGAATATTACACACTCTGGTATAGATCTCCGAGTACATGTACATATAATGATGGTGAGATGTGGGCTCAGTGTACACAGATGGAATATTACACACTCTGGTATAGATCTCTGAGTACATGTACATATAATGATGGTGAGATGTGGGCTCAGTGTACACAGATGGAATATTACACACTCTGGTATAGATCTCCGAGTACATGTACATATAATGATGGTGAGATGTGGGCTCAGTGTACACAGATGAAATATTACACACACTGGTATAGATCTCCGAGTACATGTACATATAATGATGGTGAGATGTGGGCTCAGTGTACACAGATGGAATATTACACACTCTGGTATAGATCTCCGATTACATGTACATATGATGGTGAGATGTGGGCTCAGTGTACACAGATGGAATATTACACACTCTGGTATAGATCTCCGAGTACATGTACATATAATGATGGTGAGATGTGGGCTCAGTGTACACAGATGGAATATTACACACTCTGGTACAGATCTCCGAGTACATGTATATATAATGATGGTGAGATGTGGGCTCAGTGTACACAGATGGAATACTACACACTCTGGTATAGATCTCCATGTACATATAATGATGGTGAGATGTGGGCTCAGTGTACACAGATGGAATATTACACACTCCTATAGATCTCCGTGTACATGTACATATAATGATGGTGAGATGTGGGCTCAGTGTACACAGATGGAATATTACACACTCTGGTATAGATCTCCGAGTACATGTACATATAATGATGGTGAGATGTGGGCTCAGTGTACACAGATGGAATATTACACACACTGGTATAGATCTCCGTGTACATGTACATATAATGATGGTGAGATGTGGGCTCAGTGTACACAGATGGAATATTACACACTCTGGTATAGATCTCCATGTACATATAATGATGGTGAGATGTGGGCTCAGTGTACACAGATGGAATATTACACACTCCTATAGATCTCCGTGTACATGTACATATAATGATGGTGAGATGTGGGCTCAGTGTACACAGATGGAATATTACACACTCTGGTATAGATCTCCGAGTACATGTACATATAATGATGGTGAGATGTGGGCTCAGTGTACACAGATGGAATATTACACACACTGGTATAGATCTCCGTGTACATGTACATATAATGATGGTGAGATGTGGGCTCAGTGTACACAGATGGAATATTACACACTCTGGTATAGATCTCCGAGTACATGTACATATAATGATGGTGAGATGTGGGCTCAGTGTACACAGATGGAATATTACACACACTGGTATAGATCTCCGTGTACATGTACATATAATGATGGTGAGATGTGGGCTCAGTGTACACAGATGGAATACTACACACTCTGGTATAGATCTCCATGTACATATAATGATGGTGAGATGTGGGCTCAGTGTACACAGATGGAATATTACACACTCCTATAGATCTCCGTGTACATGTACATATAATGATGGTGAGATGTGGGGTCAGTGTACACAGATGGAATATTACACACTCTGGTATAGATCTCCGAGTACATGTACATATAATGATGGTGAGATGTGGGCTCAGTGTACACAGATGGAATATTACACACACTGGTATAGATCTCCGTGTACATGTACATATAATGATGGTGAGATGTGGGCTCAGTGTACACAGATGGAATATTACACACTCTGGTATAGATCTCCGAGTACATGTACATATAATGATGGTGAGATGTGGGCTCAGTGTACACAGATGGAATACTACACACTCTGGTATAGATCTCCATGTACATATAATGATGGTGAGATGTGGGCTCAGTGTACACAGATGGAATATTACACACTCTGGTATAGATCTCCGTGTACATGTACATATAATGATGGTGAGATGTGGGCTCAGTGTACACAGATGGAATATTACACACTCTGGTATAGATCTCCGAGTACATGTACATATAATGATGGTGAGATGTGGGCTCAGTGTACACAGATGGAATATTACACACACTGGTATAGATCTCCGTGTACATGTACATATAATGATGGTGAGATGTGGGCTCAGTGTACACAGATGGAATATTACACACTCTGGCATAGATCTCCATGTACATATAATGATGGTGAGATGTGGGCTCAGTGTACACAGATGGAATATTACACACTCCTATAGATCTCCGTGTACATGTACATATAATGATGGTGAGATGTGGGCTCAGTGTACACAGATGGAATATTACACACTCTGGTATAGATCTCCGAGTACATGTACATATAATGATGGTGAGATGTGGGCTCAGTGTACACAGATGGAATATTACACACACTGGTATAGATCTCCGTGTACATGTACATATAATGATGGTGAGATGTGGGCTCAGTGTACACAGATGGAATATTACACACTCTGGTATAGATCTCCGAGTACATGTACATATAATGATGGTGAGATGTGGGCTCAGTGTACACAGATGGAATATTACACACTCTGGTATAGATCTCCGTGTACATGTACATATAATGATGGTGAGATGTGGGCTCAGTGTACACAGATGGAATATTACACACTCTGGTATAGATCTCCGTGTACATGTACATATAATGATGGTGAGATGTGGGCTCAGTGTACACAGATGGAATATTACACACACTGGTATAGATCTCCGAGTACATGTACATATAATGATGGTAAGATGTGGGCTCAGTGTACACAGATGGAATATTACACACTCTGGTATAGATCTCCGTGTACATGTACATATAATGATGGTGAGATGTGGGCTCAGTGTACACAGATGGAATATTACACACTCCTATAGATCTCCGTGTACATGTACATATAATGATGGTGAGATGTGGGCTCAGTGTACACAGATGGAATATTACACACTCTGGTATAGATCTCCGTGTACATGTACATATAATGATGGTGAGATGTGGGCTCAGTGTACACAGATGGAATATTACACACTCTGGTATAGATCTCCGTGTACATGTACATATAATGATGGTGAGATGTGGGCTCAGTGTACACAGATGGAATATTACACACTCTGGTATAGATCTCCGTGTACATGTACATATAATGATGGTGAGATGTGGGCTCAGTGTACACAGATGGAATATTACACACACTGGTATAGATCTCCGAGTACATGTACATATAATGATGGTGAGATGTGGGCTCAGTGTACACAGATGGAATATTACACACTCTGGTATAGATCTCCGTGTACATGTACATATAATGATGGTGAGATGTGGGCTCAGTGTACACAGATGGAATATTACACACTCCTATAGATCTCCGTGTACATGTACATATAATGATGGTGAGATGTGGGCTCAGTGTACACAGATGGAATATTACACACTCTGGTATAGATCTCCGTGTACATGTACATATAATGATGGTGAGATGTGGGCTCAGTGTACACAGATGGAATATTACACACTCTGGTATAGATCTCCGTGTACATGTACATATAATGATGGTGAGATGTGGGCTCAGTGTACACAGATGGAATATTACACACTCTGGTATAGATCTCCGTGTACATGTACATATAATGATGGTGAGATGTGGGCTCAGTGTACACAGATGGAATATTACACACACTGGTATAGATCTCCGAGTACATGTACATATAATGAAGGTGAGATGTGGGCTCAGTGTACACAGATGGAATATTACACACTCTGGTATAGATCTCCGTGTACATGTACATATAATGATGGTGAGATGTGGGCTCAGTGTACACAGATGGAATATTACACACTCCTATAGATCTCCGTGTACATGTACATATAATGATGGTGAGATGTGGGCTCAGTGTACACAGATGGAATATTACACACTCCTATAGATCTCCGTGTACATGTACATATAATGATGGTGAGATGTGGGCTCAGTGTACACAGATGGAATATTACACACTCTGGTATAGATCTCCGTGTACATGTACATATAATGATGGTGAGATGTGGGCTCAGTGTACACAGATGGAATATTACACACTCTGGTATAGATCTCCGTGTACATGTACATATAATGATGGTGAGATGTGGGCTCAGTGTACACAGATGGAATATTACACACTCTGGTATAGATCTCCGTGTACATGTACATATAATGATGGTGAGATGTGGGCTCAGTGTACACAGATGGAATATTACACACTCTGGTATAGATCTCCGTGTACATGTACATATAATGATGGTGAGATGTGGGCTCAGTGTACACAGATGGAATATTACACACACTGGTATAGATCTCCGAGTACATGTACATATAATGATGGTGAGATGTGGGCTCAGTGTACACAGATGGAATATTACACACTCTGGTATAGATCTCCGTGTACATGTACATATAATGATGGTGAGATGTGGGCTCAGTGTACACAGATGGAATATTACACACTCCTATAGATCTCCGTGTACATGTACATATAATGATGGTGAGATGTGGGCTCAGTGTACACAGATGGAATATTACACACTCTGGTATAGATCTCCGTGTACATGTACATATAATGATGGTGAGATGTGGGCTCAGTGTACACAGATGGAATATTACACACTCTGGTATAGATCTCCGTGTACATGTACATATAATGATGGTGAGATGTGGGCTCAGTGTACACAGATGGAATATTACACACTCTGGTATAGATCTCCGTGTACATGTACATATAATGATGGTGAGATGTGGGCTCAGTGTACACAGATGGAATATTACACACACTGGTATAGATCTCCGAGTACATGTACATATAATGATGGTGAGATGTGGGCTCAGTGTACACAGATGGAATATTACACACTCTGGTATAGATCTCCGTGTACATGTACATATAATGATGGTGAGATGTGGGCTCAGTGTACACAGATGGAATATTACACACTCCTATAGATCTCCGTGTACATGTACATATAATGATGGTGAGATGTGGGCTCAGTGTACACAGATGGAATATTACACACTCTGGTATAGATCTCCGTGTACATGTACATATAATGATGGTGAGATGTGGGCTCAGTGTACACAGATGGAATATTACACACTCTGGTATAGATCTCCGTGTACATGTACATATAATGATGGTGAGATGTGGGCTCAGTGTACACAGATGGAATATTACACACTCTGGTATAGATCTCCGTGTACATGTACATATAATGATGGTGAGATGTGGGCTCAGTGTACACAGATGGAATATTACACACACTGGTATAGATCTCCGAGTACATGTACATATAATGATGGTGAGATGTGGGCTCAGTGTACACAGATGGAATATTACACACTCTGGTATAGATCTCCGTGTACATGTACATATAATGATGGTGAGATGTGGGCTCAGTGTACACAGATGGAATATTACACACTCCTATAGATCTCCGTGTACATGTACATATAATGATGGTGAGATGTGGGCTCAGTGTACACAGATGGAATATTACACACTCTGGTATAGATCTCCGTGTACATGTACATATAATGATGGTGAGATGTGGGCTCAGTGTACACAGATGGAATATTACACACTCTGGTATAGATCTCCGTGTACATGTACATATAATGATGGTGAGATGTGGGCTCAGTGTACACAGATGGAATATTACACACTCTGGTATAGATCTCCGTGTACATGTACATATAATGATGGTGAGATGTGGGCTCAGTGTACACAGATGGAATATTACACACACTGGTATAGATCTCCGAGTACATGTACATATAATGATGGTGAGATGTGGGCTCAGTGTACACAGATGGAATATTACACACTCTGGTATAGATCTCCGTGTACATGTACAAATAATGATGGTGAGATGTGGGCTCAGTGTACACAGATGGAATATTACACACTCCTATAGATCTCCGTGTACATGTACATATAATGATGGTGAGATGTGGGCTCAGTGTACACAGATGGAATATTACACACTCCTATAGATCTCCGTGTACATGTACATATAATGATGGTGAGATGTGGGCTCAGTGTACACAGATGGAATATTACACACTCTGGTATAGATCTCCGTGTACATGTACATATAATGATGGTGAGATGTGGGCTCAGTGTACACAGATGGAATATTACACACTCTGGTATAGATCTCCGTGTACATGTACATATAATGATGGTGAGATGTGGGCTCAGTGTACACAGATGGAATATTACACACTCTGGTATAGATCTCCGTGTACATGTACATATAATGATGGTGAGATGTGGGCTCAGTGTACACAGATGGAATATTACACACACTGGTATAGATCTCCGAGTACATGTACATATAATGATGGTGAGATGTGGGCTCAGTGTACACAGATGGAATATTACACACTCTGGTATAGATCTCCGTGTACATGTACATATAATGATGGTGAGATGTGGGCTCAGTGTACACAGATGGAATATTACACACTCTGGTATAGATCTCCGTGTACATGTACATATAATGATGGTGAGATGTGGGCTCAGTGTACACAGATGGAATATTACACACACTGGTATAGATCTCCGAGTACATGTACATATAATGATGGTGAGATGTGGGCTCAGTGTACACAGATGGAATATTACACACTCTGGTATAGATCTCCGTGTACATGTACAAATAATGATGGTGAGATGTGGGCTCAGTGTACACAGATGGAATATTACACACTCCTATAGATCTCCGTGTACATGTACATATAATGATGGTGAGATGTGGGCTCAGTGTACACAGATGGAATATTACACACTCCTATAGATCTCCGTGTACATGTACATATAATGATGGTGAGATGTGGGCTCAGTGTACACAGATGGAATATTACACACTCTGGTATAGATCTCCGTGTACATGTACATATAATGATGGTGAGATGTGGGCTCAGTGTACACAGATGGAATATTACACACTCTGGTATAGATCTCCGTGTACATGTACATATAATGATGGTGAGATGTGGGCTCAGTGTACACAGATGGAATATTACACACTCTGGTATAGATCTCCGTGTACATGTACATATAATGATGGTGAGATGTGGGCTCAGTGTACACAGATGGAATATTACACACACTGGTATAGATCTCCGAGTACATGTACATATAATGATGGTGAGATGTGGGCTCAGTGTACACAGATGGAATATTACACACTCTGGTATAGATCTCCGTGTACATGTACATATAATGATGGTGAGATGTGGGCTCAGTGTACACAGATGGAATATTACACACTCCTATAGATCTCCGTGTACATGTACATATAATGATGGTGAGATGTGGGCTCAGTGTACACAGATGGAATATTACACACTCTGGTATAGATCTACGAGTACATGTACATATAATGATGGTGAGATGTGGGCTCAGTGTACACAGATGGAATATTACAGACTCTGGTATAGATCTCCGAGTACATGTACATATAATGATGGTGAGATGTGGGCTCAGTGTACACAGATGGAATATTACACACACTGGTATAGATCTCCGAGTACATGTACATATAATGATGGTGAGATGTGGGCTCAGTGTACACAGATGGAATATTACACACTCCTATAGATCTCCGTGTACATGTACATATAATGATGGTGAGATGTGGGCTCAGTGTACACAGATGGAATATTACACACTCTGGTATAGATCTACGAGTACATGTACATATAATGATGGTGAGATGTGGGCTCAGTGTACACAGATGGAATATTACACACTCTGGTATAGATCTCCGAGTACATGTACATATAATGATGGTGAGATGTGGGCTCAGTGTACACAGATGGAATATTACACACTCTGGTATAGATCTACGAGTACATGTACATATAATGATGGTGAGATGTGGGCTCAGTGTACACAGATGGAATATTACAGACTCTGGTATAGATCTCCGAGTACATGTACATATAATGATGGTGAGATGTGGGCTCAGTGTACACAGATGGAATATTACACACACTGGTATAGATCTCCGAGTACATGTACATATAATGATGGTGAGATGTGGGCTCAGTGTACACAGATGGAATATTACACACTCCTATAGATCTCCGTGTACATGTACATATAATGATGGTGAGATGTGGGCTCAGTGTACACAGATGGAATATTACACACTCTGGTATAGATCTACGAGTACATGTACATATAATGATGGTGAGATGTGGGCTCAGTGTACACAGATGGAATATTACACACACTGGTATAGATCTCCGAGTACATGTACATATAATGATGGTGAGATGTGGGCTCAGTGTACACAGATGGAATATTATACTCTGGTATAGATCTCCGAGTACATGTACATATAATGATGGTGAGATGTGGGCTCAGTGTACACAGATGGAATATTACACACTCTGGTATAGATCTCCGTGTACATGTACATATAATGATGGTGAGATGTGGGCTCAGTGTACACAGATGGAATATTACACACTCTGGTATAGATCTACGAGTACATGTACATATAATGATGGTGAGATGTGGGCTCAGTGTACACAGATGGAATAATACACACTCTGGTATAGATCTCCGAGTACATGTACATATAATGATGGTGAGATGTGGGCTCAGTGTACACAGATGGAATATTACAGACTCTGGTATAGATCTCTGAGTACATGTACATATAATGATGGTGAGATGTGGGCTCAGTGTACACAGATGGAATATTACACACTCCTATAGATCTCCGTGTACATGTACATATAATGATGGTGAGATGTGGGCTCAGTGTACACAGATGGAATATTACACACTCCTATAGATCTCTGTGTACATGTACATATAATGATGGTGAGATGTGGGCTCAGTGTACACAGATGGAATATTACACACTCTGGTATAGATCTACGAGTACATGTACATATAATGATGGTGAGATGTGGGCTCAGTGTACACAGATGGAATATTACACACTCTGGTATAGATCTCCGAGTACATGTACATATAATGATGGTGAGATGTGGGCTCAGTGTACACAGATGGAATATTACACACTCTGGTATAGATCTACGAGTACATGTACATATAATGATGGTGAGATGTGGGCTCAGTGTACACAGATGGAATATTACAGACTCTGGTATAGATCTCCGAGTACATGTACATATAATGATGGTGAGATGTGGGCTCAGTGTACACAGATGGAATATTACACACACTGGTATAGATCTCCGAGTACATGTACATATAATGATGGTGAGATGTGGGCTCAGTGTACACAGATGGAATATTACACACTCCTATAGATCTCCGTGTACATGTACATATAATGATGGTGAGATGTGGGCTCAGTGTACACAGATGGAATATTACACACTCTGGTATAGATCTACGAGTACATGTACATATAATGATGGTGAGATGTGGGCTCAGTGTACACAGATGGAATATTACACACACTGGTATAGATCTCCGAGTACATGTACATATAATGATGGTGAGATGTGGGCTCAGTGTACACAGATGGAATATTATACTCTGGTATAGATCTCCGAGTACATGTACATATAATGATGGTGAGATGTGGGCTCAGTGTACACAGATGGAATATTACACACTCTGGTATAGATCTCCGTGTACATGTACATATAATGATGGTGAGATGTGGGCTCAGTGTACACAGATGGAATATTACACACTCTGGTATAGATCTACGAGTACATGTACATATAATGATGGTGAGATGTGGGCTCAGTGTACACAGATGGAATAATACACACTCTGGTATAGATCTCCGAGTACATGTACATATAATGATGGTGAGATGTGGGCTCAGTGTACACAGATGGAATATTACAGACTCTGGTATAGATCTCTGAGTACATGTACATATAATGATGGTGAGATGTGGGCTCAGTGTACACAGATGGAATATTACACACTCCTATAGATCTCCGTGTACATGTACATATAATGATGGTGAGATGTGGGCTCAGTGTACACAGATGGAATATTACACACTCCTATAGATCTCCGTGTACATGTACATATAATGATGGTGAGATGTGGGCTCAGTGTACACAGATGGAATATTACACACTCTGGTATAGATCTCCGAGTACATGTACATATAATGATGGTGAGATGTGGGCTCAGTGTACACAGATGGAATATTACACACTCTGGTATAGATCTCCGTGTACATGTACATATAATGATGGTGAGATGTGGGCTCAGTGTACACAGATGGAATATTACACACTCTGGTATAGATCTACGAGTACATGTACATATAATGATGGTGAGATGTGGGCTCAGTGTACACAGATGGAATAATACACACTCTGGTATAGATCTCCGAGTACATGTACATATAATGATGGTGAGATGTGGGCTCAGTGTACACAGATGGAATATTACAGACTCTGGTATAGATCTCTGAGTACATGTACATATAATGATGGTGAGATGTGGGCTCAGTGTACACAGATGGAATATTACACACTCCTATAGATCTCCGTGTACATGTACATATAATGATGGTGAGATGTGGGCTCAGTGTACACAGATGGAATATTACACACACTGGTATAGATCTCCGAGTACATGTACATATAATGATGGTGAGATGTGGGCTCAGTGTACACAGATGGAATATTACACACTCTGGTATAGATCTCCGTGTACATGTACATATAATGATGGTGAGATGTGGGCTCAGTGTACACAGATGGAATATTACACACTCCTATAGATCTCCGTGTACATGTACATATAATGATGGTGAGATGTGGGCTCAGTGTACACAGATGGAATATTACACACTCTGGTATAGATCTACGAGTACATGTACATATAATGATGGTGAGATGTGGGCTCAGTGTACACAGATGGAATATTACAGACTCTGGTATAGATCTCCGAGTACATGTACATATAATGATGGTGAGATGTGGGCTCAGTGTACACAGATGGAATATTACACACACTGGTATAGATCTCCGAGTACATGTACATATAATGATGGTGAGATGTGGGCTCAGTGTACACAGATGGAATATTACACACTCCTATAGATCTCCGTGTACATGTACATATAATGATGGTGAGATGTGGGCTCAGTGTACACAGATGGAATATTACACACTCTGGTATAGATCTACGAGTACATGTACATATAATGATGGTGAGATGTGGGCTCAGTGTACACAGATGGAATATTACACACTCTGGTATAGATCTCCGAGTACATGTACATATAATGATGGTGAGATGTGGGCTCAGTGTACACAGATGGAATATTACACACTCTGGTATAGATCTACGAGTACATGTACATATAATGATGGTGAGATGTGGGCTCAGTGTACACAGATGGAATATTACAGACTCTGGTATAGATCTCCGAGTACATGTACATATAATGATGGTGAGATGTGGGCTCAGTGTACACAGATGGAATATTACACACACTGGTATAGATCTCCGAGTACATGTACATATAATGATGGTGAGATGTGGGCTCAGTGTACACAGATGGAATATTACACACTCCTATAGATCTCCGTGTACATGTACATATAATGATGGTGAGATGTGGGCTCAGTGTACACAGATGGAATATTACACACTCTGGTATAGATCTACGAGTACATGTACATATAATGATGGTGAGATGTGGGCTCAGTGTACACAGATGGAATATTACACACACTGGTATAGATCTCCGAGTACATGTACATATAATGATGGTGAGATGTGGGCTCAGTGTACACAGATGGAATATTATACTCTGGTATAGATCTCCGAGTACATGTACATATAATGATGGTGAGATGTGGGCTCAGTGTACACAGATGGAATATTACACACTCTGGTATAGATCTCCGTGTACATGTACATATAATGATGGTGAGATGTGGGCTCAGTGTACACAGATGGAATATTACACACTCTGGTATAGATCTACGAGTACATGTACATATAATGATGGTGAGATGTGGGCTCAGTGTACACAGATGGAATAATACACACTCTGGTATAGATCTCCGAGTACATGTACATATAATGATGGTGAGATGTGGGCTCAGTGTACACAGATGGAATATTACAGACTCTGGTATAGATCTCTGAGTACATGTACATATAATGATGGTGAGATGTGGGCTCAGTGTACACAGATGGAATATTACACACTCCTATAGATCTCCGTGTACATGTACATATAATGATGGTGAGATGTGGGCTCAGTGTACACAGATGGAATATTACACACTCCTATAGATCTCTGTGTACATGTACATATAATGATGGTGAGATGTGGGCTCAGTGTACACAGATGGAATATTACACACTCTGGTATAGATCTACGAGTACATGTACATATAATGATGGTGAGATGTGGGCTCAGTGTACACAGATGGAATATTACACACTCTGGTATAGATCTCCGAGTACATGTACATATAATGATGGTGAGATGTGGGCTCAGTGTACACAGATGGAATATTACACACTCTGGTATAGATCTACGAGTACATGTACATATAATGATGGTGAGATGTGGGCTCAGTGTACACAGATGGAATATTACAGACTCTGGTATAGATCTCCGAGTACATGTACATATAATGATGGTGAGATGTGGGCTCAGTGTACACAGATGGAATATTACACACACTGGTATAGATCTCCGAGTACATGTACATATAATGATGGTGAGATGTGGGCTCAGTGTACACAGATGGAATATTACACACTCCTATAGATCTCCGTGTACATGTACATATAATGATGGTGAGATGTGGGCTCAGTGTACACAGATGGAATATTACACACTCTGGTATAGATCTACGAGTACATGTACATATAATGATGGTGAGATGTGGGCTCAGTGTACACAGATGGAATATTACACACACTGGTATAGATCTCCGAGTACATGTACATATAATGATGGTGAGATGTGGGCTCAGTGTACACAGATGGAATATTATACTCTGGTATAGATCTCCGAGTACATGTACATATAATGATGGTGAGATGTGGGCTCAGTGTACACAGATGGAATATTACACACTCTGGTATAGATCTCCGTGTACATGTACATATAATGATGGTGAGATGTGGGCTCAGTGTACACAGATGGAATATTACACACTCTGGTATAGATCTACGAGTACATGTACATATAATGATGGTGAGATGTGGGCTCAGTGTACACAGATGGAATAATACACACTCTGGTATAGATCTCCGAGTACATGTACATATAATGATGGTGAGATGTGGGCTCAGTGTACACAGATGGAATATTACAGACTCTGGTATAGATCTCTGAGTACATGTACATATAATGATGGTGAGATGTGGGCTCAGTGTACACAGATGGAATATTACACACTCCTATAGATCTCCGTGTACATGTACATATAATGATGGTGAGATGTGGGCTCAGTGTACACAGATGGAATATTACACACTCCTATAGATCTCCGTGTACATGTACATATAATGATGGTGAGATGTGGGCTCAGTGTACACAGATGGAATATTACACACTCTGGTATAGATCTCCGAGTACATGTACATATAATGATGGTGAGATGTGGGCTCAGTGTACACAGATGGAATATTACACACTCTGGTATAGATCTCCGTGTACATGTACATATAATGATGGTGAGATGTGGGCTCAGTGTACACAGATGGAATATTACACACTCTGGTATAGATCTACGAGTACATGTACATATAATGATGGTGAGATGTGGGCTCAGTGTACACAGATGGAATAATACACACTCTGGTATAGATCTCCGAGTACATGTACATATAATGATGGTGAGATGTGGGCTCAGTGTACACAGATGGAATATTACAGACTCTGGTATAGATCTCTGAGTACATGTACATATAATGATGGTGAGATGTGGGCTCAGTGTACACAGATGGAATATTACACACTCCTATAGATCTCCGTGTACATGTACATATAATGATGGTGAGATGTGGGCTCAGTGTACACAGATGGAATATTACACACTCCTATAGATCTCCGTGTACATGTACATATAATGATGGTGAGATGTGGGCTCAGTGTACACAGATGGAATATTACACACTCTGGTATAGATCTCCGAGTACATGTACATATAATGATGGTGAGATGTGGGCTCAGTGTACACAGATGGAATATTACACACTCCTATAGATCTCCGTGTACATGTACATATAATGATGGTGAGATGTGGGCTCAGTGTACACAGATGGAATATTACACACTCCTATAGATCTCCGTGTACATGTATACACACACAGCGAGCGATCGCACTGAACATGTATATTCTACCAAATTCCTGCCCCCCTCCCCAGGCGCGGCCCCTTTAAGACAGTCTCAGCCCTCGGGCGTCATCACGTGACCGGCCTTTGTCCGGACATTCGGGTGACGGAAGCTACACCGGAGAAACCAAAAGCGGGCGAGAAGTGGCGCCGAAACGGGCGAGCACCCGAAAAAAATAAGCGGTGTGTTGGGTGAGTGGGTACGGGCGCCGCCAGGGCAGGAAACGACGTTGTCAGCGGAAGGAAGGGTGTACCACCCGAGAGAGGTGACCCGGGATCGGGTGTGAGAAGTGGGGGTCGCCATGCTCCTGCTGACACAAATGGTGGAGATGGCGGGGAGTATCCAGCTGAGGACACATAACGGATATGATGGCTAGGTGTATGGGGCGGCTCTTCGTTCCCGGGTCACCGAGCGCTGGGACTGTAACGGGTCACATAAAGCTGCTGCTGTGCGATTGGAATATTCTGCTCGGCTGCTGTTTTACGTCAGTAGGCAAGTGAAGCGGCACCGAATCTCCCGGTACGGGTGTGGAGGATGATAGACAGTGCTGACCACCAATCACAGGCACACGGTGCCAAATATCCCTCCTCTCGCTGAGTGACAGGCAGCGGGACGAGTAGCGCGCGTCCGACTTAGTCCCGCCTTTACCGGCGAGGAAGTCTTCTAATAGGAACGCGTGTTGTAGGGAAGGTGCTGCTTTGATAGACATCTGTCTGGACCAATCAGGAAATTCTCCGACTGACAGCTACGCAGTGACAGTGATGGTGCTGTACCTTTTTGGAAGCTGGCAGTGGTTAGGCTGATATGGGTATCTGTTGGCTTCACTGCTTGACAGAAGCTGTATAGGGAGAGCTATTGATTGCCACAACTTAACTTTTCATTATGTTGATGTAAAGGCTTCAATGCTTTTCAGGTAGTACATAACCAACTCCATACTCTGTGGTACAGAAAGCTCCAAGGCAAGAGATAGCCAGACCAATTAGAGCTCATTCACACAGTCATACACCACCCAGATCACAGCCATGGGATCCTGATTAGCTGCAGTCACTCAGCCTATGCAGATCAATGACAGGCTGATGGCATCCACAGATGGCAACATGTTTGCACATGGTGCGGATAGGGACAGATAAGCTGCTCTGGGTGAAGTCTGCATGCAGGGTCTCTCTTCTGTTACTTACTGTATAAAATCTCAGTTTGAGAGATTACATGTGGACAATGTCAGCTAGGGTTGCCACCTGTCCAGGATTTACCCGGACAGTCCAGGTTTTGAATCATGTGTCCGGGTTTCAGTCTACTTGAAACCCAGATACATTATTCAGACCGAGCTGTGGCTCCCCAAGTAACCGAGATAGCCACATACAAATTTGTTGCCGTCCAGGAGCTGCGGGTGGCCGTCTTGGGGCAGGTTCGGTATCACTAGGGAAGGGGGGGGGGGGGTTGCGATGATGTCAACAAGAGTAATTTGGCCACACCCACTATTCACCACAGCGTGCCCCATTACTACTTTCTTTGGGGAACCCAATGGTACCATAGGTCTAGGTCTTTTATAATCCTATAGTGTATACCCTGGGGGAATAAATGTGCCATGTGCTGCTAAAGTGTTCAGGTTTGGCTTGAAGAAAAGGTGGCCTGTCATTGATTTGTACAGATTCTGAGCGGCCACTGCTAATCAGAAACACCTGGCTGTACCCAATAGACATATGCTGATTTGGGTTATGTACTACCAGGAACAGCTGTATGAATGAGCCCTTAGCACTTTCAAAAGAAGGGCAGCAATAGCTGCGTCTTTCACATGGGCTAAGGCCTTTTTTTGGCTGGCATTGCCCTCTGAAGAGCAATCTGCATTTGGATCACTATTCATAGGGCATTTGAGATTTCAGCACCTGTTGTAACTCCTTAGAGTTACCAGTGCACTGCCTGCAGGGTATTATTATTTATTATTATACAGGATTTTTATAGCGCCAACAGTTTACACAGCGCTTTACAACTTGAGGGTAGGCAGTACAAATACAATACACCTTAAGCCCAGGTTCACACTGGGCTGCGAGAGTGAAGCCACTGCCCGCAATTTGCGGCAAATATCGCCGTTTTGACATGCGATTTGACATGCCAAATCGCATGTCAAAACGCACCAGTGTGAACCAGGGCTAAGGCTAGGTTCACACTGCTGCGAATTTTATTGCAAATTTGAGCCGTTGCAATTTCTCAAATTCGCAAGTCATTAACCACTTCAACACCGGGCTTTTTGTACCACTTCAATACCGGGCCTATTCTAGCACTTCTCTCCTACATGTACAAATCATCATTCTTTTGCTAGAAAATTACTCAGAACCCCCAAACATTATATATGTTTTTTTAGCAGACACCCTAGGGAATAAAATGACGGTCATTGCAACATTTTTTCTTGCACGATATTTGTGCAATAATTTTTCAAACGCCTTTTTAAAAAAAAAAAAAATGGTTTCATGAATTAAAAAATAACAAAACAGTAAAGTTAGCCCAATTTTTGGGGAAAATATGAAAGATGATGTTACGCCGAGTAAATAGATACCTAACATGTCACGCTTTAAAATTGCACACACTCATGGAATGGCGGCAAACTTCGGTACTTAAAAATCTCCATAGGCGACGCTTTAATTTTTTTTACAGGTTACCAGGTTAGAATTACAGAGGAGGTCTAGTGCTAGAATTGTTGCACGCGCTCTAACGCACGCTGCGATACCTCACATGCGTGGTTTGAACGGCGTTTACATATGTGGGCGACTTACGTGTGCATTCGCTTCTGATCGCAAGCTACCGGGGACAGGGGCGTTTTAATTTTAATTTTTTTTTTATAATTTTTTTTTTTTTTTACTTATTTTTTTATAATGATTTAACTTTTTTTTTTTTTGATCACTTTTATTCCTATTACAAGGAATGTAAACATCCCTTGTAATAGGAATGTGTGTGACAGGTCCTCTTTATTGAGAGATGCGGGGTCAATAAGACCCCACATCTCTCCTCCAGGCTGGAAAGCATGAGATCAGTGAAAATTTTTTCACTGATCTCATACTTACAGCCGCAATGGCGGCTTTGTTTACATTTGAGGACCCGGGCGTGACGTCATCACATCGCGCCCGGGCCTCCGACGATCATAGAGATGACTGGTGACCATCTGGTCACCAGTCATCTCTATGCTCATCACGTGACCCCACCAACGACGCCGGAAGATTCGCTCCGGGTCCCCGATCGCACGGGGAGCCCGGAGAAGCACCGGATGGCGGCGGGAGCGGGGGATGTCCCCTCCCGCCGCCTGTAAGAACGATCAAGCGGCGGAACCGCCGCTATGATCATTCTTATGGTGCGCAGAATCGCCAGCACTTCAAAAGGATATCTGAATGATGCCTCTAGCTGCAGGCATCATTCAGATATCCCCCTACAAAGCCGAGGACGTCATATGACGTCCACCCAGGATGGGAGATCCCATCTGTGGACGTCATTTGACTATGGCTGGGTAGGGAAGTGGTTAAAATAACATTGTTTTCCATTAGTGCCGTTCACATCAGTGCAGTGCGAATCTAAGCTGCGGGGGAAAAAAGGGTACTGTGCGAGTTTGATCCCATGTGCGATGCGAATTCAGCTCTATAGACTGGTATTCCCTGAAATCGCGGCCGCGAATCGCGGCAAATTAGCTGCAAAAACGCAGCCGCAAAATCGCGGTAAAATCGCACGATTTTGAATTCGCAGCAGTGTGAACCTAGCCTAATACAGTAGGAATGAGAGGGCCCTGCTCCTTAGAGCTTACAATCTAAGAGGGAAGGTCAAGAGGTAATAACTGTGGGGGATGTGCTGATGGAGAATATAAAAGTACAGTTGTTAGGTGGGGGCCAGACAGGCTTCTCTGAAGAGATGAGTTTTTAGGGATCGTCTGGAAGTGGACAAAGTAGGAGAAAGTCGGACAGATTGGGGTAGAGCATTCCAGAGGATGGAAGAGGCTCTGGAGAAGTCCTGAAGGAGAGCATGGGATGAGGTGACGAGGGAGTTAGAGAGCAGGAGGTCTTGTGAGGAGCGAAGAGAACGATTTGGTTGGTATTTTGAGACTAGGTTAGTGGTGTAGCTGGGGGCCAGGTTGTGGATGGCTTTATAACTTATTGTTGGTATTTTGAATTTAATTTGTTGGTTCAGTGGCAGCAAATGGAGGGATTGGCAGAGGATTATGGCAGACGCTGAGCGGTTTGTGAGGTGGATGAGCCTGGCAGCAGGGTTCATGATGGACTGAAGTGGGGATAGCCTATTTAGAGGTAAGCCAATAAAGAGGGAATTGCAGTAGTCGAGATGAGAGATGACAGGGAGTGGATTAGAAGCTTTGTGGTGACATTGGTTAGGAAGGGGCGTATCTTGGGGAAGTTGCGGAGGTTAAGGCGGCAAATTTTGGATAGCAATAGGATGTGTAGCCGAAAGGTTAGTTCGGGTTCCAGGGTTACACCTAGGACCTTGGCGTGGGGGGACAAGTTGATAGTTGAGCTGTTGATATTGACAGAGAAATCGGGGTAAGTGGCACCTGAAATATCATGAGCTCGGTTTTGGATAGGTTGAGTTTGAGGAAGTGATATGACAGCCAGGCTGATATGTCTGCTAGTAAGTTGGTGATACGTGAGGGGGCAGATGGAGAGAGCTGGGGGGGTGGAGAGATATATTTGGGTGTCATCGGCGTAGAGATGATATTGAAAGCCATGGGAGGCAATCAACTGACCCAGGGAGGTGGTGTAGATTGAGAAAAGGAGAGGTCCAAGAACAGAACTGTAACGGCACCCCAAATACGAAAGGGGGGTTAACGCCGTTTGCGATGTTCCCCTCTCCTGGACACACATCCACTCGCTACCAATCTTCCACAGCCAGGCGACCACTTCCCATATAATTAATCCTTCTGGAAGAACGAGACACACGCTCTGTATCTTCCTAAATCCAATGCCTTTTATTGAGAAACATTGTAACTTTTATATACATCTAATACACATTAGTTTAACATGAACAATGGCCCAGCTCCACCCACACATTACAAGGCTCAACACATTATTTTGACGTCTGTTAGGAGACAACAGACTTTAATAATCCCCTTTATGTTTGCATGACTATGCATGACCTTTATAGTCACCAGACTGTCTGATACTTTACAATACACACAAGGACAGACTTAATTTCCCCAATCCACATCACCACAAACAATGAACAGGTCTTCTAGAAGCTGGAATTCATTAACATTACACTAGACAGGTGATTGAGGCTGAACACATCAGTATCTCTCAATTAACCTGTTGAGTTCAGAAACAGTAAATAGTCCTTTACAGATATCCTTGGGGATATGGTGGATAAATATTACAGACCCATTTTAGGTAGCCCAAGATATATTTCTTAATGTCCATTATTTCCTGGCTCACCCTGTGTCCAAAGTGACCCTCCTGTCACAAGAACCTTGGGGGACCCCAACGGAGAAAGGAAGAGGAGATGAGGAAGTACAGTTGTAAGTGACACTCAAGGAGTGATGGGATAGGTAGCCTGAGAACCAGCGAAGAGTACAATCACGGAGACCAAAGAAGTGGAGTTTTTTGAGGAGGGGGTTGTCCACTGTGTCAAAGGCAGCAGAGAGGTCCAGGAGAAGTAGTACAGAATGGTGTCCGTTGGTTTTAGCCCTTAGTAGGTCATTTGTGAGTTTAAGGAGAGCAGTTTCTGTGGCGTGTTGAGGGCGAAATCCGAACTGAAGGGGATCAGGAAGTTTGTTCATAGTCAGATGGTCACTCAGTCGGTTGTAGACCAGTCTTTCAAGAAGTTTGGAGGAGAAGGCGAGTAAGGAGATGGGGAGTAGGTTGTTAAGGGTATTCTCATTCAGTGGAATGGGTCATGTTCAGCAGGCGGTTATGTCCGCTGAATGCAATAGCAGGAATCATTTTTACTGCAGTGCAAAGCGCGCTGCGGCTCACAGCAGGGGTCCGGTGCATCCCTGTTCACCATTTACGGTCCAATTTCAGCCCAAATCTTTGGCTGAATTCGGACTTGAAACGGACCAGAAGACGCAAAGGGCTCCTGTGCAATTCACACCTGAGCCGCTCCGGAGATGTGTGAACCGGCTCCATAGAGAGCCGGTCACAATCTCCTGACATGCGAATTGGATGCGGGGAAACCCGCATCCATATCGTACTAGTGTGAACCTAGCCTAAAGTGGTTGTAAACCCTTCTGTATACCTGTTGAAGAGACTATCCTCAGGTGATATACAAAGATTAAACAAATATTCTCACATAAGTTGTACCTGTTTTTTTGCAGTCTTCTCTTCTGTAGGTCCATTCAAAGTGCAGAGTTTTTAAAGCTTGTCTGAGCTTCCAGAAAACAAGAGACTGAGAGCTGAAGTTACACTCTGCATAGCTCAGTGAGGAGATTTCTGAAAGCTGATTGGAGGGAAGGGACACACCCTCCTTGCACACAGGAATAGAGTTGAGGCTGTCAATCACAGGCTGTGTGCTGGAGTTCCCTCCCCTGTCCCCTTTCCCCTCTTGGTGTCAGGAAAACTGGTCAGAAGTGGCTCATGCAGATAGAAGAAGATATAGAGGAACAAGACAGCAGACAGAAATGACACTTGGTGCTCTGGATTGAGATTGTACACATTGTAGAGGGATATGCTTTGTTCATATTTCATCTCTGAGGTTTACAACCACTTTAGAGGGAGCAGTGATTAGAACAATGGCAGGCCGACAGGACAGTATACACCTGCACGTTAACATCACTCTACTTTGAGCCGCGTGAAGAATTATAGCACGTTCTCTAAGCTTTGCAACCTGCGACCTCTATTGATTTCAATTGCAACGCTTCAAAAATACCGTGGACACATTTTTTGATAAATTGGGTGCACAGTTTCAGAGCCTTTACAGCATTCACTGCTCCTTGTGAGGAAACCCAACCACCAGAGATGGCATTTGGCCAGCAATTAACATAATGGAACACATGCAAAACATGTATTAAATACGGGTAACGCTATAGTCGAGTTAACCCATGTTTGCTATTTTGCTGCATCTCTAAAGCCATGTGCAAGGGACCTTAGTCTGTAGAGGTATACCTTTTATGGGCAGGTATCCATGTCAGGTGTTCTGAATCCACTACTTGTATGCTTGTTATAGCCTAAAGTGGAAGTAAACCCATTTCTGACATGTGCCGGGAATGTAACTGTCACATTGGACGTGCTTTCTACCAAACTGTCAAACTATCCAATGGCTGGTGTCATAACTGATCACCTGTGAAGCATCATGACAGTTGAAGATTTAACAGAGGCCAAGATGGCAGCTTTCTTGGCTGAAAATGATAGGAGGGTTTACTTCCACTTTAAATCAGAAAATGAAGTCCAGCTAGATGACTTCAGGTTGGCCCCTTTTGCAGGTATAGCGATGTAAAACATTAAAAATAAGTGCCTATACTGTTTAAAATACAGTAATACACTGTCTCACCCTGCTCTGCACATGCTCAGTTTCTTTCCATTTTTAGGTACTGTGCTGAAATTATAGAGGCCAATCTGCTGACAGCTTCAAAGCGGAATTTAACCCTCCTATCCTTTACAGCCAAGGAAGCTGCTTCTGTTTGATCTGCAACTGCCATGGTGCTGCGCATGTGATCAGTTATGACACCAGCCATTTGATGGTTTGACAGTTTGGTTGAGGACACAAGCAAATGTGAAGGTTAGCAATCCCAGCATTCCAGGAATATAACTTTTTTTTTTTTTTTTTTTTTTTACTGCTGTTTTAGGGCTCTGGGCCCTAAAACAACAGCCTCAAGCAAGAAGAAACAGGAGCAATACTGTAGGCAATTTACAGTAACACTCATTTTTGTAGCATAATTATTAATGTGGAATGTATATTTCTTGCTAAACATTTTTTTTTTTTTTTTATCAAGTCGTTGTGGGTAAAGTTCCACTTTAATAAATACTGAAGCAGAATAGTCTGACAACTAGTCATTTCTGAAAGAATTGGTAACTAGCCATCTGATCTTTCTTTCCCTCCCATTTGCACAGCCTTCATGCACACAGCCATACAGCTTGCAGAGCAGGCGGGAGACCCGGGAAGGAGAGGATCAGGGCTGCTCTGTGCAAAACCATTGCACAGGGCAGGTAAGTATAACATGTTTTTTACTTTAAACAAATAAATAAAAACTGTGCCTTTACAATCACTTTACAGCAGAAGTAAACCCATCAATTTATAAGTTTCAAAAAACAGTTACATTTAAGGCACATGCAGGGAATGTAACACTCCCATTGGTTGTGCTCTCAACCAAACTGTCAAACCATCCAATGGCTGGTGTCATAACTGATCACATGTGCAGCATCATGGCAGTTGCAGATCAAACAGAGGCCAAGATGGCAGCTTACTTGGCTGAAAATGATAGAAAGGTTTAGTTTGGCTTTAAGGGAAAGAGGGGAAATGGGTTCGTATACATTGAAATTATATTTGCCCTTAGACATGCAGCCAGGGTACCGCCCCTCGACTGTCAACCTCAACAAGGAAATGCAGCCGTTCAGGGTTGTACACATGCTGCTGCAAAAATGAACCCCTCCTTTCATGTTCTGTAGGCAGTACCATCTCTGAATGCATCTCATTCAAGTGAATGGGTCTACGTCGCAACTGCATTCAATACAAGAGGTTGCAGCATGGTGGGTCGGCATTTTCAAGGTTAAAACTGGCAGTGAGGAGACATATTGCCTCATCACTGCCTGTCAAACACCCTCTGAAAGGTGATCTACCACGGATAACTTTTCAGAGAGGCAGCAAGGGCTGCTGCACGTCAGTATGAGCTCTAAAAGGGCATCCTTTTGTTTGTGTTCAGAAGGAAAGCATTACTGTGTGACTGCAGACTTCATAGGGAGAACATCTTAAATGTAAAATAGCTACTAAATATCTTTAGTCTTAAAGTGGAATTAATCCTTTAATCCTTTACAGCCAAGGAAGCTGCCATCTTAGCCTCTGTTTGATCTGCAGTTGCTATGGTGCTGCACATGTGATCAGTTATGACATCAGCCATGTGATGGCTTAACCAATCTGTTGAGCACAAACATGTGGTAGAAAAGACATAAACAAAAATCTGGTGCCCCTGCAAATTAATGGCATAATGTGCTAGTATGCATCACATACTAGCACATTATGACAGACTTACCTGAAAACAAAGCCCTCCAGCAGCGCCTTATCACCACTGACAGGGCTTCCATCTTCACACAGTCTTCCTTTCTGGTTTGTGGCCGTTTGAATGGCAGAGCCACAATGGCAGATCATGCATGCGCACCTTCACTGTGCCCGCAATTCAGAAGGCAGTGCGCACGCACCGGCTGCAAAACAAGTGAATATCTCCTAAACAGCACGTTTTTAGGGGATATTACTTTTACCTACAGGTAAGCTTTTACCGACAGGTAGGCTTACCTGTCGGTAAAAGTCACAAATGCCTTGAGTGTACAGTGGAACCTCGGATTATGCGCATAATCCGTTCCAGGAGAATGCTCGTAATCCAAAGCACTCGCATATCAAAGCGAGTTTTCCCCATAGAAGTCAATGGAAACGAAAATAATTTGTTCCGCATTGACTTCAATGGCATGCAATACCGCATGTGGCCAGAGGTGGGGGGCACCGGAGAGCCTCGGAAACACTCGGAAAGGCCTGAAGACAGCTCGGCTGAACTCGGAACACGGAAAACCTTCGAAAAGGCTTGGGAACGGAGTATTTCTGAGGTTTTCCGCTCGGCTCCGGCGCCCCCCCCACCTCAGGCCAAACGCGGTACTGCACACCCCTGCGGCCTGAATCCTGCTAGTTTTGCAAGGAAACACTCGCAAACCGAGTCAGGATTTTTGTAAATACAGTGCTCGTATTGCGAAACGCTCGTTAACTGCGTTACTCGCAATCCAAGGTTCCACTGTAACTGTTTTGGGAAACTGTTAATTAGATGGGTTTAGTTTGCATGAAAATGAAAGCATTGTGTCGCAAGGTGTTGAAGTGTGAACTAGAGCTGCAACTAACGACTATTTTGTCTGTCGACTAATCTAACGATTATTTCTTCGATTAGTCACGACTATAACGACTATTTTTATTTTATTTTTAATTTAATCTAGTGTGTTCTTTTTGTGATTAGCTAATTAATCCTTTGGATAACTTTACAAAAAGTGATAAGTACATAAAAAAAAAAAAGGTAAGATAAAAGAATATAACCACACACACACACATATATATATATATATATATATATATATATATATATATATATATATATATATATGTGTGTGTGTGTGGTTATATTCTTTTATCTTACCTTTTTTTTTTTTTTCTGTTTAGAAGTTCATGAATGTTTATAATTTATTTTTATTTTTTACAATGCTTTATTTTTTTAAGGGGGGGGGGGGGATGCGGGGACAGTGTCAGTGTGCTTTTTATATTATTATTATTTTTATTATTATTATTTATTGTGTGTTTTTTTTTTTTTAGCAGCCCTGTTGGGGGGGGGGGCTATGGTGAGATGTCAGGGGTCTTAACAGACCTCTGACATCTCCCATTTGAGACAGGGAAAGGGACTAGGGACACAGATTCCCCAGTCCCTTTCTCTGCAGCCTCAGTTGCACTGATAATGAATGGAGAGAAGACAATGGCTTCTCTTCATTCATTAACTGAGACATCGTAATCACAGGAGGTTACGATGTTTCAGTTACGTGAATGGACAGTCAGTGATCACTGACTCTGCCCATTCAGAAAACGTTAACGGTTTACCGGCTCCTACCTCCGCTCTCCATCCTGAGATACCGAGGGGGACTGCAGCATGGAGGGGGAAAAAAGAGAGGGAGACACGGAGCAGCATGGAGGGGGACAGATGCACGGAGGAGAGCGGGAGACACGGAGCAGCATGGAGGGGGATACGGAGAAGAGAGGGGGACAGGGAGCAGCATGGAGGGGGACAGCAGCATGGAGGAGAGAGGGAGACAGGGAGCAGCATGGAGGGGGACAGCAGCATGGATGAGAGAGGGAGACACGGAGCAGCATGGAGGGGGACAGATGTACGGAGGAGAGCGGGAGACACGGAGCAGCATGGAGGGGGAAACGGAGAAGAGAGGGGGACAGGGAGCAGCATGGAGGGGGACAGCAGCATGGAGGAGAGAGGGAGAAACGGAGCAGCATGGAGGGGGACAGCAGCAAGGAGGAGAGAGGGAGACACGGAGCAGCATGGAGGGGGATAGATGTACGGAGGAGAGAGGGAGACATGAAGCAGCATGGAGGGGGACAGCAGCATTGAGAAGGATGGATGGGGACTGGAGGAGGATAGGGGACAATCAGCGGCGATCGTGTGTGGGAGAGAAGCACCGCGCTGAAAGCTGCGGTGGGGGTGTTTTTGACCTGCAACTCGCAACGTGTGACGCGTTGACGCCTTTCACGCACGTCGACGTATTTTCGTAGTCGACTACGTCGACGCGTCGTGGCAGCTCTAGTGTGAACCAGTCCTAATACAAGTCCTAATACATCATGTGGGTAAAGACTGATATGCAATCACATGCTCTTACTTTTTTATGTGCATTTTCATGCATGTGTTTTCTTTTTTTTTCTTTACATATCCAATTTAGCTGTGTTTATTTTCATGTCAATTTCCAGAAAGCCTGGAAGCTGTGACTGTACAGGCCAAACGTGCCAGTCATCTTTTTTTTTTTTTGCTCTTTACTTCCTGCTGCATTGGTTTATTGTGTGTTTGTGCTAGGTTAACTGCTTTTATATGTGGAGCAGTGTGCCCTTGTGGAGAGCTGCATTTTTCTTCTGCTCAAAAACGCAGCTCTTCACACAAGTTTGAACCTGCAAATATTGTTGTGTGTTTTTTTTTTTTAACTTCAACAGTCCAAAAATTAAAAGTCAGCAGCTACAAATACTGTAGCTGTTGACTTTAAATATTGGGACACTTACCCGTCCAGGGTTTCCGCAATGTCGGCACCCCAGCCGATTTTCCAATTGACTCTCGGGTGCTGCTGCCACCATTCCTTCCCTACCGCAAACTTCCGGGCAATCTCTCCGCGGCGAGGTCACCCGAAAGTAAGGACGGGTACATGTCAAAAACAGGTACCTGCTCGCCCCTCCCCCCAAAAGGTGCCAAATATGGCAGCGAAGGGGGGGAGGAAGCAAACAAGCAGAGCTTCCCCTTTTGGGTGGAGCCTCGCTTTAAGTACTTGATCTTGATCTGGTATCATCTTGAGCAGTCCCTGTACAGCATAACTCACAGAAGGGAAGCAACCCAATGAGAAAAATCATTTTGTGTTACAGTTCAGGGAAACAGCTGATAGGAGAAGAAAGAAAAGCTAATCAGTGTACTTCTTTTCCTTTTATTGTCCAGTCGCAAGGTGGGGAAAAGATGTGAAAGTGAAACTGCAGCAGAGGAAGATTAAGTGCTGTTTGGCACTGTAAATCTCAGGACTGAATGGACAAATTAAATTTCTTTGGCAGGTAAACCAGCTTTTATAAATGTATTTCATCTGTATATTTAGTGGTTTACCTGGAGTTCAGCTTTGAATCCGTAATACAACTTACTGTTAATCCGTTTTCTACCAGGGTACCGTTTATAAACATCATGGTAAACTAGGGGTTTAACAGCGAGCGAAGGGATTTCAGAGAAGTCATCTGGGGGTTCCGCAATGTTTCCATAAAAAGGACCTGTCACTTGCCCAATGATGTCATGACTTGTTAGCCACTTTGTGATAGCAATAACGTTAAATAAAGATTTTAAAAAGTATGACATTTAACTAAAAAATAATATAAAAATAATACGAAATATTTTTTTAAAAGCACCTCCACACACACCCAAATTCAAACGTGCAGCATAATGCAAGCATGTGTATGTAGACATAAATTGTGCAATACATGTGAGATCTTGTCATGAACGTCAGAGTGAGAGCTACAATTCTAGTACCAATATGTATGGCTATCGCTAAACTTATAATCTGTACAGTCTTTTAAAGTGTTGCTTATGGAGTAACAATTTTTTGTAATTTCACACAATTTTAAGGCCCCTTTCACATGTTGCGGATTTGTCCGTGCGGAGTTTGCCAGCTCAGCAGGGAATCTCTCCACTGATCCCCGCTGAGCAGGCAGGTGACCGGTCCTGTTCGCTCCGCTATGTAGAGCGGACAAGGACAGAGCCTGCTCCCCTCTATGGAGCAGTCAGATTCGAAACGGACTGCCTGTCCATTTCCATCCGATTGTCATCCGATCCAACCCGATGGACGGATGGCGAACGTATCACCATACGTCTGTTTGTAGCGGATTTTATCGCATACCAGACGGGTGTCAGCAGACATGTGTTGTCCGCCTCCCCATAGAGGACAATGGGTGGCCTGATCAGGTTCACCTGAAAACCAGACAGGCGGACCTGATCAGTCCGATTGTGTAAAAGGGGCCTAAGGCTTGACATGTTTATATTTTTACCAAAAACTGGGTACAATATTGTGTTTCTTTGTACTAAAACACATTCCAACCTGGCAAAACTGGTACACTATTTCCGCAATTGTGGAGCTCTGTTTCTATAAATTGGCTAATAAACAAATGTTTTTTTTTTTTTTTTTCAAGCACTCACAAGAGTGAAAAGGCCAAGTAACCTCTGGCCACCATTTTCTCAATGGATTCATCAGACTTTATTTCAGGTCTATGCTATCTACACCTAGATCCTCCATTTCAACTTAACTGTCCTTTCTACAGGGACAGCAATTGCCCCATGGTCTTTTCACCAATAGGTCAAGTACCTGGTCATCTACTTACACCTTTAACAAGTTTTACAAGGTTGACGTTACACTGCTGCCTGCAGGACCTCGTGTCCAAAACGAGCATCTGAAGCTGTAACTTTCTTGCCTTGGGGAAGGGTTCCTTATTACAGTTCGCAATTGCCCTTCCTTCACTAAAATAAGATTTTTTTTTCTGTACTCGCCATGAACTTTTTCTTTGCGTTCATAGACAGACATAACTATCTCTATTCCTCAAGATTAGGTTATAGTGCTAGCTGCAGGAGTAGGACACTGGGTATAAAACAAAAGCTTAGCCTAGGGGGAAGCAGGTGGTCAGATTCCCTTGCTTCCTGAAGAGCTCAGTGAACAAACAGGACAAAACACTCAGCATATATAAGGCAACTATTTTTTATTCTGCTGTATTCCGTTTATTCATTGATGGACATGTCCTTCTCTATTCCTAATGACTGGGTCCAACACCAGTATTTCCCACCAGATTGAGTGTTGGAGTGAATAAGGGGCTGTTCACACCATTGCACTGTGGTAACGCATTGGTGCATGTTTTGCTTTGGTTTAATATGTGTCTCTGGTTGTATAGCGTTTTTTTTTTTTTTTGTTTTTTTTTTTGGAAGTATAGGCATCTGCACAAAGTACAGGTGTAAAAAGTTGTACAGAAAGTTAAATGAGCTAAAAGGCACAGAGATTTAGCCATACACATTCATACAAAATCAACCCTAAATGGTCTATTTACCCTAGTTTTGGCCTACAATGATAACATACAGCGTTGTCCTGCTGTGATCTGCTGTTCAAGTGTCACAGCCAAGGTTCCACACCATCATCTTGGTGCACCTCAGTCATCCAGAGGCCTGTGCTTCTTCTGGGTTCCAGCAGCCAGCCCCCACAAAACACACACCAGCTCCATCCACAGGCCCTGCTCCTGCAGCCTCCTGGGATATTTGACAAGAATATCCTGGGAGGCAGGTACACCTCATTCTTGCCTAGGTGAGAATGATAGGGGGGACAGGGCCAGACAAAAGAAAATGAATCACTTGACCTCCCGAAGATTTTCCCACCTTCATGACCAGGCCATTTTTTGCAATACGGCACCGCGTTACTTTAACTGACAACTGCGCTGGCATGCGACTTGTGCGCTAAAGTTCTTCGGTCTGGTTAGGGTTTTGAGGGAAAACCCCACGCCGAATAAAAATAAATAAAAATGGCAGGTCAAGAAAGGCACAAGTCCTTTTTATTGAAAGTGCAGAATGTCCCCCGTTTGTAGCTCCAGCGCGTCTTCTTCCTCTGGTCTACTCCCTCCAGTGATGTTTTCTTCCTGTGGTCTTCTCCCTCCGCTGCTGATCCGGTCCCCCTTTGACGCTGGCTCCCACAGTTGTCATCTGCGATGTCTGCCAGTTCTTGTGGTGAAGTCACCATGAGACTCTGCCCCTTTGTGGCACAATGACAGGGTTGGCAGAGGGAGAAGACCAGTGGAAGAATACAAGACTTGACGAAGAAGACACGTTAGAGCTTCCACGGTGGACATTCTTCACTTTCAATAAAGAACTTGTCAAAAACTGTCTCTCTTGTTTTTAGACTACACTGCTTTTTTTAGAGGTAAATGGGTAGGGGTACGATATACCTCATACTCCTGCACATAAGGGGGCTGGGATCTGGGGGCCCCCCTGATAAAGGGGACTTCCAGATTCTGATAAGCCCCCTGCCCGCAGACCCCACAACCACTGCCCACAATTTTCAGGAAGAGGCCCTTGTCCCCATCAACATGGCGACAAGGTGCTTTGGGGTGGGGGTCATAGCGCTGCATGCTTGGATAAGGGTCTGACATGGATTTTAGTGGAGGGGGGGGGGCTCCACGCCATTTAAAAAATATATATTTTTGCCGTGGGGTTTCCCTTCAAAGTCAATACCAGACCGAAGGGTCTGGTATGGTCCTAAGGGGAAGGACACCACGCTGTGTGTTTTTTTTTTTTTTTTTTTTTTTTCTTTAAATTTTGCCATGGGATTCCCCCCTCAAAATTCATACCAGACTCAAAGTGCCTGGTATGATCGGACCAAATTCAAAACCCCGACTTCAGAAGTCGTACAATTTTCATGTTGGATTAGTGTGAACATAGCCTAATGGAAGAAGCAGTTTGAATCAGTAATAAACTGCACGATAATGGTTAGAATATGCTAGTATGCCCCTCAATCTAGCACATTATGTGAAACTTACCGTAAAACAAAGTCCTCCAGCGGCGCGCTGTCACCGCTGACAGCGCTTCCATCTTCACCAGTGTCTTCCAGGTTCACAGGCTCCGGTCCTTTTGAATGGCCGAACCACAATGACATCACTGTTTACAGCACAGAGCTCAGAAGGAACGTCACAGGTATGTTTAGGAGATATTTACAGTACTTACAGGTAAGCCTTATTATAGGCTTACCTGTAGGTAAAACATTAATAATAGGACTTTACTGCTTACTTTAAGGAGCTAAAGTGAATCTAGAGAGCGATGGTTCAATTTAAGTTCCAAATGGTAGCTAAAAATGCTCCGTATTTACTATTTAAAAAAAAAGAAAAAAACACTAAGGCCCCTTTCACACTGAGGCGTTGCAATAACGCGCTAAAAATGTTTAGCGTTATTACCGCATTAGCACTAAAAATAGCACTAACGCCTATGTGTTTTTACCGCGTTTTTGCTGTAAAAAGGATTCTTTGGTATCCCACAATCCTTCACTCTACTGCGGTAATGTGACCTTCCCACAGCTTCTGGTCGTTTTTACCGCGGTACTCATTAATTTGAATGGGGATAGGTGTTTTTACAGCGCTATTTTATGCGCCCCAAAAAAGCTGTTTGCAGGATTTTTTCCAACACACAGCCAGCACAACGCCTCAGTGTGAAAGCCCTCAGGGCTTTCACATTGAGAATGCTGGGGCAGGATTATTTCAGGCGTTTTTACAGCGCTATTTTTAGCGCTAAAATGCCTGAAAAACGCCTCAGTGTGAAAGGGGCCTAAAAGAGCTGTAGTAACACAATGTAACAGAAGGTGAAATTATCCAACACACTTTCTAAAAAGCTATGTGTTGCAGTGGACTAACATGCTTTGCAGTATCCTGCACAAAATGCACCTGTGCTGTGTTACCACTGGGCTGCTTACCGAGTGCCATATTGTGCATTAACGCAGCACAATAATGTGAATGCAACCTAAAACATGTTGCTTGCTAAACATCACAATGTTTCTTTTATATTTTCTATAAATGTAAAGTTCTACTATTTTCTTGTGATCCATTTACTAAATCCTTTACTTCTGTTCTTCTGTTAGTGCCCTCCAAAGGATGGATTTTTCTTCACATCATACTCGTCTTCTGCAGCAGTTGGATGAGCAAAGAAAAAGGGACTTGTTTTGTGACTGTCACATCACAGTAGAAGGGCAGACATTTAAAGCTCATCGTAATGTTCTGTTTGCAAGCAGCGGATACTTCAAAATGCTACTGTCCCAAAGTTGCAAGGATGTCAGCAAACCCACAACAGCCACTTTTGACGTATTTTCTGCTGACACTTTCACTGCCATCTTGGATTATGTGTATTCTGGCAAATTGCCTCTGTCTGGGCAGAACGTCATCGAGGTCATGTCAGCAGCTAGTTATTTGCAGATGACTGATGTTATCAGTGTATGTAAGATGTTTATTAAATCATCACTAGACATTAATGAAAAAGACAGAGATGGCTTCTTTAGCCTGTCTGACAAAGACAATGGCAGCAATGGCACTGGACTTTATGCGGCAGGATGGAGGACAGAATACAGTCCAACGCACATTCATGAAGCTGCGGAGCACAGTGGCTTTATTGCAGGATACAATTACCCTCCTCCTATCACTTCACGGTTACAACGGCCTTTTACTAAACATTCACGCAAACCAGAGCATGTCCGCAAGCACCGCAGGCGCTTGATGCCAGAGCCCCTAACAACTGCATGTCTAACATCGGTGCCACTAGGTGATCTTGTGGGTGGTACTGCTGAATGCATTGTCCATGAAGATGAGAGCACACTACAACTACAGGAAGAAGATTCACAACCACCTGAAGATATGGTGTGCCCTAAAGTTGAAGAAGAGGAAGAAGGTGATACAGCACAAAGCTGGCCGGAATCACCCCAGCATGGAGAATCTGGGGACCAGGACAGCATACGACGGGTTTCAAAGGCAGATGAACTATACAAAGCAATGCCAACCATCTTAGGTGTCATGTCTGGTTGGAATGAAGGTGAGATAAGAATATCCCTAAAGCCTCATACACACGGGCGTGAATACCGTCGAAACAAAACCGTTGGTTTTCTCGACGGGATTCCTGGCAAGCTTGTCTTGCCAAGTCCTGTGTACACACGCGCCATTCAAAAGAACCGCTGTTCTTTTGAATGGCAAGAACGCGGTGACTACGACGAGCCGGTGCTCGTCACATTCGATGCCGTCGCCGCCATCTTGCTACACCCTACTCTAGGCTTGTATGCTACCACGCATGCGTTGAAGTCTCATCGACCATGCGCGGGTTTACCATGGACAGGTAAGCATACACACTTTACCGCGAGCGTGGTAAAAACACGGTAAAATCGCGGGTAAAAAAACTCATCATTTTTTTGCGTTTTTTTTTTTTTTTTCCAACGCCTCAGTGTGAAAGGGGCCTATGTGTAATATATAAATATATGAACAGTTGTGCTCAAAAGTTTGCATACCCTGGCAGAAATTGTGAAATTTTGTCATTTATATTGAAAATATGACTAATCATGACAAAAAACTGTCTTTTATTCAAGGATAGTGATCACCTGAAGCCCTTTATTATCACATAGTTTTTTTGGCTCCTTTTTAAAATCATAATGATAACAGAAATCGCCCAAATGGCCCTGATCAAAAGTTTACATACCCTGGAATGTTTGGCCTTGGTACAGACACAGAAGTAGGCACACACAGGTTAAAATATTAAAGGTTAATTTCCCACATTTGTGGCTTTTTAAATCGCAGTTAGTGTCTGTGTATAAATAGTCAATGAGTTTGTTAGCTCTAGCATGGATGAACTAAGCCTTGAATATGCCAGTCAGTACTGTTCAATCATTTAAGAATAAGTGGAAAATTTGGGGATCTCGATACCAAGCCAAGGTTAGGTAGATCAAGAAAGATTTCAGCCACAACTACCACAGGAATTGTTCGGGATACAAAGAAAAACCCACAGGTAACCTCAGGAGAAATACAGGCTGCTCTGGAAAAAGATGGTGTGGTTGTTTTTAGGGGCACGGTACGATGATACTTAAACAAAAAAGAGCAGCATGGTCAAATTGACAGAAAGAAGCCTTTAGTGCACAAGTTCCACAAAAAAAGCCTGGTTACAATATGTCCAACAACACCTTGGCATGCCTCATTGGGCTTTTTTGTGGCATTGGCACAGTAAAGGCTTCCTTCTGGCAGATCAGCCATGCAGCTCTTTTTTGTTCAAGTATCGTTGAATTGTGCTCCTTAAAAACAACCACACACCGTCTTTTTGGAGAGCAGCCTGTATTTCTCCTGAGGTTACCTGTGGGTTTTTCTTTGTATCCTGAGCAATTCGGCCAGTTGTGGCTGCTATCTTTCTTGGTCTACCTGACCTTGGCTTGGGATCAAAAGAGCCCCGAATTTTCCACTTCTTAATAAGTGATTAAACAGTGCTGACTTGCATTTTCAAGGCTTTGGATATATTTTTATATCCTTTTCCATCTTTATAAAGTTCCATTACTTTGTTACGCAGGTCTTTTGACTGTTGTTTTCTACCTCCTCATGGCTCAGTTTCTAGCCTGCTTGGTGCATCCATGTGAGAGCTAACAAACTGATTGACTATTTATACACGGACACTAATTGGGATTTAAAAAGCCACAAATGTGGGAAATTGACCTTTTAATTGCCATTTAAACCTGTGTGTGCCAACTTCTGTGTCTGTACCAAGGCCAAACATTCCAGGGTATATAAGTTTTTTTTATCAGGGCCATTTGGGTGATTTCTGGTATTATGATTTTAAAAGTAGCCAGTTTTTTTGGCAGGATTAGTCTTATTTTCAATATAAATGCCCAAATTTCACAATTTCTGCCAGGGTATGCAAACTTATATATCTATATCCCTCAAATTTTCCACTTGCATTTTGAGGGCTGGCGAAGAGCTGGGCTGCCTGGGAGTGGGGGGTGAGCACCGATGGCGGGCGGGGTTAATCGGCAGCCGTTCTCCCAGCGATCGCCTGGGGGGGGGGAAAGAGAGCATGGAGGAGGAGAGCCCCGGGATCACTGAGCGGTATAGCACCCTATTACAGCTTACATTGAAACTGTCTCCGCTCTGCTTGCTGTCACACACAGCCCCGCCTCCTCCTAACCCCGCAGCTGTGATAGACAGAATGAGGGTCCAATGCTGGGATGCATTCTGTACATCACAGGCGCGGGGTTAGGAGGAGGGGAGGCTGTGTGTGACGGCGAGCAGAGCGGAGACAATTTCAATGTAAGCTGCTATTCGCGCTCTGCGATTCCTCAGGTTATGATCCGGCCGCCCTCTCACTTCCTCCACCCTGGTGAGGCTGCAATGGTGGGCGCGGTGAGGCTGCAATGATGGGCACAGATGAGCCTGCATTGATGGGCACTGGTGAGACTGTGCTGATTGGAACTGATAAAGTTGTTAATATTTATTTTTTGTAACTTAATTCCGCATAAAACGTTTAAGTGTCATTTTTATGAGGGTGCTAATAGGGGCAGGGTAGGGGTTGGGTGGGGCAACTGGTGGCGAGTAACCCTTGAGGCCTGGCTAGTAGCTCAGGACTTGAAATTTTGAGCCGTATGTGTGTGTGTGATATATATATATATATATATATATATATATATAATGAGCCGCAAGAATCGTTGTCACGATTTTTTTCCCTTTTGTGATCTTGACAAAGGGTTTCCCTATCTTTGGTATGCAGATAATTTTCTCTCTGCTCTCAGCCATCAAAAGTCAAAGTCTGGGCAGTCTGCCAAGTTTTACAACATTCTATCAGTGGAATGTTAAAGGGGTTGTAAAGGTTCGTTTTTTATTTTCTAAATAGGTTCCTTTAGGCTAGTGCATTGTTGGTTCACTTACCTTTTCCTTTGATTTCCCTTCTAAATGTTTTTTTTTCTTTGTTTTCTTTGTCTGAATTTCTCACTTCCTGTTCCTCCTCAGTAAGCTGTTCTGGCTGACTCCACACCGCTCGGATGATGGTGTGAAGTTTAGTGAGGAGAAACAGGAAGTGAGAAATTCAGACAAAGAAAAAAAACATTTAGAAGGTAAATAGAAGGAAAAGGTAAGTGAACCAACAATGCACTAGCTTAAAGGAACCTATTTAGAAAATAAAAAATGAACCTTTACAACCTCTTTAAGTCTAAACATTGTATCAATTTGACTTTTGCATCAAAGGAATAGACTTCTGTATGTAAATTAGGAACTTTTAACCACTTAAAGCGGAGTTCCGCCTAAAAAAAAAAAAAATATTAAAAGTCAGCAGCTACAAATACTGCAGCTGCTGACTTTTAATAATCGGACACTCACCTGTCCCAGGGTCCAACGATGCGGGGGAACGAAGCCCCGCTCGTCACTCCCTTCTCTCCGCGGCGCCGGCATTGTCACTGGACGCCCGGGTTGTGGCTTCACAGCCGGGCACGCACTGCACATGCGCGAGCCGCGCTGCGCACCGTGACTGGCGGAGCAATCACCTGGGACCTGTGACGTGTCCCAGATGATTGCGGAGAGGGAGGGGGAGAGGTGAGCTTACTTCCGCCGCCGCAGCGGCCTGGGAGGAAGTGGGAGCTGGAACCCTCTAAAAAGAGGGTTTCCGCACCCCCAACCCCAAAAAAATTACATGCCAAATGTGGCATGTCGGGGGGTCACCTTTCTTTAAAGTGGAAGTTCCATTTTTTTGGGTGGAACTCGACTTTAAACACCAAACGTTTTTCTGACAGTTGTTGTTTTCAAGTTAAAATCTTATATATATATATATATATATATATATATATATATATATATATATATATATATATATATATATATATATTTTGGTAGAGACCCTAGAGAATAAAATGGTGGTTGTTTCAATATTTTATGTCACACTGGACTTGAGTAGCGGTCTTTCAAATGGATTTTTTTTGGGGAAAAAATTACTTTAATGAATTTAAAAAAATAAAATAACCAGTAAAGTTAACCCAAATTTTTTTTGTATAATAATTTTACGCCGTGAGAATCGTGATCTTTATTCTAAGCAAAAAAAATTGCGATTCTCATTTTGGCCAGAATCGCGCAGCTCTAATTTTTATATATATATAAGTGTGTGTCATCATAATGGATGTGATGTCAGCAGCATCGACAAATTCTGAGCAATTAGGCCGACCATACACAGAGCCAATTTCTTTTCTGCAACCACGGGTTGTAGGAACAAAATTTGCTTGATTTTTTTCCCCCATCAACACAGACAATGTGGATGCGGGAATCCCTCCTGCTGGGCTGTTGTCTTCTCCCGGCGGGGAAGCTGTCCCCGCCTGGAGAAGACAGTGATTATTGCTAGCGGCTATTGCAGCCACTAGCGATAATCGTAGGTAAAACCCCGCATGCTGGTTCTACCCAAGTTGATCGATCGATCAACCTCCTGCTGAACCAGCTGAGAATTTAACCGTGTATGGCCTGCCTTACTCAAGTGAAACTCTATAGTAGCCTTTCTTAACCTTTTACCCCTAAGGGATTCTGAAATAATTTTCCGGTTCTTGAGAAACCCCTGCTTAAAAGGATTATACCTACAGTGCGTACCTAGTGTCCACTCTAACATTAGTGGTCAGTTTAGAAGCGACCCCTTACATTGGTGATAAGTGGAAAATTGTCCTCTTGCATTTGTGGTTAGTGAAGGTGGAATTTCAATCCACCTTTGCTCAATGCTTAAGGAATCCTAGCAACCTCAGATGGAACCCTGGTTGAGAGACACTGCTCTATGGTATTCCCTATCACTCCTCTCCCAGCAGCTACATAAATGTTATGAGGGGAGGGGCAGAGATGCTGGGTCAGCACAGAAAGTAACTGGAGACATCTAGAAGAGGAAAGGGCTAGTACATGTAAGAAGGGAGGGGCTGTGCTAAGGAATTGACTCTCCTGAGGCAGTCAACCTTTCTAGTAAGTTCAAAGGCACATTGCAAGTTATTTTTATTCTTTTCTTTTCGGTTGTCTGATTCTTTCAGTAAACCCCAAAAAAACAACGCAGTAGTATATGATTGTGCTTTTACTACACCGGAATGATGCATCTGCAAACTACAGTTATAAGAAAACAATGAAAACCATACAGAGTGCTACAAATCTGCATAAACACATGCACAATCTGTTCATACCAGCAAGCTGCACTGATTGCACAGTAGCTAATATGCACTGTAAGGCCCCTTTTACACATGTGGACCATTCGTTTGATCAGTTTAGTCATTTTTTTTTTTCAAAGAAAAAACGTATGAAGTTTTTCATCTATTTTGTACATGTGCCAGCTGGAATCTTTAGCCACTTGAGTCCCGGAGCCATTCTTTCATGCAAAAATTGACCGTTTGTCTGTTTATATCAGTTTTTCATCTGATCCATTTTTTTAACAGGAGAAAAATAGGACTTTGATCCATTCCAAAAAACGGATGTTGACAGAAGCAGATGTAAAGGGATGATCTGTTCTTCCATTAACCACTTCCCGCCCGGTCAATAGGGGATTGACGTCCGGGAAGTAGCTCTGTTATCCTGACTGGGCGTTATATGACGTCTAGCAGGATAACAGCCGCCGCCACGCGCCCAGGGGGCGCGCATCGCAGCGATCGGTGGTGCGGTGTGTCACTCTGTCACACCGCAACACCGATCTTGGTAAAGAGCCTCCGACGGAGGCTCTTTACCATGTGATCAGCCGTGTCCAATCACGGCTGATCACGATGTAAACAGGAAGAGCAGTTGATCGGCTCTTCCCCACACGCGTCTGACAGATGCGAGTAGAGGAGAGCCGACCGCGGCTCTCCTGACAGGGGGGGGCTGCGCTGATTGTTTATCAGCACAGCCCGCCCACACTGGACCACCAGGGAAGCCACCAGGATCACCAGGGAAGGGGGGGGGCAACATGTGGATGGCCAGGTATGTACTCCATGGCCATCCACATAAGAAAATAATTCACAATAGATGCCAATCAGTGCCCACAAATGGGCACTGACTGGCATAATTATGGACAAGAAAAAAAGTGATGCCCAGCAATGCCACCCATCAGTGTACATCAGTGCCCACCTGTGCCACCCATAAGTACCCACCAGTGCCCATCTGTGCTGCCTATCAGTGACCATCATCAGTGCCACCTCATTGGTGCCGCCTTATCAGTGCCCATCAGTGTAGCCATATCAGTGCCCATCAGTGTAGCCATATCAGTTCCCATCATTGAAGAAGAAAACATACTTATTTACAAAAAAAATTAACAGAAACAAAGAAAAAATTACTTTTTTTCAAAATTTTCGGTCTTTTTTTATTTGTTGCGCAAAAAAATAAAAATCGCAGTGGTGATCAAATACCACCAAAAGAAAGCTCTATTTGTGGGAACAAAATGATAAAAAAATTGTTTGGGTACAATGTAGCATGACTGCGCAATTGTCATTCAAATTGCAACAGCGCTGAAAGCTGAAAATTTGGCTTGGGCGGGAAGGTGCGTAAGTGCCTGGTATTGAAGTGGTTAAGCTGCATTGATGTCCGTTTTTCCTACGTCAACGGATGGATGAAAAACGGACAAACGGTCCACATGTGTGAAAGGGGCCTAAGACACCGAGCTGAGGTGCCAATTAGAGCACAACATTCTACTTTTTTTTCACAGAACTTTATAGAAAAGTCACGGGTGACTTTTCAATAGAGTTATAGCATTGTGATGAGGTGATTTGTATTGCATCTGGTTGCACTTAAAGTACTGCATGTAGTATTTTTTTCTCAGCACAGACCCGAACTGACTACAAAGGAAACCACGCATTTTGCCTTGTCTATTCATTGCATTGTCTATACTCTGCTGGAAACAGGAGCCAGTGTAGTCTCCATGCATCTGAAAAGGGCCCTTTTAAACCCACTTAGCTTCCCTTTATAGCTGCTCCACAATTTCCTTAGTGAACAAGATTCCAGCATTAAGCTATCTTGACAGTTTGTATCTCTTGTAGTGGAGCTTCAATGTTGTCCCATGGTAGAGGCCTCCTTTTCATCTTTGGTGAGAGGGTAAATTGTGTCAAAGGTGGGCAGTCTACAGGCAGACTGTAGTAGGTACACACTAAGGCTGTTTGAATAAAGCTTTTGGTCAGTGATGGCACTAGTGTGTGGATGCTGTGCTTACTTTAAAACTGTGTTCCAAATGAATGCAAAGCGTTCTTTGCTTTGATGAGGTGGATAGTGTGATATATGATATATCACCACTCCACATTGCCCAATCAGAGAACGCATTGCATTTATTCAGAAAATGCAAAGCATCATCTGAATGGATCCCATGCTGAGTGGCCGACCTCCTGTATTCAGAATGCCTCAGGCCAGTTGCTCAGCACGGGACCTGGAAACAAGTGGAGATCACTGAATTAAGGGTGCCTACTTCAGTTATTTCCAGCTTTCAGGGTCATCGGTCAGGTATGGTATATACATAGTTACATAGTCCAATCCGGAGCAATGTAACCATATTGTGTTTAGCATGGCTCAAAGTAGAGGTGAAAGCATATCCCTGTGTCCCAGAACATGGGGTGGAGGCTTATCCTGATATCAATCCAGAGGGCTAGTAAGCGTAAAAAGGATAGGATCAGTGCTACGCCTCACCAGCCCAGGTGGATAATTGTGGGCTGGGCAAGAGTAGCAGTGATCCTTTCCTCTTTACACTATGTAAAAATATACCATGTCTAATATTCATCTTTAACAACCAACACTTTTTGATTTCTTGCACTATTTCAGGAAAAGTGTAAATTCTTACACATTGTCCATACATTAACATTATTTCTATTTTTATAGATGACTTAAGTCCTGTAAGATTTAAATGTCCCTTCTGTACACATACTGTAAAGCGCAAAGCAGATCTTAAGCGTCATCTGCGTTGTCACACTGGAGAGCGCCCTTATCCATGTGAAGCATGCGGGAAAAGGTTCACACGGCTGGAGCATCTGCGCAACCATTTCCAAACTGTATGTACTCAATGTCAACCAAATTACTTGTTTTTGTTTAGCATGTTTTACTGAGCACTCGCATACCTTTAGGAAAGCTCAAAAAAGAGACCACATGAACATTACTTTCCTGGTGCCTCCATGGCAGCATACACATGTTTGGTTGCTCTGCCCCAACCAACCCACAGGACCACTTTAACTCTTTAAAAGAAAGTCAGCCCCCACGTCATTTCTATTTTCTATCCTCAAGCCTGCAGGATCATGGATCACCTGGAACCAGCCCTTACCACACTACTTAGTTGGTGCAACAATTACAGGTTCATGCTCTCCTGTAGATGCAGTTCCAGGACTTGGGCTGCTAAATGCACCAATAAGTTTTGGAGCCCATTTTTCTGTGGATCTTTTTGGGGTGTTGGGAGCTTGGGGATTTATTACACATTCCCCTTCCCCTACTTTGGAGTTTGCTGCACAAGAGCCATACCTAGATGTATATGTAGCCCTTAGCCTGGTTTGTTGCTTCTCCTTCCTCCAGAGACGGTCAGCAAATGTTTCCCAGCCCTCGCATGGATCGGGGACCCGCCCTAGGTGCTCTGTGGCATCTCCTTCCTCTCATGCTTGGCAGCGGCACTTCGCGCGAGCCTCCTGGCACAAATTGGTTGGGGAGTCCACTGCAAAGACCAGTTGGTCCAGGGAAGATGGCAGTTCAACACAGAAGGCATAGTGTCCAACATTTTGGAACGAAGGGCGGCCTGGATGACAATATCACGCTGGGCATCTCTTCTGAGAGGCAAGTCTATCTTGCTACAAATGGACAACAAAGCAGCAGTGGCCTTCACCCAGAACCAAGGGGGGGATGCAGAGCAGGTCATTATCCAGCGAAGTAGCCCCGATTTTATCTTGGGCCAAGGTGAATCTCAGAGCATCTTATATCCCAGCTTTTGAAAATCAACTGGCGGATCAACCTATCGAGAGTTCACCAACAACAATGAATGGTCTTTGGACCAGAACGTTTTCTGGTCAAACTGCCACCAATGGGGAAGGCCTCAAATAGACCTTTTTGCGTCACCACTCAATGCCAAAACACCTTTTATTCTTCATGAGATATCCTGCCCGGAAATCAGCGGGGGTGGATGCCCTTGTTCAGCCCTGGATTTTCCAGATGGAATATGCATGCTCTCCGATCCCTCTGATCCTGAGATTCCTTCAGCGCTTAACAGAGGAACAAGTCCCCATTCTGGCAGTAATCCCTTACTGGCCGAGAAGATCTTGGTTCACACTCCTGACCAAGCTCTCTGTGCAATCCCTTAGCCTTTCCGAACACAGGCAACCTTCTATCTCAGGGTAACTTCTTCCATCCACATCCAGAGATCCTGGATGTGAGGGCTTGGAAATTGAGCGGAAGAGGCTGGAAAATTTGGGATGCTCCCACAAAGTAATCATGCTGCTTCAGGCCAGAAAGTCATCCACCAATAACACCTACAACAAAATATGGCAAAATTTCTCACAATTTGCGGAAACCAACCTGTTCAACCCGTTAAAACCATGTGTTCACGATACTCTCCTGTTTCTACAAAGGGGGTTGGATTTAAATCTGGGGCTTAGTACCCTTAAGGTACAAGTCTCAACCTTATCAGCTCTAACAGACGGGCTCTGAACCCTATGATAGAGGATTTTCAGAGGGCAGTTCTAAGGTTAAGACCCCCCAGGAAGATTCTATATCCGAAGTGGGATTTGGCTTTGGTTCTCAATACTCTTGCAGCTCCTCCATTAGCACCCACTGAAGAAAGTTCTCTAGAAGATATTACTTTTAAAGCAGCCTTTCAAATTGCCATCACCTCTTGTCATAGTTTTGGAAATCCAAGCCTTAGGGGCTCAAGAACCCTACATTACGTTCTTCCCAGACAGGGCGGTCCTACAACCGATACCCCCAGTTTGTTCCCAAAGTCGTGTGTGTGTGTGTGTGTGTGTGTGTGTGTGTGAGAATCAGGAATCGGTTCTCCCAGCTTTCGAGGAAGACCCAGCAACTTCAAAACTACATCAGCTGGACGTGGCAAGGACTCTCTAAGGATTGAGCCAACGCAGCTTTTTCGCAAGGATCAATGCCGGTTTGTAATCTCTAATGGCAGCATCCAAAAGAGCTTAAAGCGGTTGTATAGTCCTTTTTTTTTTTACTTTTACCTACAGGTAAGCCTATACTAAGGCTTACCTGTAGGTAAAAGAAATATCTCCTAAACCTACACGGTTTAGGAGATATTTGCAAAAAAGACAACGGTGCATTCACAGGGTTAATCCCATTCAGAATTCCGGCGCTGCCGGAATAGAAAGCTCCAGTGCGCATGCGCGGAGTGACGTCTTCGCTGCTCCGGCCAATCACAGCGCCGGAGCGGCGCTGTGATTGGCTGGAGCGGCGATACCCGGAAGTAACGTTCCGGGTATCTGAGGAGCGATGGCTGCGGCCGGAGCGGAGGATGGCTTCGGGGGTCCCGATCTAAGGTAAGAGATTCATAATGAGCTAGTATGCTAGTCATACTAGCTCATTACAGCTTTTTCTTGCAGGTGATTTGAAAAAAAAAAAATGTTGTCTGGGTTTACAACCGCTTTTAAGCAAGTTGGATTGTGCATCTCATACAGAAATCGTATTGGGTTAGGGGTCTTCCAGTTCTGAAAACTATCAATGCTCACTCAACGTGGGGAATTGCCTCTTCTTGGGTGGCTTCAGCACGAGTCTCTCCAGAAACTGTCATGTGGCAAGTTGGTCGTCTTTTACTACCTTCATGACACACTATCGTCTGTATCCAGCCGCACTTACTTCCCACGATTTTGGGGAAAAAAGGCTTTTACAGTTGTCGGTTTTGTAATCAAAATTAAACAAGATTTTTTTTTTTTTTTGCAGCAACCCTCAATGTGAGCGAGTTATTTACCATGTGTATGCTGCCATGGAGGTACAAGGAAAACAGAAAATTTGAATACCTTTTACGTAATTTTCCTTTCCTGGTGCCTATCCATGGCAGCATACGCCCTCCCTTTCTATAATCCTTAACAATTGAGACTAGTTACAAGAATGACGTTGGGGCGGGGGGCTGACTCTTTCTTTTATAAAGTTAAAGTGGTCCTGTGGGTTGGTTGGGGGCGGACCAACCAACCAACCAACCAACCAACCAACCAAGTTTATGCTGCCATGAATAGGCATCAGGAAAGGAAAATTACGGAATAGTAATTTTCCGTTTTCTTGCAAGAGCCATAGGCATTTTCTGTACTTGCTTAAAATACAACTAATGCAGCCACCAAAATAGAGGACCAGTAATTTGCAATACATCACATTTTGTGTTGTTGGGCTTAGATATACTTTTAATATAAAATATTTTTTTATGATTTTAGAGTATATACTGTAATTTTATTTGTGTAGTGTTTACCTTTAAAGTACGGTTGTATGCATTTTCATTTTTTATTTCTTGCCCTACTATATTTTTATGGCATCAAATATAGAGATTTGTAGTTTACTAAAAGGAGCTTGTATTTGTCTCATTCAATCTCCCTGCTTCATAGTTATTTTTATTTTGTGAGTCCTAGTATAAAATGTGTATAGATGTGTTCAATAAATATAGTATGTCTTACTGCATATACTGAAGCTGAAAGTAGCTGTTATTGATATAGTATTTTTTACCCTCCAGTATTATTGTTCTTTATTAGAATTATATTTGTCAAAAGAGCTTATATACTTTCCTTGTTTTCTGCAAGAACACAGTTGAATGTATTACTTTGGCACTGTTTAATATAAAACATCCTTTCTTTCCCAACACTTGACTTTCCTAGATACATGAAGCTGGTAAACTTATCTGCCGCCGCTGCAAGCTCCCGGTCACTGAGTTGACAGGGCGAGTAATTCAGGATGGGACAAGAAGATATCGTCTTTGTCACCCATGTCTGTCAGAAGCTGGTTTGGATAGTGTCAACTTTGATTTTGGGGATGATCAACCACTGGTGCTCCCACCTGAGAATGAGAGGGAGCAAGCCTGGAATTTCAAAGACGATGTGAAAGATGAAAATGACAAAGAACGTCAAGAATCTGATCTGGTTATTCAGGAAGTAGAAGACAGCGAAGAGGAAGATGTGAAATCTCAAATAACATAAAATGCTGGAAGTGTGGGGGGGGGGGGGGGGGTGGGGGGTGGACTGGACTGGACTTTGCTATTCTTTGTGTACAAAATATTTCTGGGAGTGAGATGGTGATATACTTAGTATAGTGGTTTTATCTATGTACACATTTGTTTTTATTGACATTTGTGCACCATCACACTTTATTTAGCAGCCGATATGTTGCCTTTTACAGAGTGACATTTCATTAGCTGCATTTGCATTCATATCATTCATGGCTGCTGTAGCACTTCATTTGTAAATACATAACTTTTTATTTAGCTCTTGCATATTCTGAAATGCTTTCATGGCTGCAAGAAGCTGCCTTGCTGTAAAATGCACATGTTCATATTTGAAGCTTTCCATATATTATGAGATGTTAAATATTTCTGAAAGTTTATGTTATGAAGGACTATAAATTTTACATACATCCTGTGTATTGTAAATTCTAATCATCACCCTGCTAGCCTCTTGCCAGCAATTAAATTGTTTTACTTCTTCAGCAAACAACTAAACCAACTGAATTACCATTGAGCTTTTTTTGGGAACAAGATACCTAGACCTACAGTGCCTTCAAAAACTGTTCACTTCCCTTGAAATTTTCCACATTTTGTCATGTTGCAACTAAAAATGTGATAGACCAACACAAAGTGGCACATCATTGTGAAGTGGAAGGAAAATCATAAATGGTTTTCAAGAGTTTTTACAAATAAATATCTGAAAAGTGGGGCGTGCATTTGTATTTAGCTCCCCCCTGTGTCAATACTTTGTAGAACCACCTTTTGCTGTAATTACAGCTGGAAGTCTTTTTGGGTATGTCTCTGCCAGCTTTGCACAGCTAGAGAGTGCAAAATAGCTCAAGCTCTGTCAGATTGTATGGAGAGCATCTGTGAACAGCAAAGTTTTTCCACAGATTCTCAATTGGAATTAGGTCTGGACCATTCAAACACATGAATATGCTTTGATCGAAATCATTCCATTGTAGCTCTGGCTGTATGTTTTTTAGGGTCATGTCCTGCTGGAAGGTGAACCTCCACACCAGTCTCAAGTCTTTTGCAGACTCGAACAGGTTTATTTTCTAAGATTACCCTGTATTTGGCTCTGTCCATCTTCCCATCAATCTGACTAGCTTCCCTGTCCCTGCTGAAGAAAAGCATCCCCACAACATGATGTTGCCACAATCATATTTCAGGGTAATGTGCAGGGTTGGCATTCCCCCACACAGCGTTTTGCTTTTAGGCCAAAAAGTAAATTTTTGGTCTCATCTGACCAGAGCACCTTCTTCCACATGTTTGCTGTGTCTCCCACATGGCTTCTTGCAAACAGGACTTCTTATGGCTTTCTTCTTGTCACTCTTCCATTAAGGCCAGACTAATAGTTTGTCCTGTGGACATTCTCTCACCTGAGCTGTGGATCTTTGCAGCTCCTCCAGAGTTACAATGGGCCTCTTGGCTGCTTCTTTAATTGCTCTCCTTGCCCGGCCTGTCAATTTTTAGTGGACGGCCATGTTTTGGTAGGTTTGCAGTGCTCCGTGAGCTGTTCAATGCTTGGGATATTTTTTTATAACCTAACCCTGCTTTAGTCTGGGTTCACACTAGTGCGATCGCTGACATCGCATGTAATTCGCACCCGCACCGCGGTTGACAATCACATGCAATGCGAGTTCAGCCATACAGTTGTATGGCTGAACTCGCATTGGATTCGCACAGAAAAAGGTGCAGGGACTTGTTTTTCCCTGAAGTAGAATCGAATCGCATGGGTGTTCTCACCTATGCTGTTCGATTTCACAGTTCGCACTGCGATCTGTGAACCGATCTGGGGGTGTCATTAACAATGTATTGACACCCGCAGCGGTTCGCAGAAGGCATAGTGAACTGGCTGCGGGAGAGGAGCGATGTGGGAACCGGAGTTAGAATCGCACCAGTTCCCACATTGCATTAGTCTGAATCTAGGCTTCTCCACAACTTTACCCCTGACCTTCATGACGCTGTTTGTTTACTAAGGTTCTCTAACAAACCTGAGGGCTTCACAGAACAGCTGTATTTATACTGAGGTTAAATTACACACAGGTGGACTCTATTTACTAATTAGGTGACTGACTTCTGAAGGCAATTGGTTCCACTAGATTTTAGTTAGGGGTATCAGAGTAAAGGGGGCTGAATACAAATTCACGCCACACATTTCAGATATTTGTAAAAAAATAAAGATTTAACCATTTATCATTTTCCCCTAAAAGGGGTTGTAAAGGTTTGTTTTTTATTTTCTAAATAGGTTCCTTTAAGCTAGTGCATTGTTGGTTCACTTACCTTTTCCTTTGATTTCCCTTCCAAATATTTGTTTTCTTTGTCTGAATTTCTAACTTCCTGTTTTTTCTCAGTAAGCTGTTCTGGCTGACTTCACACCACTCAGATGGTGTGAAGTTTAGTGAGGAGAAACAGGAAGTGAGAAATTCAGACAAAGAAAAAAAACATTTAGAAGGTAAATCAAAGGAAAAAAGGTAAGTGAACCAACAATGCACTAGCTTAAAGGAACCTATTTAGAAAATAAAAAAACGAACCTTTACAACCCCTTTAACTTCAAATTGATGTGCCACTTTGTCTATCACATAAAATCCCAATATAATAAATTTTTGTAATTCCTTTATTTTTCATAAAGTTGCAGTTTACAGTAAGGTAAACAAAAGGGGAAAAACTCAGTATTTATCAATTGACAATAACCAAGAAAGAAAAAGAAAGCAGGAAAAGGGGGGTGGGAGGGGGCGTTGGGGAAGAGAAGCAGTCAGGGGCCAGGTGTCCCTTGTTAAAAGAAAAAAGTACCAATTTAGAAAGATAGAGCCTCTCGCCCAGGGAATGCGGACAAAGTCCAGGAAGTCAGCCAGGTTGCGAGACCTCCTGAAGATAGGCATCGGTGTATACGAAATGCTGCCAAGGTCTCCAGGTGTCCCAAAAGATCTCCTCCTTGTTGTTCAAGGTAGCTGCAAGATCCTCCATATCCCCAAGTTCATTGACTTTGAAAACTCCTGGGACTTGGACGATGGGTTCTCCGATCTCCAAAACAGGGGGATGCATGCCTTAGCCGCATTCAGTAGCTGAATTGTAAGAGAAGCCTTATACTTCTTTATAGGTTGTTTCGATAGATGTAACAAGCATGCCGCAGGGTTTGCCTCCAAATCAACGTTAGTCAAGTGCTTGACAGTACAGATCACCTCCCGCCAGAAAGGCCTGAGTTTGGGACAATCTCAGGAAAATACGTAGCATTGTTGCATCGCCAGCACATACTACGGACCTGAGGAAAACAGCAGTGCAGAGTAGTGGGTACCCTGTACCAACGAGTCATGATCTTGTAACAAGTCTCTTGAACTCTAGTGGCAATGGAAGATTTCTGGGCAAAATTAAGAATTTTCTCCTTCAGTGAATCGGGTTTCAAGATCCGATTCCCACTTAGTAAGGAACATAACCTCTGTCTCTGGCCGAATCAGGTAAAAGTAAATCATTGAAAGACAATGACGGATCGGTTCCCTCTCATGACAGATGTTCTCCAGTTCTGTAAGTTGGTAAAGTATACCCGGAGAACACCGGCAAAGAAAATTACGCAACTGGAGATTGCTCAAAGTCTAGTGGAGGGTCAGACGCAGTCTCTCCGGCAGAAGAAGAGAGCTGACTCTCAGGTTCTGTAAAGTCACAAAAATGAAGGCGGCCATTCGAAACCAGGCGCTGGAAACGAGGGATCTGGAGGCCTGGTACAAATTCTGGATAACCATGTATAGGCACCATGGGAGAAGGTAATGACACAGAATAGTGTCAAAAAGCATCCCTAGCGACCACCAACGTGCTGCCAAGGGTAGGATGATCACTGAGAGCCTTCGGCAACGGAGAGGTTATCCATGGCCAACTCTTCATCGTGTCATCTAATTCCATGGCCACCCAATGTTTCGGCCTCAGCATGGCAGTGCCTGGCCACTAACCTGGTGAGGTTTACTGCTCTGTAGTAGGCCCGTACATCTGGGAGGCCAACTTCGGAAGATGAAGACGTTGAAGCTTAAGGCGAGGCCTTCGGCTGGACCATACAAAATCTCTAAACATAGAGCTCATCTGTTTAAAAAATACCAGGGGGAGGCGAACGGGAAGCATCTGTAGCAGATACAGCACATTAGGTAGCATGGTGATCTTGAGGGCACTACAGCGGCGAAACCAGGTTAAGGCAAGCGAATGCCAGTGGAGTAGATCAGATTTGAGATGGAGGAGCAAAGGGGCACCAATATAACACATTTGCATTT